>CM069904.1:163735958-164415958 GCA_036172215.1 Camellia granthamiana
GCCTTATCCAGCACTGGGTGTAAGAATATTGCCAACAAGTTCTATGAGAAAACTGGAATGTGACATTCGGCCAAACAAATATGACAATCTGAAGAAAGATTGGGTTGCCTGGAAAAAGCTGCAAGATGCTAGTCAAGGCTTCATAGGAATAGGATATGACCAGGCCACGGGTTTGTTCACAGCACCTGAGCATTGGTGGGCAAAAATGCAAGCGGTATGATGTACTTTACTTTTCCAAATAACAATTTCCTTCTTCATTTTAATGTTTACAAATTAATTGTTGTTTGGTTGCTTGACATTGTTTTTTAACTCTGTCAGATGAACTAGCGATATGCAAAGTTCAAGACAAAGCCCTTGGAGCACTTGCAGCTTATGGAAATGGTGTACTCGGGCACTTTCGCAACAAGAAAACATGCATGGACCCCAACTGAAATCCGTGATGATGATGTGGTCGCCAATGATGCAGACGTTGACAGTGGCATGACATCTCTCAGTGATGGCACACCATCTATTACTGTGCTTGATAGAGGCGGCAAAAACGTGGTTAATTCTTCGCTATTTGATGATGCTCCCCCACAGTCCACTACAGATGGATCAGCCAACGCAAAGCGTTGAAAGAGGGTAGCCCTTGGTACAGTGGCCAGTAGCATGGACAACCTTGTGGAGGCTGTTAGCAAACAAAGCAGGGAGCTGAAAATCATCCAATATGTTGTGACAGGAAGGGGTGAGAACGCTGTTGGGGATTGTCTTGCGAGGCTTATGAACAGACTAGGATTGGAGCTGGGTGGTCCATTATTTTCGTTTGCATGCTCGCTAATGGATTCACCGGACAACCGCAACCTCATGATGGGCCTCCCCCTTGATTGCATTGTTGCGTGGTTAAAAGAGAAGCGTGCCATATGTCATCCAACTGTTGTCAGCAGAACCCGCGGTGTGTCTCTATTTGAGCGGGATGGGGTGCTTGACCTGAATTAAAGCTTGGAAGGAACAAGTGCAATGTTAACCACTTCGTGTTTATTTACTTCTGTTTATGAACTTGGGATATTTTTATTTATTTTCTTTATTTTTGTGTTTCCTATTATGTTGTGTGAAACCCAGCTGTTATGGTGTATTGAATGTTAAACACGTTTGAATGGTAGGTGTGTGACCATTCCAAATATTAGGGGCTTATGCATGACAGTAGAGTATGATCATTTCCTTTTAGTTACTATTTTTTTTTTCTGTGCTTATTTACTTATGTTTGTGAACTTGGGATGTTTTTATTTATATGATTTTTTGGTTTTTTGGTTTCCTATTATGTTGTGTGAAACCCATCTGTTATGGTGTCTTGAATGTTAAACAAGTTTGAATGGTAGGTGTGTGACCATTCCAAATAATAGGGGCTTATGCATGACAGTACAGTATGATCATTCACTTTTAGTTACTATTTTTTTTTCCTGTTTTTATTTATATGAATTTTTTTTTTTTCGGACAGTTGTGTGAAACCCAGCTGTTATGGTAGACATTCATATTGACTGCAACTGGAATCTTATACCTTTGTGCATGTACCTGCATAATCTTATACCATTTCTTGTATGTTCTCCAATGGCCTATGAACCCTTCCTGCAATAACTCTGCAGACTAGTAAAAGTAGAACCATTTGCTAGTGGCCTATGAACCATTTCTTGTTGAAAAGTAGAAAAATATTGAAATAAAGCTGTAAAGGAATCAAGATTTAGGGTTCAATCTAACAGCAGAAAAAGAAAGAAAATCAATTGAATTGGAAAAAAGTAATTAAAGTACAATTTTTTAATTTAGAGAGAAAAAAAAAAAGACATGTTCTCAATTAAACAACTAATAGAAATCCAAAAAGTGAAATCTATAAGAGCCTATACGTTCACACTCATATTTTCATTTGGAGAAAAGTGCCATTTAAATTTGAAAAATATGTAACAACCCCCGAATTTGTACATGCTGACTGCAATTGGAATCTTATACCTTTTGTAAAAGTTATGTGAATTGATATATCTGCTAAAGGGGGGTACACTTGCCCATGTGATGGTGTACAAATACTTGGCCAAGGTATTCACGTGCACATAGGAATGAATTTTTAGTTGGGGAAGCCTACCTATTTATTTGTACACAAGGGTGTCCAACACATACGCATCACAAGGGTAAGCAATTTCAGTAGCAGTTAAGTTATTCACACTTCAGCTGACGTTTCCCTAGTAAAGGTGTGTTCTCGTTATTCAAATTTGATTCCAATAGGCACTACATGGTTGCAAGAGTAACATACGTTATGCATTTGAATCACCTTCTTTTTTTCTTTTCTTCTTCTTCTTTTTGTCTTCTTTTTTTTTTTTTTTTTGTCTTGGTTAAATTGTTATACAACATCAATGGATCCGCAACAGGGTAGTAATGCAGGTGTTGTATGCAATGGCCAAATTAATACGTGGATATGAGAGACAATCGGAGAGATCGAAATGGCAACATCAATGATATGGCTAGAAATTTCACGCGTGGCCAATGAGTACTCATATGTTGACAGGACTCCGTTTCACACATCTGCGTTGACCGGGCGATTATGGATGCAGGAGATGTTTACAGGCCGAGAAGAAGCATTTCAGCATAATTTTAGGATGCCAAGGGATGTGTTCATAAAATTGTGTAACACATTAGTAGCCGATTTTGGTCTCGAACTCCCGCAGCATCCGCATGGTATTGATGTAGGTGAGAGTGTGGGGATGTTTATATACGTGTTGTGAGGCTTCCCAAGTTGGGATATTGAAGACTGCTTCCAACACTCAGGGGAGACAGTGTGGCGTCATTTTAAGCGTGTTCTTAGAGCAATGAAGAAATTTTCACGAGCCCACTGCCGACTGACGAGGCCTCAAAATAATAGACATCCATACTTGGAGTCACAACCAAAATATTTTCCATTCAGGGTGAGGTGTAGAACCTTCGTTAATTTGCCATGTGTCAAAATAGTTGTGTATGTCCTAAATGTAATTTTACCAATTACGTATGCCATGTTTGCATTATGTGAGCACGCGGGACTGTATTGGGGCGTTGGATGGGACGCACGTGGAGGCAAATTTGAATCCGCGTAAGGCACCACCATATTTTGGTCGTAAAGGACGACACACGCGAAATATCCTTGCAGTCTGCGATTTTGACTTGTGTTTTACTTTTATCTCTTGCGGTTTGGAGGGTAGTATCCATGACAATAGAGTATTTAACGAAGTTACCCAAGATCCGGCGAAAAAATTCCTACACCCAGCAGAAGGTAAAATGAAGTGGCACTGTTCAATATCATGACTGATTTATTGTTTTTTTATTAACTCAGGTTACCAATTAAAATTATTTGGACACACACAGGAAAGTATTACCTTGTTGATACAGGGTACAAGAATTAGAAAGGGTTTCTTGCATCGTTTAAGGGATGTTGGTATCACCAAGAACAGTTCCGTGTGACTGGACGAACACGCAACGCGAACGAAGTTTTTAACACAGTGCACTCCTCGTTAAGGAGTGCAATTGAACGTACATTCGGAGTGTGGAAAGCGCGCTGGGGTTTTCTACAGAACATGCCTCAGTATGATTTCGGGAAAGTGCAAGTGCCATTGGTTGGGGTTTCAATGGCACTGCATAATTTCATACGCCGCAACTCAAACGAAGATGAAGCATTCAACAGGGTTGCTAATGCGGAACATTTTATTTTTAGCAACATGCCCAACGCAACGGGTGTTGGTGATGATGATGAGCTTGACCCAACGGGTGATGATGATATAGAAATGAACGAATTTAGAAAATCCATTAGAAATGTGTTGGTGCAAAATCGCCATGAGCTATGGCTGTAATTAATCTTTACGAATAATAAATATGGTTACATATGAGGAGTTGTTTTGGCCTAGTGAATTTTTATTTTTATTTTAATTTTAATTTTTATAATGATTTATATATACAATTTTTTTTTTTTTTAATTTGCATATGAGGAGTTACTTTTGTTCTAAAACCCATTTGGGAAGCTGGAAGCTAAATATCATAAGACAATGGTTTTTTTATTTTTTATTTTTATTTTGAATGAATTTTTATACAATTTGTATTTGTATTTTTATTTTTATTTTTATTTTTATTTTTATTTTTATGGAAGACATTTAAAGGTAAAAGTTAAATATTTTGAATTTCTTATTTTATTTATTTTATTATTTAAAAAAAAAAAGAAAAAACGTTGCATATCCATGATATGTATATGCCACAGTGTACAAGTTCCCCAGATGCACAAGCCATTTTATTCGCTTAAGGAGCTAGACAATGAGAGTAAGTGAAATTCTGTAAATTGCAAATGGGAAAGGGGTATTTTGGTCATTTTACACTATGCCATGATGATATGACAACATTAAAAATTATTAACTAAAAAAGCCAAAAAGTCACTTTTTACCAACTTCCCAAATCATTTGTCTAAAAAAGCCAAAAGCTTGGTTAAAAGCCAAAAAGTCACTTTTTACCATCTTCCCAAAACAACCCTATGTTTTGTGAGGTCAAATTCATCTAGAGAAATTTGCCAATAGTAGAGAAAATTATTGTGTGCATTGTGATTTTTGAATTTGATAATTGTTTTGTACCAACACAGTGCATTACAAATTACATGATCATATAGACACCCTCTTGGAACGAGACGAGTTAAATTTCTCTGTGAAATTCTAGTAACTGCATACCAAAGAAATTTCTTCAGACAATTTTATCTGTGTGGATTGTGTTGACAATCACCACTTGACATGCATTATAAAAAATATATATATATAAAACCATTGATAGCTATGAAATTTACATTAGTCAAAAATATATATATACATCTATGTCAAACATCATCATTCTTTCAACGTAAGAAAAGAAAAATTGAAGGGTTATTCCTAATTACATTGTGTGCATTATCTTCCTTTCACTGGCATCCTTTCACTATTATAGGTTCTTCTTCTGGTGGTATTTGAATTGGTTCAGTCCATGACTGGCCAACTTCGATCGCAAATCTCTTTATGATTTCTGCCCTCATCAACCTTACGTCTTGTGTCAACAATGTCGAGTTGATAGGTTCATGGTTGATATATTGTTTCATTATGTATCATACAAAGAGACTACAATCCACACTGCATACAAATTATAGGTACAGTTAGTGTTAAGAAACATTCAAATTAGATTATCTTATTTATAGATGTTGTATGAAACTTACGAATCATTGTCTTGTTGTGGAGCATTTTTGACATATTCAAAGTCATAATTTATGTTTTGTGAGTCTATCAATTTGAAAGAGGGTTGTGATTGTGCTTCTCTTTCAAGGCAAGCTTTCAAAAAATTCTCCACATAATCTTGCTGCAAAAAAATAATTTTTGAATAACAGAGAAATTTACACACAAATTAATGGGATTCTATGAAAATTATCATCACATAAACATTATCATGGATCAGAGAAATTTGCACTCGTTACCAATTATTTTGCATCTTTGATATATCTGTCTTGTGCATCATCCCTCTTTGGCCTTAGTGAGTTGTAGTACCTTCATAAATTCTCTTGTTTGTCCAAGATAAGCAAGGTCCAGTGATGTCCATCTGTTGACTTCTCATTGCCTCCAGTATTTATTAGGAAATAGAGGAATCTGTAGTTCCTCCATGCGGTTTCAAGATGCTTTTCAAATAATGAGACTTAGAAAGTTTGATTTTCCGTCATCTTTATGAAGTTCTGCGGTCAGAGAAAATCAAAAAATGGTTATAAGAAAGTTGAAATGACAGGAATTTCAGAAATATACACATAGAGAAATTTTAAATGCACACAATGTCATGACCCCATTTTGCCCCTAGTAGAATGGTGCCGTGATGGCCAGTAATCCGAGATTACCGAAGGCCAACTTTCAAAATTCACACACAATCAAAGTATTACATATGGGGCTTACAAATGCGGAAGCAATAAATTAAAATCCAAGTGGTCCATAAGAGCTGTGCATAGATCAAATGAAATGACATACATAATATGGTTTTACAATCGATCGATTAATAAACAAAATACATCTTGACCAAAAGGCTTCTCAAGCCATCATATACAAAACACAATGAAATGCAAGCTAAGAAGCATGATCTTCAAGATGCTACAAAATACGAATCCAAAACAAGTTGCAAGGCACATCTAGGCGTCGCCGCCGTCCTGCTCATCACCTACATATATATAGAGAGGGTGAGCTTGGATACTCAGTGAATGGTACAAGTAATAAAGGGTTTGCATGAACGATATCCGAGATCTTTAACAAAACAATACATAATCATAGCTTGTAACAAAACACGGGGCGAATCAAGTTCATTCAACAAATCTTTCAAGCTTCATCAATCAAAGTCTTTCAAGGCTTTCAAGTTTCAAGGGATGACATTAAACAAAGGTTGTGCTACAAATGCTTATAGTCCCTTAGCACGTACGGACTTGCAAAGGTTGTGCTACAAATGCTTATAGTCCCCTAGCACGTACGGACTTTCAAAGGTTGTGCTACAAATGCTTATAGTCCCCTAGCACGTACGGACTTTCAAAGGTGTCATCAAAACAAGATAATACTTGATATACAAAATAAGGATAATCATTTATGCTTGATCAAATACTTTTCAAAACAAAGCAAAGCAAAGCTTATCAAAACATGATAACATAGCTTTAAAAATACCACTCACTTAGTTCTTCAAACGTCGGGGTCAAGCGAGAGTCCAAGTCCTACAAACACATGGCAAGGTCTATTGAATGCACTTTCAAACAAACTTTACATGAATGCAAATGATCTCGGCATTCTTTCAGAGCCAAGGCAAACCAAAGCAAAACACTATTTCTCACCTCGGAAAAACATGCTGGGCACCAACCAGGTCTTGGCCGAGGTCCCACACCTCCTTGTCGAGGTGTGGTCCCGAGGGCCACATTCAAGGGAATGAAGTCGGGAAAATCTGGGTTTCCCTTTCTTGAAGAACATGACGAACATGAATGCAAGGATCATAACTTGCTATTACAAAATCTGAGATTTCATGCTATGAGTTCGAAAACATGGACCTGGGTACCCACACTTGAAGATCTTGCAAGAAAAAACACAAAAACATGGTTCTTGATACAAACTTTCCGATCAAAACAAGACTTTTCTTCAAGAACATATGAACACTATTTTTTCCTCTTTCTAAAACCAACTTTAAATCAATGCATGGCGTGCAGAACAGGTTCGATCATGCAATGCAGCTAGACGATCAATAAGAACAACAAGAGTAGTTTAAGATTCTAACCTCAAAACTCGAATCTAACGGTTCAAACTCCAAAGATCAAGCTTGGAAGTCTACTCCCTCTCTCAAGAACTTCTCTTCTTCTTCCTAGAGCCTCTCTCTCTAAAAGACAAAGATGTGATACAAAAATGATGTGGTTTCTCGATAATCACTGACTTAACCCTCTGTTGGGACACGTGGCATCGGCTGATTGGCTCTCTTCAAAAAGGTGACTAATTGAAAAGACAAGACTATAACAAAGTGTGTTCAACAAGCTAGATAGCAAAGCACTCCGGCAGGTAATGATCTCGGCTAAGGACATAGGCTTCAGCAAGTAAGGTCTCAATGATCTCGGCTATAGCGACCCCGGTCCTTTCCCATTTGATTGTTGTATCCGGACTTACGGTCCGTGGATTCCGCTGTTATATTTGTTGTTATTGTCCTTTAATTTCTTATTCTTGGGTTATAGGATGTGTTTAGCAGGTTGGTTGCAGATTGGTTGGGTTTAGAAACCAAGTCTGCATGTTCAGTTTTTGGCTTGGTCGCTCGAGCGAGCTTATCTTCGCTCGAGCGAGGTCTTCCTTTTGGTTCGTCGCTCGAGCGAGCCTTTCTTGGCTCGAGCGAGGATTGCGTCCAGTACCTAGACCTGAACGCAGTGTTTGTTGGCTCGAGCGAGCTTTTCTTCGCTCGAGCGAGCTGGTTTGTCTTTGGCTCGAGCGAGCTTCTCTTCGCTCGATCGAGGTCAGTTTCTTGTGTCTGGTCGCTCGAGCGACCAGGTCTTCGCTCGAGCGAGCCTGTCCAGTATTTAAACGTAAAAGCGGGATTTTTAGGGCAGTTTTTCATTCTTTTTGATCTCAAACCCTAAAGTCCGACTTTTCTTCTTCTCTAAACACCTTTTCTCCTAGGTTTGATCTAGTTAGGGTGTGTTTCTACCCTAGTTCTTTTACAAATAAGATAGAGGAGAGTGGGGGCTTCCATTTAATCTGAGCAGTTGTCGGTTTGGAGCACTCTGGAGTTTCGAGCACCTTCTTCATCATCATCTTTTTGGGTTCTTTCTTGAGGTAGGGATTTCCTACTCCATTTATGCGTTTTAATCCTAAGTGGTGGTATTTTGGTATGTGGGGGTAGTTTGGTAACTTTGGGAGAAACCTTAGGGTTTGTCATAGATTAATTTATATAATTAATTTACGGGAAAATCGTGATATTGGGTTTAATTCATGAAATTGGGGGGATTATGAGGTAAATTAATGTAGTTGGATATTTAATCACTCATCTGTGAAATTGAGATTATTTGCGTTACAATATTTATTTCTTGTTTAGAAATAATTGTTTTGGGCTATCGGTGGAGGATAGCCATTGATTGTTGTAGACCTTGCATGCGGCTTAGGTATAACTGAAATTGAGTCATTCATTTAATTGTTGAGTTAATACAGAACATTCGTGTATTGATTATGTATTGTATATGGCAAATATTGATTATGTTGCATATGCATTTGGTTTTGGAGGAGATAGGGGATGAACTCCACGGTTTAGGGGAAGATAGGGGATGGACCTCTAAACCGGATTTGTTGGGAGGAGATAGGGGATGGACTCCAGTAGCATCACATATGTGTGTGCTTATTGATAATAGAAATATTTCTATTTGTTGTTGATATGATACATCACCACCATGTGTGTCAGTTGGGAAGTATGGAAGTGGATTTGATTGAGATTTGTTATAACACCAGCATGAGTGTTTAATTTGTTATAAGAAAGGTTTAACCTGATTTGTTATCCTTGTTGAGTTGTTTGGCCAGGTTCTGAGCCATGTCTGTATGAATGAAAAGTGTATTGTGTCATAGACCATGTGTCATAGACAACGTAGACATTCGTGTCATAATATTGTAAACTGAATATTTTGTGTTAACCATGTATCGGGTGCTACTGCTTTAGTTAATTCTTATACTTGGTTTAGTATTTCTCTACTGGGCTGTGGCTCACCCTATATGGGAACTTCATTTTCAGGTTCAGGTGGTTCACAACCTCCAAAGACTTAGCTTGTGAGGAATTGGACTTGAAGATTTGCTTTATTTGTGTTATTTGTTTTATCTGAACTATGTAAACATTCAAGCCGAGGGCTTTATTTGTTTTGAGTTAGAACTCATGGAATTGTGTCCAAGTATTGGCTTGGCAAGATGTAAGCCCGTAGGGCATTTATTATGATGTTTTATTTCGTAATACTCTGATGATTGAAATAATATAATGTTTCTTTTAATAATGCATGTCTTGTTTTATATTCAATGGGTTAATTTTTGAGGGCGTTACAACTTGGTATCAGAGCGTACCGGGTTTGAATACTTTGGGTACGTGGGAAGTGATTAGTATCACAATGGGTTCGTCTCGTTTGATAGAGACTTAGTGTAATGATTACATGCTTATATGATAACATGTTTATGTGACTATGTGGGTATGGAATGTAGTTTCTAGGATGTTGATTGGACCCTTGAGTCTCTGAAAGTCTTGTTGGAAAGGCACTTGATCAATGTTGTTTCCAACCGGAACTTTAGTGACGCCTTGGGACTATCATTATCCAGGAATGAAATTCGTAGGTGCTTATGTGATTATGTGCTTACGTGGTGTGATTTATTGTTGTCCAATGTATTAAGACGCGAGTGTCATAGTTTTGGCATAATATTTAGAGTGCTAACGTCTTTGTTTCCTTTATTAGGATGTCAGGACGAGGACGAGGTCGTGGTAGGCGTGGTAGGCAGGCCAGGCAGGAAGTGCCTATACCGGAGGAAATTCCGGCAGTTCAGGAGGGTGTTGGCCAGGCCAATGTGGCCGAGCCAGTAGGCCAGCAGGCTATGGGCGCTTTAGCCCGAGAGATAGCAGGGGCATTCAGGGAGTCAGTAGGCATTCTCCGAGCTCAGAATCAGGCTCCGGTTGTTGTTGCGGATGCAGGACCCTCCTTTCTGAAGAGGGAGTTTTTCCGGTCTAATCCGGATGAATTTGTGGGTGATCCAAAAGAGCCGCTTAAAGCAGATGAATGGCTCGAACAGACAACGAAAACGTTTGAGATGCTTGGCATCGAAGACGAGGGGTTGAAGGTGACCTTGGCATCTTTCCAGCTTAAGGGGGATGCGGGTCAGTGGTGGAAGTTCACCAAAGGTCGTATTGGGGGTACTTGGAAGGCTTTTGTTGATGCTTTTCAGGAGAAGTACCTGTCTCCAGCTGTTCAGGAGAAGTTGAGAGATCAGTTCTGCCAGCTAAAGCAGAATAGTTCATCAATGGCTGAGTTTGAGGCTTCATTTACTAGTTTGTCCAGGTTCGCACCTGAGTTAGTGGCGTCTGAGGAGCGCCGGTGTATTGAGTTTGAGAAGAAGTTGAGGCGTGGCCTCATGCTGAGAGTTGTCGGATCTATGATTAGGGATTTTGGGCGATTGGTTGATGCAGCAGCCCATACCGAGGCTATGATGCAGGAGGAGGAGGAAGGGCAGAAAGGCTCCAAGAGGAGTCAGGATGGCCAGAGTGATGGCAGGAGGCAGAGAGGTTTCACTCCTCAGCAGCCTCAGAGTAGTTTTTCTAGATCCACTTTTCCAGTGCCGAGTGCTAGTTCTGGGAAAGGCAGTCAGGGAGACATTACCTGTTTCAAGTGTGGTCAGCTGGGCCACAAGTCTCCAGTTTGTCCTCAGAGGGGAGGAGTTCAGAGAGCAGCATCTTCTTCGGCTCGATCTCAGAGCCAGAGTCAGGGCAGAGGCCAGCCGCTCTCTTGTTTTCAGTGCGGTCAGTCGGGGCACATGAAGAGGTTTTGCCCACAGTTGGGTGGCACGTCTGGTGCATCTGGTTCGAGGCAGACTCAGAGTCAGCTGCCTGCTCCGTCAGTTCAGGCCTCGAGGGCCAATCAGGGGGCTTCTTCGTCCCAGTCTGTGCAGCAGTCTTATGCTCCGAGGGGTGAGCAGGTTGATCAGAGGTCGTCTGGGCGTGTGTATGCTGTTACCGCGCAGGATCCTGTACCGGCTCCATCTGTTGTGAAAGGTACCTTCTTGTTTTGCAATTCAGTTGCTAGTGTTTTGGTCGATACGGGTGCATCTCATTCTTTTGTGTCTGCTGCATTTGCATCCATTTTGGAGTTGGAGTTAGCTCAGTTAGCATCGCCTATTTGTGTAGTGTCACCTCTTGGGGGTGAGTTGATTTTGAAACAAGGTGTTAGGGGTTGTGATATAGAGGTCGATGATCATAGAATCCCTTTTTCCTTTGTGGTTATGCCCATGAAGGGCTTCGATGTTATTTTGGGTATGGACTGGTTATCGTCATACCGGGCATTTATTGATTGCTACCGTCAGAGGGTCACTTGTTGTACTATTAACGGAGAACGTTTCCATTTTCAGGGGGACAGAGTTGGTAGTGTTTTGCCACCGGGGTATGATCCGCGAGGGCGGAGTGAGCTTAGTGGTCTACTTGCTAGCTTTGAGAGTAGTGAGTGTGATGAGACCCAGATTGTATTGCCGAGGGTGGTTTGTGAGTATTCGGATGTTTTTCCCGAGGACCTTGTTAGTTTGCCACCTCATCGAGAGATTGAGTTCTCGATTGATTTAGTGCCCGGCACGGTGCCGATTTCTATGGCACCTTACCGCTTTGCCCCAGCCGAGTTGGTTGAGTTGAAGGTTCAACTCCAGGAGTTACTAGATAAGGGCTACATTCGCCCTAGTGTTTCGCCGTGGGGAGCACCGGCCCTATTTGCTAAGAAGAAAGGTGGTGCTTTGAGACTGTGTATAGATTACCGGAAATTGAATCGGGTTACGGTTAAGAATAAGTACCCTATGCCTCGTATTGATGATTTGTTTGACCAGTTGAAGGGTTCCCGTTGTTTCTCTAAGATAGATTTGAGATCGGGTTACCACCAGTTGAGGGTCAGAGAGGAGGATATTCCGAAGACGGCATTCCGTACGCGGTATGGCCACTATGAGTTCCTGGTGATGCCATTTGGGCTCACCAATGCACCGGCAGTGTTTATGGATTTGATGAACCGGATCTTCCGGGAATTCTTGGACCGTTTTGTGGTCGTCTTCGTGGACGACATTCTGATTTATTCACCTTCGAGGGAGGAGCACGAGGAACACTTGAGAGTGGTGCTTGAGTTACTTAGAGCCCATCAGCTTTATGCTAAGTTCGGAAAGTGTGAGTTCTGGCTAGAAGAGGTGAAGTTCTTAGGTCATGTAGTTTCTGGGGAAGGAGTGTCTGTTGATACATCCAAAACTGAGGCAGTGCAAGATTGGGCACGGCCTAAGAGTGTGTTTGAGATCCGCAGTTTTCTGGGATTAGCTGGGTATTACCGTCGGTTTGTGAAAGATTTCTCCAGGTTAGCTTCACCGTTGACTAGATTGACTCGGAAGGGAGTCAAATTTGTATGGAGTGAGACTTGTGAAAATTCGTTTCAGGAATTGAAGATTAGATTGACCACCGCTCCAGTCTTGATTATTCCAGAGAGAGGGTTGGGTTATGCAGTCTTTTGTGATGCCTCACGAGAGGGTCTGGGTTGTGTGTTGATGCAAGAGGGGAAAGTGGTTGCTTATGGCTCACGTCAGTTGAAAATTCACGAGAAGAACTACCCTACGCATGACTTAGAGTTAGCAGCTGTAATATTTGCCTTGAAGATTTGGAGGCATTATCTGTATGGTGAGAAATTTGAGGTATTCTCCGATCATAAGAGTCTGAAATATCTGTTCACACAGAAAGATTTGAACTTGAGGCAGAGGAGGTGGATGGAGTTTATTGAGGATTATGACTTCGAGTTGCACTATCATCCGGGAAAGGCCAATGTTGTGGCCGATGCCCTTAGCAGGAAATCTGTTGGTGACATAGCTAGTATAGCCATCCGAGAGTGGGAGATGTTGGGTGCACTTGGGGAGTTTGATTTGCTTTTGGGTGAATCTGTTGAGGCTGCGGCCTTATTTTCTGTTGTTGCACAGCCTACACTTGTGACTCGAGTGTTAGAGGCTCAGAGGGGTAATCTTGAGGTAGAATCTCTCCGAGAGAAGATTTCCAGTGGGAAGGTTGAGAAGGGTTTAGCGGTGTATCCCGACCTGAGTGTGAGATACCGAGACCGTTTGTTTGTGCCGGAGTCTTGCCGAGAGGAGGTACTCCGAGAGTTTCATCATTCGCGCCTTGCAGTGCATCCGGGAGGCACTAAGATGTATCGGGATTTGGGTCGCCAGTTTTGGTGGCGGGGTATGAAGAGAGATGTGGCAGCTTTCGTATCTAAGTGCCTTACTTGTCAGCAAGTGAAGGCCGAGCATCAGAGGCCAGCGGGTTTGTTGCAACCCTTGCCTATTGCCGAGTGGAAGTGGGAGCATGTCACTATGGACTTCGTTGTGGGTCTTCCGAGGACTCAGCGAGGTAGTGATGCTATTTGGGTGGTTGTAGACCGGTTGACGAAGTCAGCGCACTTCATTCCTATGCGTGTTAGAGATTCGGTAGATCATCTTGCCGACTTATATATCCGGGACATAGTGAGGTTGCACGGGGTCCCAGTGACGATCGTCTCAGATAGAGATCCTCGTTTTACTGCTAGGTTGTGGCAGAGTTTGCAGAGTGCTTTAGGCACTAAATTGACTTTTAGCACGGCTTATCATCCTCAGACTGACGGGCAGTCCGAGCGTACTATTCAGATCCTTGAGGATATGCTTCGGGGTTGTGTTCTCGACTTTAGTGGGTCGTGGGAGAGGCACTTACCATTAGTGGAGTTTGCCTACAACAACAGCTTTCAGTCTAGTATCGGTATGGCACCGTTTGAGGCCTTGTATGGCCGACCGTGTAGGTCTCCAGTATGTTGGGCCGAGGTGGGTGATGCACCTTTGTTGGGTCCAGAGTTAGTGAGGGAAACGACGGAGAAGGTTGAGCTTATCCGTAGGAGGCTTGTTACAGCTCAGAGTCGTCAGAAATCTTATGCCGACCGTAGGAGGAGACCTTTGGTGTTTGAAGTAGGTGATCATGTCTTTCTGAAGATATCACCTAGGCGAGGTTTAATGAGGTTTGGGAAGAGTGGGAAGTTGTCCCCTCGATTTATTGGTCCTTTTGAGATCCTTGAGAGGATTGGTGAGGCTGCATATCGCTTAGCTTTACCACCGCAGTTATCCGGAGTTCATGATGTGTTTCATGTGAGTATGCTTCGGAAGTATGAGCCGGACCCATCACATGTGTTGGATTGGACCGATTTAGTTGTTGATGAGGATGTTTCGTATGAGGAGAGACCAATTCGAGTTTTGGATAGGCGGGATCAAGTTTTGCGTGGCAAGACCATCCCTTTGGTGAAAGTTCTGTGGAAGCATCACGGAGTGGAGGAAGCCACTTGGGAACGTGAGTTGGAAGTCCGTGAGAAATATCCGGATTTGTTTATTGATTTGTAATTTTGTACTTAGATTATATAAGATTGCGGAACTTGAGAATTTTATATATGTCTTAAGTTGGAAAACATTGAGAATGTTTTGGGATTTAATGTTAGCATTTTGAACTTGCCTTTTTATGGAAGTGGAATATAACATTTATATATTGAATGTGTTGTTTATATCATGAGATTGAATATGATATGGAATTTGTTAACATTGAAAGGAATGATGCATAACATTGATGCAGGTTGAAATATATGTTGGTTTATACATATTGAGAGATGCCTCTTGATAAGAGATGAAGTGACCAATATTGGTCAAGTTGTTGATTATTGTTTTATATATCATTGGGAATTAAGAAAAACTTGTTTTTTTACAAACTCATGCTTAATTTCGGGGACGAAATTCTTTTAAGGGGGGGAGGTTATAGCGACCCCGGTCCTTTCCCATTTGATTGTTGTATCCGGACTTACGGTCCGTGGATTCCGCTGTTATATTTGTTGTTATTGTCCTTTAATTTCTTATTCTTGGGTTATAGGATGTGTTTAGCAGGTTGGTTGCAGATTGGTTGGGTTTAGAAACCAAGTCTGCATGTTCAGTTTTTGGCTTGGTCGCTCGAGCGAGCTTATCTTCGCTCGAGCGAGGTCTTCCTTTTGGTTCGTCGCTCGAGCGAGCCTTTCTTGGCTCGAGCGAGGATTGCGTCCAGTACCTAGACCTGAACGCAGTGTTTGTTGGCTCGAGCGAGCTTTTCTTCGCTCGAGCGAGCTGGTTTGTCTTTGGCTCGAGCGAGCTTCTCTTCGCTCGATCGAGGTCAGTTTCTTGTGTCTGGTCGCTCGAGCGACCAGGTCTTCGCTCGAGCGAGCCTGTCCAGTATTTAAACGTAAAAGCGGGATTTTTAGGGCAGTTTTTCATTCTTTTTGATCTCAAACCCTAAAGTCCGACTTTTCTTCTTCTCTAAACACCTTTTCTCCTAGGTTTGATCTAGTTAGGGTGTGTTTCTACCCTAGTTCTTTTACAAATAAGATAGAGGAGAGTGGGGGCTTCCATTTAATCTGAGCAGTTGTCGGTTTGGAGCACTCTGGAGTTTCGAGCACCTTCTTCATCATCATCTTTTTGGGTTCTTTCTTGAGGTAGGGATTTCCTACTCCATTTATGCGTTTTAATCCTAAGTGGTGGTATTTTGGTATGTGGGGGTAGTTTGGTAACTTTGGGAGAAACCTTAGGGTTTGTCATAGATTAATTTATATAATTAATTTACGGGAAAATCGTGATATTGGGTTTAATTCATGAAATTGGGGGGATTATGAGGTAAATTAATGTAGTTGGATATTTAATCACTCATCTGTGAAATTGAGATTATTTGCGTTACAATATTTATTTCTTGTTTAGAAATAATTGTTTTGGGCTATCGGTGGAGGATAGCCATTGATTGTTGTAGACCTTGCATGCGGCTTAGGTATAACTGAAATTGAGTCATTCATTTAATTGTTGAGTTAATACAGAACATTCGTGTATTGATTATGTATTGTATATGGCAAATATTGATTATGTTGCATATGCATTTGGTTTTGGAGGAGATAGGGGATGAACTCCACGGTTTAGGGGAAGATAGGGGATGGACCTCTAAACCGGATTTGTTGGGAGGAGATAGGGGATGGACTCCAGTAGCATCACATATGTGTGTGCTTATTGATAATAGAAATATTTCTATTTGTTGTTGATATGATACATCACCACCATGTGTGTCAGTTGGGAAGTATGGAAGTGGATTTGATTGAGATTTGTTATAACACCAGCATGAGTGTTTAATTTGTTATAAGAAAGGTTTAACCTGATTTGTTATCCTTGTTGAGTTGTTTGGCCAGGTTCTGAGCCATGTCTGTATGAATGAAAAGTGTATTGTGTCATAGACCATGTGTCATAGACAACGTAGACATTCGTGTCATAATATTGTAAACTGAATATTTTGTGTTAACCATGTATCGGGTGCTACTGCTTTAGTTAATTCTTATACTTGGTTTAGTATTTCTCTACTGGGCTGTGGCTCACCCTATATGGGAACTTCATTTTCAGGTTCAGGTGGTTCACAACCTCCAAAGACTTAGCTTGTGAGGAATTGGACTTGAAGATTTGCTTTATTTGTGTTATTTGTTTTATCTGAACTATGTAAACATTCAAGCCGAGGGCTTTATTTGTTTTGAGTTAGAACTCATGGAATTGTGTCCAAGTATTGGCTTGGCAAGATGTAAGCCCGTAGGGCATTTATTATGATGTTTTATTTCGTAATACTCTGATGATTGAAATAATATAATGTTTCTTTTAATAATGCATGTCTTGTTTTATATTCAATGGGTTAATTTTTGAGGGCGTTACATCGGCTAAGAAGGATAACACTTGGCCAAGCTGTGCCACACCTTGGCCTAGATGTGCCACACCTCGGTCTAGGTCATTCCAGTCCCAGAACAAGATCTCTAGGTGCAAGGATTAAGGATCTCGGATGCCTAGATGATAACATCTCGGCTAATACGCCTAGGTGATGGTGGAGGTCAACCAAAGAGATTCCAAGATGGTCCTAGACACAAGAGGTTCAAAGGTGCAACTTAGGCTTAAGATGACCTCGGTTAAACTCACACCAAGCAAGCTACAAAACATGCAAGAAACACTTAAGCAAAACAAATCAAGGTTTGCAAATGCAACATATTAAGACAAGATCATGTAATATATGCAAACATGACTACAGTAGAGTGAGGGTTGTTACACACAACTAGCCAGAGAAAATTAGACTAGTGGCACAACTGGCTTCAAGAAGTATGTTAACAAAAGAAAGTAGTAAGTAAATTCCAAAGAAAATCAAATAAAAGAGTAGTAACATACTAAGCTCATGCATGTGAGAAAAATGAAGTTGATTGTTGTTCTTTTCTTCTTTGGTCAGCAATAGGATCTCTCCATAACCATCAATGACCTGAAAAATATCATTTATAATTGTAACATTGGTTTATAATGGCTAATGGAATGTTACAGAGAAATTTTGATGAAAGATTTACATTGTTGGCAATTTCTTTTTCCTTTATTAGGTTTCCAATATCTTTAAAAGTAATGAGATTCAACTCACTTGTCCAGATTAAAGCCCCACAAGATGACAAAGAAGGGATTTAATAGTTGTTAATGCAATAGAAGTTAGTAAATTGTTGTTTATTATCTTCTATTTTATTTGTTGTACTTACTCGAGTCCAGACACATTTGATATGTGTTGCAAGATATCTTTTACATGTTCTTTTACCAATTTTGCAACCGGTAAAGTTTGTGGAAAAACCCAAGATTTTCTGATGCTTGTTGGTTGAGGCAAGACGTACTCATTGGCGTCAAGTATTTATTTGTCTTTGGTGGTTTGCTTTGTTTGCTTTGCAGCTTGTTTTAAACCTCTAGTCACCTTCAGAACTTTGGGATATTAAAAGTCTAGATCTTGCAGCTTTTCTTTTCTTTCTTTTGCCTTTAAATTCTTGATCATTGATGTAGGATCTTTTTTCACTGTAGACAGTGAAAATATCAATAAAAGTTAAATTCCTTCGAAGTAACAGATCATATTTCAATATGTAAATTTATTTGATTCAATATTTTCTAATTACCATAGACTTTTGTCTTTTGCTTTGGTTGTTGTTTATGTGCCACTTGTTCTTGTTGGGTTGTTGGTTGTTGTTCCACTTCTATTCCAACTATACACAGTGAAAATCAAACAAGCCCCAAAAATCAAATAAGCAAGTAGACAGAGAATATCAAATAAGCAGCAAAAATCAAATTGGCCAAACTAATGTGGTCAGAGAAATTTAACTTCCATAGAAAATTACCCCTGACAGATAAAATTGTAATAAATAGAAATTTCTCTGAGTTATGTTGACACAAGAGCATAACTTTTTGTGGTTCAAGATTTCCACAGACCTTGGGGTTGAATTTGTGTTGGTGTATGGTAAGGTTGTGTTGCTAGTTGGACAGATAGTTCTCGAATTTGTTCATGCAATCTATCATTTTCAGTTTCAAGCTCTGAAATTGAACATCTCAACTGTTGAATTGTTTTTTTTTTTTTATCATCTTCTTTTTTAATCTCCAACATCCTTAGTTTCATTTGGTTTGTGCTATCTCTTTCTTGAAGCTCCGAGTTATTTGATGTCAAGGTTCTTATTGCAATGTCCTTTTCCTGAAGTAATTCATTCCAATTTTTCTCTTCTTCTATTTTGGATTTAGAAAGTACATTTAGTCATTGATGTAGATTAGTAATTTGAGCATCTTTTGATTCCTCAGATTCTTGAGGCTGATGCATTGTTGAGCCACAAATGTTATCATGATGTTGGTACATCAACTCATTATGTTCTTCTTCATCCCTTTTCTTATTGTTTTCTTCTTCATTTTTCGATTCAGTGCCGTCATCTTCTTCTTTATTGTCTTCTTTTTCTTTCTGTTCATTTTTTTCTTTGTCTTCTACTTCTTCATTTTCTTTTGTAGTTTCCTCTTATGCACTGCTTGCTTGATCTTCTTCTCCATTGCTTGCTTTTTGTTCTTCTGTGTTGCCTTATCTTTTTTCATTCTCTCTTTCTTCTTCAGATGACTCTTCTAATGTCTCCTTGAATTTGGCCAATGCCTTTTTTGATTCTTTCTTGCTCTTTTTACCAAGACAAAACTCCTCCGATGGGTTTTCAACTAGCTCCTTGTTATCTATCTGTAACAGGAGGCTCTTTTATTAGAGAGAGATTATAAATTCACTGAGAGAAAAATTTAAATAAGCCAGATAAAAATCACCTAAATCATACTAATGGGAAACAAACTTTAGAGAAAATTGTATGGGCCCGAGAAAATTACACACAAGGAGACATAATTTTATAAGTCATAAAAAATTATGAAACAAGCAACATAATTTAGATATCAGAGAAAATCAATCAGGGCATATAAATTAATGCTACTATAATTGTGGTTAGAGAAATTTGGATTCCAGAGAAAGTTCATTAAAAGGATAGGAATAAATAGTGTTAATCAAAGAAGCAACACAAATTCAAAGTTTAGAGAAAATTGACCTCAATCAGCCAAGGCACATAAGTTATGGACAAGATAAAATTACACACAAGGAGAAATAATTTTATGGGCAGAAAAAATTATGAAACAAGCAACATAATTTAGATATCAGAGAAAATCAATCAAGGCATATGAGGTAATGTTACTATAATTGTGGTTAGAGAAATTTGGATTCCAGAGAGAATTCATTACAAGGGAAAAAATAAACCAGTGGTAATCAAAGAAGCAACATAAATTGAAATTTTAGAGAAAATTGATCTCAATCAGTCAAGGCACATAAATTATTCCATATAAGATATTGCAACGCAGAGAAAATTGATCAAATCAAGCAAGGCACAAGGAGGGAAACAAACCAGTGGTCAGAGAAATTTTAGAATTTCACTGAGATTTTAGTGGCGATAGAAATCTAACCTGTCGAGATGCAAGAGGGTGGACTGGTGTCTTTTGTAGCTGTTTGGTCAAGCTTTGCAGGTTCCACTTGGCCCATCTTGGGAAGTCAGTTGTGTTATTGTCTTCCGAGTCAATGACATTCCCATGTTCACATAGCCAATACTGTGATGGAAATTAAAGTAATTAAATTTTGCTAAACACACAAATTTGTAAGTATTATAACTTTAAATTTGAATGGAAATTATACTTACCAGCAATGCAATGACACACCCCGTAACTTTTTCGGGAGTTTTGTGCAATGCTATGATACAATCGATCAAAGTTGATGTGATTGGTTCTGGCCAATCCTACTGCTTCATTGATTCAAGAGTTCCACGTACTTTATAAAAACACACCATATTGAATTCCCACTTGTCGCAAAAAATAGGGTGAAACACAAGTACAAGGTAACAATGATTGCTACATCTTTAAAGTCAGTTGGTTGCTTGCCTTTCATTGCTTTGACCAAGGCATTTTTAAGAACAGGACTAGTGAGCCTTGTGTCCATTGGGAATCTTCTCCTTAGGAATGCAGTTTTTGGCTTTTTTGAGTATCTTACTAACATGGCTCATTTACCACCTTGCAAACCAAAAATCAAGGTCATGTCATTGGTTTTAAAGGTCAAGTTCTTTTTACCAACTGTGAATGCTTTCATTTTTTCATTGTAATGTTGGATTATTGCAACTACATCATCATTAGATTTCCTAGATTTCCTTGGATTCATTATTCCAGTGGTTAGAGCTTGGATCAAATACCAGAATGGGGTCTTTTGAAGCTCTTCAAGTTGGTTTGAATTGAATTTAAGAGTTTGAAAAAAGGAGACAACAGATGAGAGGTTGGATCGGTATTGAATGCTGTAATGAGCTCTCTTTCTTTGGAGTTTAACAGGTTTTTTTTCCCCTTGAGCTTGAGTCTTTTGAAGTTAGGGTATTCATCTTGATGCTAGTTGCTTCATCACCTTGGACTTGTGTGTTTTGGCGGGAAGTTTGTGGTGTTTTGTTGCTTTTTTATCTAAGATCATAAGTAGACTGAGAGAGTTTCTGTTTCTTACTTGGTGTTTCTGGTGTTTTGCTGCTTTTACGTTTTGCCATTTCTAGACAATGATGAAAACATAAAGATGTCAACATTAAATCCCAGAGAAAATTGAACATGTCAAAGAAAATTACACATAAGGGAGAAAACTAAGGTGACCAGAGAAAATTAGACACTCAAAATTAAATGTCAGAGTACTAATTCTTTTCCTGTGGAATACATCTAGCCACAAAAAATTTCCATTCCCAGAGAAAATCAACAAAGCAACATAAACATGCCAGAGAAATTTTCAATAATTGTTAAAATTACATATAGAAGTAAAATATAGCTAGAGAAAATTCAAAAAAGAAACATATATCTAGCAAGTACATAAAATAAATATGACAGAAAAAAGTAAACATGGCAAGCCAGAGAAAATTTCCATTCCACAATTAGCAAGATAAAATAAACAAAGCAACGTAAACATGCCATAGAAAATTACACAACATTAAAACCAAGAATTGAACAAAATAACATACTAGAGAAATTTGCAAAAAGGAAACATAAATCTAGCAAGCCACATAATATTAAAATGCCAAATAAATTTACAAACAAAACCAGAGAAAATTGAACATGGTAGACAGACACAAGGGAGAAAACTAATGTGGCCAGAGAAAATTATAAATTCCAGAGAAACTTAGACACTGACAAGAGAATACTAGGTGTTTTTATGTGGAATACATGTGGCCACAGCTAATTTTCATTCATAGAGAAAATAACCAAAGCAACATAAACATGACAGAGAAATTTTTAAAAATTGTTACAAATTACATATAGACGTAAAATGTAGCCATAGAAAATTCAAGAAATAGACATAAATCTAGCCAGCACAGAAAATGAAAATGTCAGAGAAAATTTCCATTCCATAATATTAAAATGGCAGAGAAATTTACATACACAACTAGAGAAAATTAAACATGGTAGAGACACAAAAGGGAGAAAAGTGATGTGCCCAGAGAAAATTATAAATGCCAGAGAAACTTAGACACATATAAGAGAGTAATATTACATATAGATGTAAAATATAGCCAGAGAAAATTCAAAAAAAAAACATAAATTTAGCAAGCACAGAAAATGAAAATTCCTGAGAAAATTACACATTCTAGAGAAAAATAGACATTCCAGAGAAATTTACAGAGCAGAGAAATTTACAGACAAAATCATACAAACATGTTCAAGAATAAGATCAAAACACAGAGAAATAACTTTTTTTTCAAAATAAACATGCCAAAGAAAATTCAAAAAAGAAACATACATCAAGCAAATACCAGAGAAATTTATAGATAAAATCACACAAACATGTTCAAGAATAAGTTCAAAACACTGAGAAATAACTTTTTTCAAATTCATGTATCTTTTTATTACGAAATCGAAACCCTAATTAATGGAATGTTCATATAAAATGCAATTAACTGTGTTTCCAGAGAAAAACTTGTTGGATTATAGAAAAACTTACCAAAGTTACGATGAAACGCTAATTACGAACTGATATGCCCTGAGATGAAGATGCAATGTGACGGAGATGAACTGAGATGACAATAAACAGTGAAAACGAAGTCAGAGAAACTTGTGAGGAAGGAATGGGAAAGATTTTTGCAGAAGATAATGAAACTCTAATGTCGATGGTGAAGATGATATTGAAACCCTAATTTTGCTATTCTCTTGCTCGTGAATATGGTTGGATGTTTGGAATGGAACTCAGTCGTCGGAATCCAGTTTAGTTTCTTTGTTGATTAGTGAAAGGTATTTTGGTCTATGAAATAATTAAAAATGCGCACAATATAGTTGAGGGACCTGATGCATCACCCCTTTTTTTGATGTCCTCTATTCTCTAAATTACTATTATTGGGGACCTTAACTATATCGCGCACATTTTTAATTATTTCATAGACCAAAATACCCTTCACAAATCAACACAGAAACTAAACTGGATTCCGACGACTGAGTTCCATTCCAAACATCCAACCATTTTCACCAGGAAGAAAACAGCAGAATTAGGGTTTCAATATCATCTTCACCATCAACATTAGCGTTTCATTATCTTCTGCAAAAACCTTTCGCATTCCTTCCTCACAAATTTCTGTGACCCTATTTTCACTGTTCATCGTCATCTTAGTTCATCTTCATCAGATTGCATCTGTGACCCTATTTTCTCTGACATTTTCATTTTCTGTGCTGGCTAGATTTATGTCTATTTCTTGAATTTTCTATGGCTACATTTTACGTCTATATGTAATTTGTAACAATTTTTGAAAATTTCTCTATCATGTTTATGTTGCTTTGGTTATTTTCTCTATGAATGAAAATTAGCTGTGGCCACATGTATTCCACATAAAAACACCTAGTATTCTCTTGTCAGTGTCTAAGTTTCTCTGGAATTTATAATTTTCTCTGGCCACATTAGTTTTCTCCCTTGTGTCTATCTACCATGTTCAATTTTCTCTGGTTTTGTTTGTAAATTTATTTGGCATTTTAATATTATGTGGCTTGCTAGATTTATGTTTCTTTTTTGCAAATTTCTCTAGTATGTTATTTTGTTCAATTCTTGGTTTTAATGTTGTGTAATTTTCTATGGCATGTTTACGTTGCTTTGTTTATTTTATCTTACTAATTGTGGAATGGAAATTTTCTCTGACTTGCCATGTTTACTTTTTTCTGTCATATTTATTTTATGTACTTGCTAGATATATGTTTCTTTTTTGAATTTTCTCTAGCTATATTTTACTTCTATATGTAATTTTAACAATTATTGAAAATTTCTCTGGCATGTTTATGTTGCTTTGTTGATTTTCTCTGGGAATGGAAATTTTTTGTGGTTAGATGTATTCCACAGGAAAACAATTAGTACTCTGACATTTAGTTTTTAGTGTCTAATTTTCTCTGACATTTATAATGTTCTCTGGCCACCTTAGTTTTCTCCTTTATGTGTAATTTTCTCTAACATGTTCAATTTTCTCTAGCATGTTCAATTTTCTCTGGGATTTAATGTTAATATCTTTATGTTTTCATCATTGTCTAGAAATGGCGAAACGTAAAAGCAGCAAAACACCAAAAACACCGAGCAAGAAACAGAAACTCTCTCAGTCTTCTTATGATCTTAGATCAAAAAGCAACAAAACACCACAAACTTCCCGCCAAAACACACAAGTCCAAGGTGATGAAGCAACTAGCATCAAGATGAATACCCTAACTTCAAAAGACTTAAGCTCAAGGGGAAAAAAAACCTATTAAACTCCAAAGAAAGAGAGCTCATTACAGCATTCAATATCGATCCAACCTCTCATTTGTTGTCTCCTTTTTTCAAACTCTTAAATTCTATTCAAACCAACTTGAAGAGCTTCAAAAGACCCCATTCTGGTATTTGATCCAAGCTCTAACCACTGGAAGGATGGATTCAAGGAAGTCTAGGAAATCTGATGATGATGTAATTGCAATAATCCAACGTTACAATGAAAAAATGAAAGCATTCACAGTTGGTAAAAAGAACTTGACCTTTACAACCAATGACATGACCTTGATTTTTGGTTTGCAAGGTGGTAAAGGAGCCATGTCAGTAAGATACTCAAAAGGGCCAAAAACTGCATTCCTAAGGAGAAGATTTCCAATGGACACAAGGCTCTTGTTCTTAAAAATGCCTTAGTCAAAGCAATGAAAGGCAAGCAACCAACTGACTTCAAAGATGTAGCAATCATTGTTACCTTGTACTTGTGTCTCACCCTATTTTTTGCAACAAGTGAGAATTCAATAGGGTGGGTTTTTATAAAGTACGTGGAACCTCTTGAATCAATGAAGCAATAGGATTGGCCAGAAGCAATCACATCAATTTTGATCGATTCTATCACAACATTGAACAAAACTTCAGAAAAAGTTACAGGGTGTGTCATTGCATTGCTAGTAAGTATAATTTCCATTCAAATTTAAAGTTATGATACTTACAAATTTGTGTATTTAGCAAAATTTAATTACTTTAATTTTCATCACAATATTGGCTATGTGAACATGTGAATATCATTGACTCGGAAGACAGTAACACAACTGACTTCCCAAGATATGCCAAGTGGAACCTGCAAAGTTTGACCAAACAGCTGTAGAAGACACCAGTCCACTCTCTTGCACCTCGACAAGTTAGATTTCTATCGCCATTGAAATCTCAGTAAAATTCCAAAATTTCTCTGACCACTGGTTTGTTTCCCTCATTGTGCCTTGCTTGATTTTATCATTTTTCTCTGCGATGCAATATCTTATATGGAATAATTTATGTGCCTTGACTGATTGAGTTCAATTTTCCCTAAAATTTCAATATATGTTGCTTCTTTGATTACCATTGGTTTATTTTTGCCCTTGTGATGAATTCTCTTTGGAATCCAAATTTCTCTGACCACAATTATAGTAACATTACCTTATATGCCCTGATTGATTTTCTCTAATATCTAAATTATGTCGCTTGTTTCATAATTTTCTCTGGCCCACAAAATTATTTCTCCTTGTATGTAATTTTATGTGGCCCATAACTTATATGTCTTGACTGATTGAGATCAATTTTCTCTGAAATTTGAATTTATGTTGCTTCTTTGATTAACACTATTTATTCCTGCCCTTTTGATGAATTTTCTCTAGAATCTAAATTTCTCTGACCACAATTATAGTAGCATTAACTTATATGCCCTGATTGATTTTCTTTGATATTTAAATTATGTTGCTTGTTTCATAATTTTCTCTGAACCATAAAATTATGTCTCCTTGTGTGTAATTTTCTCTAGTCCATACAATTTTCTCTGAAGTTTGTTTCCCATTAGTATGATTTAGATGATTTTTATCTGGCTTATTTGAATTTTTCTCTCAGTGAATTTATAATATCTCTCTAATAAAAGAGCCTCCTGTTACAAATAGATAACAAGGAGCAAGTTAAAAACCCATCGGAGGAGTTTTGTCTTGGTAAAAAGAGCAAGAAAGAATCAAAAAAGGCATTGGCCAAATTCAAGAAGACATTAGAAGAGTCATCTGAAGAAGAAGGAGAGAATGAAGAAGGAGAAGGCAATATAGAAGAACAAAAAGCAAGCAATGGAGAAGAAAATCATGCAAGCAGTATAGAAGAGGAAGCTATAGAAGAAAATGAAGAAGTAGAAGACAGAGAAAAAAAGGACCAGGAAGAAGAAGAAGACAATAAAGAAGAAGATGAAGGCACTGAATTGAAAGAGGAAGAAGAAAACAATGAGGAAAGAGATGAAGAAGAACATAATGAGCTAATGGACCAACATCATTATAGCTTTTGTGGCTCAACAATGCATCAGCCTCAAGAATCTGAGGAATCAAAGGACGCTCAAATTGCTAATCTACATCAACGACTAAAGGCACTTTCTAAATCCAAAATAGAAGAAGAGAAAAACTGGAATGAATTACTTCAAGAAAAGGACATTGCAATAAGAACCTTGACATCAAATAACTCGGAACTTCAAGAAAAAGACAGCACAAACCAAATGAAACTAAGAATGTTGGAGATTCAAAAAGAAGATGATAAAAAAAAAAAAAAAAACAATTCAACAGTTGAGATATTCAATTTCAGAGCTTGAAACTGAAAATGATAGATTGCATGAACAAATTCGAGAACTATCTGTCCAACTAGCAACACAACCTTACCGTACACCAACACAAGTTCAACCCCAAGGTCAGTGGAAATCTTGAACCACAAAAAGTTATGCTCTTGTGTTAAAATAACTCAGAGAAATTTCTATTTATTACAATTTTATCTGTTAATGGTAATTTTCTCTGGAAGTTAAATTTCTCTGACCACATTAGTTTGGCCAGTATGATTTATGTTGCTTATTGGATATTCTCTGTCTACTTGCTTATTTGATTTTTGGGGCTTGCTTGATTTTCACTGTATATAGTTGGAATAGAAGTGGAACAACAACCAACAACCCAACAAGAACAAGTGGCACACAAACAACAACCAAAACAGAAGACAAAAGTCTATGGTAACTAGACAATATTGAATCAAATAAATTTACATATTGAAGTATGATTTGTTACTTCAGAGAATTTTAACTTTCACTGATATTTTCACTATCTACAGTGAAAAAAGATTCTACATCAATTATCAAGAATTTAAAGGCAAAGGAAAGGAAAGAAAAGCAGCAAGATCCAGACTTTTAATATCCCAAAGTTGTGAAGGTGACTAGAGGTTCAAAGCAAGCTGCAAAGCAAGCAGAGCAAACCACCAAAGACAAATAAGTACTTGATGCCGATGAGTACGTCTTGCCTCAACCAACAAGCATCAGAAAATCTTGGGTTTTTCCACAAACTCTACCGGTTGCAAAATTGGTAAAAGAACATGTAAAAGATATCTTGCAACATATATCAAACGTGTCTGGACTCAAGTAAGTATGACAAATAAAATAGAAGATAACAAACAACAATTTACTAACTTATATTGCATTAACAACTATTAAATCCCTTTTTTGTCATCTTATAGAGCTTTAATCTGGACAAGTGAGTTGAATCTCATTACTTTTAAGGATATTGGAAACCTAATAAAGGAAAAAGAAATTGTCAACAATGTACGTCTTTCATCAAAATTTCTCTGCAACATTCCATCAGCCTTTATAAACCAATGTTACAATTATAAATGATATTTTTCAGGTCATTGATGGTTATGGAGAGATCCTATTTGCGGACCAAAGAAGAAAATGATAACAACCAACTTCATTTTTTTCACATGCATGAGCTTAGTATGTTATTACTCTTTTATTTGATTTTCTTTGGAATTTACTTACTACTTTCTCTTGTTAAGATACTTCTTGAAGTCAATTGTGTCATTAGTCTAATTTTCTCTAGCTAGTTGTGTGCATTTAAAATTTATCTGTTTGTATATTTCTGAAATTCCTGTCATTTCAACTTTCTCATAACCGTCTGACCGCAGAACTTCATAAAGATGACGGAAAATCAAACTTTTCGAATCTCATTATTTGACAAACATCTTGAAACTGCATGGAGGAACTATAGATGTAACAACCCCGATCCATGATTAGCTGCTAAGCCGTGATTAATTATGCCTAATAAGTGATTAAGATCAAATTTTGAATTAATTGCATACAAATAGCATCATTTGTGTTTATATCTGTTTATCGTAGAAATATTTGTTTACATTTTTGTTTCGTTTTGCGAATTGAAGGCCTTATCGGCATTTGATTATGAAATTGACTTGGTTTATGTGTTATTTAGAATTTTTAGAATTTTATGGAAGGTTTAATTGAAATTCGATTCGGGGTGATTAAATTAGAATAATTAATGCCAACTAATTAGTCAACTCCTAATTAAGCCTATATAAGGCTCCTGTTGTGCCTCCACTCATTCCTTTTCTTCATTTCAACACATTTTTGAGCTTACACACACACCAAACGTGAGAGAGAAAGAGAGATCAAAGGTTGAGCTTGGAATCTAGGAGAGGGAGAAGAATTGTAGTAAATTCGAGGTATTGAACTTGGAAACTCTAGCAATTGAACACCTAGCACACAATTGAGCTTTTAAGGTAAGGATTTCTACCTTTTAGTTGTAATTTGTGATTACTACATGAAATCAAGTAAGGAAGGTGAATTAACATAAAAAATGAGTTGTGTAATGCAAGAATAGAGCTTAGATGGATGACCATAGAAGTGTATCATGCATGCATATATCATAGCATTTTAAGTTTGATTCTAAAGAATTTTCACATGCATGTGTCTATGTTGACTTGGTTTTGAGAATTCATCACAGTTCTTACCATTTGACCTTAATTGATCATGTTTTGGAAAGTCTAAGTTAATAGAAATTCATGCATGTCATGTTCATGGTATATTCATAAGTTTCAAGTTGACTTTTGAACAATTGGCATGCTATTAGGCCTTGATTTTATGAACGATTTTGAATTCAAGATGTTTTTCCAAGTCTATATAAGTTTCTTCAAGTTTTTTGGCCCAAAATGATGAGTTTTAAAGTGTTTGATTCGAGTTTTACAGTTGGGAGGTGAATCTAGAAATTCCAGAATTCGACATCTCCACTCGAGCGGCAAAACCTACGTTCAAGCGACCACTTTGTGATCTTGCACTTCCACTCAAACGACCGAAAGTTTGCTCTAGCGTGAAATGCAAGCTCCCAGAAGTTCACATGTTTTGCAGACCGCTCGAGTGACAGAAGTTGCGCTCGAGCGAGCGTCGAGCAAAAAAATCAAGCAATTAGTACTTTTGCAGAGTTTTCAGACCGCTTGAGCGACAAAAGTTGCGCTCGAGCGACCACTCACATTTTTGCATGTCCGCTCAAGCGAAGGAAGTTGCGCTGGAGCGGGACCCCTGTTTTCAGCAAGTTTTGTTAAGTGTTTCTAAATGCATTTTAGTATCCTTATTGCATCCTAGGCATTCCTAAGCCAAGATCAAGACACAATAATGAGGTTAGGGCTAGAAACACACTAGGAATGAATAAAGTGAATTCAATTTTATCCGGGCATGTGTTTCGAATATGTATCTATTATGTTTGTGTAGGTCACACGCCATAAGCTGTTTGATTTCGTCTGCTTTGTCTGTCCGCATCGGGAGCCATCTGTGAGTAATAACGTAGTAAAGCTATGTTCGACTTTAATTATTTTCTGTATGAAGAAATAAGATCTGTTATGAAATGTTATGTTCTATACGATGAATGGTTGTCCTATTTTCTAACAAGTATTTGTGGCATCCTTAGCACAAGGCCTTTGCCCAGGGGTAATAATGCCATGGTCTACAAGCATAAGGCCCTTGCCCGGGGGTAATAATAACGTGGCTCAAGTATATTTCAAGTTCCCGGTGCCGGAGGTTCCTTATGGAACTGACAAGCATAATATTGCTAATGGATGTACCATGTATGATAAAGTATGAACTCTGATTTCTGTATTTAGTTTGAACAAGAATATGAATATAAATCTTTTTCTGATATGAACTATGATTTCTGAATTTGTTATGAACATCATTCATTTAAACCCTTTACTCTGTTATTATTCACTGGCTTCCGCTCACTATTTATATTGTGTATGTAGGTGAGCAGGTTCGTGACTAGGCCTAAGTTGCTGCCTGGAGTGTTTTTGGGTCAACCAACCACTGTGCCTCCCGAGGAGGTTCCTTTTGAGAAGTCAAGTTTGTGAACCATTGAAGATGTTTGCTTGTTTGTTTTTGTTTATCTGTACGCTGGGCTAAGTCCCTCATGACATTATATGTATGGTGATACAAGTCTTATGGAAGTTTGACATTATATAAGCTTAAAATTTCTTTTTTGTCTCATGTATGTGTAGACGCGCCCTTGGGCCTCATGCTACAGTTCGGACTCAAATGTCACGGTTCTTAATTTGATCTCACAATGTGCGATGTGAGATTGATAAATCACCAAAGAGTCTAAATCTGGCAAATCGTTTTGGAAAATTGATTTTTATAAAGAAGTGACAAACATGGACTGCTTTGCCAGATACAGAGTCACCACCTAAATATTTTATTTTGGGGGAAATTTAAGAAACCCTGACTCGTGCCTAAGGCCACGTGTCCGTCATCACCAAAGTTGCCTCGGCTCGAGAACTTGGGTACGATTGGGGAAGGTCATTTAATGAGCACCCTCGCTCGCCCGATCAAAGATCGGCCTTTACTAAACATGATATTTTGTTTTTGAAAACACATGTGCTCTTATTCCGGTTAATTAGCTAGAATTACTATGTGATGCGTGCAGCAAACAAGTATAGACTAGATCACCTAATTTAGAACAAAGCATTGCATATCCGTTTGTTTGGGAAAATGGTTTAAAGTTTGCTACTCGCAAGTAGGCTAAATAGGGGGTTTCAACGAATTGTCCCAACTCAAGTAATCCAACCTTTACCCATAGGCATTCAAGCAGTTGATCATATAAGCAGTTAGCCTCATGGCAAGCATGCTTGACGGGAACATTAACAAACATGCAGTATGCTAAAGCGTAAACACTCACAGTGTACTCCGAGCCAAAACAAAGAACTAGTTAGAAATCATGTATGATCCTAGTTCATGTTAAGATGGCTACTGCAACACATGCGAAAGTGCAGCTAAAATAGGCTCGGCTATCTAGAATGGCATGTGAAATGCAACTTGATACATGTATTCAAATAGAAATTGAAATACAATACAGTTAGTATGATGCATTGAGCCCGGTGCATGCAATACAGATGAATGGATGCACGCATGCAAGCATAAGGTATGCTAAATGAAATATGTCTTAAGAGTAACCATCATAAGCAGGTAAGTAAAAGGGAGAAAGAAATGGGGGTTGGAAGACATGCATCACACACACGCACGCTTATTACAACAATACGCCCTCTCGAATGACTGACCGAATAAGAAGCTAACTAGCTAATCTAAGCTAATTACACTAATTATTACACAACAAATTAATTAACTAATCCTAGTTAACTAACTATTACAAAACGAATTGAATAGCTAAACACATTAACTGATAAATTACAAACCAAAGCGATAAGCTAGCTATCTAAGCAAAGCAGCTAAGGAAAGCAATAAAACAGGAGCCTCGAAACAAGGAGGATGCATGCACATCCGGTTGCGTCGTTCGGAAATCCAATGCGATGCCCCGATCCGCCTCTGTTTGCAATCTGCTCTCAGGAACTTGCACAGAGCTCCAGAAAGATGAAACTCCACCCTAGGAGTTGTCACGCCCCACTTTTTATTACTCGAAGTCATTACCAAGTTTCTTAACTTAATTCAATTTCAGAGATAATATGCGGAAATAAACTCAAATGTTCAATAAAAGTAATGAACAACAATTCTCTCATTCGAATGCAAATTAAATACAACATGAGCATTCTAAATAAATTGCCCTTAGGCTTACAACAATAAATCAAATGAAGGGTGTAACCCTTTTACACATATGGCATTCCGCCAACAACAAAGAGGCCCCGTGGCCACAATTAAGAAGATCCAAATCTTGTAGCACATCCTGCTAAATACCTGAAAAAGATTCAACAACGTGGGATGAACATATAGTCCAGTAGGGATCTCAACATGATCCTCAACAATAACAACAGTACAGATAGCTATGATCATGAACACTCATTCTCGTACTAGAATAATAATGTGACAGTTTATACAAAATATATATATATATATATATGAACTTTTCTTGAAAACAACCATTTCATTCAACGCTATAAGCGATTCATCTTTCCTTTTTTTCCTTTCATTAACCCCGTTCCCAATCTTTTATACATAAGCAATTACTTAGGAAATAAATTCACTAAGACCACTACTATTCTCCAATTTCCACACATACAACAGATGTGCCTTTCTAGAACATATTTCTAAAATGTTTGATTCTCTTTACACTTCTAAAAGACAAGGGGTCGCAACTGATACATGATTAACACAAGATAATCCATTTACAATTTCATGACACGAATGTCTACATTGCCTATGACAAATAGTCTATGGCACAATTCACCTTCCCTTTTATGGCTCGGAACCTGGCCAAATAATTCAACAAGGGTTTCATCTCTTATTAACAATATTTCCAATTCAACAGGAATAACAAATCAAGTTAAACATATCTGATAACATAACGAATACACATGTCGGTATCGTATCAATCTCACAAAAACCACTTCCGTACTTCACAACTGATACACATTTTAGTGATGCATCATATTAACAAAACACTTCAGTGGACAAGCATATGAGCTGTATCACACTTCAATAGATAAGCATAAAAGCTATATCTCTGCAATAGGTGCGCATATGAGCTGCAACCCTGGGTTCATCCCCTATCTTCCCATAATCATCAACCGGTTTAGAGGTACATCCCCTATCTTCCCCTAAACCGTGGAGTACATCCCCTATCTCCTCCCATACACAAGTAATGCATATAAACACAACGTCATATACACAAACAATCAATGGTGTAATGCATACACAACAATTCAACACAACCGTGTCATCCTCCACCGATGACCAAGGACAAAACCTCTAGATGCAGGTATGTTGTACATCTATTAACAGACTCAATTATCATGAGACCACAAACCCTTCAACAAAACTAACATGGCAGTTAAAGATACAACCTCCACATATGTGTGTTCAACACTCACATTACAATAATCTAACTCTCATACCTTATGCCTTCACAAATTCAATTCCCTGGATAATAAGGCCATAACTCATTTTAACCCATTACATTCTTTTCCAAGCCACTCCAACTTAATCATGCAAATTAAGTTATAATCATTAAACTAGGGTTTTCCTCCCTCTTTCTCAATATTGACCTAACAGGCTCAATTATTAACAACAAACAACAATGATCACATTGAAGACCCAAAATACATAAGTATTTGCCCAACGATCAAAACCCCTCTATTAATTTATTAAATCAAATAAAATTAGGGTTTTCTCTCCTTTCAACAACAACATGCTAATTAACACCCCAATTAGCCTAAACCATAACTAATGATAATAAACCCAACTCCAACAGTCAACCCAAGGTTCAACCTCATGATTTTTAATAAATCCAACATGATATACTATTTTTATGCAATACAAAAACTACCACATATCTATCTATAGATGGAGTATTGAAAAGAAACAAGGAGAATCCCTACCTCAAAGAAGAACCCAAATGGAGAAGATTGACCCGAAATCCAAGTGCTCCAAATCCACAATTCTTCAGATTAAAATGTACCCCTCACTCTCCTCTACCTTTTTAACAAAGGACCTAGGATGGATTTATAGAAGAAAGAGATGAAATCTAGAGAGAGAGTAAGTTTAGAGAGAGAGACTCTCGGCTGCTAGGGTTTCAGGAAAGAAAGAAGGAGAGAAATGTTATTTTTCCCCGCTGCTGAGTTTATAAACTGGACATGCTCGCTCGAGCGAAGACCTGGTCGCTCGAGCGACCAGACACAAGAAACAGACCTCGCTCGAGCGAAGAGAAGCTCGCTCGAGCCAACAAACACTGCTCTTAGGTCTAAGTACTAGACGCAACGCTCGCTCGAGCGAAGAAAGGCTGGCTCGAGCGACGGACCACAAACAAAAGCCTCGCTCGAGCGAAGAGAAGCTCGCTCGAGCGACCAAGTCAAAAACTGGACAGGCAGACTCGGTTCCTAAACTCAACCAATCTGCAACCAACCTGCCCAAAACATCCTATAACCCAAGAATAAGGAATTAAAGGACAACAACAACAATGATATGACAACGGAATCTACGGAACATAAGTCCGGATACAATAATCAAATGGGAAAAGACCGGGGTCGCTATAACCTCCCCCCCTTAAAAGAATTTCGTCCCCGAAATTAAGCATACGCCAGAATACAAGGCCAACTGGTTACTCAACACCAACATTTCCCCCCAATACTAGGAGTGAAACCGTTTTTTCTACAAACCGTCAAGCCACTCTTACCAAGGAAGAGACTCACTAAGGGGATACGTTCCAAAAGACAACACTTAAGGTACGAAAATCTCAACAAACCAAACCTTTCCCCGAAACAAAACAACAACAACAACCTACTAGTGTTTCAAGCCAAGTCACTATTCAACAACAAGATTCCCAAGAAGCTAACTAAAGCAAATCTTATGAGTAAATAATAAGAAAACATTTTCTTGATCAAGAGACATTTCTCAAAGATAGTCAATTTTTCAATGTCAACATTCCAAAATAAATCTTTCATTTTCCATGCGAAGCTCAACAGTTTTGTAAATATTGTTCACAAATACAGTGTTATCCAAAACACAAAATCATCCACTGTTTATTTACTAGAAAGATTCATTTAGAATTCCTCAAAATCCTTGATTTAAATCAATTTCTCAACAACACCCTTAGGTGGCCCAAACACTAGGACAAAATTTTGTTTTCCAATTCTTTTCAACATACTATTAGCAACAACTATCACTCATACAGTGATACCAAAACCAACACGAAGCATAACATTTCTATAATGATAGTTAATAGAAATAAATGCAGTGCTACCAACACATAAGGCATAAGAAATTCATGGTTTTGCAATTTCATCCCGCCTCCCTTTACTTAACCAGTTTAATAACATACACCTGGCCAAACAATAAAATGAGATAACACTCATATAAAGCATTTTTCACTTCACCACAGATAAGCATATTAGCTATATCATATTAACAACGAATAGAAATATTTCTATTATCAATGAGCATACACATAAGTGATGCTAATGGAGTCCATCCCCTATCTCCTCCCAACAAATCCGATTTAGAGGTCCATCCCCTATCTTCCCCTAAACCGTGGAGTACATCCCCTATCTCCTCCAAAACAAAATGCATATGCAATGTAATACACACTTGCCATATACAACACATAATCAATACATGAATGTTCTGTATTAATTCAACAGTCAAAATAAATGACTTATTTTCAGTTATACCTAAGCCACTTGCAAGGTCTACAACAATCAAAACTATCCTCAAGGTGATCAATGCCAACTCAAAACACAATACCAATAAGCTGACAAATCAACTCAACAAACTCCACACTCAGTAATCCACACACTGATGTGCCACTCAAATTACTAACCCCAAACACAGAGTTCTCTACATAAATCCCCAAATTTTGGAATCTCACTGGATCTCCTCAATTTAAACCGCATCAACACTGCGTCTAAGGGTATCACCATTTCCCTCCCCATGGCTGCATAGTAAGCCTACTCATCTCCTCGACCGAAGACCGACATGGTCAACCTTAATCACAATAACCCAACCAAGAAGGATAATTCGACCAACGCTATTCTCGTTACTCTAGAACACAAACTGTTCTTCCTTTAAAGAATGCTGCCTGCATCCACTCACAAACCATCCCTAACAATTAATAACCAATCACCACACGAACACTACCCCCATACCACCGATGGAGTCACCATGAACTAGCTACTAGCAAAGCCCAAAACACAAACCAATAAACAAGTACCATTCCCGCTAACCCGAGACACAAATCCCACATAACCTTGCTAACACCACACACTCTCAAAACCATCACATCTAACACATACGTCCACGGTTTCCAGTTCTCAACAATCAAGCTCTAACATGAACAAGATTCACAAACCAACACATAGTTAACGCAATATACAGTGCCAAGCAAGCAACAACGCTAGGATCCTTGACCCCATTAACAACTTCTCAAAATAAATAGAGAGTTCGAAATCTCATACATACTCCCCAATACATGAGGATTAAACAAACAACACTATGCATATAAATGCGATACATAAGCATGGTGCCTCAGCATCCCTCAGTACACCGGTCAACAACAAAATCAATAAACGTGATACACCACCGGCCAACATTACAAAAGGTCCCTCTCCAGGGTAACACTGTAGGGCTAACTAATAAGTCGCCCCTCGCGAGGCTCCCGAAGCCTGGCCTGCCTGTTTCTGGTACCGATAACGCCCTCGACCGGGTGGGTACGACTGAGTCTGACTAGGTTTTAATACCCCCGAAGAATTTGCACGCAAAGGACAAGAACGTCTACCATGGCCCAGCTGACCACAAACAAAACAACCACCAGACCCTCTACTCTGAGACTGGTCTGTAACCTGCACCTCCCCGGAACCCCCAACAGAAGGATCCGAAACCCCTGGTGAAGAAAAGGAACCATCCCCCGACTGAGCATGTTTCCGCCTCCACCCCTTACTGAGCCTAGAGCGCTTAGGGACCGTAGGATTTGCCTCAATGGTCTCCCCCTTAACCCCATCATCACTCGCAATCAGGGCCTCCACATGGGCCGCTGCCTCAACTAAATTATAATAGTCCTTCAAAAGGGATCCAGCTACCTTCTCCCGAATATCGAAACACAATCGCTTCTCGAACTCAAAACAACGACGCTCCTCTGTTGTCACCAACTCTGGAGCAAACCTCGACAAACTATCAAACCGCATCTCAAACTGTGCCACAGGAGTATCATCCTGACGCAACTCCAAAAAAAAACTGTTCCCTCAACCTTTCCCGAGTAGAAGGAGGGAAATACTTGGCCAAGAAGGCCTCGGTAAAAGCAACCCACGTGCTACCCACATTATTCTTAACATTCTTCCACCAATAACTCGCATCACTCTTCAACTGAAAAGTCGCCAAAGAAACCCTCAACTCCTCATCTTCGACTCTGAGCATATCAAGAGTCTTAGTAATCTACTCTAACCAATTCTCTGCTTCCAAAGGTCTAGCCTCCCCTACAAACTCAGGTGGACCGGAGCGAAGGAACTCCTCAGTAAGTTTGAGAGTATGCCCGTTGCTGCCCTCAGTGCGAACTAGGGCATCTTGCACTGTTCTCGCAATCTCACGTGCGACATCCTCGCCGACAGCCGACGCTGCAACGGCGGTTGCTAAAGGGACTGCTGTGCCCCTACCGACACTCCTACTATTCAACCGTCCTCTACTCCCTCGTGTAGACATCCTATAAAGCACAAAAGTAAATTACACTTAGTGCATAACACAATAGCCTTCTCCGAGGCACACACTTACCACCACTAAGTCACAAGGTATACATCTCTACTGCATATAAACATCTAAACATGTAAACACATAATCGAATCAAGTTCACAAAGATAGCCACTCATCCCGGAACTCTCAAGGAATTCCTATCAGAAACCACGTTGATCAGGCGCGTTTCCAAAAGGACCTCAAAGCAAGTTTACCGGCTATGAATATCATCTAGGAAACTTAACCCCATGCTCACATAAATGCAACACATAAGTCCTAATATTCATGTTAACTATATGCAACGTCCTCACTACACGTAGTAAACCCACTGTGGTAAAAAAAACCACTTCCCACGAGCTCAAGGTATTCAAACCCGGTAGCTCTGATACCAAGTTGTCACGCCCCACTTTTTATTACTCGAAGTCATTACCAAGTTTCTTAACTTAATTCAATTTCAGAGATAATATGCGGAAATAAACTCAAATGTTCAATAAAAGTAATGAACAACAATTCTCTCATTCGAATGCAAATTAAATACAACATGAGCATTCTAAATAAATTGCCCTTAGGCTTACAACAATAAATCAAATGAAGGGTGTAACCCTTTTACACATATGGCATTCCGCCAACAACAAAGAGGCCCCGTGGCCACAATTAAGAAGATCCAAATCTTGTAGCACATCCTGCTAAATACCTGAAAAAGATTCAACAACGTGGGATGAACATATAGTCCAGTAGGGATCTCAACATGATCCTCAACAATAACAACAGTACAGATAGCTATGATCATGAACACTCATTCTCGTACTAGAATAATAATGTGACAGTTTATACAAAATATATATATATATATGAACTTTTCTTGAAAACAACCATTTCATTCAACGCTATAAGCGATTCATCTTTCCTTTTTTTCCTTTCATTAACCCCGTTCCCAATCTTTTATACATAAGCAATTACTTAGGAAATAAATTCACTAAGACCACTACTATTCTCCAATTTCCACACATACAACAGATGTGCCTTTCTAGAACATATTTCTAAAATGTTTGATTCTCTTTACACTTCTAAAAGACAAGGGGTCGCAACTGATACATGATTAACACAAGATAATCCATTTACAATTTCATGACACGAATGTCTACATTGCCTATGACAAATAGTCTATGGCACAATTCACCTTCCCTTTTATGGCTCGGAACCTGGCCAAATAATTCAACAAGGGTTTCATCTCTTATTAACAATATTTCCAATTCAATAGGAATAACAAATCAAGTTAAACATATCTGATAACATAACGAATACACATGTCGGTATCGTATCAATCTCACAAAAACCACTTCCGTACTTCACAACTGATACACATTTTAGTGATGCATCATATTAACAAAACACTTCAGTGGACAAGCATATGAGCTGTATCACACTTCAATAGATAAGCATAAAAGCTATATCTCTGCAATAGGTGCGCATATGAGCTGCAACCCTGGGTTCATCCCCTATCTTCCCATAATCATCAACCGGTTTAGAGGTACATCCCCTATCTTCCCCTAAACCGTGGAGTACATCCCCTATCTCCTCCCATACACAAGTAATGCATATAAACACAACGTCATATACACAAACAATCAATGGTGTAATGCATACACAACAATTCAACACAACCGTGTCATCCTCCACCGATGACCAAGGACAAAACCTCTAGATGCAGGTATGTTGTACATCTATTAACAGACTCAATTATCATGAGACCACAAACCCTTCAACAAAACTAACATGGCAGTTAAAGATACAACCTCCACATATGTGTGTTCAACACTCACATTACAATAATCTAACTCTCATACCTTATGCCTTCACAAATTCAATTCCCTGGACAATAAGGCCATAACTCATTTTAACCCATTACATTCTTTTCCAAGCCACTCCAACTTAATCATGCAAAAACTGGACTTAAACCAAGATGGATAGGCCTCAACCATGCCCAAATCAGTGGCCATTGGTGATGAAATGAAGGCACATAAAGCAAGGCATGCATGCACAATGCATTGGCCATCAAAGAGGCCAAAGAGCATAACTCTCAAGAGTGCTCAATGAGTGACAAAAGTGGAAGTGTAACAACACTAAGTGCACTGAAATGAAGCAAGAAATGATGCCAAATCATTCAAACAACATAAGTAAAGCATGCTAAGGTCCTAAGGCATGAAAGCTAGCAAAGAGCAACACAAAGGAGACATGCAATACATGGCACAAATGCACGAACTAAGCGTGGACAGAGCTCAAGTAGGTCAAAATAAGGACCTAAACATGCTGAGATGAGGGCTCAAAGGCCTAGGCATGCAAGCAAACAAGCTAAGGCATAAGCTAGGCAACAACGCATAACACTTAAAGGCACTTAAAGCATGATCGAAGTGGGAACATGGCAATGCTATAAGCTCTGAAATGTCATGTTAAGTGATGCCAAATCATGTACACAACACAAATGAAGCATGCAATGGTGCTCAAAGCTTGAGGCAAGCAAGAGCATTTATACTACAAGTACACAAAACATGAAGCATGTGGTTAAGGCAACCCAAAACAGTCCTAGAACATGTTAAAATGAGACTAAAACATGTATGGAAGTAAGCCAAAACAAGCTAGCATGGTGAGCATGAGGCATGATACATACAAGGCAAATAAGGTGGATTACACTACACTTATTAAGACCAAGCATGGGATGACTCAACCAACAAAAATCAGAGTTATATCATGGCATAATAACTCCAAAAATACACTGAAATGATGGCTCGCAAGCTATGACATGAAGGCATACGCAATGGTTCATGTTAAGGCATAAATGGACAAACCCTCCAACGCATTGATTGAGTGACAAATGCAAGTGCATGGCCATGAAACATGGACTGAAATCACATAATAAATGATGCCAAATCATTCACATAGTCCAAGTAAAGCATGCTAGAGGACTTAATGCACAAAGCTACAAGCTAGATTGAACCATAGCTATACAAAGCAAGTCATGCATGGCCAAAAAAACCAAAATCAGACCTTAAGCATGGCAAAACATGAACAAAGTTTTCTCAGAGCTAAGCCAAAAGCATGCTAAAATGACATGTCAAAGCATGATGCATGTTAGGCTATTTCATGGGATTGCATTACAAGTGCATGGAGCATGCAAAGGCCAACCAAACCAAACCAAAATAGAGTCATGACATGGTAAAACATCACCAAAAACATGTTGAAATGGAAAGAATTCAAGCTAGAATGACATGCTCAAATATGAGGCATACAAAGCTAGTTTAGGAGATTTACACTACAAGTGTATAAGGCATGCAAGAGCCAACCAAACCAACCCAAAACAGATCTGAGGCATGTTAAAATAACACCAAAACCCTACTGAGATGGCCCCAAAACAAGCTAGAAACACATGCTCAAACATGAGGCATACAAGACTAGTTTGTGTGATTTACACTACAAGTATATTAACCATGCAAGGAGTGACCAAACCAAGCCAAGACAGTGGCATGCCTCAGCAAAACAACCACAAATACAAGTTAAGATATGGCCAAAAAACACTTAACAAAGGTGCTCAAACAAGAGGCATATGAAGGCATGTATTGAAGATGCAAGGAGAGGGGATGGCCCTCCCCTTCTTAGGACCTCAAAACACCATCCCCACCACTAAAATCCAGAGGGATTTTAGTGGTGAGAGGGCCAAAACAAGGTGGTCCCAAAGCTCACAAAAAAGGCTCAAAAACAATGCCAAACAAGGCCTAAGAGGAGGTAAACAACCCCAAACACCAAAGTGACCTTAAACAAAGATCAAAAGCATGCAAAAACAAAACTTTTATCAGTTATAAGTTAATCTTAAAAATAGATGGAAGAAGGCTCAAAAGCTTAAACAAGAAAGGGGTATTTAAAGGTAAAATGCTCACCCTTGAAGACCTCCTTTATAACTGCAACTCCAGTAGCCTCTTTAAGCTTAAACCAGTCTAAGAACACCAAAGACAACCTCTTAGAGCCTCAACAACACAATCAAGGTGTTTAAGTGTGTGTTTGTGCACAAAACTAAGACAAATCTACACTTTTGATGCACAAAAATGAAGAAACAAAGATATAGATACAACACTATATCTATCCCTCTCAGCTGGTTTTTCTCAACCTTGAGGAAGGAGGAGGGGCCTTCCTCTTATAGAAGAGCAAAGGTAAAGCTTCTAGGAGAAGCTAAGCAACAAGCCAATCCCTCCATACACGTGTATGGAGGATGGCTCTAATGTCCTCTAACTGTGCCAGCTGGAGGAAAATATCTCCAAAAAGGTGCCAAAAAGTAGCCGACCACTTTAAGTGGTCACCAAGGACAAAAATTGGTCGGCCACAGGTGGGAGAAGTCCAGGCACCAAAAACAAGCAACTGGAGTGGTGGTTGACCAGAAAAGATGCCCCAAAGACCAAGAAAGCCAATTGTCCGACCAGAAAACTGGCTGGCAAAGGAATAAGTGGTTGGCCAGAAGAAATACTAGTCTCCCACCCTTGTGCCACCTTCCAAACAAGGAAACTAAGGTTTGTACCAAAAACAAACCAAAGCGGATGCAAAACGAGAGATCGGGAGGCAAAGCACGCGGCCGAAGGTCCCGAAAACTGGCTAACGAGCACCAAAAGTGGTATGCAATCACAAAAGTGGTCTCCCGGGCCACAGTGTCCCTCTAGGCAGAGGCAACAAGGTGTGGTTCAAAAACCACGCCAAACAGAGAATGTTAAGCGGTCCTGAGACAAGGCGCGCGCCAAAGGCTTCAAAAACCGGAAACTAGTCTCCAAACGGGAAAAGTGGCCTACGACCTTAAAAAGTGGTTTACGACCACAAAGAGATGGTCTACAAGACCTCTCCCTCCCTCTAGGAAGAGAAAACAAGATTCGGTCAGCAAACCGAGCCAAAGCACAAAAAGTTTAGAGGCCCGGAGGCAAGGCTCTCAGCCAAAACTCCAGAAACTCTAAACAAGCACAACATGCACCATCACCGAGCGCTCAATTGATGACGTCTGAGTCTTAATGCCGGTCAAAAATGAGTTGTCTACAGTATGTCTATATAGCTCTATGGACCTTGTATTTTGTATAATTGCTTTCGCAACCCCTTTATTTTGTTATTCTATTAAGAGGCCTTTAGTAATCCCAAGATTACTGGCCGGTTACATCGCTAAACCTATAGAAACGAGTTTGAGTCGTGACAACAGGTTCCTCAATTTCCCAATAAATACCAGGGGCAATGAGAAGTCAACAGATGGAAATCACTGGACCTTGCTTGTCTTGGACAAACAAGACAATTTATGGAGGTACTACAACTCACTAAGGCCAAGGATAGATGATGCACTAGACAGATATATCAAAGATGCAAAACAATTGGTAATGAGTGCAAATTTCTCTGATTCATGATAATGTTTATGTGATGATAATTTTCATAGAATCCCATTAATTTGTATGTAAATTTCTCTATTATTTATTTTATTTTATTTTTTTGCAACAAGGTTATGTAGAGAATTTTTTTAAAGCTTGCCTTGAAAGAAAGGCACAATCACAACCATCTTTCAAATTGATAAACTTACAAAACATAAATTATGACTTTGAATATGTCAACAATGCTCCATAACATGACAATGATTCATAAGTTTCATACAACATCTATAAATAAGATAATCTAATTTGAATGTTTCTTAACACTAATTGTACCTATAATTTGCATGCAATGTAGATTGTGGCCTCTTTGTATGCTACATAATGAAACAATATATCAACCATGAACCTGTCAGCTCAACATTGTCGACACAAGACATAAGGTTGATAAGAGTAGAAATCATAGAGAGATTTGCAACCGAAGTTGGCCAGTCATGGACAGAACCAATTCAAATACCACCAGAAGAATAACCTATAATAGTGAAAGGAAGATAATGCACACAATGTAATTAGGAATAACCCTTCAATTTTTCTTTTCATACATTGAAAGAATGATGATGTTTGATATAGATGTATATATCTTTCTTTAACTAATGTAAATTTCATAGCTATCAATGGTTATATATATATATATATATATTTTTTATAATGCATGCCAAGTGGTGATTGTTAACATAATCCACACAGATAAAATTGCCTGAAGAAATTTCTTTGGTATGCAGTTACTAGAATTTCACAGAGAAATTTAACACGTATCATTCCAAGAGGGTGCCTATATGACCATGTAATTTGTAATGCATTGTGTTGGTGCAAAACAATTATCAAATTCAAAAATCACAATGTACACACTAATTTTCTCTACTATTGACAAATTTCTCTAGATGAATTTGACCTCACAAAACACAATGCACACAATAATTTTCTCTGCTATTGGAAAATTTCTCTGAATGAATTTGACCTCATAAAACATAATGCACAGTAATTTTCTCTGCTAGTGGCAAATTTCTCTAAATGAATTTGACTAGTATTATAAAGGCACTCCCAAAGTATATTTTTAAAAACACAATACAAAAAGTAATTTTCTCTGCTATTAGAAAAATTCTCTAGATGAATTTGATTGGTATTATAGACACTGTCCAAAAAGTACATTTCACAAAACGAAATACACAAAGTAATTTTCTTTGTTACTCGTAAATTTCTCAAAATGAATTTGACTGGTATTATTAACACATTGCCCAAAGTATGTTTCAAAAACACAAGTGCATTGATCTAGAAATTACAGGAAAAAAAAATTCAAAGAAAATACTAAACACAATGCACAACTGACACGTTATTTTTGTAATAAGATCCTCTAACATCCTCAAATTTATTATTCAATCAATAAAATGTATTATCCTCAACTATTTAACAGAGGTTCCTTGCATGTCATTTTATTATGTCAACCAATACTCTCACATCGACTACACTTTATCACCCTTTTAAACTCTCCAGTAGAAGCAATTCTGTTCTTCTTTGGCCTCCCAGCTGGTCTCTTACTCAATGGAGGTAAAATCATTGCATCATAAATGCTACACACAGGGTTTTCAATAGTTAGAACTGGGCCAATCGAAAACGAGTATCCTTGATGATACATATCAACATGGAAAAATGGTTCAACAATTGAATTCAAATTCTTTCCACTCCTAAAAATTGCAGCAACAACATGTTGACATGGATACCCATTTATTTCCCATTTTCAACATGAACAAGTTCTCAACCCAAGATCAACCATAACCGACGGAAAACAATGCACTTCAAACATATTATCAGATGATAAACTCACATTCCATGTCCTCCCATCCATGAAAGCCTTCTCCAACACACTATCCATACAAGGACAGAGAACTTTATTCCATTTACTAGAAAACAGCCTCCTATCAAACCTCATATTCATGATTTGCAACCGTATCATGTCCACCAAATTTGTTATTGGCAAGTGTCGAGCATCTCGTATCCATGAATTGAATGACTCAGCAACATTTGAATACATTTCACCCTAACATTTCCCCTCAAAATAGGCATCATGCCAATTTTCATATGGTAAACTTCTCAAGAAAACACTTACAATGTCTCCTCCTTCACTTTTTAATTCATTTAACTTGAAATGGAATGATGCCTTTGTTGGCGCATATGCACATTCTGAAAACTTGGACACAATCGTCTCTCTAATCAAATTTGTGTTTCCACATGTTAACCTATCCCTCAAATTTCTCTTTAGATGTTTAAGACAAAATCCATGATAGCAATTAGGGAAAAACCTAGCAATTCCTTCCTTAATACCACAATGTTGATCTGATATGAAACTTATCACCCTCTTCGATCCCAATACTTCACATAAATGTTCAAGGAACCAACACAATTTGTCTTTATTCTCAGCATCAACAATGACAAAAGCTATAGGAAAAAAAACCTACAAAACAAATAGGAACCAGCATATTAGTTATACACATGTAGAAAAAATTAGAACAATAAACAACCAGAGAAATTTGATACTGCCAAAATCCAAAGAAACTTCACATAGTGCCCAAATCCAGAGAAAATTCACATAGTAGCAACATCCAGAGAAAATTCACACAGTAGCAACATCCAAAGAAAATTCACATAGTGGCAACATCCAGAGAAAATTAACTTAGTGACCAACTATAGAGAAAATTCACAAGGTGCCAACATCCAGAGAAAATTCACGCATTGACCCAATCTAAAGAAAATTCACATTAACCAAATCAACAGAAAATTCACACAGTGACACATCTAGAAAAAATTCATACAGTGGCCACTTCCAAAGAAAATTCAAAGTGTCAAAGAAAACATAACTACAAAAATAAAAAAATTCACTCAATTCCCACATGTATAGAAAATTCACATACTTAGAGAAAATTAGATATATTTACAATTACCCTCATTCTCATCTTTCCCCGTCGTAGCAAGTATAACTCATTTGTATCGTCCTTTCAAAAATGTTCCATCAAGAAACAACAATGACCGACAATATTTAAAACCAACAATGTATGCATGAAAAGCCACAAACACTCTTTTGAAACGCTTGTTATCTTCAAAATCTAACTCAAAACAACTACCTGGATTGTTCTTCAATGCCTCATCAAAATACCACTGCAATTGATCAAATGACAAACAAGAATCCCCATATGTACTACATTTGGCTTTTTCAACCCCCAACCAACCACAGTTATAACTGATTGAGACCCCATACTTGTCTTTCATTTCTTTCACAACATCCACTGGACGAGTTAAAAGTTTTGCACTTACCTCTTCAAGTATCAGCCCAGAAACTAAGCTGGAAGTCATCCTAACATGTTTACTAGTACGAAGAGCCACACCACACATATGTTCATTATTCAAAGTTCTTATCTAAAAGAACCCATCTGTTTTTTCAATTGAAGCATGTACACACCACATACATCCCTTTTGATTCTTTATATGCATATTCTGTCGTAACCCTCAGCTTGTCATTTTTAACATACGTAAACTCAAAACCAACCTCAATAGCATACTTGCACAAAACAATACAGAACTCAACCACACCACCCTCAAACTTTTGTCTAACACTTGTAATATTGTTTCACCAACTAGCTGACAATAACACATTTTCTTGGTGAGAACAAAACTTAGAGAGTAAATTCCTTTTAATATCCACAAGCCTATCACATTCACCATGCACAACATCTACCCAATTAGACCCCACTTCATCCTCTTGATTAGAAGTACTACAACTAATAACTGAAACATCAACTATATTAACACCACGTGCACAAGCAACCCTCAACATATTCAGAAAATCAATATTATTTCGAACCATACAATTCGGATGGCCCACAATAGAATATGAAATACACATCGTCTTAGGTTTCAAATTCTCTCATGTTTTACACAAAATGCCAACCAATTCCTCAAAATTCAATTCGCATGAAACATTAAAGACAATAGTATCATTCCCATATTTGCACAACAACAACACTGTACTGTCCATCTAAAATGAAAGAAAAAACACGAAAAATAACTTGTCCAATATAAAAACACTTCACAAGAACAACATACAAGTCCATAGAAATTTGCATTTTTTTATAATTTTCTCTGTATTATAATACGAAGTTTATAATTTTCTCTGGACTCAAGTAAAAGTTTAGTGAAATTTACAAACTTATAATCAACGTCAACAAAATCAATTAGAAAATTAATGGGTCCAGAGAAAATCACAGAGAAAATTAATGAGTCCAGAGAAAATCACAAAGAAAACTAATGCTAACTATTAAACACAATCATAGACAAAAATTACACAGAAGATCTGTTATGAAATTATAATATTCTCTGTGATTTTCTCTATGTGATTGTGCAGTATTGGACTCAAATCAAAATCTAGAGAAATTTGCGAACTTATATTCACCTTCAATATAACAAAAATAAAATCACAAAAAAAATTAATGCCAACTATTAAACACAATCACTCACAAAAATCACAGAAAAAATCTGTTATGAAATTATAATCTTCTCTGTGATTTAAGCTTCCAATTTTCTCTGGACTACAAGCTTACAATTTTCACTGGACTACAAACTTATAATTTTCTCTGTGATTTCTGTTGGATTATAATAAAAAACATAAAATTTTCTCTACAAAACAAAGGAAAGTGTAGAAAAATCAAAAGTGCAAAAAAAAAAATAATAATAGAGCACAAAACTTAGGAAAGTGCTGAAAACTTCATCGTCAATAACAAAGAATGAAAAATTAATGTCAAAAATCAAAAACAACTACATTGAGTTGGCTTTTCTCTCACATTGATGAAAACTGAAAGCAAAAACCTAATTCAAAATACACTAGAAAAACTTCTCTCAAATCAGAGTCCTTACATACAAATCAAATGAAAATCAAATAAACATACTGATTCAACTCCACTGGGAATCAACTTCTACGAGATCAACTTTTACATGATCAACGAAAATCAACTTCTACGCGATCAACGAAAATCAACTTCTACGTGATCAACGAAAATCAACTTCTACACGACTACAAAATCAACTTCTACGCGATCAACGAAAATCAACTTCTATGTGATCAACGAAAATCAACTTCTACACGACTACAAAATCTCTACGAAAATCTACATCATCAAAATCTCCATCGTCAAGTTCGTCCCAACTTAATCTCCTACAAAAATAGCAACATAATCTTCAGTTTACCAAATTGAAAACCGTATATTATAAAGAAGGGTAAAATAAGTATTTTATAAACTAAAACAACATTGAGGGACCTTAGGCATAAAAAAATATTATTGTGGATCTCTTCTCATACTAAAAGTTGGGTAGGGATTTTAAACCAATTTTCCCTATTTTTTTTAGAGAAAATTTTAAATTAATGGTAAAATTTATAAATATTAATTAATTAAATTTATAAAAGTTTTTTTACTAATATATAAGTACTTTGTAAAAAATTCACTAATATGTAATTTTCTTAAGGACTTGTTTGATTAGCAAGAATTAATAACAAAGGGATTAACAATCTATGAAATTAATATAGGATTGATTATTCACCTAGATTACTGAGATACATAATTTCTCTTATTCAAGTTTTATTTCCTAATCAAACAAGCCCTAAGAAAACTGTTGACTGGTGTGGGGAAACTGTCCAGGTACCATGAAAAAAATATATAAATAAAAAAACTACTCAGTCTCCTTTATTTCGCTTGGAAAATATTATGACACACGCTCTCTAAAGGGTATAACTATATGTATTTTATAATTAAAAAAATAATATAATTTTAATTATTTGAGTCATAATTAAAAAAACATATTCTAATTAAATTCAACATTAAAAATAACTAAGGAATTCACAAATCATAATTTAAAAAATTAATCATAACTAAAAAATAAAATTACATAACCAAGTGCATATTGCATATGATAGATATTTGAGGGCTGTATATTATAATTTCCCATTTCTCTGTCTCGCTCCCTAGAAAATTGTATCTTTTTGTAACAGAGTTTAGAAGTAGCAGAGGCTTGGAGGTTGAAAAGACCCGAGTAAGTGAACAAGAATGATTTACCTTTAATTTTTTTCATTTCTTTTTTTAGTGAAGAATTTTGTTATTTTCTTAATATGATGGTTGAAATGTGATATTGTTTGATTCAAGAAGTCAGTTATGGTAATTTCTTTTTTCGTTTCTGTAATGTCACTTTAATGCCATTCTGTAAGAAAGTTTAAAACCCTAATTTAGGCATACCCAGATGATCAGCACCCCCTTTCATCAACACCCTTTTAAAGTTGTGTTTGGATTCAACCTAAGCTTTCATTGTCTGTTTCAACATTTAAGTCATGCCTTGATTTCAGAATTCATCATTCTGAAGATTTTCAAGAATTTGTAGCTGAATACAAAAATAGAATCCATTTTAATTCATATCACTGGTACAATACAAATTTGTTGGCTTGATTATTTGAATCACAGAATTTCTTGTGTGTGACAAAGAAGTAAACCTACTTGAATCATTTTTCGCCACTCAGTATGCTCAGTTAAATTAAATAAATTCATATTTTTTAACTAATGCATCCTTTGTCAATTTAGGTCTTTCCCTCCCTGTAGCCTCTCCACTTGTGAAGTAACCAGACTGATGAATTTAGAAGGCAGAAGAATGCATGTTACTATTCCAGCAGATGTTTTATGGGAAATCTGTTTATTATTATTATTATTAAAAATAAATATGTTTGTTTAGTCCCAATTGGATGGGGTTTGGGTGGGTAGATTAGTGCAAGTATTTCCTTTGGTGTTATATACATAATAATGTTGAACTTGAATTCTTAAAACTACTAGTTAAAATCTCTCAAAAACTTTCAGTGCCTTTCCAATTATCTATTGCTTACCATTATTGACAAAAACAAAAAAAAAATCCTAAATAGGAATGACAATGGATAACTTACCCAGTGGGTACCCATGGAGACCCGACCTGAATACATGGGGTTTCTCCTTTTGTTTTGCTCGTCGGGTCGGGTAGGTGGTATTGTTTAAATGTCCATCAGGGATGGGTACCCACCAATTTCCCCATATGTTTTGACTACCCTATTTATAGCTAGGGTTCTCAATCTCAATCTCGTCCTTCATCACAATCGCTGCCTTGAGTATATTGCGAGGTTGTCATTTTTCTGTTTCTTCATTCATCATCGACGAAGAGCATGTTGCTTAGTTGCTGGGAAAAGGTAGGAAAGGAAAGAAAATAAGATTTTGAGTCTTCTTGATCATTGTCTCCAATTTCTTTGTAAAACTATTTGGCTTGGTTTATTCGTGGTGAGTTTTGAATTCCATGAAAATGAAAGAATGTAATTCAGGGTTCGAAATCTTTTAATCTTTCTCCGTTTTCTCACCACACCGATATTTATGCTTTTTAATTGATTTCATAAATGTATGTACAACAAACACATACATTTAATATTTATTATATCTGTATGGATTCTGATTACTTCGTTGAAGGGAAAATAAGGCCGTTGTTTTTGAAGAATTTTTGTAAAAATGGGTAAAGTTGGGTTGGGGAAAACCCAAACCCATTAGGGAATGGGGAGGGTAATCTTCATGCACTACTAGAAATATGGCCTTTTAAATCTATATTTTTTACGACTGACTATTTAGCAGTCGCAAAAAAAAATTATTACAATGACAAAAAATTACTGTCGTAAAAGATAGATTTAGATAATTATATTTACTTCAAAACTGCATAATTTTGCTTGTGTTCCTAGCTGTAATTTATTTTTCCTTTATTTCACCTTCCCTTATATGCATCCCTAGATCTTTTTAAGCTCATATGGCAGCAGTCCTGTATAGCGTTGCTCTCTCGCTAGCCCGCTCACCATTGTCGTCTGAAGATCTCTAGTGGTATGAATCTCTCTCTCTCTCTCTCTCTCTCTCCCACCCAATCTTTATCGATCTCTTAATCTCCCTCTCTCTCTCTCTCTCTCTCTCTAGCCACACACGTATATCATACAAGAAAGCTCTGGTTCAACTCATTCCTTTCTCATCCACGTACAAGTACAAACTGAACTATCCAAGTCTTAATTGTTATCATTCTTGATGTAAATTCTTGAATATATATATATATATATTTTTGTTCGTATTGATCGATCTAAAGTTTTTTGTGAATGGAGATTTGATTCATTTCTCGAAAAGGCCTTATTCTCTGTTACTTTTTCATGAGAGAGAGAAGGGATGATATATTTATATAATGAAGGTCTGAAATTCGCGATTTGAAATCTTAATTTTTAAAAAATGTGTCTGAATTGGGCCTTGAAATTGTATTATGTTTTGATACGAGTTTGTTTTGTGTAACGACATAAGCAATTTTGTTAGCTTGAGTTCCAGAGTTCCTTTGTTTTTTTTTGGTTGAAATTTTCATTTAGTTTCACCAATCTAGTTTTTAGTTTTTTGAATTTTTTTCAATTTGAAAACTAAACCAAAGAAGATTTTGAAGTTTTGGATGATAATCATGTTACTCCTTGATTTTTGGACGTTTAAAATTGCCAATTATTGAAGAATTTCTTAGTGTTAGTATTAACTTAATTGGTTTTGTGATTAATTTTTTATGTATGTTTGCTTGAAGATGCCGAGCATGAGTTTTGGATGATAATCATGTTACTCCTTGATTTTACAAGTATATCTTTGAGATCAATTATGCTTGATGCTACGTAGTATTTCATAAAAATTAAAAAATATACGTTGTATTTCGATTCTTCACCATTGTTATTCTGCTGGTTGGATTAATCTTTGGTAGAATGGGAGGTTGGCTCTTCATTATTAAATTAAATGCTCTTGACATTTGTGATTGAAAATTCTAGTTCTATTGAAAAATCCATTTGAAAATCTAGATTTGTCCCGTGATGAGTGATTGTTAATTTAGGTAATCCAAATTAAAAATTATACAACCATGATTAATGTCGATAAAAGAGAGAGTAAGAGAAAATAAATCCACCATGACACAAAATATTTTTTACACGGAAAAATCACAATTGGAATCCACCAACTTATGATAAAAAAACCACAAGCCCTCGGTCAGGCAAACAATCCACTATAAAATAAAAAGAGTACAAGAGATATCTTACAAAGGCTACTTCGGGGACATGCGTTTGCTCAACCTATGAGTAACATTTCTTTCTCCACTGGATCTCCGCAATGATTGTTGAATCGCCATGACGCCAATGATTTCGGAATCAACCGAAATCTACAATCTTGGAATCCACCAAGAAGGTTCACAAATGAAAGGTGTGAAGGACTTTGTGCAGCTTAATGATTAGCTTTGAGGTTCTTAGATGCTAATGAATCATCAAGCACATGAGAGTATTACAAGTAATCCTCATTGCAAAGTTCACTCTTAAACACTCAACAAAATCTCTTTACAAAAATGTATCTTACTCATAAAAATGATCTCTCAAAAGATAAAAATACTTAGAAGAGTTTGGGAGAGAGTACTCAGAAACAAGTGCGAGGGATACAAAATAAATCAGCTGAGCATGCTTTAAATAGGCCTGGACCAAGGACCATCGCGGGCGGGCACATCATGGTCACGGCCGCGGTCATGGGGGTTGCGGGCGTGACCAGTCTTCACAGGATTCAGACAAAACTTCTGGGAGCTATTTGGTCGCGGGCGCAATGGTGAAGTCCGCAAGCGCGATGAAACATGCTAGCCAGCAGCTTTTGCAGACTTTTTGCTGCTGAAAATCTCCATGTTTGTTCCACGTTTTTCCAGACAAACAACTTCTATAGCGACCCCAGTCTTTTTCCATTTGGTGGTTGTATCCGGACTTACGTTCCGTAGATTCTGTTGTTATATATTTGTTGTTGTCGTCCTTTAAATTCCTTATTTTTGAGTTATAGGGTGTATTGGGCAGGTTTGTTACAGGTTGGGAGTGTTTGGGAGCAAAGGGTTGCTGCCCAGAATTTTGGTCCTTCGCTCGAGCGAGCAGTTTGTCGCTCGAGCGAGCTCTTTGTTTTGGTCTGTCGCTCGAGCCAGCGTTTCTTAGCTCGAGCGAGAGATTGCGTCTAGGTATAGACCTGAGAGCTGTGTTTCTTGGCTCGAGCGAGCTCTTCTTCGCTTGAGCGAGCTGGTTTGTTCATCACTCGAGCGAGCATTCCATCGCTCGAGCGTGCGTTTGGTTGCAGACCTGAGGGTTTGAGTTGTTGGCTCGAGCGAGCAGTCTGTCACTCGAGCGAGCTTCTAGGTTGTTGGCTCGAGCGAGACCTTCTTGGCTCGAGCGAGGTTTTTCTGTGTCTGGTTGCTCGAGCGACCAAGTCTTCGCTCGAGTGAGCCTGTTTTATTTAAATACGCAGCAGTAGTTTTAAACATCTTTTTTCAGCCTCTTTTGTTTTAAAAACCCTAGGTCCGTGTTTTCTCTCCCTCTACACACCTTCTCTCTTAGGTTTGATCTACTTATAGTGTATTTCTACCCTAGGTCCTTTGTTAAAAAGATAGAGTGGGTCGAGGGCTTCACTTTAATCTGAACAATCTTGGGTTTGGAGCACATTGGGTTTTTGCCATCTTCTCTATTTGAGTTCTTCACTTCGAGGTAGGGATTTCCAACTCTATATTATAGGTTTTGACCTAAGTTTTGGTATTTTTGATATGTTGGTGTCGTTTAGTAATTTTAGGAAAACTAGGGTTTGTGTTATAATTTGAGAAATAGGGAATTGTTTATATATTAAATTCCATGTGATTGTGAATCATGATAAATGACATTGGTAGTGTCAGGTTGATTAAAATTGAACCTTAGGGTTAATTTTGAGGAAAGGGGGAAAAGCCCTAGTTGTTATAATAAATTAATTTGTATAATTAATTTAGAGAAAAATGTGGAATTAAGTTTAATTCTCGAAATTTGGGGAATTATGAAATTAAATGGTGTAGTCGGATAGTTTAATCACTCACCTATGAAAATGTAGAGTTTACACTTGTGGGTACATTTATTTCCTGTTTAGAAATAACTGTTTTGGGCTATCGGTGGAGGATAGTCGTGATTGTTGTAGACATTGCATGTTGATTAGGGAAAACTGAAACTAATCATATTGAATGAGTCATTGAAATTGACAGTTGAATTAATACAGCGAATTTGTGTATTGATTGAATATTGTGTATGACAAGTGTTTAATACATTGTATATGCATATTGTTTGGGAGGAGATAGGGGATGTACTCCATGGTTTGAGGGAAGATAGGGGATGGACTCTCAAACCTGTTTAGGAGGAGAAAGGAGATGGACTCCATTAGTACAGCAAATCTGTGTACTTATTGTTGTATGGAAGTGTATTAGTACAGCATATATGTGTACTTATCAATTGATGGAAGTGTTTTATTATGAGCCTTAGCCTCATTTAATTGTTAAGATCAGAAGAAATATTAATTTGAGATGTAGTCTCAGCTTGTTGTTTGGCCAGGTTCTGAGCCATGTCTGTATAAATGAAAAATTGGATAAATAATGGAAAGTGAAACTGTATTGTGATAAAAGTGATTTATAAGTGTAACCATCTATTGAATGCTACTGCTTTAGTCAATTCGTATATTTGGTTTAGTATATTTCTGCTGGGCTGTGGCTCACCCTATACGGGAACATCATTTTCAGGTCCAAGTGATATACTACCTCCAAGGACTTAGCTTGGGAGGATTTGGAGTTGAAGACTCTTTCTTTTTTTTTTTTTTGTTAGCTAGTTTGTTATTTTGATGTTACATGTAATTACAAGCCAAGGGCTTAACCTGTAGTTGAGTTAGTACTCATTTCTTTTATGTCCAAGTATTGGCTTGGAAAGATGTAAGCCCGTAGGGCATTTACTTTCGTTATTACATGTAATGTTTTCTTTTAAGGATACTCTGATGAATGGAATAATATTTTATTTTCTTATGTCGATGCATGTCAATATTGTATGTATTTTGGGTTAAATTTTAGGGCGTGACAACTTCCGTTTTGGGCTGGAAAAAGTCATCATTCTCACACATGCTTGTCTTCAAAGATTGTTAACAAGATTAGCCAACAAACCATCCATAAAAATTGACTTCTGAAATTAAAAAACAAAACTTTCTCCCATGCTTGAGCCACAAGGTCAAGAAAAATCACACAAGCCCATGAATCTTCGAGCCACACAATCTACATCTTTCAATTTAGAAAATCAAGAAGATGATGCACATGCTAGATCACCAAATTGTCATAAGTTGACAAACAAGAAAAGAAAAAACTATAGCCAACGAAGATAATAAAAAAATCCAATAAAGGAAGAAACAAAGTGAAACATTGTTTGTCACTGGATTTGCCAAAACAAGTTGCAAAGCAACGAACAATTAGGATAAAAATCCTAAGTGATATATAATGGCTTATGACTAAAAAAACAACATTTTGTATGTTAAGTGATGTCATCAATTATGTTCTTTGAACTGTTTTGTTCGATTATGTACGTTGAATTCTGATTGGGATTGCAAGAATTGATCACCCAAGTTTGTTGATGCTCATGCTCTGTTTTTTCCCTTCTATTGCTTCAGAGTTATACAGTTGATGAGAGGTAATTTTAGTTGTTGATGCTCATGCTTTGTTTTTTCCCTTATTGAATGACACTTGATAGATATAGAGAAAATATTTTTTGGATAAAAAATTCATATCTAATTTATAGAATGTACAACATGAAAGCTAGAATAAGGTGAATATTGGCCTTGGGGTGGGAAAGTAAATGTGTATGGCATGTAGATGATTTTGGTTGAAAAATTCATATCTATCGCATCAAAGTGAACATTGATTTTGGTTTTGATTCTTTTGAGAGTTATAGTAGATTGTAGATATCTATCTTATACTTCAAACACCACTGGCTTGTGGCACCATTGTTATTACTTCCTTTTAGTCTAGTACATAAATTAATGTATTAAATTGATATTCAATTATTGAACACAAGAACGACTGCATAAAGCAGAGAATTGTTTCAGTGAAGGGACTATCTAATTTTAATTAATTCATTCATTAATTAGTTAGTAATTGGTAATAGGGGGTTGCTTTGATGGGTGTGATTGTAGCATTGCTCTTGTTTTATTTATGGCTCCCTTCCTTTGACTTTCTTATTTTATTTTATCAGTTTTCTTTGGTCATATCAGTGTCGGATATCTTCTTGTTCATTTTCTCTTTTGCTTATGGTTTAAATGTTATTCTTGCAAATTGCCTAAAAGTTTTACAACACTAAAGAAAAGAAAATGTAAGAACACATCGATTTTGCTGCCTAAGTTTGTGTGCTACTTAAACTCAATTTCCAGAGTTTAAACTTAATATATAAGACTGCATTGCACGACTTTTCCTCCCTAAAATTCTTCTGTTGTTGTGGGTTCCCTTTTTGTCTCTCTCCTCATTCCTTTTGCATATGCGTTGTTTTTTAGTTTGCTTTTTAGTTGTACTTATATGTTATTTTTGTGTTTATTAGTTTTTATTGAGCTTTGTGAAATGTGGTTGATTATGATATTATTATTTTGAGCTTTTAGTCTTCATAAATACTCAATTGCTCATTTTCTTCAACAAATTTGTGGTAGTGGCCCATCCCAATCATCAGCAGCCCCTTCATTTATTGATGAGATCACATAACGTGTGACACAACACATTGAGTCTAGGTTCACTACAACGATCGAGAACCTGACGGCATGTGTTTTGTTCTTAGAGTCACAGGGTGTGGTTGGGAGTAAGAGCTTGAGAGAGGTGCAATACTTACAAATTGACGAATTTTACGTTTGATCAAATTTGTATATATACATATGGAAATTATTAGCACGTTAAACTAACATATTGTAGGTGCCAGATGCATCTAGTGGGCAACAAGCTTCAAAAGAAGATGAACAAGTATGCCACTATTCGAACAAATTTTGAGCAGTCCATAATTTGATTTGGTGTTGGTTGTTGCATATATAATAAATTACTGTATATGTCAAAGTAGAAATTGACATCTCTTAGAAAAATAATAAGAGTGTCTAAATCATGACAACCCAAAATAAATAAGAACTTAACGCTGTGTTTGATTGGGAGATTTAGGAAGGGATTTGGAAAAGGAAAAGGAAAATGTGTGTGAAACTATGTGAAATGTAGGTATATTTTATTCACATTTCACCTACATTTTCCCTTTTCCTTTCCAAATCCTTTCCTAAATCTCCCAACCAAACACAACATAAGAGAAGAAAGTATATAAAATCACAATTACTTTTTGACCATCTCTTATGATGTTGACTTGTTATGAAGTATTAATTTATTTTTTTTAATCTGTATTTTTGCATGTGAAGAGTCTAAACCCTTTTGTCTCGATTGGCAAAGACTTCAAAAGTCAGGGCATCCAAAGCGGTTTCACTGAATTAATTTATGTGTATATATTTGATGCTGCAATTGGGTTTAATGTGGAAACAATGCAATATAACAACATAAAGTTCCAAGTTTGGGATCTGGGTATGCCAACTATTACTTTTGGCTATCTGTGTTATCTTATCTATTTTCATATCATTATTGTAAATATATTATTGTTTGTCCCAAAGTAGTTATTGTGCATTATGTCCTAAGTGCTTTGTACTAGGTTATAATAATTAATTGCAATTTGTAAATAATAGCCTTCTTGTAATTGTTAGATGGATAAACCTAGGTTGAAATTCATGCATTTTAGTACATAGGATGCTTGGTGGGTGGGAAAGTGGATGCATTTCATATGCATGTGACTCAGGTGTTAGGTTGTTGATTTTTTCTTAGCAGATCCTGACTTATCTGAACCTTTTTAGTTAAACCACTTTGATGAATAAATTACTAGTAATGCTCCTACCAAAAATGTTAGTTTGGAGTTATTATGCATATGCACTAGATATTTTTTCGTTTTTGATATGCACTTGGGCATTGTGATAAAATATTGGAATATTTGCTTGAAAGAAGTGACAACTATACAGGTACTACTATTGAAAAATGTGAATCATACGCTTAAGAAATTAGTTACCTGACTTGTTTAGGAATATGTTATGTTCTAGGTGTCTCCATTGTTTGTTGGAGGATAGTTGATGTTGTTGCTGATAATTGTGGCATCTGTGAGAAAAGATAGAAAATTTATTGCCCTCTTGGTAGTACTAGTTGTGTTATAGAAAATTTATGTTTTGTCTTTGGTTATAGGTTAGCTTCGCAATTGATGAACACTTGAGAGTCAAGAAAAGAAAAGCACACACAAGGCTTAAATGTTCTAATCGTATTGGTTTTGCACATTTTTTAGTTTTGATTTAACACACTAATAGTTTTTCAAAATGTATGTTTTGATGTGTTTATTGTCAGGTATTTGGTTCTTGATTTAGCAAGCATATGTTACTGCTCTGTGCATGTAAACCTGGAAAATATTGACTTGCTTGTTCCCTCTTTCTTTGTTTAGCTAGATTTGTCTCAAATAAATGGTTTGGTGCTATTGTTTTCAACGGGATCTTATTTGGTAGATTTGTCTCCAAATATTTGTCGCTAAAAAGTTATTATTGTACTATTTATAAAATGTCATTGAAAATTATTTACAACGGTGACAAGATGGTCGCTAATACATTGTAGGCATTTTTTTTTAGTTTTTTGCGACGGCAAAACATCAGTCGCTATAAGTAGGTTGGGTGGTCGCAAATAGTTTGCAACTGCTTTTTTGCAGTCGCAAAAGGTATTTGCCACCCCCACATTCGCATCCCTCATTTGCCATCGCATGGTGTAGATGCGCCCTGAGGGCCTCATGCTACAGTTCGGACTCAATTGTCACGGTTCTTAATCTGATCTCACAATATGCGATGTAAGATTGATAAATCACCAAAGAGTCCAAATCCGACAGATTGTTTTGGAAAACTAATTTTTAAGAAAGAAGTGTCAAACATGGACTGCTTTGCCAGATACAGAGTCGCCACCTAAATATTTTATTTTTGGGAAATTTAGGAAACCCTGACTCGTTGCCTAAGGCCACGTGTCCGTCATCACCAAAGTTGCCTCAGCTCGGGAACTTGGGTATGATTGGGGAAGGTCAGCTATGAGCACCCTCGCTCGCCCAATCAAAGATCGGCCACTACTAAACATGATATTTTGTTTTTGAAAACACATGTGTTCTTATTCCGATTAATTAGCTAGAATTACTATGTGATGCGCACAACACAAAAGTATAGACTAGATCGCCTAATTTGGAACAAAGCATTGCACATTCGTTTGTTTGAAAACGGTTTGAAGTTTGCTACTCGGAAGTAGGCTAAAACACGGATTTCAATGAATTGTTCCAATTCAAGCAATCCAACCTTCACCCACAAGCATTCAAGTAGTTTATATCAACTAAGTAGTTAGCCTCATGGCAAGCATGCTTTTATGGCAATCAATAACACACATGCAGGGATGCTAAAGCATAAACACTTACAGCGTACTCCAAGCCAAAACAAAGAACTAGTTAGAAATCAATGCATGATCCTAGTTCATGTTAAGATGTCTAATGCAACGCATACAAAATGCAACTAGAAATAGGCTCGGCTATTCTAAGATGACATATGAGATGCGATAATTGATACATGTATTCAACTTGGAATTGAAATACGATGCAGTTAGTATGATGCGCCAAGCCCGGTGCATGCAATGTAGATAAATGGATGCAAACATGCAAGCATAAGTATGCTAATTGAAGAATGAATGCAAACATGCAAAGCATAAGGATACTAATTGAAGAATGACCTAAAACTAACCAACAAAAGCAGGTAAGTAAAAAGAAGAAAGACATGGGGTTGGAAGACATGCACACACGCACGCACACTTATTACAAAATTCGCCCTCTCGACGGAGGGTCCGAATGAATAATACGCCAACTAATTAACTAACTAACAAGCTAATTAATTATTACAAAATTGAATGAATAACTAGCTACAACTAATTATTACAAGATTTAATTAATTAACAAATTAATTAACTAATTACAAAATAAACACTTAAAAGTAAGCTGCTCCAGCTCTGTTTGAAGAAGAAGAATATGCGTGCTCGCATTCGGTTCCTTGCCTCGAAACGCCTTCCGGTTACTCTCTTGAGGCTCTGTCTGCAGGGTGTCCTTGAGACCTTGCTACTAGAACTTACCAAAAACATGCTGGGGAGTGCATCAGTGGCCTGCCGACCATGGGAAGCCACTGCCGACCAAAAATGAAGGGGTGCCGGCCAAGGATGGTGCACTGCCGGCCACTGATGGGTTGGGACACCAAGCTGTAGTAGAGCACAAAACAGAGGAAAGAGAGGGTCTCCCAAGGGTATGTATGCACTATGCCACCCCGTATCATCTTAAAACATCAAGGGAGAGGCATAGTCGGATCCACGACCATCAATCACGCATCCCGATGCATGATGGCCAAAGATCCAACTTGTACAAATCAATGCGAAATGAATGCACAAATAAAACACATAAGTGCCTAGAACTCTATCATGGATAGTCAAGAGCGTCGGCGACCAAGAATTGAGACACGTTCCATCACTTGAAGTATGAAACGTTCCTCGTTTCTCGTGCTCGGATTAATACTTAATCCAAACAACGATGCAACACAAACATGGCAAACATGCAATATGACTTAAGCATGCAAACATGCAATGCAATAACCCGAGTATGCAACAAGCATATAAGCATGATATGAGGTAACAACCTTGAATAACATGATAAAATGCAACATGAACATACAAACATGCAAGGCATGTGACGGTGAACAAGTATGCAACAACATATGAAATGGGGCAACCATGTGACAACATGGTAAGATGGGCTTACACTAAAGATGGATACACCTCAGCCATGCCTAAAATCAGTGGCCATAAGTGTTGGAATGAGGGCACAAAAGCAAGGTATGCATGCACAATGCATTAGCCTAAGAATTAAAGCATAAGGACACAACTCTCAATCATGAGCAAAGAGTGATAATCATGATAATGTGGCAATGAGGTAATCTCTGAAATCATGCAAGGAGTGATGCCAAACCACCCAAACAAGTCAAACATAGCATGCAAGAAAGCTCAAAGTACCAAGCCAACAAAGGGACTCAAACCATGGCCATACAAGGCAAGCCCCGAAGGACTAAGGGGACCTAAAACAATCCCAAGGCTGATCAAGGTGAGACTAAAAACATGCGTGAACCTAGCCATTACAAGCTAGAACAAAGGGCCAAGACGATGGAGCATGCAAGGCTACAAAAGAGGCAATGCACTACACCTATTGAAACAAAACATGGCATGACTTGGACAGCATAAAACAGAGTTACATTATGGTATAACAAGACCAAAAATGCACTGAAATGATGAGCCAAAGGCTTAGGCTTAATGGCATGCACAAAAGTTCATTCTTGAGGCATAAAGAGCTAAGGCTCCAAAGCATTAAAAACATGGCAAATGCAAGTATATGGCCACATTTCATGGACTGAAATAACACTTAGAATGATGGCAAAGCATGCAAACATCACATGTATGGCATGGCAGCGGCCTCGAAACCCGAGACTAGCCTAAGCATTTACACTATAGCTATACAAAGCATGAGTAATATGGCTATGGCAGCCCAAAAAAGTCCAAGAACAGCCCAAAATAAGAACAAAATCATGCTGGTGCGAAGCCAAAATATGCTAGTATGATGAGTCAAAACATCATGCACATAAAGCTAGTAAGCAAGATTTGTTCTACAAGTATATGGAGCATGCAAAGAATGACCAAACCAACTATGGAGAGAGTCATGACATGGAAAAATATCACCAAAAACATGCTGAAATGGACTCATCACAAGCTAGAATGACATGTCAAAGCATGAAGCATGTGAAGCTAGTTTAAGTGATTTACACTACAAGTGTGTCATGCATGCATGGAGTGACAAAATCAACCCAAAAAAGATCTAAGGCATGATAAAACATCACCAAAAACCTACTCAAATGGAGCCAACACATGCAAGAAAGACATGCTACTTTGATGAGCCACACATGGGATTACACTACACATGTAAGATGCATGCAAAAGGTGACCAAACCATCGATGGACAGAGTTATATCATGTCCTAAAAGTCACAAAAACATGCTTGAAAAGAGCTAACACAAGCCACAAAAAGATGCTACTTTGCAAGGCTAACAAGGCAAGCAAAGAGGATTTACACTACAAGTGCAATAAGCATACAAGAGGTGACCAAGACAGCCAAAAACAGAGTTATGACAGGTCTGATAAGTCACAAAAATGATCCTAAACAAAGCCTCCAAGAAGTAAAAACACATGCTCATTTGGTTAGCCATCAACACAAGTAAACAAGAGAAGAGGAGGGGGGACAACCCCCTTCTATTTTGAGCCTCAAAATAGGGTTTTTATCACTAAAAATCCTCTGGATTTCAATGGTTCTAAGGCCAAAAAGAAGTTGTTTGAAAAGTTTGAAAGTTAGCTCACAAGGCCTTACAAGCCAAGGAGCAAAAGGGAAGACAACCCCTTAGCCAACCGAGGCACAAACCAAGACTTTTAGGACTGAAAAACAGAGGAAAAATAGAGGTTTTTGTAGTTCAACACCATCCCCAAAACAGCCCCAAAGTAGTGTGAAAAGATGGCCAAGCAAATGTATAAAGCAAGCTTAAAGGGGGAGAGATGTTGCCCTTGATGCACAGCTGCAAAATAGGTCCAAACTCTGAGCTAAAACCAGCTTTTGGAGCTCAAAATGATCCTCAAAGAACCTCAACCCAATGGTAGTTGAGTTTGATCAAAGGTGCCTAGGCAAAGGAGAGGTATATCTCCAAGTATAGCTCTTGTTATGCACACAAAGGCAAGAGAAGGAGAGAGAGGCAGAGATTTGGCTTCTGAAATTTCTAGAGAGAGAGAGACTTTTTAGAGTGAGAAGCTCCAAAAACTTGCTCAAGAAGTTCTCAAATGTTCTAACCCCATGAAAATGAGATATAAGGCTTCATTATATAGCAAAATACAAGTTTTCCACCGAAAATATCTCAAGAGGGACAGCTGGAGCCAGCTGGAGCAAAATATCAGCAAAAAATTGATATTTTCATCGATGGCTGGCACCTTTAACATTGTTGGCCGGCACCTTACCATTGTTGGCCAGCAAGGGGTCACTTTTGGACGGCATAGGGCCAGCATTAGCCATTCATGGCCGGCACACTCCCATAGAGGCCAGCAGCAAAAATCAGTCCTAGTCCCTGACTTGAAGAAAGCCTAACTCCTTCATATGGATGCCTTTTTAGGTCATTCTTGTGTCTGGAATGAAGCCCCGGAAGTAAGCTTTCCAATGGTGGTAGCCTTGAATCAAAATTCCAAGTGTGCTAAGAGATATTCCCATTTTAGTGAATGCCGCTCAATTTCGGTCCAACCGGAATGATGCCCAACTTCAACCAACCATATCTCTCCTATCCAGACTCAGCTTGAGGAGATTCTTGAATGAAATATGAAGCCCCGGAAGTCTTCTTTCCAACGGTAGTGGCCTCGTAGCTGAAATCCAAGTGTGCAAAAGGATAGGCCTGATTTAGCGAGGGTTGCCCGACTCTCTCTTAGCGATTCACGCCCATCTTCTTCTTCAACTAGGTTTCTTCTCTCCATTCCTCTTTTTTTCAACTCCAAACCCCCGAACAAGGTGTTTTGAAAGATTTTTTTCAAAGGTGTAAGGTTGGGGGGGTTTGACTCTCTTCTTGCCAAAGAAATTGAACCTTTGCCCTACACATCTTTCATTACCAAGTAAACCCATCAGTAGAGCCCAAGTCTTAAGGGCGGTCAAAAATGGGGTGTCTACACATGGCTCATCGCAAAAGGTCTTTTGCGACTGTATTTCTATTTTTTGCGACTTCTTGTAGCGATCACTAAAAATGCTTATTTTAGTAGTGAGGGGGATAGGGAATGGAAAAAATTTATAATAGGGGAATGGGGATAGGGAATTAATATCCGCCCTCTTGCTCCCCATTGACATTCCTATTCCTAAATATAAAAATGCATTTTAACAGATAAAAACCACTGTCCTGGGGAGTTGATACTTTGATGTTTTCTGTTTCTTTCTACAACTGATGACAAGAGATATGATACTGGGCTATTCCTTATTGTTCTTTTATTTTGTGCCAGGAAATGGAATAACAGACAATAACTACACAGGGGAGCTGATACTTTGATTTGGTTATGTTTGCTGATTGATAGAATAGTTGGAAACATGAAGAAAATGTGTGGGCCAACTTCAGACATAATCACTCATCTTCCAGACAATGTAAAAGAAATAATCTTGATGTCTTTGCCATTACAAGATGCGGTGAGGACTAGTATTTTGTCAAGAAAATAGAGGTATATGTGGGCCAGACTTCCCCAACTTGTATTTGATGATAAGTTCTGCGGAGAATCGATCAGAAATGAGAAGAATAAACTTGTGATGACTATTTATCAAGTTCTGCTACTCCATCGTGGACCAATACCCAGGTTCACTCTTTCTTTATCTAGACTTGAAGGCTGTTCTAAGATCGACCAGTTGGTACTTTTTGTTTCAAACAATGGTATCTAGGAATTCAACCTTCACATTCGGAAGGGTGAACCTTACAAATTGCCATCATCACTATTTTCATGTCTTCAACTTAAGGATTTGACTCTCCATTCTTGTATGTTTAAGCCTCCACCTAAAAAATTTTAAGGGTTTAGGAGTCTCCTTCGCCTGGAGCTTTGCAAAGTTGCCATTACTGCCAACATATTTTCAAGTTTAATCTCCAATTGCCCACTTCTTGAAGAACTGACACTTGAAGGCTGTAGCAGTTTTGATTGCCTTGAAATTGATGCTCTTAATCTTATATTCTTATTTTGCGAAAGCCATGTTCATTCTATTTGTTTTAAAAATACCCCTCATCTTGCGAAAGCTTCAATCGGTTTGAAAGTGCACACAAATGAGGAAACACTCAAGGAAAGATAAACATCTAATATGGTCTTGTTTTTTGATAGTCTACCCGCCATTCAGTTTTTGGAATTAGACTATTATTATGTTCGTGTAAGATTAGTAAACCATGTTTTTTTTTTTTTTTTTGGCTGTGGGGTTGGCTTAAGTAACTGATGTTTCTCTAAAAAAAAATTTCCTTCTTTAGTACATGGCTACAGGTGGGGTACCAAAGAGGCTTCCAATTACTCTAAGCCACCTTAAAATTATTGATTTGTATGCTATTTGTTTTGGCGAAATCAATGAGGTTTCTTTTGTTCTTTGCTTAATCAGAAGCTCCTCAAATTTGGCAAAAATTATAATTTAGGTTAAGTAATGACATATTTTATTATTTCATGTGTTTATATATAATGTATATTTTGAATCTTTAGGCTGAGACAATTTTGCTTTCTTTTTTCCAGGCATGTACCCATGAAACTACTGCTATTGATCATGTTCTAGAACTTTTAGAAATTCAAGACTGGTCAGATGTCTCTTTAAATCAACTTCGAGAAGTGGAGATCTAAAATATTTCTGGAACAAGGTTTGAATTGGAGTTTATTAAGCTTCTATTAGCCAAATCCCATATGCTGGAGACAATGCTTATTGAGCCTGACTTGGAGAAAGTTATTGGCAAAGGATTTAGGATTTTGAAAAAGTTGACAAGATTTCGGCGCTCCTCACCAAAAGCAAAAATCACATACAATGATCCAGATGGTAGTCGCAATGAAAATGAAACCCCTGAAGATTAAGTTTAGCAAATGGTTTGTGTCCTTTTTTACTAGCTATGGTTTGAGTGACACAGTAAGATGATCTTTTTGGTATTCATTCTCTGCTAAGTCCAAGTAATAACTGCTAATGAGATTCACTATGGAAAAGTGGAACATCTAGAAAAAGAAAAAAAAAAAAAAAACAATGCTCTCCATTTTGGAAAAATGAATCTTCTTCAACATTTAAACTTATGAAATTTGGTTGATATTTTTGGTAATAGATAGTACAATGATGTATGCATCAAATTTTCCCCCAATCCCATTACCTCTTCCCCATTCAAGGTACAATGGAACTTGCAATTGACACTGATATACGCACTTCACACATTTTTATTTTCCTCTTAAATTATCCTTTGTTATTGCACCTTTCTACTTGTTTGGATTATGTTTCCCCTATTTTTAAAGTTTAGGGTAATGTACGACATTGCCATGAATCACGTGAGTGGAAATCACAATGAAAATTTTGTCTAATTTTAGACAATGTCACTACAGGGAAAATAGGTTTTAATGGCATTTTTATAACGACATTTTTTTAAACGTCATTTTTCTTAATTTTAACGGCGTTTTTGTAACCGTCGCATATTGTTTAACCAAAACGGCACCGTTCTATAATTGAAGGTGTTTAAAACTGCCTCCAAATGCGGTAGGATCACGCGCTGATCCTTCTTTGTGAAACCCTTATTTTGAATCTGAGCCCTTTCTCTCTCTCAACCATTATATACGCACACATCACTTTCTCTGTCTCTCAGCGATAAAAAAGACGGAGGAGATAACTCTAGGAAGAGGCTTCGTCTCTCGAAAGATCAATCGACTGTTCTTGAAGAGAGCTTCAAAGAACACAACACTCTCAATCCTATAAGTACACATAACACTGAGTCTTAGCTTGAAGCTCAACTATGGAGGTCAGGGTAGTTTGGTTATTTTACTGAGATCTCTGTGATTTCTCTCTTTCTCTCTCTCTCTCAACCCTTACACGCACACATTTCTCCATTGAAGCTCCATCTGTACTGGCGATTTCGAAGATTCAGATTGATTTCGAGATTCAGAGCGATTTCAAAGCTCCATCACCACCACCATCTGTACCAGCAAGGTAGCGAGCTCCATCGTCTCTCTCTAGATCTCTATCTCTCTTTAGATTTATGAAATCAATGTTTTAAGGCATTCTTACTTGATCCTCATTTGCAGAGATTCAAAGATGCAGTGATTCAGAGATTTAGTGATTTCAGAGTGATTTTGATTTCGAAGCTCCATCCCCAGCACCATCTATACCGGTGATTTCGATTTCACTACGGTGAGCTCCACCATCTCTCTCTCTCTCTCTCTCTCTCTCTTTCTCTCTCTCTCTCTCTCTCTCTTAGTTTCCTCTCAAATTACTTCAAATTTTTTGTGGCTTCTCTTCTAATGATCTGAATCTTGTTTTTATTTTTTCATAGTCAAGTTCAAGCTCCTTCCCCTGTCCAAGCCCAAGACATTGAGAAGAAAGGTTGTAAGTTGTTTGATTTCACTTCTGAATTGTGTTTTTTTTTTTTTAATTTTTTTTGTCATGTTTAGTTTTTAAGTGTTTTGTGGGGCAATAGAATCTTGTTTGAGGTTACACTGATCAGATGGTGGAGGATGCAAATGCTGTTAAATAGCATACTTGTATTGCCATGTCGGCTAGGCCCAAGGTGTTGTCTGATACTTTTATGGTTGGAATTCCAAACTGTTGGATATGGGGGTGAGGGGTGTACCTCAGTGTGAATGCTAGTGGGAACCAGATTCTGGAAGGCTGTGATCACAATAGCAATAATAGGTTTGTCAAAGGTCATGGAAGTTGTTGATAAAGGGCATGTTGGATGTAATCAAATTGCATAGTGTCTAGTTTTCACATTGTTATGGAGCAATTCTCCATCAATTGGTATTGGCGAATACTTACTGATTAGTCAGATGACTCATGTCTAAGTTTAAAGAATTAGGCAAATAAGTAAATATTATTGAACAAAATAGAATATTGAATAGGAACAACAAATGAGATTAATGTGTAGTGTGATAAATGTATTGTTGATGGACTTTGGTAGTGTATGTTTCTCTTTCCTCTTTTACTAAGCAACAGATTAATACAATTAATTTTTTTGTTCTATATACTTCTATAGTGGATATCTAATTTAGTTAGTTATCTGCTCTTTTACTCTTATGTTGACTCTAAGCAACAAATGAGTTAGCCTTGGTTTATTTAATGTTAAATGCCCTAGAATCCTAGTACCATCATGTTTATTCCTCGTATTTTTTAAATTTTTTAATTTTTTAATACTAGAAATTAGAGATAGCATGGATAAAGAAAACTAAATTGTTTTTTTAAGGTTGCTGGTTGGATTCATACCCCACTTGTTGCATTGGACATTTGTAGTGAAGAAAAACAAATCAACTTGGACATCTGTTATGGCTTAACATAAAATTTTTAAGTTTTAACAAGTATATATATGAATTACCGGGATTGGTGAGTGAGTTTGAAACTTCCATATCTGAAGACTCAACATTAGGTGGCTCGGCAATGGCCTAACTCAACCGTTTGACAACACTGTCACACGCTCACACTGAAAACTAGCTGGAAAATACAATAAATACCTCCAAACCTTCAGCCCAAGGCTGGCCGCCATAAAAGGAGCCTCACAGTAAATCTGATGCAAAATTTCTTGTTATGCAATACAGGGTGTCTCAGAGATTTCACCGCAAACTATGGAGTTCCTCTCATGGTCATGGCTTGGACAGCGCTGTCTTTTAGTGTGCCAAGTTAGTTCTAATTGTAATGTCCTGAAGTTTTCATGTTATGTCCAATTAGTCCGATAGATAATAATGTCCTGAAATCAAAGGGGGTAGAATAATCCATTTACTCTTCTCAAAGTGATTGAATAGTTGGAAACAAAAATGCATAAAATGAAAATTTATTGAGAACATGGAAACAAAAATGCATAAAATGAAAATTTATTGTCTTAGAACTTTTAATTGTTTTTGTTTCTGAGAACATGAAAAACAAAAATGCATAAGATGAAAAATGATACCAAGCAGCCAAATTTCTATTCTCTGCTTTGCTAGTTTTATGACTTTTGAACATTTGGAATCTATCGCCATCAATCCTCAGGTTGAATAATGAACAGAGAGCGGCTATTGCAAATTATTTCCGCGTATATAAGGCTGTTTATTTCTGTTCCTGAATTCATATGATTGTTGGAAAATTGTTCATATCATGAAGTGTAAGTGTAATGAAAATTATCATACTTTTGGTTCAGGGCAATGAGAATAGTCATAAAAACGTTTCTTTGTATCTATCATTTGTGATATAGGAATAACCAGCATATTTGAAAGTTTCACTTGCTATAGTATAAAATTCTTAAGAATAGCAAAAAAGTGAATGTTTGTTGCAAGATAAGAATTTGAATTGCATTTTGTGAGCTAAAAAGTCATGAATGCTTGTTCTTTAGTGTCACTTGTACTTGGTATACTTGTTTAGCCATAGGGTTCTTAGTATTAGCATAATGCTTCTTTCTTGTTATTAATTTCCTCAACTATTTTCCAAGTCATATATGTGTTCCAATTGATCCAAATCATTTGTGAAGAATTCAATCCTACAACCGTACCAACCCTTTCCGAGGTAATTCACTGTGTATAGTACATTACTTACACTATTGTCCTTTTACACCTTTCTAATGCAATCCTTGTATAATAACTTCTATTTATGTATTTTAAAAAATCTTAGTAAATTTATATATAAACAATTGTTGCAGGTACTCAGTGGCTCAATGTTGTCCACTTCCTTCTCCTTTCGTTATCTTTTCACTCCATCATTACCTATACCGTCTTTAGAGTTGAAGGGATCTAAGCTGAGGATCTGAATTGCTATTGGATTTTCACTATTAATCAATGTGCAGTCTCCTTAGTATCTTATTTTGAAAGAGGAGTTGAGCAGAGTAATAGTAGTCCTTTTTCGACTATGGGTTTTGTCTTAAGCAAAATCGTTTCTATTCATTTGAGGTATAACTTCACCAATAAAGCTTGATAGTCTGTGTGTATGGCTCTATTTCCCCCAAAAAACTGTTGTCTGAGCTTGCTTATTTCCCAGAAATTTTAAATCGTTTACCCCTGGTTGAATACTTCCCTTTACATTGTCCCTTTTCGAAGTCGTCTAGGGGGGTGTTCGACTGTTCGATCGACTGATGGAGCTTCGATCTTCGACTGGATCGAAAGGATGGAGCTTCAATTGGAGGTCTTCGATCTTCGACTCGATGGAGCTTTGACTGGATCGACTGGATAAAGCTTCGACCAGGTTCTCTTTTGCTCTCACCTCTTTCATTTCTTTTGCTATCTGTGAAAAGCCGTGTCCGAGAGAGAACAAGCGAATCTTACACAAATCCCACACCCGCACCTGTGTCATGTCGTGTCGACATGGATACTTCAGCCCAAAGTGCCGAGTCTATGTAACACAGCAGTAGATACTAAATGTGGCAGTATTGTTCCATGCAGATCATTATCTTCTCTTTGACTTCCCTGGCCAAGTAGAATTATTTTTCCTCCATTCAAATGCCAAGAAGGTCATCGACACACTTATAAAGAATTTGGATCTTAGGGTACGTGATGCTTCTTCATTTTAACATGCCCAGTTACTCTAACCTAATACCTTGGCCCCATTTTTATTGGAATTCAGATGGGCTTCATTTTATGCAGCTAACGGCTGTGCATTTAGTAGATGCACACCTTTGCAGTGATCTAGGAAAGTGTGTGAGTGCATTGATTCTCTCTCTATCAACAATGTTACATCTGGAACTTCCCCACATCAATGTTTTGTCTAAAATTGATCTCATTGAGAGCTATGGAAAACTAGGTACAAATGAGCTTCTATTAAATCATATCTAAAATAGATAAAACTCAATTCGTTATCCTTTTCTATTTAATATACAACGGTTGAAGTGAGGTCACTTGATCAGTGGAATGCAGAACATTAACTATGACATATTTATGAATAATACGCAATGATTTTCCCTTTTATTTTATCAGTTTTTTACTAGTTATAAGGTAGTGTTTTTTTGTTTGTTTGTTTTTTTTTTTTTTTTTCCAATTTTGTTTTGGCAAGTATGCAATTTTGTTTTGTTTTTGTTTGTGTTTTTTTGATTTAGCATTTGGTTCAATATATCTGTTATTCATTATAGTGTGTTTTGTTTTTTCAACGCGATTGAACTTCGGAATAGTTCTTTAGCTTTTTTTTATTCTTGTTTCAATTACTTCAATATGCACTTTCTTTCTCAGTCATTATTGTGTTTCATTGGTGCACTCTAAAATAGTACGTACCAATTTTGTCACTGAAATGTTCACTTTTGGGACTCTAAAACAGTACGTATAACTTTCTGTGTGAGTGATTGGTTGATTGACACAATTAAGGGAAATCATTAAGTTAGTTTTTATCTATTTTTTGAGGTTAATTAGGGACACCAGAGTTCATGGCTTCATAAGTATATGCTGAGGAATACAATGAATTGGTTGATAGCTTATTTCTAGTTAATGACTAGAAATAAGTTATTTTTCTGCCTTTTTCTGCTGTTTCAAAGCCTCAGAAATGACTGATTTGTTTAAATTATTTTTCTAGGTACAAAACATTCTTCAACAGATGGTGAGTTGTAATGTAGATCTTATGTTTCATAGTTGTAACACTTCTACTGTTATTGATTTATGCACTTTACCTGATTTGGCTTCCATGTTTTGATGCAGGTATCTAGACCAGTGAAGACTACAGATTTTATGCTATATCAGTTGAGTTCAATGAATTTAGTAACAAGGACAAGACATTAAATTAAATCATAAATCATGGGGTCTATCTTGATGTTTTTCCTATTATTTTTTGGCATATGTTAAAACATGATTTGTGGATATGTTATTTTTTAGTGAATGGTGATTGGATATTAAATTGAATGGGAGAGTGAATTAATGATATATTTGCTAATTGACAGCTTTTTATATAATCGGCTTATCTTTTGACAAATGTTCATTTGAATGGAGATAGGAGTTATTGTTTCATATTAGTACTACTTTGCAATTTCATTACAAGTATTTTTTTAGTCTAACCACATAAAATTAGCGTAATTTCAAAAAAAAAAAACAATTAAAAAAATAAAGATGTAATGGCATTTTTCAAAACTCCACTGTATAGGTTTTTTTAAATTAAAAAAGCTATGACGACGTTTTTGAAACATTGCTAAAAGTTGTCAAGACGTCACTTTGCAGTTATGTATCACATTTAGAGGAATTTTTTAAAAAACGCCGCCTATAACAAACTAACGATGTTTCTAAAGCGTCGCTAAAAATTGTCATGACGTCACTTGGCCTTGATGTACCACATTTAGCGGTGTTTTTAAACGCCACCTATAACAAATTAACGACATTTTTAAAGCGCCACAATGCTATAGCGACGGCCGCGTCCTCGGCGTTTGGTGCTAAACGTCACAAAAAGAATTAGTGACGTTTTTGGCACTTATCACGGCGTTTTTTAAACGCCGCTAAAAGCTGAATTTCCTGCAGTGTGTTCACCATCTATGATATCTGAATGAAAAGGCACGATTTGGAAGTGATATAGTTGAAGTGTTTTATTTACAAATGAATGACATCTTGGGTTCCTGCAAATCTTTTGCATTTTGGCGGTGGAAATTGATTTGCAAACAAAAGTAACGTAGAAAATTCAACAAGAATGGTATGACAGTAGTGTTTTTGAAATAATAAATTACTTTCATTGGTTTTTTGTTTGACATGAATCAATGCAAATATTTCTGAAGGAGATGGGGGTGTCGAGGGGTAGGAAATGGAGGGGGTTGGGGTGGTGGTGGAGTAGAAGATGACTTCTTCATTTTTTTGTGTTCACGTTTTATTCAAACTTGATGTTCGGTTGTCAAATGCCAAACAATCTTGATTTGTTTGATGAACTAGGATAGAACGAAGTTTCAACTCTTTTTTTTTTAACCTACCATTAGTCTATCCCTTTCGGTCCTTCTATGATTAAAAGGAATGCGAGGGTAATCATATACAAAATGTAGGAGCGATTGTATTTTTTTCAAACATGAATGTAATTTCTCCAAAAATCAATGCTAAACACCTAAATATAGAATATAAATATTTTTAAAACAAAATTTAGAAAGTATGTTTGGGAACAACCTTAAAAGACTAATTTTTAACTCTAAAAAGTCAAAAAAATTACTAAACTATTTGTCATGAATTAAGAAAAAAAAAAAAGGAAAATTCCACATTAATTTTCACTTACGAAAAGTATACTTTTTATAAAACCTTTCTAAACAAATTAACCTTTTAAAAAATGAAAAATAAAATACAAATCCCAAACACCCCACTAAATGGTCACGTTGCGTATTCTTGTCTGTTTAGAAAACTGCTAACAGAGTTTGGAAGTAGTAGGGGTTAGGATGTTGAAAAGACCCAAGTAAGCGACCAAAAATATTTCCATTTGATTTTTCTTTTTCTTTTTCTTTTTCTTTTTCTTTTTTTTTTTTTTTGGCTGCGACGAATTGTGTTATTTTCTTAGTATGATGGTTGAAATCTGATATTGTTTCATTGAAGAACTCAGTTATAATATTTGATTAGTTTCTGTAATATTAATTTGATGCCATTCTATAAAAAGGTTAAAATCCTAAATGATTTAGGCATACACATTGAGCACCAGATGATCAGCACCCCTTTTTATCAACACCCTTTTAAAGTTGTATTTGGATCATGGAAAAAGATTCAACCTAAGCTTTCATTGTCTGTTGTAACATTTTAGTCAAACCTTTGATTTGAGAATTCATCATTCTGAAGACACTTCTGGAAAACAGACTTTTAGTGGCATTTAATAAACGCCGCTATATCTGTCAAAAACGCCGCTAATTCCTTTTGCGACGTTTAGTACCTAACGTCAAAGATGCGGCCGTCGCTGTATCTTTACGACGTTTTAAAAACGTCGTGATATTAGTATAGCCGCGAAATGTCCTCCATGACGTCACGATGATTTTAGCGACGTTTTCAAAACGCCGTCATATCTTTTTTAAAAAATTGACCGTTAACTTTTTGGAGTTTAGGTGGTGTTTTAAAAGCGCTATGAAATCCTCTCTTTTTTTCTTTTTTCTTTTTTAATTGTGCTAATTTTATGTGATTGAACTAAAAAAATACCTATAATAAAACTGAATAGCCTTAATATGAAATAATAACTCCCATTCAAATTCAAATAGTAAATACAGCATTAATTCACTTTTCCATTCAATTTAATATCCAATCATCATTACCTACAAAATAACATATTCAAAAATTAAATTCACAATTCTCAACCAAAAAATCAGCCTTGTTCTTATCAACACCAACAGTCCTATTCCAGCAAAAATCAACACCAGCTAAAAGTCACACACAGCCTTGTTCTTATCAACTAGACCAACTTTATATTACAAAAGTTTTTGTAAGATAATTTGCTCACAACTCAGAAGCAATAATAGCATAAAAATGTAACTTAGAAGCATAAAAATGTAACTTAAAAGCACAAATGGTAGCTGCAAACACACAAACCATTTAAGCATGTGTATTCCATAAGCAATGTTCTAAAAGTAGTAATTCATTTTCAATATAACACCACAAAATAAAGCCTCCCAAAAAACTTGTTCAGGTCTCAAACAAGCAAGAGAAGACATCTGATAGAATGTAATAAACTGTGAGGCATCAGTAATAACTGTGAGGCATCTAGTAGAATGAGCAAGAACTTGTAATAAACTGTGAGGCATCAACAATAATCCAAATTCTGAATATCATGCACCAACAAGCCCTACAAGCAAGGAAAAAAGAGGAACAATCAAAATCTATAAAATAAAGCCAACAAGCAAAGCAGTGATGCCCTAAAGGTAATATTACATCAGAGAGCTTGAATTCAAAAATTCCCTTTAATATTTGCTCTCTCTCTCTCTCGCTCTAAAACTCTCAACGTCATCAACTTGAAATGCAAGAAACTCACCGATTTTTCTAGATCTGTTTTCCATCAAAATAACTTTCAAGAAAGAAAACACATACTGATCTTTCGTAACCATGGGAAACTTCTCTGTACGTTCAATCGAAACGTCGAGATCTTTCATTATCTGACCAAACTCGACGAGAATGAAGAGCTTGAGAGAGAGAGAGAGTCACGACCCCATTCCGCCCCTAGTAGAATGGTGCCGTGATGGCCAGTAATCTGAGATTACCGAAGGCCATCTTACCAAGGTTCAGACACAATCAGAGTATACAAATGGGGCTTACATATGCGGAAGCAATAAATTTAAATCTAAGTAGTCCATAAGAATTGTGCATAGATCAAATGAAATGGCATACATCTTAATCATAATATTACAACTTGAGTACAAATAAAGTAAGGTACATATCACATCTTGATCAAAAGGCTTCTTAAGTCGTCATAAATATTGCCGACATAACATGAATCCAAAACATCTTGCAAAACACACATCTAGGCGTCACCGCCTTTTTGCTTGGCACCTACATATATATATAGAGAGGGTGATCTTGGATACTCAGTGAATGGTATAAATAATAAAGGGTTAAATGAATAATATCCGAGATCTTTATCAAAACCATACATATCAAAGCTTGTAACAAAACATGGGATGAATCAAGTTCATCAATCAAATCTTTCGAAGCTTCTTGGGATGTTTAATAACATCAACATAATACTTGGGGTGATGACATTCCAGACAAAACAAGGGAATAATTGACCCGGAATCGATTAGACAAATCCACCCGTACACCAGACCGTCGGTGGGGCCATCCGTTCATAGACCGTCAATGGCAAAGATCTCTCAAACATGATGCTACATGGGCTTAAAGTCCCCTAGCATGGGAGGACTTTCCAAGAATGTCATCCAAAACAAAGCTAATACTTGATACACAAAATAGGGATAATCATTCATGCTTAACAAATACTTTTCCAAAACAAAGCAAAGCAAAGCTTTATCAAAACGTTATAACATAGCTTTATTAAAAATACCACTCACATAGCTCTTCGGATGCCGGGGTTAAAGCAAGGGTCCAAGTCCTACAAATACATGGCAAAGTCTACTGAATGCACTTCAAGAAGACAAGAAGAGATGCTCAAAGATGGATATGAAATGCATTCTCAAAACAAGCTCTACATGGATGCAAATGATCTCGGCTTTCTTTCAAAACTGGATTAAGACGAGACAAAACATACTGGGTACCAACCAGGTCCTTGCCGAGGTCCTACACCTCTTGGCCGAGGTGTGGTTACCCAGGCTTCGACGTGCGGCTGACTGCCGAGGTGCATGCAAGGTAAACTAAAGGTGTAAGTGATCATGCAAGGTAGGCCAAGGTGAGATACGATGCTTGGCCTAAGTGTGAGATCTAGGCAAGAGTGATCTCGGTGACTACACTTAGGGAAGTGAAGTCTGGAAATCTGGGTTTCCTCTCTTGAAGAACATGAATATGAAGAATATGAAGAACATGAATGCTAAAATCATAACTTGTTATTATAAAAATATGGGGTTTCATGCTATGAGTTCGAAAACATGGACCTGGGTACCCATACTTGAAGACTCCGTGAAAACAAACACAAAAACATGGATCTTGATATAAACTTTCAGATCAAAACATGGTTTTTCCTCAAGAACGCATGAATATCACTTTCTTTTTCTAAAACCGAACTTCAAAGCAATGCATGGCTCATGAAACATGCTAGATCATGCAATATAGCTAGTTAAACAATAAGAACAACAAGAATAGATCAAGAATCTAACCCCAAAGCACGGATCTAACGGCTCAACTCTAAGGATCAAGCTTGGGATCTACTTCTCTCTCAAGAACTCCTTCTCCCCTCTTCCTAGAGCTTCTCTCTCTATAAAGGCAAGATATGGAGATGATATGGTTTTTCTCTCTGCCGGCTGATTTAGCCTTCTGCTGGGACACGTGGCACTACCGGATTGGTTCTCCTCAAAAAGGTGATTGAAAGACAAGACATGTGTAAGGCAAAGTGTATTCTACAAGCTAGACGGCATGGGCACTCCGGCGAGTAATGACTTCGGCTAAGGGCAAGGCTTCGGCAAGTAAGGTGACAATGATCTCAGCTAGGAAGGACAACACTTGACTTAGCTGTGCTACACCTTGGCCTAGATGTGCCACACCTTGGTCTAGGTCATACCTGTCCAGGAACGAGATCACTTGGGTTCAAGGATATCATCTCAGCCTAAATAATGCATATCTCGGCCTTGGTGATACACACATCGGCCCAAATGATGACATCTCGGCCAATATGCTAGGACGAAGGTAGAGGTCAACCAAAGTGGTTCCAAGGTAGTTCTAGAATTAAGATGACCTCGGATTAGAATATCCTAGGCTTGGCACAGCAAGGAAGGAACAAAACATGCATACAACACTTAAGCAAAACAAGACAAGGTTCATGAATGCAAACTTAACAAGACAAGGTTATGCAAATGCACATGAACATGACTAAGACATGAATGTGGGTTATTACAGAGAGAGAGAGAGAATACGAAACTGAGAGAAAGAGAGAGAGACGGTGGTGCTCACCTTAGTAGACAATGGTGCTCGCTCCCCTCGCCGGTGCAGATGGTGGAGACGGTGGAGCTTCGAAATCGAGGGAGAGAGAGAGAGAGGGAGAGAGAGAGAGAGAGAACTTCGAAATCAAAATCGAAATCGCCAATCACTCTGAGATTGGATCTGAGATGAATCACCAATTGCTCTGAGATTAGATCTGAGATGAATCACCAATCACTCTAAGATTGGATCAAACGGGCCTGAAGAAAGTTAATTCGATCGGTTAAGAGAGATTAGGGTTTAGAGAGGTTAAGAGAGAGAAAGAGAGAGAGCGAGACCCAGAGCGTGAGTGAGAGAGTAAGCGAGTGTTTTGGGTCCTAGGACTCAAAATAAGACATTTGAAAAGAGAGAGAGAGAGAGAGAGAGAGAGCGCGTGGGAGAGTTGGACATTTGGAGGCTTTTTCTCGCATGAAAACAGTGTCGTTTTGTTTTTAAAAAAATTTGGCGTTTATCAAACGCCTTTAAATATTAAAAAGATGACATTTAAAAAAACGTTGTTAAATAAAACGCCATTAAATCTCACTTTTCTTGTAGTGAGATTTTCAAGAATTTGTAGCTGAATACAAAAATAGGATATCCGTTACTAGTACAAATTTTTTGACTTGATTATTTGAATCAAAGAATTTCTTGCGTGTGACAAAGGAGTAACCTACTAAGCCTTGTGTCCTTCCCAATCAAGTGGGATCGGCTACTTGGAAGTAACCCTACTGATGAATTTAAAAAGCAGGAGAATGTCTATTGATGTATTATGGGAAATCTTTTATATATATATTAAAAAACATATGTTTGTCTAGTCCCAGTTGGATGGGGTTTTGGAGGGTAGATCGGGTACAAACATAATCTTTGGTGTTATATACATAAATGTGCTTCTAATATCTCCTAACTTTCCTATTTTTTTGGACCCTTTCCCCCCTTCATTTTTGTCTATTACAATTTTTACCTGATATGAAATTCCAACTTTATCCCCATTTCCAACCTCCTAAACCTTAACCTTACCCCCATCCCCACAATGATGGATCTAGGGGAGTGCAGGTGGGGGTGGCCGTATCTCCAAAAATTTGAAAAATATCATATATTATAATTCAAAATTTAAAATAATTAAAAATTATAAGTATTTGTCCTCCTAAACATAATTTCACACTCTTATAGTGATAATCTTGAATCCATCCTCACCCACCACCACCAGCTCCTGCCAACCCTTCCTCGTGACTTGCCCCAACTCCTCTCTTTCACCCTCGTCTCTCCCCAACTCTTCTCTGTCACCCTCAACCCCTTCCCCATAGCCCCATCACATCCCTTGTCTTCGGCTTCTGCGTGATGTCTCTCTCACTCTCTCATTCTCCTTCACGATCGTGGTTATTGGTTTCAAAGAGGGGCAGCGACAACTAAGGTTTAACAAAGGGGGCTTGTACTATGGAGGTCACGCGCTGAAGGGAGAAGGGGAGAGGGTTGTAGTGGGAGGGGGTCACTAGAGATCATTGGCAGCCAGAAGTGGAGTTGGCTGTCCGAAGAAAGGGATATTTTCTAAATTATGGTTGGGGGGTTCAAAGAAAAAGAGTTGGGTAGCAATTTTGGTTGGTGGGAGTTCAAAGTAGTGGGAGGTCTAAAGAAAAAGGATGGGGGCAATTAGCAATATTCTTTAGATAAAGTAAGCACACAGGTTCGAACTCATAGTCTCAAGGTTGATGGGCTAAGTTTTAACCACTGAACTAATGTCTCTTGTTTTTTTATACAGCTGCAAATTTGGGTTAATAGAATGTTATGACACGAGATGTGATAATGGGCTATTCCTTCTTGTTCTTTTATTTTGTGCCAGAATATGTAATTGAAAACTACTAATTGGAGTGCTTGATACTTTAATTTGGTTACATTACTAATTGTCAAAATAGTTAGCAACATGAAGGATGAGTGTGTCTTAACTTTAGACATAATCAGTAATCTTCCAGACAACATAAAAGAAAGAATCTTGATGTGTTTGCTAGTACAAGATGCGGCAAGGACAAGTATTTTGTCAAGGAAATGGAGGTATATCTAGGTAAAACTTCCCCAACTTGTATTTGATGATATGTTCTGCAGAGAATCGATCAGCAAAACCAAGAATGAAGTTGTGATGACTATTTATGAAGTTCTGTTACTTCACTTTGGACCAATACCCAAGTTCACACTATCTTTATCTGGACTGGAAAGTTTCCTGAGATTGACAAGTTGATAATTTTTTTGTCAAACAATGGTATCTGGGACTTAACCCTTCACATTTGGAAGGATATACCTTATAAATTGCCATCATCACTATTTGCATGTCTACAACTTGAGAATTTAAATCTTCATTCTCGTATGTTTAAGCCTCCACCTAAATTTAAAGGATTATAGAAGGCTCCTTTGCCTAGAGCTTCACGAAGTTCTCATTACTACCGACATAATATCAAGGTTAATCTCTGGTTCCCCTCTACTTGAGCGACTAACAGTTGAAAGCTCTGCCAGTTTCGATCACCTTGAAATTGCAGCTCCTAATCTTAGATTCTTATGCTGTGAAAGCCGTATTAGTTCTATTTCTTTCAAAAATGCCCCTCACCTTGTGGAAGCTACACCGCGTTTGCATGAGACCATGAATATGTACTCGTAGAATCATATGATTCGGGCATACTTATTTGGTAGTATACCTGTTATTGAGTTTCTGTAATTGGACTATTATTATGCTATGGTGAGATTAGCTTAGTAAACTGCATTTTTTTTTTTAATATTTACTTATTCAGCCATATTTCTTTGATTTTATTTATTTATTTGTTTGTTTTCTCTTTTACTTCTAGTACATGGCTGCTGGTGTTGCATCAAATAGGCTTTTAACGGCTTTGAGCTACCTTAAAATTCTGAAGTTGTCTAAAATTTATTTTGTGGAATAAGATGAGATCTCTGCTACTTTTTGCTTAATTAGAAGCTCCCCAAATTTGGTAAAAATTTCAATTTAGGTAAGTAATGACAGACATTATTATTTCCAGTATTTGTAATGTTTATTTTGACTTTTTAGGCAGAGTCAGTTTCTTTTTCTTCTTCCCAGGCATTTACCAATGAAACTACTGCTCTTGATCCTGGTCTAGAAATTTTAGAAATTCAAAACTGGTCGAATGTCTCTTTAAATCAACTTCGAGAAGTGGAGATGAAAAGGTTTTCTGGCAAGAGGTTTGAGTTGGAGTTTATTAAGCTTCTATTAGCTAAATCACCGATGCTGGAGACAATGCTTATTGAGCCCAACGATTGCTAGCAAAGGAATGAGGATTTTCAAAGAGTTGACAAGATTTCGGCGCTTATCACCTCAAGTAGAAATCACATACAACGATCCAGATGAAGCTGAAGAAGAAGTTCGGCAAATGGTTTGTCTTTTTTTCTTTTTTTTAATTTTTTTTTTTATGAGCTTTGGTTTGAGTGAGACACAAGGGGGAATTGATCTTTTTGGTGTTTGTTTCCTGCTTGGTCCTTTGTTTCATTGAGGAACTCAGTTATAGGATTTGGTTAGGTTTCTATGATGTTTCTTTAATGCCATACTCTTAAGAAATTTAAAAGCCTAATTTAATTTAATGAAAAATAAATAAAAATCGATTTGAGTTTTCCCTGTGTTGCAACACTTTGGTCAAACCTTGATTTGAGAAATCATGACTCTAATTATTTTTCAGATTTGTAGCTAAATGGAAAATGAGATTCATTCCAATTGACTCAAATAGTTGGTACAATATTTATTAGACTTGGTTTTTTTTTTTTTTTTTTTTTTTTTGGATATAAGAACAATGTAATTTTGGTACTATAAATATGCATTAGGTGGTTTTTAAGCGTTGGAGGTAGTTTTCGACAAATGGTGGTGGTCTAAGATGGTTGGTTGCATTCGGTTGTGATTGTTGATTACAAGAGGTGGTTGTTGAGGAAAATAAATAATCGAGTGAGTTTTTATTCATAATTTTTATAGATATAAAGAAAAAAATTTAAACATAAATAGTATTAAAATGAAGTAATTATGTTATATTTCAGGAGTTTTAGGTTATCAATGGAATTAAATGATTATATATCCCAAAATAAGAAAAATGATAGAAAAATCACAAGTACTATTTGATGGCCAGCACATGATGAGTGATATTAACGGACTCATGTAATAATTTTTGCAAAAATATTATGGAAAGAAAATGTGTGGTAAGAGTTTGTTGGTCTATGGAAATAGAAACTAGGAACACAATTTGAGTGGACTTAACTCGAGTAATGCAGGCTCGGTTTGAAAAATTTTAAGATTTGGACAATATAATTTTGAATTCATAACAGATTTGAAAAAAAAAAATTAAACCTAAATAAAATTTGCCCAATCCTAGCTAAAAACAAGGGATTTTTTTTTAGGTCCCTGATATTAAAATTTTATAACATAAAGTACATTCAATATTTTTATAATGTCTAAGGTCCCTCAACATTGATCTAGAGAAATTTCAATCCAGAGAAATTCTTTCCAGAGAAATTCTCTTTAGAGAAATTCCAGACTTTCCAAAGAATTTCTCCGAGTTCAAACTAGAGAAAAATCAAATTTCTCTAAGTTCAAACCAAAGAAAATTGAACAATACAGAGAAAACTAAACCCAGAAATCCAAAACCAGTAATACAAAACCAAAAGTCTAGAGAAAATTCACACAATTTCCACATCCAGAGAATATTCTGATCCAGAGAAATTTTGGAAAGACTAGAAAATTTATCTGATATTTTGGTACTAGGTTCAATGTTGTTTGTTAATGTGGTTGAGAGAATTTTCTCTGAATCAAAATTTTCTCTATATTTTTTACCAAACCAGAGAAAATCCCTTTAAAACCCACATTAAATCCATTTCAATACAACCATTGCAATTCAATCAAGCTCCTTCAATGACAACAATGGCACACAGCAAAACTGTAATACAAAACCAGAAATCCAGACAAAATTCACAAAATTTCCATATCCAGACAAAATTCTGATCCAGAGAAATTTTGGAAAGATTAGAAAATTTCTCTGATGTTTTGGTATTGGGTTCAATGTTGTTTGTTAATGTGGTTGAGAGAATTTTCTCTAGATTAGATTTTTCTCTGTATTTTTGATCGAACCAGAGAAAATTCCTTTATAACCCACATTAAATCTATTTCAATACAACCACTACAGTTCGATTCAAGCTCCTTCAATAGCAACAATTGTTGACACAACCACCAAACCCATTTTGATCATTACAATTGGCATTTACATACATTTAATTACAAATAGATTAAATACATACATTTGCTTCTGTGATGAAATCTCTATTTTTATGTTTCTGATTTCACTTACCCATAACAATTAAAGAATAAAAAAGTGGTGTAGATCTTTGTTGGCAACATCGAGAGAAGCTGATTACCAATTGCTATCTCTATCGTATATATAACATAGAGATAGGAAGAAAATACGTATAGAAGTTATGCATGCACAGAGAGAAAGAGAGAGAGAGAGAAAGAGAAGAAGAAGAAGAAAATGAACCGATACCAAATTGACGAATTCTTTTGATCTCCTCAAGACTAATTCCTTTTGTTCCACCCCACCAAGGACTTCCACTCCTACTCCATTCTCTAGAACTAGTGCCAAGTTGTGTAAGTCCGTCTCTCTCTCTCTCTCTCTCTCTCTCTCTCTCTCGCATATGGGTCTGAAAAGCAGTGATGATACACAAACTTGGAACACAGAGCCATACCATTCTCGAAGGACCAAGCAATGGGAGTGTTCAACTCGATTTGGAATGCAGACGATTGGGCAACGCAAGGAGGCTGAGTGAAGACAAACTGAACCAACGCACCATTTGTGACCACCTACACGGGCTTTTAAATTGATGTGTATGAGTGCCTTATCACGGTGGTGGACACAGACAATGCACAACGGCGAAGCGAAGAAGGTTGTGACGAAGGAGATGATCAATTTTGTAAGGCTGTTGGAGAATGAGATTGACAAGTTCAATGCTTTCTTCGTTAATAAAAAGGAAAAACAGAGAGGGAGAGGCCAATTTGATTTAAGAAAATCAAGTTTTTCTATGATATATGGGTGTGGGGTTGAGAGACTTTCGACGACATAAAATAATATTGTGAATCTCTTCCATTACTAAAAATAGGAGAGAGACCTTAAACTAATTTTCCCTAAAAACACTAAACAACCCGAATCTTGAATCGTAAATATAAAATATATATATATATATATATATAACTTATTAGCAATTGAATAATATTAAAATAATTTACATCGTTAAATATATTCATTAGTACATATTATATACAAATAATATAACACAAAATTTAATATTTTTTTTCTCACTTAAAAACGGCAAAACCCACCACAGCCATACATTGATAATTCAATTATTCTATTTTACCTCTCTATCTTTCACATTTTATAAATTATTTATTTTGATACCACTATTAATAATTAAAGAATATTCATTCATCGAATTTGAATTTATTTGAATCATCTGAATATGTGTATGTTGGTTAACTGTCTAGACGACGACTCAAATAACTAGTAAAACCCTTGTCAACCGTCACTATTACCCTTGTTGTTGAATGACTGAGTGAACGATCGGCGTATACAAATTCCAAAGATTTGAACAAACTAAAATTCAATCGATATAATATTACACTTAATAATTATACTTTAAAAAAATGTTAATAAAATAATTTTAACAAATTAATCAATCAAAGCAATTCAAACAATTTGAACAACTGTGGCTTCGTTTGGGAAGAAGGATTGGGTTGGGTTTGGGTTATTTTAGTTACAAAAAGACAAAATAAGTTTTTTAACTTAATAAGATAAAATATCACATCTAACCCATAATCATTACATTATTTCTCTCACAAAAAATCAAAAAAATTCTTCCAAAATGAAAATTTTTAACCCTAAATTAAAATAACTAAAAAATTAAGAAATCAAAAAGTCAACTTGCGCCCAAACGAAACTGTATGTAATGAAAAATGATTGAGAGCACTAAAAGTGGTGCTCTAATAGCACCACTAATATTGTGACAGTATGCCCCGTTCATTGCCTATGCCTTATCTTTTTGGTTTTTTTTTTGATATTCCTAATACATTAATACTATTAGTAATATTTTTTTTAGTGATATAAATCATGGTGGTGTTTGAGAAATGATTTTTTTTTTGGTTTTTTTGTTAATTTTTTTCTAAAAGACAAAATAGGTTAAAAAATAAAAATAAAAACAAATTCAGATAAAATATCAAATCAAATTCATAATCATTTTACTTTTTTTCTCACAAATATCATATGTAACTACAAAAAAATTTAACTATCTGCCCAAACATAAAAAAATTTTCCTCTAAAAATAATCTAAAACTAAAAAAACTTACTAAAATAATATCTTCACAAAGACTCACATTGTTATGAAAAATGTCTGGGGCCCTAATTTTGTGGCTTAAAAGTGGTTCAAATGGCCAAAACGACGTCGTTTTGATCATTTAAATGTTATTTTGTACTCAAAACGACATCGTTTTGACTATTTGAACCATTTTTAAGCCACAAAATTTGGACCCCCACCATTATTGCATTGTTATCTAATAAGTTGGGTTACGAAGCGCGCTCGGACCCACTGGGACAACTCACAATACAACTCTCAACCTTCCCGAAAAGGGAAAAAATTATCCTAGTCGGAATTTCCTATTCACACGTCTCTATCTGTCGGATGCTTTTCGTATTGCCACGTGTCCATGCAGAAGAAAAACTGCGGAAAAACCCTCTCTGTGTGCGTATCACTTTCTTTCTCTCCAAAAAACCAGCTTGCTCTGCCTCGGCTACAGTACTCTCTCTCTCTCTATCTCTCTCTCTCTCATCGTTTAAATAAAATCTGAATATCTTGCTCGAATTTTGATTCTTTGAAGTCTGTACTTTTTAACATTTGGAATTTGGTAACAGGGTATCCAAGTAGAGAGCAGACATGCAGATAGAACCAACCATGATACGATGAGGTTGAAAGACACACCCCCCAAGTAAAGATTTCTTCTTTGGTCTTTCATTTCTGTTTTTTCAATCTTTTTTTTTTTATTTTTTTTAAATGTTTGAAATCTAATCTTGTTTTGTTTTGATTGAGGAACTCAGTTATAGGATTTGATTTGGTTTGGTTTCTTTGATGTTTCTTTAATTCCGTACTGTAAGGAATTTAAAACCCTAATTTACCCCAATTTTTTTCCATCATACCTTGATTCATGAAATCATGAGTCTGATAGATTTTTCAGATATATTCAATTCAACTCACTCAAATAGTTGTTACGATATTTATTTTTTATTTTTTTTTTGGGATATCAGAATAATGTGATTTTTTGGTACTATAAATATGCATTGCATTTCATATTTGATTTGTTTTTTTTTTTTAATTTCCTAACATTCAAATTCTTAAGAAATAAGTACAACTGGCAACTCATCTCTGTTTTTTTTAGATAAATTAGAGAATAAGTAACCCAAAAAAAAAAATTAACTTCAACAGACTAACTAGTGCGATTCTTATTTTAAGGGGTTTCTATAGTAACTTGCCAAATGTAGCAAGTTGTTATATATAGGGCAAATTACACTTTTACCCACTCTTAACTATTGTCCCATGTCTCTTTATGCTAACTAAAATTTGCGACACTTAACCCCCTTTCATCTACTAAAATTTTCAATCAATGGAGGGCAAGTGAGAATGGTGTCATTTTTTACATAATTCTCACTTGCACTGCGAAAAAGGGTATCATTCGTATTTCACTAAAGCTTCATTTCTTTTCAAGTACGTCCAAAGTTATTAAATGGATTCAAGATAACTCTCCTACCGTATTGCTCAACATCATTACTAATGGTTCAAAATAGAATCCATGAATTAAAGGCTGAACAATCCCTGTCAGGGAAGTGCAGCTACAATGTGCACTTGCACATTGTAAGAAAAGTTGTGATTTTTGTGGTGAAAGTTTTGATCTTTTTTAATGGAAGTTCTGATTTTTGTGGTGAAAACTATGAATAGTAAAGTTATGATGTGAAAAATTTATACTTCTTGTATAAGGTGCATACTATATGCACCCTCTTTCGGGTGCACATGGTAACCTTTTCCTATCAACTAAATTATGCGCACAATTAGACTTAATTGTGGGATTTTGATATTAAGATTTAGAATATGTTGGTGGTATAAATTCTTTTTATTAGAATCCAAGTGGAAAAGTTTACCTCGATTCAGAAATTAGGCGACTGGAGGCAGTCTCGTGCACTAGTAGTGGCATGTCACGTGTGTTGGGTCAGTACACGAAAGGACAAAATGTTCAGATCAAACAGCGGGACAGTTATACTCAACAACTGACCAAGCATCATCATAGGTGCTCGCACATGGAATACCATCCATTTAATTGAATACAACCAGACATATCCAACAATCTTAATTAGGTGTCACAGTCTAGTTGGGTTTATAGTTCTAATTCCCTTACATATTCTCCAATCAAATACAAATTAGACAAAGATTGACAATGCAACATAGTGTAAATGAGTCTTGGTCTAGTTAGGTTTACAGTTTGAATTCCGTTTGATATATCCTCCCATCAATAAAGATGAGTCGTTGTCTAGAAGTGGAAGATTGAAACCTTAAATGAGTTCATAAATGTTACTAAACATATAAAATTAGGAATGGAAAACATGGCAAATGATTGCAAATCAATGTAGTGCAAGTGGGAATTTTTCCATTTTTGCGTAGTTCTTACTTGTACCGGGTGTGCCTCACTTGCACACCGCAGTAAACATAAATGTTACTAAACATATAAAATTAGGGGAATATAAGACAAACAGGAAACATAGAAAATAATTGCAAATCAATGGAGCAATTAAGAATTGTGCCATTTTTTGCATAGTTCTCACTTGTATCAGGTATGTCTCACTTGCACTCCATTAATTTGCAATTATTTTTTCTGTTTTCTATTTTATTTGATTATCCCTCTATAAATATGAAAACTTTGATGGATATCATTTTTAGTAATTGCTTTTTAATAATTAAAAAAAAAAAAACAAGTGTTTATTATTGTCTTGGTTAAAAGTGATGGGAACTTCCACATGAAGTTTTACAAAAAGACTTGATTAGATTTGTTGTATTGGTGGAATCATTTGGAATATTTTCCATAAAAACAGATTGAGCCATCTCATGTATAGATTTGAACTTAGCTAGTTTGGTGAGGAAACACAACTTCTCCTTACCAAGAAATTTGCAGACTGTTGGGATTGTTATTCCCATGCTTAAAGAAGTTGAGGTGAAATTTTAATGAAGCCAAAATTGAGCCTAATCATGGTATCACCACTTATTGACTTTAATGGGTTGAAGTTTTTTTTGTCGTTTATAAGAATGCAACGAAGTTGATTTTTTTTTTTTTTCCAAATTTGCTCATTAATTATGTCAATGAAGAGTCGTAGATCCAACGATCAGGAAAAATATTACGATCATTGTAAATGGAAATGTAAGGGGGAGGAGAAGACCTAAATTGAGATGAGATATGATAGTAAAAATGATATGTATTTATTTTTTTTAACTAAGCATATAACCCTTCACAAAACAAAATAACAAAGTATTCATATTGCTGATCCCACTTGATTTGGGCGCAAGGTTTAGTTTGGTTTGCTCATTGATTTCGTGATGAGAATTGACTTGTGTTTTATTGACTCTCTATCGGATTCATCTAATTTTCATGTCTGGGGACATTAGAACAATTATAGTTATAATATCAATAAGTAATAGGTAATGCAATAAGGAATCAACTTGTTGGTAGGAATGTCTTTTGCAATAAAAGAGTCAACAACTATGAGCATAAAGGAATCAATTGAGTCTATCTGCCTATCAAGAGAGAGACAGAGGCTGCTGCAGGAATTTCTTTGTTGTCTTCACTCAATGCTACCCCTTCCATATTGAACTCCAAAGGCATCTCTGCTAACCATCCCCTCCTATCCATCTCCAAAATCTGACTCTAGGAAGTACAACCTTGCAGACCAACCACCTCCACAAACCTGCCCGCTTATTTTGTAGGCCACGACGCTCCAACAATTGTTTTCCTCTCAAACTCCCCAAAAATATGTCTCATTTAAGAGATGCCTCCGAACTTCCACCCTACCTATTGAACCTCAAATTTGATCAAGGTTAGCAATATTTGGTAACCTTTTCCATGCTCAACGACCACAGAACCACCACCTCCCCCCTTCTTTCTCCTGCAACTTCAATGTTGAAAGAATTAAACCCAAGTTGAACAATCCTCCTATTTGTATAAATCCTAGTTAAAAGACTTAAAACCCTAGTTGAATTTGTATTATTCAAAGAAGCATATAAGAAACAAAGAAGAACCTTTTTTTTTTTTTTGAGCATCAACAAAATTTTATTAAAAAAGAAAAGTAAAAGAGGACAAGAAGTCCTCATACAAAGAAAGAGAAGGAACAAAACAAAGTACAAAATTCCTAGCCCTAGGGATGGCAAACATCAGCCCAATCCCTAGAGATCAAGAACAAAGGGACTCCTTTAAAAGGAGGGGATACAAATGTCTAAAACAAAGCCAAATATCCAGCCCTATCCCACAAAGCTTCTACACTTGATTCCTTGCCATCAAAGATTCTAGCTATAGGGAACATTGTTGCTAGGAATATTGCTCTCTTGGGCAAGTGGTTGTGGAGATTTCTTATTGACAGTGATTCACTATGGTGTTCAGTTGTTAAAAGAGAGTATGGAGCTCAACCCAATGTTAGAGATTCTAACATGGTTAATAAAGGCAATTGTCATCCACCGTGAAAGTCTATTTCTCGTTTGTATCCACTTGTGTCTAACTTCCTTTCATTGAGAGTGGGGAATGGGGTGTCCATCCGTTTTTGGGAGGATGTTTCGTTAGAGGATATATCGCTTAGTGCTTTTCCTCTTCTTTATCGGTTGGTTCATTTTCGGAATGTTTTGATAGCGTTGGTGGCATGCTCTTCTATGGCATTCATCTCTTAGAATTTTGATCTCATTAGAAACTTGAATGATAGGGAGGCTGTGGAGTTGGCATCTTTGTTGTTATTGCTTGAGGGGGTTTCTCTTTCTTCCTCCCGTGACATTAGGGTTTGGAATCTTGTTTCTTCAGTGGTCTTTTGCCGTAAATCCTTTTTTGATAAGCTTCTTGATAATCCCTTTGTTCCCTTGTCTCCTATTCATAAGAAAATTTGGAAAGCAGTTGTCTCTCATAAAGTGAAGTTTTTCATGTGGTCTTTGGCTCAAAAGGGGGTCACAACTAATGATGTCTTCCAAAGAAGAAGGCCTAATCACTCTCTTTGTCCTCAATGGTGTGTGATGTGCAAGAGGAATTCAGAGGTAGCGGATCATTTATTCCTTCATTGCCCAGTGGCTTTTGTATTATGGCAGTGGCTTTTCGGCTTATGTGATGATCAGTGGGTTGTTCCACGGGACTACATTCAAATACTTCTTACTAGGTTCAAAGGGTTTGGGAGCACCAAGAGAGCCAAAACAATGTGGACAAGCATTGTTTTTGCTAACAAAGAAGAACCTATTAATACAAACTATTAATAGCCCAAAAATTTAGAATCATAGGTTTATGCAATAGTAATATCTTTAGTAAAGTTCTATCAATCTTGTTACTTACCATATTAACATTCAAGAAATATTTATACTACTAACTTATTTTAGTTGGTTCTAGTTAATTGCTAGTTAGTATAGAAATTCAGAGTATTTAATGAAAATATATCATGTTATTTATCCCCAAAAAAATATGAAAATATATCATGTTAAGATGGGCAAATACATTTTACTTTCTTCAATTTACATTTTAAATTAGTTGTCCTCGTGTTCTATTTGTTTTTTGTTGCTTAGAGAATAAATCTTTTTATTATTATTATTATTTCCAGTCATTAATTTCTAGTAAGCACAAAAAAGATAGTCAATTTATATTTATTTGTTTTCTATGTGCTTCCTACAAAAATACACGAGAGATTTTTCTGTTAGTTATATTCTTCTCCTTTTACTTGAGTTCCAGTTAAGCATTCATTAGACTTGTTGTAAATATCCTTTAACTCATACAGGTTCCAGCAGGTATTTAACATTTTTTCTTTCAATTTTGTAAAAGTTTCTTAATGAGATTATTAGGTTTCTCATTCGATTGTTGATTGTTTGTACAAGAAAATGAAACTGTTTTCTACTTCTCATTCTCGGTACTATCCCACTTACTCCAAACTATCAACCAATGGCAGCTAAATTGCTGATTCTTGTCTACAAGTCGTGCGCATATGTTTCATCCAACTGTTTGAACCAAATTTTAAGGTCGACAGGATGGGTTATTGATTAGATTAATTTTTAGGAATTGTGTTATTTGGGAAATTTTTCCTTTCTTTTCACAACTGCAAATTTGGGTTAATAGAATGTTATAACAGGAGATACGATAATTAGCTATTTCTTATTGTTCTCTTTTATTTTGTGCTAGGAAATGCAATAAATCCACTACCTTGGGGAGCTTGTTACTTTGATTTTGTCGAGTTTGCTGATTGTCAAAACCGTTAGAAACATGAAGAGAATCATGAAGAAAATGCGTCGATCAACTTCAGACATAATCAGTAATCTTCCAGAAAGTGTAAAAGAAACAATCTTAGCATGTTTGCCAATACAGGATGCGGTGAGGACTAGTGTTTTGTCAAGAAAATGGAGGTATACCTGGACAAAACTTCCCCAACTTGTATTTGATGATACATTCTGCAGCGACTTGTTCAGCAAAACCAAGGATAAACTTATGACGATTATTTATCAAGTTCTGTTATTTCATCATGGACCAATACCCAAGTTCACACTCTCTTTATCTGGATTGAAAAGTTGTTCGGAGTTCGATCAGTTGATACTTTTTGTTTCAAAAAGAGGTATCCAGGAATTGAACCTCAACATTCAGAACGGTGAACCTTATAAATTGCCTTCATCACTATTTTCATGTCTTCAACTTAAGATTTTGACTCTCCATTCTTGTATATTTAAATCTCCACCTGAATTTAAAGGATTTACCAGGCTTCTTGAACTAGAGCTTTACGAAGTAGTTGTTACTGTCGACATACTTTCAAGGTTAATCTCCAGTAGCCCACTACTTGAGCGACTGTCACTTCAAAACTCCACCAGTATAGATTGCCTTGAAATTAACGCTCCTAATCTTAGATTCTTACTCTGCGAAATCCATGCCGGTTCTATCTGTTTAAAAAACACTGTTCAACTTGCAAGCGTTGCAATTGGTTTAATGGCGTCCATGGATGTGGAAGAATTTGAGGAAGCAGAAACTTCCAAATTGGTGACGCTTTTTGGTAGTCTACCTGTCATTGAGTTTCTGGAATTGGACTATTATTATCTTCGGGTAAGATTAGCTTAGTAAACCACTCTTTTGTTTCTTTTTGTGGGTGTGTGGAGGATTTTGTAAGTGACCCATGTTTCTTTGATTTTTTTTTTTTTTTTTCTTTTGCTTCTAGTATATGTCTGCAGGTGGTGTACCAAAGAGGCTTCCAACTACTTTGAACTACCTTAAATTTCTCTACTTGAATCAAATTTGTTTCGGGCAACTAAATGAGATCTTGGTTTTTCTTTGTTTAATTAGAAGCTCTCCAAACTTGGTAAAAATTAGAATTCTGGTAAGTAATGTTATTATTTCCTATGTTTATATGTAAATTTGGAATCTTTAGGCTGAGACACAATTCCATTTTCTTCTTTCCAGGTACATACTGATGAAACTGCTGACGATGTTATTGATAATCCTGTTCTAAAACTTTTAGAAAAGCAAGACTGGTCAGATGTCTCTTTAAATCAACTTCGAACAGTGGAGATGTATGATATATCTATAATGAGGTCTGAATTGGAGTTTATTAAGCTTCTATTAGCCAAATCACCAATGCTGGAGACAATGATTATTAAGCCTGACCCAGTGGAGGTTGCTGACAAAGGTCCGACAACCAATGTTATAAGTAACATGTCTGCAGCATGTGTACCAAAGAGGCTTCAACCTACTATGAACAACCTTAAAACTCTCGAGTTTTTAGAAATTTGTTTCGGCCAACTAAATGATATCTCGCTTATTCTTTGTTTAATTAGAAGCTCTCCAAACTTGGAAAAAATTACAATTCAGGTAAGTAATGACAGATTATTATTTCCTATGTTTATAATGTGTATTTTGAATCTTTAGGCTGAGACAATTCCCTTTCTTTCTTTTTTTGCAGGCATATGTCGATGAAGAAACTAATGCTGTTGATCCTGTTCTAGAACTTTTAGAAATGCAAGAGTGGTTGGACGTCTCTTTAAATCAACTTCAAACCGTGGATTTCTGGAATCTATCTGGCACAAGTTCTGAATTAGAGTTTATTAAGCTTCTATTAGCCATATCGCCCGTGCTGGAGGTAATCTTTATTGAGCCTGACTCAGAGAAGATTGTTGACAAAGGAGTGAGAATTTTGAAACAGCTGGCACAATTTCCGCACTTGTCACCTAAAGCGGAAATCAAATTCAACGATCCAGATGAAGATTAAGTTTAGCAAATGGTTTGTGTCCTTTTTGGCCATCTTTGGTTTGAGTGGGACAGAGAGATGATCTTTTTTGTGTTTGTTGCCTGATAGGTCCATATTTAAAAATAATTACTGCTGAGACATTCATTGTGGGAATGTGGAACATCTTGAGGGCAAAAAATTGCTCTCCTTTTAGGAAAAATAAAACTTCTTCAACAGTTTAAATTATATGAAATTTTGTTGAAATTTGGCAATGATGTTTGTGATTGTGAATTTACGTGCCACTTTTAACTTGATATCAAGTTTACATTTCCTGTTCCTCATTTCAGGTAATCAGTTAGGCAGGAATTTGGCATTGACACTGTGATCTACACACTTCACACAGTTTATTTTCCTTTTAAAATATCCTTAACTTTAGTTTATTTTGATAAAAAAAATGGTTTTACATAATTTTTTCTTAGAAATTATTTTTTGTAAAGGGGTGGGTTGGAGGCAGTGGCTATGGTGGGTTGTTGTGATGGTGATATGGTGGCATTGATGGGAGTTTAATTCAGAAAACATTTTTTATATTTTTCAAAGTGGAAAAAAATAAGAGTAAATTATAAATATGCCTCCTGAGGTTTGTTTAAAATACAGATTGGTCCTTATGATTTGAAAAATTACAAATACTCCCTTATTGGAATTTTTTATTTAACAAAATTAAATGAAAAAATAAAATTCATAATTGCACTCCTATACAATAATAAAATTACTTAAATTATTAATTGAAACATATTTTTAACATCATTAAAAATTGTTAATTTACTTGATGATTTATTAATAAAATGAGCAATTTGTTATAAAATTAGAAATCTCATGAGTGGAATATAATTTTCAAAATCACATGGAGCGATTCATATTCTAACAAAAACCTCAAGAGATATATTTATAATTTACCCAAAAGAGAACTATTTAGAGTTTAAAAAAATTCTCCAAAAACATTTATGTACTCCTCACCCAATTGAGCATAACACCTTTCTGGTTTGGTGTTTTCCAAACTCAAGTCCTTTTTGACTGGTGACCAATTCAAGTAGATTAATTCCAAACCCTTTCGGATTTAGTAAAGTTTTAGAATTATGATTTGATAATAGAGTTGTATTTTGAGTTTATAAGTTTTGAAATTATGATTTGAAAAAATAAAATTTGTTTCGTTATGAGTTTTAAATTGAGTTTTAGAGGGAGTTTTGAAATTAAAAAAGTTTTTTGATTAAAAAACTTACAACTCATAACCAAACACACAATCTAAAATTCTATTCAAAACTCATAAAAAAATTTAAAAATTTTTGAAAATATTTTTTATTTAAAATATAAAAAAAATAACGGTGCCAATTGTCAAAAAAAAAAAAACACAAATATTGTTTCAGTCAACAGGCCGAATGTCCGGGAAATATTCAGAAGATTACCAGATAGACATGTTTTAAAAAATGAGTGTAGAATCAATTTTTAAAAACTCTAATCAAACACCACACTCAAACCAAAAAATGAAATATAATTTTGAACTCTCCACCAATCTAGAGCTATATGCCTCACAATTCCTCTAACAGCCATGGTAAGAGTTCTGATGATATCTATCACAAATCTAAGCAATTCAGACAATTGCGATAAGTTTGGGTTACAAATTGAGACTAGCTTAGACAATTTCTCAATTTGTCTTATCTGAAAATTTAAATAAAAATGTTAGAAATGTCAAAAATTTCATCAAAAGTTTTAGCAAATGTAGGATGTGAGACTCACATAACTTATATTGTGTAGGTCCACACTCATGAAATATAAAACATTTGATAGAAATTGTTGTAAAATTTTTTGGGTGTCTACCATTACTCAAAATAAAAATTAAAAAGAAGGGTTAGGAGCCTTGTCCCAATTTCCAGTTCACACGTCTCTTTTCGTATTGGCACGTGTCCATGCAATATAAATGCGGAAAACCCTTTCTGCGTATCTCTTTCTCTCCCATTTTCTTCGACCAGTTTGCTCCGCCTCGGCCACAGTACTCTCTCTCTCTCTCTCTCTCTCTCTCTCTCTCTGTTTCAAAATCTGTATCATCCTAGAATTTTGACGCTTTTGAAGTCTGTATCGGAATTTTGTAACAGGGATTCGAAGTAGAAAGAGAAGCAACCATGATACGAGGAGTTTGACAGAGACCACCACCACCCAAGTAAAGATTTCTTCTTTGATCTTTCATTTCACTTTATCACTTTATTTATTTATTTTTAATTTTTTTTTTTTTTTAGGAGATATCGGAATAATGTGAGTTTTTGGTACTATAAACATGCATTTCATATTGATTTGATGATGTATTTTTTAATCTCAAACATTCAAATTCTTAGAATAAGTACAACAGACAACTCATCTATGTTTTTCAGCTTAAATAATGAATAATTAATCAAAAAAATTAACTCTAACAAATTCACTAGTACAATCGCCATTTTTATGGAGATTCTATAGTAACTTGCCAAATGTAGCAAGTCGTTGCATGTATGCCTAACAAAAAATTTGCAACACTTTACCCCTTTCATCTACTAAATTTTTCAATCAATGGAGTGCATGTGAGAATTGTGTCATTTTCATCTACTAAACCTCAATGCCATTCCTTCATTGTTGACTGTGAGAGGTTAATTAGCTCCATTGTAGTCTCTCTCTCTCTCTCTCTGTTTTTGTGTGTTTGAACTAGTTTTTGGGTACAATTTTTAAGGGTGTTGTTTGTCAAGTTCAAATTAATGTGAATTGTTTTGGTTCTTTGAAGTTCAATGTTGATGGATCCAAATGGGACTTCAAAGAAAGATACATGAATCTAAATTGTATGCCCACCAAGAATAGTCATCTTGAATCTTTGTTCTAAGTTGTAACACACATATCTTTTGAGGTGGTCCAGGTCTGTCTAAAGTCATATTTGTCTAAGAAAAAAAAAAAAAAAAAACTTGGAACGTTAAAGTCCTTGATTGTAATTTGCTTATAGAAATTGTGAACTGCCCTGAATTTGTAAATTTTTTGTGCTGTTTATTTATAATTGGACAGACTTCACTTTATCACTATGGTTTGGGCCGGGTGCGAATTACCCCCTCTGTCATTTGGAAATCACCACATAACCCTTATGTGGTTTGTGGACTAAAACGCACACTAACTTCTGTTAACAGAAGTTGTAAATTGACAATTATACCCTCATTCATCTTCTCTCTCTCTCTCTCTCTCTCTCTCTCTCTCTCTCTCATCTTCATCATCTTACATACAGTTCACCCAACTGACATACACTTCACTTCATCATCTTTCATACAGTTAACAGAAGTTGTACATACACTTCATCATCTTTCATCTTCACAAACCATTGAAACTTATTGAAATAGAATGACACAAATATATACATATATATATATACATATATGGATAAAATTCAAAATATATATATATACATGGAGTAGATGCAAAAACAAAATCAATTTTTCTTTTTAAACATGACACAGATATATATTTATATATATGGATTTGATATACATATATATATATATATAGATTATATAATCAATTTTTTTTTTGATGAATTGAAATTAGCTTTGATATACATATATATATATATAGATTATATAATTTGCATACACATATATACAGATTATATATATAGCTACACATTTTCTCTTCCAAAGTCTCAAGCACCAGCATTTATTAACTTTTGTTACATATAATCTGTAATCTGGACGGTGGCTTGCGGCGATGGCTCTGGATTGGGGTTGTCTGAAGCTACTGGGGGTGGTCGACTGTGGAGGTCATGGTGGAGTTGACCGGAGAGTGGCTCTGGACTGGGGTTGACCGGAGAGTGGTGTCGGAATGGGATTGACCGGAGTTAGGTAGAAAGAAGCTCAAAAATTTTTGGTAGTATGAAGACCAAACCATCTTTCATCTTTTTTTTCTTTTTTTATTTTTTTTCCTGGGTAAAGGTTTACAGATCTGATGGCATTGTTTATAAATTTGAAGATGTGCCAGCGGCATTTTCGTCTTAAAAATAGTGTTACTCTCCTTGCAAGCGCGTGACTCTCACAATGTGTTATCTTTAATGGAAAAGCTAACTGTATGTTTTAGTCCACAAACGACATGAGGGTTATGTGGTGATTTCCGAATGTTATGAGGGAATCCGCACCCGGCCCAAACCACGAAGGGGTAAAGTGAAGTTTGCCCTTTATATTTTGTGAATTTGTAATTTTTGTAATGTTTATTTATAATTTTTGACTCCATGTTATGGCCAATAGATCTTGTCATATTAGTGAATGATGAGATTTTTGTTAGCCATTGTAATGTTCATTTTTTTCTTTCCATAACTACAAATTTTGGTTAATAGAATGTTGTAACAGGAGATATGGTAATGAGTTATTCCTTATTGCTCTTTTATTATGTGCCAGGAAATGCAATAAAAACACTACCTTGGGAACTTGATACTTTGATTTGGTTACACTTGCTGATTGTCAAAACAGTTAGAAATATGAAGAGAAACACAAAGGAAGTGCGTGGATCAACTTCAGACATAATCAGTAATCTTCCAGAAAGTATAAAAGCAACAGTCTTAGTGTGTTTGCCAATACAGGATGCGGTGAGGACTAGTGTTTTGTCAACAAAATGGAGGTATATCTGGACAAAACTTCCCCAACTTGTATTTGATGATAACTTCTGTAGAGAATCAGCCGGAAAATCCAAGACTGAACTTATGATGACTATTTATCAAGTTCTGTTACTTCATCGTGGACCAATACCCAAGTTCATACTCAATTTATCTAGAATGGAAAGTTGCCCGGAGATGGATCAGTTGATACTTTTCCTTTCAAACAATGGTATCCAGGAATTCACCCTTCTCATTGAGAAGGGTGAACCTTATAAATTGCTGTCGTCATTATTTTCATGTGAACAACTTAGGTATTTGAGTCTTCGTTCTTGTGTATTTAAATCTCCATCTGAATTTAAAGGATTTAGCAGGCTCGTTGAACTGGTGCTTTATAGAGTTTTTGTTGCTTCTGACACACTTTCAAGTTTAATCTCCAGTTGCCCACTACTTGAGAAACTGTCACTTAAAAGGACCTTCAGTTCAGATTGCCTTGAAATTAACGCTCCCAATCTTAGGTTCTTAGTATGTGAAATCTATGGCAGTTCTATTTGTTTAAAAAATACCGCTCGACTTGCAAGGGTTTCAATTTGTTTTATGGGGATCTTTAATGTGGAAGGAATTACGCAAGCAGAAACTTCCAAATTGGTCACGCTTTTTGGTAGTCTACCTGTCATTGAGTTTCTGCTATTGGAGTATCATACTATTCGGGTAAGATTAGCTTAGTAAACCACTTCTTTTTTTTCCTTTTTTGTTGTTGTTTGGCAGGATGTTATAAGTAAGTCAACACATGTTTCTTTGAATTTTTTTTTTTTCTTCTTTTGCTTCTAGTACATGTCTGCAGGTGGTGTACCAAAGAGGCTTCCAACTACTTTGAACAACCTTAAAACTCTCAAGTTGTTGTCTATTTGTTTTGAGGAAGTAAATGAGATCTCAGTTATTCTTTGTTTAATTAGAAGCTCTCCAAACTTGGAGAAAATTACAATTGTGGTAAGAAAAAACAGATATTTTTATTTCCTATGTTTATAATGTATATTTTGAATCTTTAGGCTGAGACACAATTCCATTTTCTTCTTTCCAGGTACGAAGGTGTGAAACTGCTGATGTTATTGATCATGTTCTACAACTTCTAGAAATGCAAGACTGGTCAGATGTCTCTTTAAATCAACTTCAAGTAGTGGAGTTGGGCAATCTATCTGGCACACAGTCTGAATTGAAGTTTATTGAGCTTCTATTAGCCATATTGTCGGTGCTGGAGACAATGTTTATTCAGACTGACTCAGAGAAGGTTGCTGACAAAGGACTGAGAATTTTGACAGAGGTGAGACGATTTCCACGCTGGTCACCTCATGCAGAAATCAAATTCGAATATAAAGATAAAGATCAAGTTTAGCAAATGGTTTGTGTCCTTTTTGGCCATCTTTGGTTTGAGTGGGACAGAGAGATGATCTTTTCTGTGTTCATCGTCTGATAGGTCCATTTTTAAAAATTAAAACTGCTAAGACATTTACTGAGGGAAAGTGGAACATCTTGAGGGCAAAAAATTGCTCTCCTTCTAGGAAAAATAAAACTTCTTCAACAATTTAAATTATATGAAATTTGGTTGAAATTTGGCAATGATGTTTGTGATTGTGAATTTAAGTGCCACTTTTAACTTTATATCAAGTTTACATTCCCTATTCCTCATTTCAGGTAATCAATTAGGCAGGAACTTGGCATTGACACTGTGATGTACACACTATACACAGTTTATTCTCCTCTTAAAGTACTCTTAAGGTTTTGTTAGGTTTTATTTATTTTGACAGAAAATATTTTTTACATAATTTTTTCCTGAAATTATTTTTGCAAAGAGGTGGGTTGGAGGCAGTGGCTGTGGTGGGTTCTGATGGTGTCATTAGTAAGAGTTTAGTTCAGAAAAATGTCTTTCATATTTTCTGGAGTGGAAAATGTTTTCATCTAATTATGCTTGTTTTTTGTTGAAAATATTTTCTATTGACTTTTGTCTTTTTGTTATTTTAAATGTCAGAATACGCACAATATATATATATATATATTCTTAGGCAATTTGGGAACATGGTAAAAAGTCATCAGCTTTTTAGCTTTTTTTACACAAAAAAAAGCCACAAAAAGTCAGAAAAAGCCAACTTTTTTAGCAAAAAAATCAATAAAAGCTAAAAAAGTGGCTTTTTATCAACTTCTCAAAACACCACTCTATCCAAACGAACGCAGTTTTAGTTGTTGTAAGTTTCTATTTGTTAGGATTATGTATGTTCCCCTGTTTTTAAAGCTTATGGTACTATACAACTTTGGCATGGTTTGGTTTGCCATGAATCATGTTGGAAGTTTATGATGATGACTGACTGAAAAAACACAATTTTGGCAGTGCCATAGTTGAAGTGTTAGACTTACATTTGAATCACATCTTGGGTTGAACACTTCCTGCAAATCCTTCTCACCTTTTAAGCAAAAAATACATAGAAAATGACTTTTTGCATAAGTTTTTGTTGTCGCAAATAATTTTTGATGTTGGCGAGACAAATGATCGCAAAAAAAGGCAACCAATGCAAATCACTATTAGAAAAAGAGTTTAATGCTTTCAACTTTTTTGTGTCTTCTCTTTTGCTATCACAATTTTTATTTTATTATTATTTATTTTATTTTTTTTGCATAAGCGGGGCAAATGGTCTCCCAAAAAAAAAAAAATTTTGATTTGGTTAAGCTTGCTGATTGTCAGAACAGTTAGAAACATGGAGAGAAACATGAAGGAAATGCGTGGATCAACTTTAGACATAATCAGTAATCTTCCACAAAGTGTAAAAGAAACAATCTTAGTGTGTTTGTCAATACAGGATGTGGTGAGGACTAATGTTTTGTCGAAGAAATGGAGGTATATCTGGACAAAACTTCCCCAACTTGTATTTGATGATAACTTCTGCAGAGAATCAACCAGAAAAACCAAGACTGAACTTATGATGACTATTTATCAAGTTCTGTTACTTCATCGTGGACCAATACCCAAGTTCATACTCAATTTATCTAGACTGGAAAGTTGCCCGGAGATCAATCAGTTGATACTTTTCCTTTCAAACAATGGTATCGAGGAATTCGCCCTTCTGATTCGGAAGGGTGACCCTTATAAATTGCCGTCATCATTATTTTCATGTGAACAACTTAGGTGTTTGAGGTTTCGTTCTTGTGTATTTAAATCTCCACCTGAAGTTAAAGGATTTAGCAGGCTCCTTGAACTGGTGCTTTACGAAGTTGTAGTTACTGCTCACATACTTTCAAGTTTAATCTCTAGTTGCCCACTACTTGAGAAACTGTCACTTAAAAGCTCCGGCAGTTTAGATTCCCTTGAAATTAATGCTCCTAATCTTAGATTCTTATGCTGTGAAATCCATGCCCGTTCTATTTGTTTAAAAAATACTGCTCGACTTGAAAGGGTTTTTATTTGTTTAAAGGACTTCATGAACGTGGATGTAATTACGCAGGCAGAAACTTCCAAATTGGTCACGCTTTTTGGTAGTCTACCTGTCATTGAGTTTCTACAATTGGAGTATGATACTGTTCGGGTAAGATTAGCTTAGTAAACCACTTCTTTTTTTCTTTTGTTGTTGTTTGGCAAGATGTTATAAGTAAGTTAACACATGTTTCTTTGATCTTTTTTTTTCTTCTTCTTTTGCTTCTAGTACATGTCTGCAGGTGGTGTACCAAAGAGGCTTCCAACTTCTTTGAACAACCTTAAAACTCTCAAGTTGTTTTTTGTTTGTTTTGAAGAAGTAAATGAGATCTCAGTTATTCTTTGTTTAATCAGAAGCTCTCCAAACCTGGAAAAAATTACAATTGTGGTAAGCAACAACAGATATTATTATTTCCTATGTTTATAATGTATATTTTGAATCTTTAGGCTGAGACACAATTCCCTTTTCTTCTTTCCAGGCATCAAGTACTGAAACTGCTGATGTTATTGATCCTGTTCTGGAGCTTCTAGAAATGAAAGACTGGTCAGGTGTCTCGGTAAATCAACTTCAAGTAGTGCAGTTGGGGGGTCTATATGGCACACAGTCTGAATTGAAGTTTATTAAGCTTCTATTAGCTATATCGCCAGTGCTGGAGACAATGTTTATTCAAACAGACGCAGAGAAGGTTGCTAACGAAGGACTGAGAATTTTGAAGGAGGTGACACGATTTCCACGCTTGTCACCTCAAGCAGAAATCTAATTCGAATATAAAGATGAAGATCAAGTTTAGCAAATGGTTTGTGTCCATTTTGGCCATCTTTGGTTTGAGTGTGACAGAGATGATCTTTTTTGTGTTTGTTGTCTGATAGGTCCATGTTTAAAAATAATTACTGCTATTGACATTCACTGAGGGAAAGTGGAACAGCCTGAGGGCGAAAGAATGATCTCCTTTTAGGAAAAATGAAAAATTCTTCAACTGTTTAAATTATGTGAAATTTGGCAATGATGTTTGTGATTGAATTTAGGTGATATTTTTAACTTTATATCAAGTTCTCCCCCATCACATTCCATGTTCCTCATTTCAGGTAATCAATTAGGCAGGAACTTGGCATTGACAATGTGATCTACATACTTCACAGAGTTTATCCTCCTCTTAAATTCCCTTAGGCTCCATTTGTTCCATTTGTTTTGGCTGAAAATATTTATCGAAAATAACTTTTATGTGTATATATTTGGTTGCTTGCTTGAAATTAATGTATTAATTGTTGTATTAGTGGTGGTGGAGGGTTGGAGGTGGTGGTGGCAGGATGGAGGTGGGTTGGAGGTAGTGTCGGTGTAGTGAGTAGTGATAGTTGTGTAGTGACATTGGTAAGAGTTTAGTCCATAAAATATTTTCCATATTTGTCGAAGTGGAAAATATTTATACCTAAATAGATTTGTTTTACATTGAAATTATTTTCTGTTAGACTTTCATTTTTTGTTATATTTAATGCCAATATATGCAAAAAAAAATTACTTTTTTACCCTAACAAACGGAGGTTGGTTGCTGTAACTTTCTACTTGTTTGGATTACATTTCCCTGATTTTAAAAGCTTGGGATACTATACAACTTTGGCATTGTTTGCCATGAACCATGATTCGTGTGTAAGTTTATGTAATTTTAGACATTGTTTACCATCTATGATTTCTGAATGAAAAATACAATTTTGGCAGTGCATAGTTGAACCGCTGAAGAATCTAAGCTTCCTGCAAATCCTTCTCATTTTTGTGACGGAAAATAAATAGAAAACTTAACATGAACAATGTGACAAATATTTTTGAAATAATAAGTCATTCTAATGCTCTTTTGATTTAGTTGGAAATGGATAAATACAAATATATATCATTACACTTTTTGTATAATTTTTCTGTTTATGTATTGTTACTTTTTGGAGGCCACTTCAAATTACACTAATCAGTTTCACTTGCACTGTTTATTTGGACAAAAAAATATTTTTCTACCAAAAACATTCTCTTTTTAAAAATGACCTTCAAACTACTTTAAAAAAAAAATAAAAAGTTCAACAGAAAGCGTGTTTCAGCGAAACAAATAGTGTTAGGCTTCAAATTTTTCTGATGAGAGAAACAACTTCCAATCCAAACAAAGTATAGAGATCCACCATACCTGTCTATGATGCTATTAACAATACCCTCAGCACCAAACTAGACTCACAGAAGGTAATGGGGTCTTTGACAATTCACTTTGAAATTCTTCTGTATTTTACAGAAAAAGCAAGTCAGTTCTTGAACTCATACATTATTCTTACAAACTTGGGAAAAAAAAAAAAAAAACTTCACTCATCAACACAAAAAAAAGACTAGTAAACAGATGTCAGTATCTCAAATCAGCTTCTACTATACAACAAACACATTGCAACACAAAGTCTTGCAATCAAAATTTCTTTTTATGCTTATTTGACTTCTTTCTTTCTCTTCGAGAAATTTCTCACCGTGGTCCTGAGAGCTCCATTGCTTGGACAAGCAACGAGGAGTCATCAGTTAGATCAGAGTATCGCTCTGAAGAAGAAAATTCATTTGCTCTACTCCTCATTGCCTCGGCTCTCTGGGAAGCTTCCCATTTCTCCACAAGCCCATCTCCCTCAAGCATTCGAACTACTTCAGACATTTTGGGCCTATGACTTGAAAGATACTGGGTACATAGGAGAGCCACTCTTACCATTTCTTCGAGCTCAATTCTATCATAGTTGTTTTCCAGATCCTTGTCAACCAATGTATCAAGTTTCTTTTCTTGATGAATTTTTGTAACCTGCAATCATAGCCATTCATTCAACGCTAATGACACTACTAGGAAAAGGGCTTTTTGCGTAAGTTCCCTTGTTGTCACAATTAGTACTTTTCAGTGTTGGCGGGATAAATTGTCACAAAAAAGGGCAAACAATGCAAATCACTACTAGAAAAAGGGCTTTTTGCATCCAACTTTTTTGTGTCATCTCTTTTGCAGTTGCAATGGTCCCCCCCTCAAAAAAAAAAAAAAAAAAAAAAAACACTCTCTGCAACAACAAAATATCTGATGCAAAATCAAATAAAACAAAACTATTTACAGTTCAAAAGAATTCATCCAAAACATTTAAGTGTTCCTCACCCAATCAAGCATAGCGCCTTTCTGGTTTGCTGTTTTCCCAAGCTCAAGTGCTCTTTGACCGGTGATCAATTCAAGTAGAAGAATTCCAAACCCGAAAACGTCTGTTTTCTCTGATGACTGGCCTGTCGAGAGGTACTCTGGAGCTATATGCCCCACAGTTCCTCTAACAGCTGTCGTAATGTGTGAATCCTGGTGATCCAAAAGCTTTGCCCATCCAAAATCTCCTACCACTGGCTCACAGTACTCATCAAGCAATATATTTGCAGCCTTGACATCGCGGTGAATGATCTTGGGGTCGCATTGCTCATGCAGGTATAGCAAACCCCTTGCAGCACCCAAGGCAATGCTTTTTCTAGTACCCCAATCCAAGGCTGGTTTGGCTGAAAGGAGATGAAAACTATGAATCTAATGGTTAAGTACCTAAATTTTTTGTTTGCACAAACAAGATATAGGTCATTGTTTTAAATAACAGTATCAAGATACGTATCAGTATTGGTGATATGGTCATATATCGACTGATATGGGATAATATCAACCAATATATGGAAACTATCAATTTCAAAAGTCTACAATCGCTCAATATTTAAAACCCAATATAGTCACATTAGCAAGTCAAAGAATTTGAGAAAGAAAAAGAAAAGCAACTTTCAATTGGGAAAAAGTTCAAAGAACAACTAAAACTAGAAAAAAAAAACAATCAGCTATGCCATACACACACAAAGAATTTCACAAAATGATATACAAAATGTGACTCAAAATGTTTACATCTATAGTTGCAAACATTTTGAGTCACATATGTGCATTCGGTACATTTTGTAACCGTAGAATTTTTCAAAAACAATTGAAGAAAGGCACGGGATCCTATGTCGTCTAATTTTTCAGTACTCTGTTCCAATGCACTCGAAGAGAATTATTAAATAGCAATCTTGATGGTTCTTTTTACCTTTGAGGCGCGAAGCAACGCTCCCATTGGACATGTAGGGATAAACCAGAAGCCTTTCTGTTGCAGTCATACAAAACCCATAGAGCCTGAGGAGGTTCCGGTGAACTGCAAGGCTGATCATCTCGACTTCAGTTTGAAATTGGATCTCCCCACCAACTGCATTTCCATCTTTGAGCCTTTTTACGGCGACAACAGTCCCATCTTGGATGTACCCTTTGTACACATTCCCAAAACCACCCTTCCCAATTATGTTCTTGCTGCTAAAGTTGTTTGTGGCAATTTGAAGTTCTCTGAATTGGAACCTCTTCAAGTTTCCAAGCAATACTTCTCCATGATGTTGCTCTGAAATTTTAAGGAAACAGTTTGTTTTGTGAATCAGGAAAAATTATTGAATTACACAGTACATAGGATTTGTCAAATCAAATTGTTGGTGCATTCATGAATTAAGATTATCTCCAAAATAATGTTATTTAAGATGTATCAGTGCTAGAATTAAAAATTCACTCTAAATTGCACTATGTATTGTGTTGAAATAACAAATGTTATTTCTTGTCCTAAATTTGACACAAAAATTAGCATAGTGTTATTTTATACTACACATTTGATTAGTTGATTTTTTTCTTTTTTTAAATTACGTCTATACTAATATAATTACACTTGGTTTTTGGATCGTTTAAAAGAAAAGAATAAAAATGATTGGACTTGTTCACCTTTTTATTTAGATGGGCAATGACTAAAAGAGGATAGATATGCCTTTTTATTTTAGAGCTTAATTTATCATTAATTACAACTACAACCATGTCATGTGGAAAAAAAATTGAGTGAGTGAGAGTTAATTCTACACAAACCAATCACAATAAATTAAATATAAAGATAAAAAGAATAATACTATATGTATCAATTAATGTCACACTAGTTTACTAACAGATGATGTTACATCATTTGTAAGGTTTTGAGTATTTGTAACTTGTATAATAAATGTGATCAATAATAATATTATAACACTAGTTGATACACTAGTGTACACTAATTGATGTATATAGCATCACCGAGAAAAAAATCACATCTATGCATAAACCTATTTATATCTATGCACAATCTCGTTTTCATTTTTATTTTTAATATATTTAAATAATGTAGCTTTGATTTAAATTAATGAATTGAAATATTCACATTAAGGAAATTTTAATTGAAATTACAATGGATATCTTTTTTCAAGAGAAATGTCTTAGTTGAAATGTAATGCTGTGTTTGGTTGGGGGATTTTGGGAGAGATTTGGAAAGGGAAGTGAAATGGAAATAAAATATGTCTATATTTTACCTAGTTTCACACACCTTTTCCTTTTCCCTTTCCCTTTCCCTTTCCCTTTCTAAATCCCTCCCCAAATCCCCTAACCAAACACAGCATAAAAGAACCTAATTATAATTATGTGAAATATTAAAAATACACATTTGTACTAACCGTTAACATTGAAGAACATTTGTTGGTTGTGTCGTCGTCTCCACCAGAGAAGAAACCCAAACCCTAGAATGCAGACACTCCCAAGGCTTGTTCCAATTGCTAAGGCTATTTTTTGATCATTTAGCCTTCTAGAAGTTTCGGAGTCTAAAATAAAGCCAAACACAGCCACAAATCAGAGAATGGTAAATGGGTTTTTGAAAACTCAGAACATGGAAAATGTTGCCCCACCGCAAATGTGCAGTTTTATCACAAAATTTTATAGCATTAATTATAAAATAAAATGTGCAAATTTGTCACGTAACAAAATGATTTTATATATTTCCAAAATTTCCTACAAAGAAATTCTGAAATTTATATATTTTTTTACCAATAGTTTTAATAATTTTTTCTTGACTTTCCCATGATAAGAAAATCCATAGACTTATGTAATATGTAATAATCAAAACTTCAATGACTATTTTCAACATTATTTCATTTAATAGAAGAGTAGATCTATGAGAAGGTCGGTAGTTTTTTCTCATTCATAATTGATTTTTTTGGCAAATTTTGTTATTGTTTGTTTGTTTATTGTTTGGTTGATCTTTTAGAATCTTGGGAAATTTATCTATGAATTTCATCTTTAAAAATAGTAATTCTAGTCTTAAGAGTTTTTTTATAGACTAATTAGTCTTATTGATTTTAATATATTATTTAGAAATTAATTTTACGATAATACCCTTATTTTTATTTTTTTTCTTTTTATATTAGAAAAGTAAGATACACAATTTATGAAAATTAAATTTTGAATTATTTTTTATATGAGAATCTTTTTTATTTGGAATGACTTGAAATATAAGATTTTTCAAACATTTTAAAAAGAATATAAAAACTCATTAGTAAATTTTGGACAAACGAATAATTTAAACTGTAACACTCCAATGTAATATTCAAACGTAACACTCCAATGTGCCACTCCAAAAAAAACTTCTTAATACATTTTTTTCAAATGTAACACTCAAATGAAGCACTCTAAAAAAAACTCTTTAATGTAACATTCAGATGTAAGTGTAAGTCTTAAAAAAAAAAAAAAAAAAAAAATCATTGGTATACTTTTTCCAAATGTAAAACTTCAAAAAAAACTCGTTAGTATACTTTTTTCACACATAACACTGAAATGTTACACTAAAAAAAACTATTTAGTGTAACACTCCAATGTAAGACTTCAAAGAAACTCTTTAGTACACTTTTTTCAAACGTAACATTCAAAAAAAAAAAAAAAATACTTAGTGTAACACTCCAATGTAACACTCAAAAAAACTCATTAGTGTATTTTTTCCAAATGTAACACTCCAAAAAGAAAGATGTAGGTTTCCGTAATAAGTTTTGAACAAATGTATAATTTCAAACTATGAGTATTATGTTTGGAAAAAGTACACTAAAGAGTTTTTTATTGTTTTTTGTGTTACATTAGAGTGTTACGTTTGGGATTATATTGATTGGAATGTTACGTTTGAAAAAAGTACACTAAAAAGTTTTTTTGTATGTGTTACATTAGAGTGTTACGTTTGGAATTACATTGATTGGAGTGTTATGTTTGGAAAAATTATATTAAGGAGTTTTTTGTGTATTATATTGGAGTGTTAAGTTTGAAAAGAGTTTGGAATGTTATGTTATTACGTTTGAAAAAAGTACATTAAGGAATTCTTTAGTGGGTTATATTAGAGTGTTACATTCTTATTCGTAATGTGAGATTTGTTTCAAAAGGTGGAAAAATCTAAAACCTCTATAGTGCGGATTGCCCAAATATATAATTTCATATTTTGAGAAACTCACTTTTATCTCTAAAAAATTAAACCGAAACATATAAGTAACCACCCTTTTGTTTAATTTACACTTTAATAGTACTTTGTTGGTTCATAAAAAAAATAAAGGACTTAACAGTTCACAAGATCATATTTTGGGATTTATTAGTATTTCACCCTATAATCTTATTATTTTTCTTATTTTTCTTATATTGTTTATTTTATTTTAATATAATTATTTTTCATGTTCTCAAAAATATATATACCTATATTTCAAGCCCTTAAAACTGATTGGTTGGGTTTGAAGGGCTGGGCCGGCCACTGGGCTGGGTCCACCCTTTTGCCCCATTAAAATTCAAAATATTAGTTTAAAAAGAATATAAAAAAAAAAAAAAAAAAATTTGAACAGAATTGGAATACACAAGACCCTGAGGTAGTTCCAATTGAATAAAGCTTCCGACCCCCAGTGGGGGTGCTGGGGGTCGTCCGTGATTGGCCAAAAAAAAATTTGTTTTCTTTTTTTTTTTGTTTTTGGTTTTCAGCCAATATTAAGGCTACACGTCATTGGGGTTGTCAGTGGGAGTCATCTCACTCGGGGTCGGAAGCATGACTCGTTCCAATTTTCTTACTCTGTGCATTATTGAAGGAGGAGGAAAGTGGCATCGCTGTTGTTCCATAGCAGTCTTGCTCTGTCCCAGTTGCACATATCATCGGGTTTCCGAGAAGGCTATGTCAATGAAAGAAAATAATCAACAATGACAATTTTTACTTTAAGCCCGTGTTTGGATATTGAATTTGAGAAGCAATTTATAAAAGTATCCCCAAAAAAAAAAACTTACTTGAATGTTTTGGCAAGAAGCCTTGGCACAGGACCACTAAGATTGTTGAAAGACAAGTCCCTGGAACATGAACAAAGCGCGCACACAATATTTTTCAAAAACAAAATTCTTTTTCTTTTTCTTTTTTTGGTTTTTCAAATGTAGTTTCATTAGAAATTAGAAAATATGCAGTTGTTGGAAAAGGTTGAAGGAGACTTGCAGGAATGCTAGCTGAGTCATGTTAGCCAAAGATGAAGGAATTGCTCCTGAGAGGCTGTTATTGTTTAACCTCCTGCTCACAATTCAAGAAAACCACTATAAGAATCATAGAAATTACAGGAATTCTTCCCTAACTCAACAATTTACATAATCTTAATGTAGTTTTTGGTTCATTTGAATAGAATGATTATTTCATCGGATTACAAGTACCCGGGGTACTAGTCAGGGCAAAGCCTCCAATACCCTCGTGAAATTAAAAAAAAAACCCAATACTATCAACACAAAAAATAAATAAATTAATTAAAAAGAAATTCACAATGGCTGAATTTATGAGTGTGCTTGGTTTGATGCTTACAAGTATTGGAGGCTTTTCGGGTGGGCTAGAAAAGGGGGAATTTCACCGGTGAAGAAGTTGTCAGAAAGATCAAGTGTCTGTAGCTTTGGTAGCCTCCCAAGCTCAGGAGGAATTGGCCCAGATATGTTGTTATTCTGCAAGAGCCTGCAAAACATATTGATCATTAAAAAGCATTCGTAAATGCATAAATTGAAATCACTCTGTTCTTTTCTTTTTGGGGGCACGTGATCTCTATCTCCTATTTCAAAACACTCACAATCATTGAATTATATCTCAAAATTTCCGTATCTGGAGATTTTCACATATGTTTGGAGATAGGGGAACAGAGAATCCTCGGCCCCTTTTCAGGTACTCACACAATCTGGAGATTTATCAAGTTCCCAATGTTCGGCGAAAGAATACCGGATAGGTTCTGGCTTGGAGTTCCTCTGCATCATGATCAATTCAACTTTTTCAGAAACTCGAGTCATTACATTTCAAGTTTATTATGAATTTTCCCTGTAGAGTAAATCTAACTGTACAAAGAATTTTCACAGAAAGGAATACAGATGTGAGAGACTGTGTTCCATTATGTGAAAATCTTCTGTATTTGTATGTTTCTTTTGTGTCACAACTTCACAAGACAATGAAAGGGGTGTTATTTTTGTGAACTTACAAGCCAATGACAAGCTTATCAGCTGAACAAGTGACCATATCCCAGCTACATGGATCAGCAGCATCACTATCCCAACTATCTAGCACACCATGAGGATCTTCCAAAGAAGCTTTGATACCCATCAAAGCTTGCACTGATTTAAAAAATACAAAAAAGAAAATATTACTTTAAGAGAAGAAAAGAAAAAAAAAAAAAAACTTCTAGTCAATTTGGTATCATTTTTCATTTTTAATGAAATAAAACAATGAAATTTTTTTTATCTTTGTGTACAAATAGTTTTAAAAAAATTTCAAAACAACTAAAAAGTGTTTCCTCCAAAAATGGGTGCTTTCAGAAAAAAATTCAGAAACATTTTGCCAAACAAGTTTTTCAATTGGGTATCATTTTCATTTTGGATATTTTTTTGTTTTCAAAGCTCGAAAACACCCATCATTTCCATCTTTGTGCAAAAATAGTTTTTACAAATTTAAAGAACTTCTTAAAAGTATTTCCTAAAAAATGGGTATTTTCAGAAATTCTTCCAAAACAGTTTCCAGAAACTTTGTTCCAAACAAGCTTTTCATGTCTCACTTCTTGGAGGATCAAAAGGATAAACAAATTAAAAATTAAAAATCACTTACCTTCAAAGTTGACACCTTTGGGAGAAAGCAAAGCACTTGATGAGGCCCAGAAGCTGAACAAAGCCACACAACATAAAACAGCATATTCTCTTCTTGTTTCCATTAAGAGTTAAAGAGTTTCAAAACCAGAACAATCTTTGGCAATGGAAGAAGCAGGTGAGGAGTGGTTTTGATGGATTCAAAACAAACAATTTCAAAAGGGTTTCTCTTTGTGTTATGTAATGATATATGTGGACAATGTATATTACATGCCAATAGTGCACTCACTCACTGCTTTTGTCTGGCTCAACAAGAAAAACCAGTAGGTTTCGGTTGCAAAAGTGAAGACTAACAAGCCTGACACTTGTTCAGCGATGTGAAGAAAAGAATATATAGCTAACCCAAACTAATAATCAAGATATATTCACAAGGATAAAGTTATTTAGAAATAGAGTTTTTATGCCAATAACAACAACAAAAAAATCATCCAAGATGATGTGATAGTGACATTTTTAAAATTATCAGTCAAAATTGTGGATATTTTGATTGAAAATGAAAGGATTGTTGGAGGCCACATCATTCTAGAAAAAGAAAAAAAAAATTATATCATTATTTATTCAAAAGATCATAAAAAATGTGACTTAGTACGTTAAAGCGGGGGGATTTGAGAAGGGCAAATTGTTTTGGTGACTTGAAACTTGCATCATCAAAAAATACTAATGATAAATCTTTTTTTTTCCAACAATTATAGAGACACAAAAACCAAATACAAAATTTAATATAAAAATCATATAAATAGACAAGAATTTATAAAATTTATTAGTAAAGTCTACTTCTCAAAAATCTCATCAAATTTATATGTTGTATGTATACTTACTATTTTTTTTTAATGATAGATAGAAGAAAATTCCTTCAATTATTCATTGGTTTAGTAAAAAGGGGTTCCTAGAGAATTTTCTATGCTTATTCCCTTGAATAAAAAAAATGAAAAGCAAACTCAAGTGCTGGGCTGTTAAGCACTGGAATAGTTAATTATTAATCAAAAAAATCTCTTGTGGGTCAGACAGCTTGTAGTCAAGCCCTCTGTGTTGTGTGCATATATCTATGTATGTACATTTCTTGACATAGACAGAGAATGCATTGGTGTTAGACTTTGCTTTGGTTTGCTAAAACTTCTTCTATGGCATGTGTGAATCCGACATTCCCTGGGCTTCTTAGTCTTCGTTTGGCATTAATTTTTTTAACTAGTTTTTTGTATTGAGACTCTTTTAGTCTTGTTTAGTTTGATTTTTTTGATTTTTATGAGAAAAAAAGTATAATGATTATGATTTAAATGTAATATTTTATCTTATTAGTTTATGTAGCTAATTTTATCTTTTTGTATTTTTTTAGTCAAAAATCAAATGTCAAACAAAACTTTAATGTCCTAAATTCCTTCTTTCAGACGATTTAAACACTCCCACGTGGCATTTGTAATAGAATAATATTATACAAAAAAAAATCTTTTTAAAAGATATTTAGAATGATGTAAATAAATATATTTTTTAATTTTTTATGAGAAAAAAATATATATATAAAAATAAAAATATGATGTGATTTAAAAAATAAAAAGATGAAAATTGTGCTAATATAAGAGATACGAAATAGGGCCACTCTAAATTTAGATTGAATTATTTGGATGCACGAGACCGATCACTATTTTAACTTGAATGATTTAATTTGCTCATTTTGTATGTGTAGTGTATATAATAATGGAGGAAAAATCAGATTGATCAAATAAATAATTTACTTATATTTGTTTACCAAAAAAAAAGAAAAGATGATCGATATAATTTTGAAACTATACAAATATAAGCTTCTTATTAGCTTATTGGTTTATTTTCATCGCATTATCTCTTTATTTTTTTACACTTCTTTTCATGGAAATGTTTTAGAAAAATATTAAAAGTTGACTTTCTAATTTTTTTAACTTTTTTTACTATTTTATATAAAAAATGATATGACTCAAAATAAGTTAAAAATTGACTTTTAACTTTAACCCATATTACTAAATGGCCCCATAATATGCAAAAAAAAAGTCCAGCTATACCCAAAATAACATCATATGATTACAATTATAGATAGACTACAATTTAGACACCTATATGATTATATCTATAGGTTCATGTAGATAAAATAAGAGTAAATTACACTTTACTCCCTTACATTTTTAGAAATTTTTTATTTTGGCCTTTAAATTTTTTAAAAAAATATATTTTTGCTCCAAAAAAATCATATAAAAATAATTAGCGCCTTTCTTTTTTTCACTAAATTTGGAAAAACTACAAATATTAGCATTAAAGTAAAAGTAATAATAATTTATGAATCAAAATGGGAAAAACATGAAATTTAAATGGGTAAAGTATAATTTATTTTAAAAAATGAAAAAACATAATAAAAAAAAGAGGTGAGAATCTCGAGGGACAAACTCGAGATGAATGATGTAATTGGCTCCTCGTGAGGTCTTTGTTGATTGAAATTATGTATGTGTCCACCTTTTTTTTTCTTTTTTTCTTTTTATTACACGAATTAGGTTTTGATTTAGGCTCCTTTTAGGTAGTGGATTATAATTCACTTCTCAGAGTATAACATACTTCTCTTCTCACAAAAAAACTACTTATAAATAACTTATAAATAACTTTTAACCAAAAAATTAATTATAATCATCTTCATAAAATATCCCTTATTTGACTCAACACTCATTACATATGATATCTCTTTCTTTATAGTCAAGAGAGACAGTCCCAACCAATCAACATTTCAAAAGCATGAAATTTTATAAGGAAAGTGTTAGGTTTCATGAAGAATTTTCATGAAAACCATCATAAAAATCATCTGCACCGTTGGATCATGAGACATATACTTGATCTAACGATGCAGATGGTTTTCATTATGATTTTCATGAAAATTTTCATGAAACCTAGCATGACCCATTTTATAAATCAAGTGAATTGTGGGTCCATTACTACGAGACTGTTTGGCAAAGGTTGAATTAACTGTTTATAATTTATTTTAATTTGAGAATTTATCTCAAATTGATTAGTACAATTTTTGTTTATTATTTATTAAATAAAAATATTTTTAATTAATTAATTATTTGTAAAAAAATTTAAAAAATGTGTTTATAAATTTTATTTTTTAATCATTAATTTTTAATTTGTAATAAATTTAAGTAAACACTCATGAGATCCAGAACATATGGGTTTAGTTGAGGAATAATGTTTGAGGGCCCGAAATTAGGGCCTCAAATTTTGATTTCTTTTTTTCTCTTTTTCTTCCTTTTCTTTCTCTTCCTTTTCTTTCTTTCTTTTCTTCTTCTTCGTTGAACAGAGGAGAAGAGCAGAGGCGAGAGAGAGAAACAGAGTCGTCGTCGTCGCAGCTCGTCGGCCGATCTAGCAGCTCGTCGCTCGTCGGCATCGCAGCCCGCCTCCGCCTCTGCCTCCGCCCACCACCGCCTCCGCCTCCGCCTCCACTTCCGCCCGATTTTGTTGGCCCCTCCAGTCCAGTTCTTCTTCTCCTTCTTCTCCTCGTCCTCCTCCTTCTTCTTCCCCCTAATTTTGAGCCAAATTCGAGCCCCTTTATTCGGGCTCTCTACCATTACTGTTAGTTGAGGTTGTGCTTGTTTATGACCAAAATGTGGACCCCATGATGTCATTGACATGATTTGGTATGCGTTAACATCAGCTCTTATTTTGGTCATATTACTTTTTTATTATATCATTTTAATTTTAATTTATATTTTACATTTTATATTTTTTATAAAAAGTTAAAAAAATATACTAATTTAACACTTCCTAAATAACTCTTTAATTATTGGTTTATATAATCCAATCAGTTATTTTAACTTTTGTCAAAAAATCTTTTTTTAACTTTTTGAAATAATTTTTTAATGATTATCTTTACGACAACAGAAATTGAATCTCAAATATTTCTTGTAACAAATTTTTTAATTTTAAAAATAAAAAAATTTAATTCTTAAAACTCTTATATATGGGGCAATAGTAAATCTAATTTATATTTGCTTCTGAACTTAGGCTCTACACAAATCAAACTAGCACTCAAAAAAAAATTCCAGCATATTTATAATTCTTGGCCCCATTTTTCACCTTCTCTATTCCTTTTCTCCTTTAAACTTGTTGCCAATCAACTAAGCCCTAGTTTGACTATTATTTTGGGGCTAAAAAAAGTATAAAATGACAAAATAAATTAAATAAATTAATAAAATAAAATATCACATTCAACCTAAAATTATTATATTTTTTCTCTCACAAAAGTCAAAAAAAATTAAAAAATTCAAACCAAACAAGACTAAAAAAATTAGATTAAAAAAGCTTCAATACAAAAAAAAAAAATTGACTATACTACTCAATGCATGCCAAACAAAAATTGAAGAAGGTGCCTGCCTAACACCTTTCTCTTTCTCTCTCTCAAATAGGACAGTTGGAGCCAAAAGAGAGTCAGAGTTGCACCAAATTGACCATAATCCTAATGAAGACACTCACTTTACGTGGCTGGGTACCCAAATGAGTGGAAAATAATTGTTCCTTTCTATCACTTGGGAGTGTTTGAATGGAGAGAAGGGTAACTATTCACTCCATTTGGTTACAATTTTTAAAATTTATTTTTTTATTTTTCATATTTTTTTATTTTTATTAAATTTTTTAATATTTTAAGTAATTTTTTTAATTTTTAGACACACTTAATATAAATATATTTAAAAAGTAAAATATTTGAGAAAAAAATCTTCAAAAAATTCACTAAATATCAAAAATATCAAAACAAAAAATATAAAAATTCGATACATTTTTTGTATTTTTGGGTATTTTTATTAATTTTTTAAATATTTTTTCACAAATATTTTATTATTTAGATACATCTAAGTAAGGTGTATGTAAAAAAATAAAAAAAAAATTACTTAAAATTTAAAAATATTCACTAAAAACAAAAAAAAAACACGAAAAATAAAAAACAAAAAACTTGATTTCCCAAAAAATTAAATTCAGAAAACTGAAATCAAACACACCGATTACCTCTTTCCATTAAACAATTTTTATCAATTCGAAAGTTTAAAAAATTATTCACAAAAATTAATGTACAGTACAAATTCATTTTAATTGAGTTAAATCTAATATGCAATGTATTTTTTTGGATAAATTTTTAAACAAACTTGGGAAGAGCTATTTCAGGCTTTTTTGGTTATTTTAACCACAAAAAATAAAATAGGCTATTTTAGCCACAAAAAATAAAATATCACATCCAACCCATAATCATTATACTCTTCTCTCACAAAAAAAGTCAAAAAAATTAAAAAGTCAAAAAGTCCTTCCCAAACCAAACTTTTTAGGCCAGGCTAAAATAGCAAAAAAAGTCAAAAAGTCAACCCACTTCCCAAACAAATGCTCTATATATGTAATTTTATGGGATTTGTGTCCTACTCTGGATCTATTGTGGTGATCTGAGCCATTCATCTTATTAAACACATCAAAAAGATTATTTATGTAAAAAATCAAATTGATAAGCTATGTTTGGTTTTGGCTTTTTGGCTAAAAAAGTATAAAAGACAAAATTGACTACATAAGTCAATAAGACAAAATGTCATATCTAAACTATAATCATTATATTTTTTTTCTCACAAAATTTAAAAAAGTCAAAAACAAAAACCAAACGAGGTTAAAAAAGCTAGGCTAAAAAAGTCAAAAAATTAAAAAGTAAGGCTAGTTTAGCTCTTCCCAAACAAAGATTGAATATCAACAATCACATGATCGAATCACATTTGTCTTAAAAAAATTGGATAACAAATGCAATTTTGATAATAAACTTTCTAATTTATTAAAATAAATATAATATGATAATGTAATTAACGATACCTGATCAACTTCTTTTTTATGTTGATAACCTGTTCAGTAAACTTCACAAAAATAAATCATTCAAATCATAAATCAACCCTACCAAATACCCCAATTCCAACTTTATGCATTTGAAGATGCTTTTGTCGTTTTAGAAAGGAAAAGACATTGTAGAGAGAATCCAATATAGTTGACTGCACATCCTCAACCCCAACCCTACCTTTGTTCCTCATCTATTCAACAATTGCACTAAAACTCATGAATTCTTTCCCACTACCATCCCTATAGTTTTGTACAATTAGGTACACACACGCAGCTCTTTCATGACATCAACCTCTCACCCTCCTTGCATAAATGTGATTTCACTTATGGCACAAACACAACCCAAAGCCCATTTCATCATCATCATCATCATCATCATCATCATCATCATCATCATCATCATCAATAATGTTGAATATTCTATTGCCAGTTCAATTCACTTCATCATACTAATAGTGTTCCACCGGGTTATATTTATAATTATTTGTATATATATATGAATTGTGATTTTTATTTTTTTATTTTTTTTTATACATAGAAAAAAGAATATAATAAATACAATATATCTTCAATCAATTATTTTATATTTGTTTTTGTTCAAAATTTAAAAATAATGTACAGATAAAATTTATAACTAAATTAAGAAAAATTTTATTATTAACGACATTTTTTTACTTCTATATGAATACTTACAAAAATAAACTTGAAAATGATAGTCAATATAAATATTATACATTAAGTAACAATGTGATTAGCAATTATGCTTACATAAATTTACTATAGTTTTAATTTCAAATTTTAAATAATAATAAAAAAACTATTTTCAAAGAATTTTATTCAGCTAATACCAAATAGAATTTTCTTAGCAAAAAAGAAAGTTATAAAATTTTGTCACAAATTTTAAATGTCTATTGTTAAACATTCTATTTTACTTACTTGTTTGTTTGCTTACTTGCTTGCTTTGGGAGTTTTGACATTTGATCTTTACTTCACATTCATCATATTGTTTTATTTATTTATTTTCCGTCTTCTTACTTGATTTTCGCGTTATTCTTCTTTCATAGTGTATCTCCGAGTATATTAGTGAAAACATAATACACTTAAAATGCACAAAATTACAATATATAGAAAAAAGTAAGTAATTGTTTAAAACTAAAACTACTTTAAGAAAAAATAAAAAATAAAAACAAAAATGAAATTGTTTGAAATAGAAAATGATTTATTTATTTATTTATTAATTTTTAAAAATAAACTTTTAAAGAAAACAAAGAAAATTATATTAAAAAAATACAAAAACTAAACATAAAATATAATACAAAAAATAAATGAATAAATTATTGGATTTTCAAGAAGTGAGACTCACAAATAAATTTTGTAAAATCTTGTCTATTCATGTACTTTTTGTGTATGTTTTTTGTACTTCTAATTATGAGAATGACATTGAAATAATTTGCACTTCTTATATTAAGTTCATCTAATAGCTTTAACAAACATAGACTTAATAAATTTTATAACACAAAACACAAACAATTGTGAGACAAAATATCTAAATAAAATGAAAACAATGTTCAATGATGATGTAAAAGCACACTTGACGTTTTAGTTGGAGTAAATCGCCATAGAAGATGAACACAACCTTTATTTTTCATCACAACAATTACTTAAATGAATATATAGTCTCTTACTCTTTCACACATCTAATTCTTTATCAATATTATAATGAATGCATAAACAAAAAAAATGAACATTTGAGAAGACAAAGAGATATAATCTGAGACCTTCCAATTGCTTAATTCTATTAATTAATAATTATTAAGCTTCAATGGTCAGACTTCTAATATTTTTTAGCAATTAAAGTAGAGTTCTTTGGTTTGATCTATATTCACTTCATAATTTGAGAATGGGCACACGTGTCAAGCCTTTACATAAATATTTGGCACATTTTTTTTTCTCTTTTTTTTTCGCAATTGAAAACTGTTATTTTTTAATAAGAATTTATATTTGTTTTAGATATTTTTTTAATATACAAATTATTTTTTACAATGTAATTTTTTTCCTCTTTTTTTTCGCAATTGCAACATGTTGATTTTTAATAAAAATTTATATTTGTTTTACATATCTTTTTAATATAGAAATTAATTTTTTTAGATTTTAATGAAATGCACAGTGTAATTTTTATTTTTTATTTTTTTGTAATTGTAACCTATTATTTTTTAATAAGAATTTATATTTGTTTTAAATATATTTTTTAATATAGAATTTTTTTTTATTTTTAGATTTTAATGAAATGCATAGTGTACTTTTTTTTTCTTTTTTTCGCAATGGCAACCTGTTATTTTTTAAATAAAAAAATATATTTATTTTAGATTTTTTTTAATATATAAATTATTTTTTACAGTGTAATTGTTTTTTCTTTTTTTTTCGCAATTGCAACCTGTTATTTTTTAATAAGAATTTATATTTATTTTAAATTTTTTTAATATACAAATTATTTTTTTAATTTTTTATAAAAATAATTTAATAGTCCCATCACTAACCATAATGTATAAAAAAAATTGAAAATGGTGCGGTAGTAGGTATAGCAGAAGTAAAAAAGACTTATGAGTTGGGAGAAGTCAATAAATGTTGATTTTTAAATCAAAAAATTAGAAAATTAAGATTGAGATATTAAAATTCTCACAAAACTTGTGGATTAGAAACATTCTTTTCCTTATATAATATATAAATATAGATTGGGATTAGCCTTGTTTTGGATAAAAGTGGAAATGCCAACAATCAATGGTGTTTTTAAAGAATTTATCAAATAATAAAATAAAATCTTACAATTGGAATGGAAATAACAAAAAAACATTTCTTTTAAAAATATCTTACAAAACTTTTTATTTATTCACAAATAATAATTGTGAGTCTAAGAGAGATGCTTCATTAGTGGAGAATGCATATGGCCTATATGGAAAGGCATCATTTATTCAGCTTTATTTTATTTTATTAGTTTTTATGGTAGCATCAGTTAAGAATTGATAGACCTAATTAATAAGATCGGTAAGACAAGAAACATACACAAGAATAAAAGAATAATCTAAATTAGACATACAAGAGCACAAAAATTTACATTATGATTTGAAATAGTTACAATACAATACAAAGAGATGTTGATCTTCTAACTATAGATATATTAGGACAACACGATATGATTATGAAATACCAAAATACTCTTATTTGAAATTAATGTATAATACTTATCAAAATCCATACTTTCCAAATGGTATCACTTGAAAATATTAATAAACTCTCTCCCTCTCTCTATAAGCAAAGCTAGATTATATTCCTCTTTCAAGAGCTGCTCCTTAAAGCATAGGATGCCTCTCACACAACCTATAACTTTTCTTACATTTTTGTAGTGCGAACATATATATATATATATAATCCTTTACATCTAAATTCTCATACCACCCAATAAAGTGAGGATGAATGTGTGGGAAAATTTATAAAGAGGTAGTTGTGAATTGAAATAGACTCCATTTTGAATGAAATGGTGTAATCTTTCATGGTGTCTTTTTGTTTTAAATGGAAGGTCAAACCTCCATTTGAATGAAAGGGTGCAAACCTTTCATGGTGTCTCTTTATTTTAAAGGAAGGGTTATATCCCTTCTTCATACATTTTCTATTCAAATTGAATAGGTGCCAACAAAGCCTATATAAAGGCAGCTCCATTCCAATTTTGATTGATTTCGAAAATTCATTTTCCTTACCTTCATTTTGCTCTCTTGCATCCTTTATTCTTCATATTTGATTTAGAATAAATTTCAGAAAGTTATAGAACACAAGGTTCTAGTTCGCCAGGCAAATTTGTTTGAAGTGCTACTACAAATTTGTGAAGATCATTGTATCTTGGGAGATAGACGCCACATAACCGTAAGCACCGTAGCAGGGCGAATCTCTCTTAAGGACAGAGTGTCACACACTTGACTTGGTCTTTAATTATTGATTCGGTTCAACAAAATAAATTCTGTAAGTTTTATTTTATTTTGTTTAAATTATTTCAATTTATTTTATTTACACAGAAGATTGTTCCAACAATCTTAAGACAGATTCGAATTATTCTGTTTATAGAATTTTTTGTTTGTTTCATTTTCTCTTTCTTCTTTTAAGAAAATTATTTTCTGTGGATTTACAAAATAATATTCTGGTTGGAAAAACAAATAGTGATTATATGCTATTTGACAGATAGTAGTAATATACTGTCTATTTTCTTTGACAACTAGTAGTACGATACTGGTGTCATTAACAATTCAGAATATATTTTTGTGAAATTTTTTCAGAAATTAATTTTGGGTTTTAGAAATTATTTTCTGTGTTTTCATTACTTAAAATTATGTTTTAGTATTTTAATTATTGAAGTGTTACAGAAATTAATTTTCTGTGTGGAATTAATTTGGTTAAATAAAATTTTATTTTATTTCCAAATTAATTGAAAAAAATAAAAGTTATTTTCTTATTTCTTTTATTTTACAGAATTTAATTTTCTGTGTGGAATTAATTTGGTTAAATAATATTTTATTTTATTTCCAAATTAATTGAAAAATAAAAGTTACATTCTTGTTTCTTTTATTTTTACAGAATTTAATTCTGTGAATTTGGATTAATTTTCTGTGCAGTATAAATTCTAATTATAATTTTGTTTTATAAATTAGAATTGATGGCTACTGAAACAAATGCCCAAACAAGTACTACTGTGGTGGCTGCAATGACGCCATCCCCCTCTCTCGTTGTAACAGTACCGGTAAATCACGGTGAAAAGCCAGAGAAGTTCTCCGGAACTGACTTTAAAAGATGGCAACAGAAAATGTTGTTCTATCTTACAATTCTGAACTTGGCTCGTTTCCTCCGTAAGGATGCTCCTATCTTGAAAGAGGATGAAACCGACCGGTAAGTAGTTACTGCGGTTGATGCTTGGAAACATGCTGATTTCCTTTGCCGAAACTACATCTTGAATGGACTTGACAACACATTATACAACGTCTACAGTCCTATCAAGACAGCAAAGGAATTTTGGGAGTCTTTGGAGAAAAAATACAAAACGGAAGATGCCGGCTCAAAGAAATTTGTGGTTGGCAGATTCCTAGATTTTGTAATGGTTGATTCAAAATTTGTGATCAGCCAAGTTCAAGATTTCCAACTCATTATGCATGACATTCACGCAAAAGGCATGTCTCTCAGTGAATCCTTCCAAGTTGCAGCCTTAATTGAAAAATTACCAATAGGCTGGAAGGAATTCAAGAACTACCTCAAACAGAAGCGCAAAGAAATTTCTATGGAAGAATTAATTGTGCGTTTGAGGATTGAGGAGGACAACCGCAATTCTGAAAAGCGGGCTGGTAAGTATCCTATGGAGTCTGAGGCAAATGTGGTGGAACATGCTTCAAAAACCAAGAAATGAAAGTCTTCTAGAGAAAGTTCATCACAAGGCTCTAAAGGGGGGGAAAATAAAAAGAAAAGTTTAATGGCAAATGTTACATCTGTGACAAAGAGGGACATTGGGCCAAAGATTACCGTAGCAAAAGCAAAAGCAAAAGAAGAACAAGCAAGAAGCCTGTTCAAGCCCATATGATCGAAGTGGACAATATTTCCAATGGTATAGATGATATCAATCTTTCTGCAGTTGTTTCCGAGGCAAATCTTGTCGGAAATCCTAAAGAATGGTGGGTGGACACTGATGCTACTCGTCATATTTGTGCCGACAAAAAGATGTTCACATCTTATTCTACAGTGGACAATGGTGAACAACTTTTTATGGGCAACTCCTCAACTTCCAAAGTTGAAGGATAAGGAAAGATTGTACTCAAGATGACATCTGGAAAGGAACTCACTCTCAACAATGTGTTGTATGTACCGGACATTCGCAAGAATCTTGTTTCCGGATCTTTGTTGAGTAAGAATGGGTTTAGGCTAGTATTTGAAAGTGATAAATTTGTACTTACTAAAAATGGGATGTATGTAGGAAAAGGTTACATGTCTGATGGCCTTTTCAAGTTAAATGTAATGACTGTTGTACTCTCAGTTATTAATAATAATACAACTTTTTCTTACTTGCTTGAGTCTTTAAATTTATGGCATGGTAGACTAGAACATGTTAATTATGGATCTTTATGTAGATTAATTAATATGGAATGTTTACCTAAATTTGACATTGATTCAAATCATAAATGTGAAATTTGCGTTGCGGCAAAATTATCCAAAACTCCTTTTCATTCAATTGAAAGAAGTACGGAACCACTTGAATTAATTCATAGTGACATTTGCGATTTTAAATCAATTCAAACTAGAGGTGGGAAAAAATATTTTATCACTTTTATAGATGACTATACTAGATATAGTTATGTTTATTTAATTCAAACCAAGGATGAAGTTTTGGAAACTTTCATTCAATATAAGAATGAAATTGAAAATCAACTTGGTAAGAAAATCAAAAAACTAAGAAGTGATAGAGGTAGTGAATATGAATCACCTTTTGGTGAATTTTGTAAAGAACATGGAATAATTCATCAAACCACCGCTCCTTACTCAACTCAGCAAAATGGAATTGCTGAAAGAAAAAATAGGACTTTAAAATGATGAATGCCATGTTAATAAGTTCTGGATTACCTCAGAACTTCCAGAACTTGTGGGGGGAAGCAATACTTTCTGCTAATTATATTTTAAATAAAGTACCCTGAAAGAAAGTGAATCAAATACCTTATGAATTGTGGCATGAAAGAATACCATCCTACAAATACTTAAAAGTGTGGACGTGTTTGGCTAAAGTGGCTATTCTTATTCCTAAAAAGACTAAGATAGGTCCTAAGACCATTGATTGCATTTTCATTGGTTATGCTAAGAATAGTAGTGCATATCGGTTTTTGATTCATAAATAAGAACATACCGAAATGCATGTAAATACTATTATTGAGTCTCAGAATGCATCATTCTTTGAACATGTATTTCCAAATAAGACTGGACAAGAGACTAGTAATAATAAAAGATCTCATGATGCTATTACTAGTCAGAATCAAGAACAAAAGCAAGAGTTAGATCAAAATGAGGAAGAGGAACCTAGGCGTAGTAAACGTGCTAGAACCTCAAAATCTTTTGGTCCAGATTTTCTAACATATTTGTTAGAAAATGAACCTTTAACTTTTAAAGAGGCTATGTCTAGTCCTAAGGCTTCTTTATGGAAAGAAGCTGTTAATAGTGAAGTTGAATCCATCTTGCAAAATCACACTTAGGAATTGGTGGATTTACCACTAGGTTGTAAACCTTTTGGGTACAAGTAGATTTTCAAAAGGAAAATGAAAGCGGATGGATTAATTGACAAGTACAAGGCAAGACTTGTGGTCAAAGGATTTAGACAAAAAGAAGATCCTGATTACTTTGACACATACTCACCGGTTACTAGAATAACATCCATTAGAATACTAATTGCCATTGCATCTCTATACAATCTAGAAATTCATCAAATGGATGTGAAAACCGCTTTCTTAAATGGTGAGTTAAATGAAGAAATTTACATGGAACAACCAGAAGGTTTTTCTGTTCTAGGAAAAGAAAAGAAAGTGTGTAAATTGGTTAAATCATTATATGGTTTAAAACAAGCGCCAAAGCAATGGCATGAGAAATTTGACAAAGTAATGATGTCAAATGGATTTAAAATTAATGAGTGCGACAAATGTGTTTATATTAAAAATACAAACAAAGGTTATGTCATTGTATGTCTTTATGTGGATGATATGCTCATCATAGGTAGTAATAATGATATGATTAAAACTACTAAGAAAATGTTGAATAAACATTTTGACATGAAGGACATGGGCATTGCTGATATAATTCTTGGTATGAAAATTACCAAAACATCAGAAGGATATGCTTTGTCATAATCTCATTACATTGAGAAAATACTTGACAAATTCAGCAAAGATGATGATCATCTTGTTAGAACACCTGTAGATGTTAATTTGTATCTTTCTAAGAATGTACAGGAAAGTATTTATCAATTAGAGTATACCCAAATTATTAGAAGTTTAATGTACTTGATGAACTGCACTCACCCAGATATAGCTTATGCAGTAAATAAATTAAGTAGGTATACGAGTAATCCGGGAGTAGAACACTGTAAAGTAATTATAAGGGTTCTAAGATATCTCCGATTCACTCGTAACATTGAGCTGAATTATACTAAATATCCAGTAGTACTTGAAGGATACTGTGATGCAAATTGGATATCAGATACTAGAGACTCAAAGTCCACCAGTGGGTATGTCTTTACTCTTGGTAGGGCGGCTGTATCTTGAAAATCTTCCAAACAAACTTGCATTGTTAGGTCTACTATGGAATTAGAATTCATAGCTTTAGGAAAAGTTGGGGAAGAAGCAACATGGCTTCGCCACTTTCTTGAAGATATTCCAATTTGGCCAAAACCGGTGCCTGCTATATGCATACATTGCAATAGTCAATCAGCAATAGGTAGAGTATAGAGTCATATGTATAACGGTAAGTCACGACACATTCGTCGTTGACATAACACCGTGCGACAACTACTCTCTAATGGAATTATTTCCATTGAATATGTTAAGTCTAAAGACAATATAGCGGATCCACTAACCAAAGGGTTAGCAAGAGAGCTAGTTGAGAATTCATCAAGGAGAATGGGACTTAAGCCTATTAAATAAGAGTTACCACAACGGCAACCCAACCTAGTTGACTGGAGATCCCAAGATCTACGTTCAAAGAGACAACCGAGTTGTGTATAACTCAGAAGGATCACTGGGGAGTTAAACTCCTACCCATTTCTATAATGAAATAGTGATGACTGTAGAGTTTTAGGTTAAGTAATACTTTTAATGATTCTTATATCTAGGTATACCTAGTGGAGTATGACAGGATACTCTTCATAAGAATCACCTATGTGAGTGTGAACTGGGCCGATTCTATGAGATTTGTTAAGGGCTACAATTCTCTAGAGCACTCATGAAAGACCAGGTTGTTCAGGACCAAAATGAACACAATAGTGCGAACTAAACTGTGTCTAGGGATATACTGTGTGAGTTCTATTGTCTTGGTTTACACAAACGGCTGAACAGTTCAAGACATCATATTCACTGGTTAGCTAGTAAATCCGATAGTGTCTCACAAGGGAAGGTTCAAAGCCAAAAGCTACCTATCCTTTGCAGAATATTTCCAATTTCTATACTCTCTGTATTTACATCATATTGTTGCATTTTCTCTCTGTCAATTTCATTCATGTGAGGGATTGTTGGAAAATTTATAAAGAGGTAGTTGTGAATTGAAATAGACTCCATTTTAAATGAAATGGTGTAACCTTTCATGGTGTCTTTTTGTTTTAAAGGAAAGGTCAAACCTCCATTTGACTGAAAGGGTGTAAACCTTTCATGGTATCTCTTTATTTTAAAGGAAGGGTTATATCCCTTCTTCATACCTTTTCTATCCAAATTGAATAAGTGCCAACAAAGCCTATATAAATGCAGCCCCATTCCAATTTTTATTGATTCCGAAAATTCATTTTCCTTTGCTTTCATTTTGCTCTCTTGCGTCATTTATTCTTCATATTAGATTTAGAATAAATTTCAGAGAGTTATAGAATACAAGGTTCTAGTTCGCCGGGCAAATTTGTTTGAAGTGCTACTACAAATTTGTGAAGATCATTGTATCCTGGGAGATAGACGCCACATAACCGTAAGCACCGTAACGGGGCGAATCTGTCTTAAGGATAGAGTGTCACACACTCGATTTGGTCTTTAATTATTGATTCGGTTCAACAAAATAAATTCTGTAAATTTTATTTTATTTTGTTTGAATTATTTCAATTTATTTTATTTACACAGAAAATTATTCTAACAGAATGGTCATCTCCCTTCTATTTGGTTATTAGGATATCTCTAGAAGGCAATTATTATTGAAACTAGTAAACTGGAAAAATAAAAAACGAATTCAAATACAGACAACCTTGTACTCATCCACATTGTACTAACTAAATCCAATTTTAGGAGACATTAGTCCCACATAAACTTTCCATGAATGATGTTGAACCCTTGAATAGACCTCCCCACAAACCTCTTAACCACTGTTGGTGAAGTTATTGGTTGGTTTTGGTGTAGTGATTGATGAAATGAGTAGAATTTATGAACTTATATTGAGTGATTCAGAAATATGAAGGAATATAATAAATTATGATTAGTGTGAGGAATGACAACGTAGCCCTCAAGACCGACCAATAATTTTTCTTACTGTTGAGTCACAAGCCTTGCTTCTTTGCTGATTTGTTTTTCCCTTGGTTTCATTATGGACCAAGAAGGAAAATCCACTCTGCTTTTGCTTTCTTTTTTTTCTTTTTTTTAATCTTTTGCAATCTTCCTTTACTTTTTTCAATGGATTCATTCATGAATTTGAATAAAAATTTAAATTTAAAAAAGAAAAAAGATAATCAATAAATATCTTTTTTCATCTCAAATTTTTATATAAATTTATGATCCAAATTAGGTGTGTAATTTGGACAGATTAGGAGTTTGTCCAAACCCAACCCAAGTTATGCTGAATCCTGCCCAGAATCGAATTATAACTCAAGATTGCCGACCCAAGTCCAATTCGAGCTAAACCCGAATTGCCTGACTTGTGCATAAATTTCAGTAATTTTTTTTTGGTTTAGCTAAATTATTAACTTATTAAAATTAGACTCTATTTATATTTTTTAAGAAAATTTTTAATAACATCAAAATAAATAATTTATATAATGTAAGGGAGATATCGCTATGATAGTCCTTACAATTTATGAATGAGAATAAAAAACATAAGATTGTATTACGTGTGTATATAATATATATTCGATATGATTTAATAATCTAAATTACATTAATATCATGTGGCTAATAATTTATATGTATATTTGATATTTTTATATATCTATATATGTATAATTTGAGTTTCGAGTTGCTCAAGTTATTTGATATCTTTGCCCAAATCTATCTAAATTTTATTTGGGTTTCTAAATTTTTACTTAAATCTGTATCGAATTCGAAAATATATTATCTAAGTCTTAAAAAATTTCGGACTGAATTCAGATTACTTGTGTTGAGCCGTCGAAATTGATCCCTAATCCAAACACAATCTTAGTGATCGTTTGGGATGTGGGTTGACTTTTTGATTTTTTAACTATTTTAGTCCGTGGCTAAAAAGTCTCGTTTGAGATAGATTTTTTAATTTTTTTGACTTTTGTGAGAAAAAAAATAAAATGATTATAATTTGAATGTGACATTTTATCTTATTAGATTAAAAAATTTATTTTATTTTCTTATAACTATTTTAGTTAAAAAATCTCATTCAGTTTATGTCAAAAAGTTACTAAAAAAATCAAAAAGCCAACAACTCGTACTAAAAAGTCAAAGATTCCATTTTCTCTCTATTTTTTGCATATCTTTTCATAAAAAATTAAAAAATCATCTCAAACATATTAATTTTTTTTACATCACATTTTAATCAAAAAAATCAAAAAATTACTAAAAAAATCTGTTCCCAAACAACGGCTTAATATATTTTGATTTAACGCACTTTGAAAGCATTAACAAGAGAAAGTGGGAGAATCAATTCCAAGACGGACAAACAAACAAGATATATGCCAATATGTCAGGTTGACTATGATCAAATTATAAACAAAGTAGCATCAAAATGCAGCATTTTGACATTTTAATATTAAAATCATTTTTTAGAAAAATTTTACATTATTGAGAAAGTTTACATTATAATATTTACACAGTAACAGATAAAAACAAAAAAAGAATTATATATTCATAGCTTTCCCTAGTGGGTAGAATAGTACCACAGTTGAGTCTTCAAAGAAGTAAAAGGTGTGTGTGAATTCAGACAACTCAGTCACCAACAAGTTGTAGTAGGTTATTTTAATTTTTAATTATTTTAGTAGGCTTAAAATGTTTGTATTTAGAAAGAATGTTAGATTTTTTTTATAGTTAAATGTGATATTTGTGAGAAAAAAGAATAAAATAATTATAGATTTGATATGACATTTTATTTTATTAATTATTTTAATTTATTTTATCTTTTTATGAATTTTAATTCAAAAAAATTTTAAAAAAATAAAAAAAAACATTTGCCAAACAAGGCCCTGCCCTGGCTGTGGCAAAACAAAAGTCAACTTCCACTATACAATAGAAAAGAAAACAAAAAAGAAAAGAAAAGAAAAGAAAAGAAAAGAAAGAAGCACTTCATGCCGACACTGCATTTTATCAAGACAATGAAGACCCCAAGTTAGCTTGATATATTCGCCCATAAAAAAACAAATAAATAAAGTAAAAGACTACTGATATATTGGTTGTCAACTCGCCCAGTTTGCGCAATCTTATTATTTTTATTTAAATAATTTGATTTTATAGTTTTAATTGAGTTTTTTTTGTCTAGATTTTTTTAATTTTTTTTTACATGTACATTTTAAGAGGCTGGCAAGTGTTCCAAAATCATAGACGATAGAGAATAAAGTAAAATTTTGATCAAACTAAGGGATTCCTACTCTTTAATATAATATAAAATAAAAATCGAAATCTCTTATGTGTAAATAGATGCTTTAAAAACAAATGAAAAAATAAGTAAATAAACATGTTTTGATGAGTTATTAAGATGGTGGATGACGGTGAAAGGTGGTCTAATCGGATCAGCAACGATAAAAGTGATCGAATGTGGATATTAGAGGTGGTGGCCAAAGGGATCTATGGACGAATGCGACTAGAGGAGTGGTTGAAGGATATATGGCTAGTGGATGTCAATGGTGGTGATTGGAGGTGGATGGGGGGCAAGGTGGTGCAAGAGGGATGTGGGAGAAAAAATTTGTTTTCAAGAGCATTATAAATTTTAAAATCAATTTCACTTTTATGAAAATGCAAAAATATATGCTAAAGAAGTTTTTTTATATAAAAAATAAAAATAAAAAAAACAAATCAAATAAATATTTATAAAAACAAAAGAAAAAAATTGATAGTGTGGCTGCTGGGATTCGAGCCCAGGTCTCTACGGCCACAACGTAGAATTCTTACCACTAAACTACAGCCACAAGCTGGTTGCTGAAGCTAATTTTAAAATTTATATACGATTTAAGTTAGGTAATTATCTCTATACAGCCTAAGTAGTTTTTTTTTTTTGGTGAATAAACATAAATAAATAAATTTATATATATCTGTCATTTTCATAACTCTTTTTGTATTTTTCACGAGAGACTATATAATTAATTGGGCACAAGATCTTTTATTCTTTTCTCTCAAAATACTAATTGGAATCATGTTTTAAGATTTTTGTATATCTATATTTTCATATAATCCAATAACTAAAATTATTTTGAGAGAGAGACAGGAATTTGAAGACAAATTATCAAAGCCCATATCATTCAAATGGTCTGGGCATTGAATTTTACCCGTTGAGATCCCTTAGAAATAGGGTTTGTATTCTGCTGATTAAAAACTTGTTTAAGATCAGCTCATTATGTAAACAAATTAAACTTGAAGAACACACTACTTTGTTTAATAAATTTATGTACACTATAAACAATCAAGTTATTGGATTTAGACTCGTGTTTGGTTCGTCAAAAATTCGTTTGAAATCAACTCGTTATATAAACAAACTAAATTTGAACACATTTTGAAATTCGTTAAATTTTCAAGTCAAGCTATTTACTACCTTAGCTACAAACTTTCATAAGACAGTAGCTACCGGGTTTGAATGTGGATCTGGACTTATGGGTTGGCTTAAACCTGATGATTCCACCTGGCTGCAAGTGGCTACCATTTTAGGGTTGGTAAGTTTTTGGCTGGGCCTTTCTTCTAAGTCCATTTCTTTCACTTTACATAAAGCAAAGAGTCTTCATTTATTTTAGTTGGGCCAGGCCCATACCAGCATAAGCCTTAATTTGGTCCTTAAATGCCAGGCTTTGTTTGGATGCGACATTTTTTTTTTTAAACTATACTTTGTTTATTTCGGGAAAAAATTAATTTTCAACAGAAAATATTTCCTGCAAAAAAAAAAAAAAAATCCATAAAATATTTTTTGTCCTAAAATTTGAATAATACACAATGATCATTTTCATTATTCTCTTGCTACTGATCCATTTTATGGTTGTTGTATTTTTTTTACAAAAATAAAAAATAAAAAATAAAAAATTATATAATGAAGAAATAAAATTGTCAAAATTTTGACTTGGTTGATCTAGGTTTCCGTACATGCAACTTCAACATTTACAAAAAAACTGCATCAATAAGATATTGGTGTTTACAAGATCCCTTGTTGAGCCAAAAAAGAATAAGTCAAATTCCAAGCAAGTGGCAGACGCAGATTGAATTTCATGGAAAGTTTAGTCAAAAATTTAAAAGAAAAAATGATGGTGATGTAATATCTAGATATTATTGACTTCAAAAGCACAATTTATATTTTTGTAATTTTTAATTCAATTTTTTTCACCAAATTATTTGGCAACACAATTTTGGACACGAGATTATCTGTCACCAAATTTATCTATCCTCTTTTTTAATAATTGAACAATATTTTAAGATTTACTTGTTTTAAAATTTTAGCTGAATAATGCATATTTAAGAATACAGAATCTTTGACTACATTTTTTGCATTAAAAATCATTTTGATTGACTTACAAAAAAAAAAAAGGAAAGATCTCAATATATACTTCAACTTATGAGATTGGTAGACCCTGACTCCTACCCTTCCCTTACTCTGTTTAGACCACGCCATGGTTGATCCTAACTCCTCTTCCCTTGCTCTTTTTATACCATGTCATATTAAATTTGTTGACTTCAAAAATAAAACCAAAAAAAGTGGTATACCCACAATTCAACATTATCATTTATGTATAATTTTTTTACATAAATTTTTGTTTATACAACATTTCATATTAAAAAATGATGTTGGAAAGTAGAATATAAGTATATGCCACACAAGACCAAATTGGGTCAATTCAACCTTTTATGGGCATCAACTACAAGTAAAATAAAGTTTATGCTAAGCATCTGGGATATATAACCCTGACCATATCAATTGTTAATTGGTTTTCATGCTTAGAATTTCCCTAGTTGAATTTGCTTCAATTTGTAATAATATTATGCATGTATCATATATAAAATTTATATATTACGATTAGATATATGTATGTATGCACACCATGATGTTTATTTTGTGCATGATATTTTAATTGATTCAAACAAAACATTGGAAATATTGTGGGATCTACTAGTCAAAAGAAAAAATTCTAAAATTCATTCTAATTGTATTTATTTGGCTGATTTTACATTGGGATTATTGGACTGAAATTAGATTTGGCCAATTTTAAGGGGGAATCCTTCAAAATTTAGGAGACTTTTTTTTTTCTTTTTCCAATAGCAAGCCAGTAGGAGATAATATGTCATCAAGTTAAGTAGGTAAGACTTCAACTCTTGACCAAAATAATGATAATATTGAGGTCTCATTTTGCATGTAATAATTCTAGTTTAGAAGTTAAAAAATTATTAAAACAATTAAAAAATTATAATATACACCAAAAAGTCAAATATTTTATTTTCTCTCTATTTTTCATATCTTTTCTTTAAAAAAATAAAATATTATTTTAAATATATTAATTTTTTTACCTCATATTTTAATTAAAAATTAAAAAATTATTAAAATAATTTATTTCCAAAGCGGCCTGAAAGAACAAATTTGTTATGCTTTGACCAAGTAGAAAGTGAAATGTAAATCTTTCCATCTACACATGTTCTCTAAGAATAAAAGGCTATGGGACACATCTTTCAAGTGACAGCAGACGATCATGTGCCCTTGTCCTATATTGGTGGGTTGATTGCCTATGGTTCTCTCGAACTAAGTGAGCTTTAGGCTGAATTGATGGTTGTGGGTTGGGTTTCAGCCCGATTATTATCATACGATCTTCCATTTTTAATAAATTTTTAGCAATTATACAAAAAATAATATGACAACAGTCTTTATCAAATTTCAATGAGTCTGATTGCTAACATATTTAATTTTTACACTATTTTACATTGCTTATACAAACAGTATAAAATAGTTAGAAAAAAAAATGCTGTATATGTAATCTTAATAATCAGTTTTAATATCTTAGATTGTATTTGGTTAAGAGATTTAGAGAGATATTTCGGATTATATCACCTCTCTACTCTTTTGTATATCTTTTCATAAAAAATCAAAAAATATACTTATTTAGATGATCCTAAGCAACCCATACACACATTTTCTCTTTCCATTTTCAAATCACTTCCGAAATCTCCTAACCAAATATAGTGATAGTGAATTAGAGTCCTTTCATTAGGGTGATCATGAATCTGCCCAACCCATTCGAATCGACCAACCAGATTGATTTTGGACAGATGCGTGTCTTTTGGCAGATGCATACGAACAAGCGCAGAGGGACGTTGGGCTCAGGAAGGTCACGTGCCCTCCTGACTTTTGAATTTTTTTTTTTTTGAAGTGTGGTCTGCCTTTCACACACAGATTGTGCCCCTTCTCCTAATACACAATTTCAAACCCACTAACCCACTGACACACACACCACACGCATGACGCACCCACATTTGTATATTTTATTTTTTTTGGAATCCCAATTCCAATTAAATACTGACACATAACTTTTTTTTAGATGAGTGCACACAACTTTAATTACAGCAAGGTTAAAACTCTAAAACCTTAAAAGTGTATGAAATTCTTTATTTTTTTTATTTATTCACAGTACTTGTGAAGTATCTTCGTATTTTCTGTCTCCTTTTATTACTTTGTAATTTACCGACTCGCAATTCACCAAATTAGGATCACACAATACAGATTTGGGATCACACTACAACCTTAGTATCTTCTCTTCATTGTTTACAGGTAATTTTTTTTTTTTTTACTTTTAAATAAAAATTATGAGTATTAATTTATAATTATTTGTTAAGTTTTGATTTGTAAAATTTTTTTATTTGTTATTATTTATGTTAAAATAAGAGATTTTGATATGCTAAAATTATAAATCTTAATTGGTGGTGATTTATATTAAAATTAGAGGTTTTGGTTTGTTGTTGTTTGTGCTAAAATTAGAGATTTGATTTGTGCTAAAATTAAAAATGTTAATTTGCAATGATTAATATTTAAATTAAGGATTTTGATTCGTTATAATTTGTGCTAAAATTAAAAATTTTGATTTGTTGTGATTTGTGCTAATTTAAATTTTTTGATTTGTATTAAAATTGGAGATTTTGATTTGTGGGGGGTTTGAGATTTTGATTATGAATTTTTATTTTGATTTTTAGTTTTTTCAAACAATCATGGAAAAATATTTCAAAAGAAAATCAAATTTGAAATCATCTATTTCTCAAGAAAAAGATGATAATTATTATTCTGCAAAACAAAGTCGCATAGAAATCAACTTACTAGACCTTCTTGCAGATCCAGGACTACGACCTCGGATTATGGACTATAATGCTAATGATCGAGACCGAATTCGTAAGGCATATCTACAAAAAGGTCCTTGTCAAACTCGTGATCATAATTTTTCATAAAAATCGTTTGGATAAAAACTTCAGTGATTTAATTAGGTTTGGTTTAGTGAATTTCCTAATTGGTTGGAGTATAGCGTAGCAAAAGATACAGCATTTTGTTTATGTTGTTATCTTTTCAAATCCGATATTGGAGATCAAGCTGGTGGTGATTCTTTTGTTGGTGAGGGTTTCTAAAATTGGAAGAAAAAATAAAAAATTCATACTCATGTTGAAGGTCCCAATAGTGCTCATAATCAAGTTTCAAGTAAATGTCAAGATTTGTTAAACCAAAACCAACATATTGAAATAATTTTTTTCAAACAATCTGATCAAGCTCGAATTGAGTATTGAACTCGTTTGAATTCATCAGTTGATTGTGTTAAATTTCTTCTAAGAGAAAGACTTGCGTTTCGTGGGCATGATGAATCTGAAAATTCAAGTAACCAAGGAAATTTTTCTTGAACTTCTCAAGTTTTTTGCTGATCATAATGAAGGTGTTAAAGTGGTTGTATTAAGCAATGCTTCACAAAATCTCAAGTTGACATCTCCTGATATTCAAAAAGACGTTATAAATGTGGCCGCATTTGAAACTATTAATGTGATTATTAGAGATCTTGGTGATGCACTTTTTTTCTATTTTGATTGATGAAGCCCGTGACATATCAATCAATGAGCAAATGGCAATTGTAATACGATATGTTAACAAAAAATGCCAAGTGATTGAGCGCTTTTTGGGTATTGAGCATGTTGCTAATACAAATGCTCTCTCACTTAGTGGGTGTTTGGAAAGTGTATTTTTTTATAAGTTTTTTTAGTTGTAGGATATTATTAGAAGAAAAAAAAATTGTATTTGGGAAGATAGTTGGGTTTTTTTGTGATTGAATGTGATATTTGTAAAAGAAAAAGTGAAATAATTATGGGGTTTGATGTGATATTTGGTTTGGATTTGTTTTTTTTAGTTTTGTAACTAATTTGTCTTTTAGTGGAAAAAAAAACAAAAAAAAAAAAAAACCTAAAAACTAACTTCCCAAACACCCCCTTAAACAAGCTATGGAAAATTTATTCTCTAGACTTGGATTGAGTATTTTCAGATTGCGAGGTCAAGGATATGATGGGGCTAGCAATACGCAAGGTGAGTTCAATGGTCTTAAAACACTTATACTGAAAGAGAATCCTTGTGCATATTATGTTCATTGTTTTGCTCATCAATTGCAATTGGCACTTGTAGCCGTGACAAAGAATCATAATTAAATTGCTTTACTTTTCACTCTGGTTTCTAATGTGGTGAATATTGTTGGAACATCATGTAAACGCCAAGATATTGTTAGGGAGAAACAAGCTGCAAAAATTGCTGAGACACTTAATACTGGAGAGCTATCTAGTGGATAAGATTTAAATCAAGAAACTAATCTTAAACGTGCTGGTGATACATGTTGGGGTTTACACTATGGTATTTTAGTCAGCTTGACTAGTATGTTTTCAACAATGATTGATGTGCTTGAAATGATTTCGGAGGATGGTTCAAATTCAAAACAACATGCAGAAGCAAATGTATTATTGGACTCAATTCAATCATTTGAGTTTGTATTCAACTTTTATTTGATGAAAACGATATTGGCTATTACAAGTGAGTTATCGCAAGCACTACAAAGGAAAGATCAAGATATTATTAATGCCATGAATTTAGTTGAAATTTCTAAAGTACGGCTCCAAAAGATAAGGGAGAGTGGGTGGACATCTTTACTTTATGATATTTTGTCTTTTTGTAAAAAGCATGAAATTGATGTTCCCTAAATGGAAAATATGTTTGTAGCTCGGGGAAGAAAAATGCGCAATACTTACGAAATTACAAACTTATATCACTATCGTGCTAAGTTATTCTACACTGTTTTGGATATGCAAATTCAAGAACTAAATACTCGTTTCACTGAGTTGAACACTGAGTTGTTACTTTGTGTGGCATGTTTGAATCTATCTAACTCTTTCTCTAGTTTTGACAGGAAAAAGTTAATTCATCTTGTTGAATTTTATCCCAAAGAATTTTCTTTAGTGAAGCTCACGGTACTTAATGATCAACTTGATACATATATTATCGACATGCTATCCAGTAGTAAGTTTTCAATGTTGAATGGAATTGCCGATCTTGCTAAGAAAATGATAGAGATTGGAAGAGACAAAGTATATCCATTAGTGTATTTGCGCTTGACTTTAGCATTAATCTTACCTATTGCAACTGCTACTGTTGAGAGGGTATTTTCAGCTATGAATATTGTGAAGAATCGGTTACGAAACTGTTGGCTTTTTGGCTTTCGAAGGGTGTATTTGTAAATGCGAGCGTGCCAGCAAGGATCAATCAGTCCTTACAGAAATTATAATTGCCAATCAATTATCAGGCGACTATGTTTTAGTTCTTTCAGCCTCAATGAAGATGACTTTTACTGGCGGCTTGATTTTAGGAGAAATTAAAAGAAACGACAATTAATATGAAGAACAATTGAAGTATTTCATTAACATAAATACTTACAATAGTCCAAACTCAGCCTCGAGGAGGTTTACAGCAACAGTCTACTTGAATCTACTTGAAACTACTCCTATGAATTGAAGTACAGTGCAGGTATTTAAAGAACAAGTATTTAAAGTACAGGAAATGTAAAACTGGAAAGATAAATATGAAGTAAAGACTGGTTTGTATGATCTGAGTCTGGGGGCCTTTTCTGGGGACTTCCTTGCTATTTATACTTGTCAAGGATGACCTTCGAACTGTACTTCGAACCGTCGAACTGCTCCTCCATGATCGCTGATCATGCTGCCTTAGAAATAGTTCCACTACGCCATCACTTGCAATTGAACTTCCCTCCTGTATTTGAATTTGAATATAGGTAACCGTTAGGGCCACGTCACCTTGTATCTGATTACTGATCTAGTGTTACTCAGACCACTTGAGAACCAATATTTATTGCCACGTGTATGATTGAGATTAAAGGTTAAAATCATCTTCCCATAATACCCTCATTCTGCCACGTGTCGAACTGTAACTGGCTTTTACAAAATATGTAGCCAACATTACCCCCCGCACTAATATACCCAATACTTGGAGATATTAGTGGATCAAAAGCTTTTCCCGCGCTTTTTTGGAACGTGCATAGAATCTATCTTCAGGAAACACAACCGTCACCTATTTGGTGATTATTTGCATTAACTCTTGACTTTGTTTGAACGTTCCAATACTTTCAGCATTCGAACGGATTATGACTCAATCACCTTCCCACTCTATTGATCAAGCATACGAAGAGCCATTGAGTAATGCTGTTTCCCCTCGAAAGAATCCTTACGCATTTATTAGCCATCTTTACCCGCCTTTCTATATTCAGGTCATGGAGGCTTTCGCAGATTATCAACCTTTGGATTACGAACACATTGCCCTCCATCCTTTGGTTTACAAATTTATTGATACAAGAAATTCTTCCTCTAAACTCCCCTCGCACCTTGAACGAACTACTCTCAAACCTTTGCTTCAACAAATTGCAAATATGGACTTAGGAAGTTCTTCTTCACAAACTTCCACTTGGGATGAAGCTACAACTTCTTCATCTTCTGGGGCTTCTGGATGGACGAACTGGTCAACACCTGAGTCCTGGGACTTGAGGGAACGAATCAATCATCATTTTATTGAGTTCACTGACCCTTTAGATTTTCCTTCCTACGCTCAAAGCTCGGTGGTTTATCCTTATGTGCCCATCGACCTTCGACGCAGTTTAGAAGAGAATTTGCTTGTGGCTTGGTATACATCTTCCATGCCCACAAGGATAATGCACACTGCCCGGTGCTTGGAAGAATCACAAGGATATACCCCTTCATTTTTAGCCAAGAAAGCGCAGATCTGCTCTTCTGACTGGCTTGCCTATATTAATGCCTTTGTTCCTCCCATCCCTGTGTCATCTCCCCTAACTGAAGCATCTACTTCTTCTTCTCCATCTTCTGGAATAGAAGCATCCACACCTTCTCCATCCTCTGGAATAGAAGTATCTACACCTTCTCCATCTTCTGCAGCAGAACCATCTATTCCTTCTCCTCCTCCTATTCTTTCTTGGACAGAGAAATTAAGGCTTGCTCTTCCAATGGACAAAATCTTTCCTCCTTACAAACCTCCATCATCTCCAACTCCATTTGAGCGGAAACAAGCTCAACTTCTTCTTGCGGCCTTTTCTCACTTGCCCTTCAATGTTCTTGAGGATGACATCCCTCTCAAGAATTTTCGATGGGCTTGTGATATTCTGACTAGGGGCCATAGCCTTAACCCCATTGCCCAAGCAGAACTTCATATGTTCCTGGGTCAACTTCCAGTACTCCTCCACTGGCATCGAAATTCCAAGATCGCCACCCAATCTTTGGATCAACTTTCATCTCTCCGAATTCATGCCCAATACGAAGCAGAAAACTTCATTGAAGACTTCGATGACTTCAAGAATAAAGATTCTACGTATTGGGATGATTTAGTTATAGATGAGTTGGAACAAAGATTGAGGGAAGAGGCTTTCAAAACAAAGGCTGAAGAGCTCTACTATGAAGTGAGAGCACACCAACTCATGCAGCCAACTTTAGAGGAGATGGAAGATATAATAAAGAAAGAACAAACATTCATTGATCATTGTTGGATGAAATTCCATGATCTTGTTATTTATTCTATTCCTTATTTTTATGAGCTCGAATTTGTACCCAAATAGAATTACTTAATGTAATTGTCTTGGCCTTAATACAAGCAAAATCTTTCTGTATTTGTTTGACTCTGTTTCCTTTTGCCTTTAAAAGCCAATTCAAAGCCTCGAATTAAATAATCTCATCCTCCGCATCTGGACTCACTTACCTTTAATGAAACACTAAAAGAGAACCAACATGTCTTTTTCCAATTGATGGAGACAATTTGGTTAATATTATCTCAAATTAGTGCTTCGAATTTAACAACCTTACTTTTCAAAGCTAACTGTAACCAATATATGGTCATAATTAAAATAGCCAATCAATTTTGACCACTCTTGCTTCGAAAAGCAACTCATGCTGTCTTAATAGCATCTCCAAAACATATAGCATGCTTCGAAGCCGGATTCTGTATTTCGAAGCCGTTTTTATTTGATTTCTTGGAGCCAAAATTGGCTTCGAAGCTAAATATCTTTCTTCGAAGCTGACGCCAACATTCAGAATGTGTTCTTCCCTCCAAAACTATCAATATTGGAAGAGTCTCCTCATATTCGTACTTTTAGTACATAACGATTTACGCAATATATTTTTCAGACACGAAACCTTTTAAAAACCCCTTTGCTTTGTACTCTGAAATCACTTGCTCTTTTGACATACAAACCCTACCGATCTCCTGTTAAAACCCCTCTTCCTTATTACTCGCTATCAATGGATCCTTCCTCATTAAAAGTGTTTACTGGCGATCGTATCAGTCCTACCTTGGCTTTGAAGCGATGTATCGATGAAGAAATCACCAAACTATCATCTGGTGAGTCAAGCCACATAGATGGACGTCTTTTCGTGCCTCGTCATAGCAACAAACAGGAATACGTCCTTGGCCCTATTTTTCGGGAAGCTCCTGCTCAACTCGCAGCCCTATATCCTCGCTTGGAGGACCATTTCCTTCTTTACGAAGTAGGGCTTGATTGGGGAAACTGGAGGGTGAATCGTCCTCACCGTTGCTGGCCGACAATGAGGACTGAATGGGAAGAATGGTATGACAGAGTTGTACCTGCGAGAGAAGATGACCTGCAAGAGCTCTGTATCCTCGATGCCTTTCGTCTTTCCAGGTTCATCATTCCTGAGGACCCTTTCTTGATACCTGCTGCCTTATGTTTCTGGAATATGGCTTTTAATTTCTTTCAATTTCGGTGCGGCATGATGGCCCCCACCGTTCTTGATATTTGCCATCTCTTAGGGCTTTCCCCCCATGGTTCTCCATTTACTCCCAACTACCCAGACCTTCCTATTAAGTTTTCTCTTCCATCCTTAAGCTCCTCTTATAGTGATTTCGTAAAGTCTGAAAATAAAAGGGAAGGTCCTGTGAGGGACAGAGAGCTATTTTCCTTCATCTTATATTGGTTATGCAAATTCCTCTTTTGCACCTCATCTCAGAGGATTATGCCTGAGTTTGTTCCTCTCGCGAAGGCACTTGTCTTGAAAAAACATATAGCTCTTGCTCCTTATCTTTTAGGTCATGTCTACAGAGTCTGTTCCCAATTTTGTGAAAAACCTCTTGATGCCAACCAAGGAGGTCCCTTCTGGGTGCTTCAACTTTGGCTCTTCGCCTATTTCACTGACCTACACCCCAAATGTCTAAAATTCCTTGTTCAGGATCCTAGTACTTATGGGGAAAAGTATGCTAGGATTGCCCTTTACCCTGCTTCCTTCGCTTACTACTTTACCTTCTTTTATCAACTCCCCATTTCTCCATCTGCCTCTTTCTTTTGTCCTTTTGAAGCCAATAAAGGACCAACCTGGCTGCAAGCTTTCCTGGCTGATAAAGAATGCTCCACTTCTCCTCACAAAGACATGTGGGCCTCTATACTACTACCAAGGGAATTGTTCATTGGTAGTTTAAACCCTCGAGCCTACAAATGCATATCTGAGGTGTACTGCCCTTCTCAATTTGCCAGACAATTTGGACTCACTCAAGGGATACCAGTTCCTCTTTGCAGTCTCTCGAATGTCCATCTTACTGTCAGAGATTCGAAAATATCCAAATCCAGACTAGAGACGGCAATTCTCAAACTACTGAAAGAGTTGAATGAGTTCCAATTTGTCCCCTTTCTTCCGTATGGCTCAGTCTTGAAAAGATTCCAGAACTGGTGGACAGTCAATATGGAAGTGCGCTTATCTGAACATCCCCATGACTTGCTGGTAGGATTGGGAGTGCCTTCGAAGGCTAAGTCAGCGACATCTAGGGACATTCCCCCTCTTCATGAGGCTGCCACAACTAAACCTACAGCTTCATCCCCTCCGGCTAGAGTTACTAGAGCTGCTTCGAAGAAGGGTAAATATTTTCAGACTTCTCCTTTTCCTTTCTTTTGAATCTTTTGTTTATTCCCTTTACACTTTTGTTCTTTGGTGCAGGGCCCCCACACGAAGAATCTCCCAAGAGAGCTGAAACTTTAGCTGTTCTCAAAAAGAGACAACAAGAACAAAAACAAAAAAGAAAGCTAGTCCTTCCTCCTGAGGAATCCGAATCCTTGGGGGAAGAAGAGGTTGAGCAAGAGCCTTTGCAGAGAACAAAGAGACAAAAGATAATTGCTTCCCTTCCTGATACAACTAAGCATCCTTCTTTCGAAGCACCCACTACAGTAACGGAGAAAGCACTTACCTCTGAAAAATCTGAAACCCAAATTGAAGAGAGGGAGATTGAAAAAGAACCAATAGTATCACTGCCAAGGAGGAAGAGAAAGAAGATGACTGTTTCTGCTGCTGACTTGGTGGAAGATCCGATTCATAAAGCCGCTGCCAAGGCAGTAGAACAGGAACATTCCAAAGCAATAATCGTTTTTTAGAGGGCTGAGAAGAAACGGCAGCAACAGTTTCTGAGAGATGAAGCTGCTGCTGCTGATATGTTACAAAGAGAAACTGCTCGAAGACAACAAATTGTCGAACGTTATTCTCTTCGTAGTTCTCCCATCAGTATCAACATTTCTGAAACAAGTAATTTCTTTCATACTTCTGCTGTTTTTCCTTCTTCAGCTTTAAATATTTGAAGTTTGACATTGCTTTACATTTCTTCCTTCTGCAGTAACAACCACTGCGCTTATCTTTCCCACGGGGCCTCTTCCAGTTTCGGTTGAAGTTGACCAGATGCAAAATGTGAAGACTGTTCAAATATAACTTCCACTTCCTAAGCCTACGCTTCCTGTACCTTCCTTGAGTCCCAACATTCCTGCATCTCTTCTTCTTGGCCTAGAACCATACCTTCCTTTCCTGACTTTCAATCTACCTCAGTCCATTCCTTCTTCGAGCCTTGCTCTTCCTTCTTCCAAGGATATTCCAGCTGTTACTCCAATCCCAGTGGCAGTTGATTCTTCCACAGAGGGTGCTGGTAGTTCTCCAATTCATGGTTCATCATCGATGCCTATTTCCAGCCCCTCTTCACTAGATTCATTGGTGGCTAAAACCATAGAAGCTGCCAAAGATGCTCCATCCATTTCTCCCATCCCCATGCAGCCCTCTGTGTCTTCCACCACAATACTTTCTATGCCCTTCATGTCTAGGGATGAGGTAGACATCTTCGAAGGAAGACTTGCTAGTCTTTTCGACGTACCTTCTACCTCTCCAACATTTAGTGCTGAAGCTGAGCCATTAGTCTTGGCTGACTCCTTGCTGGAGATTTTTGAGAGTCCTCCTTCTTCTAATAGCAAGTCTTCTGCACCTTCAGTGGACCTGGACACATGCCTGGAACTGTTGACTTCCTTTTCGAGAATCCCCTTCGAGGCTCTACAAAGGCCTATTATCAGGAATGGGTTTTTTCAGTGCTGTAATATTGCTGAGCAGTCCAGTATGAACGTCTCAAATCACCTATCCCAGGCTGCAGCTACTATTGATTTCTATATCAACATTTGTCATGCTGCCAATACTGCCAATGAGAAATTGGCTAGGGATCAACGTTTTGTTTCTCAGGTGCATACCGAAATATCAGATCTCAAGGAACAACACTCTTCTACCTCCCAATTTCGAAGTCAGCTGCTGGAGAGGAAAGCTCAACTTGAGGAGGATTTAGCTGCAGTAAACCAGGCCTTGGTTCGAACTGACACCAAATTGCAAATCACCAACCAAGACCTGTCCGAACGAAAAGAAGACATGGCTGCAGCTATTCACCTGTTTCCATCACTTAACAGTAGGAAATCAACTGTACAGAAACAATTGAAACATTGTAATGATTTTTGGGCCAATTTGTGGCGCCATGTACTTGATTCTTTATGAAAAATCAGGCTTTTATCTATTATCTGAGTGTCTTGTGTGTTTGTACATAATGTTTATTTTATTCCTTGTGTTTCCCAAATGGTTGGAAAATAAGGCTTCAAATATCTACCATTAATCTTTTTGGGATGCACATAGCCATTTAAATTTCTTAAATGATATGCTCCAAAAGGCAGAACTCTATGAATTTGATATGGTCCTTCCCAGTTAGGTGACCATTTGCCAAACTTATGGCTTTTAATCCCTATTGGGAGTATTGTTTTCCATACCAAATCACCTTCATCAAAGCCAATATGCTTGACTTTCTTGTTATAATTCTTGGCTGCTTTCTTCTTTTGAAAAAGAATGCTATTTAACGCCAAAATCCTCGTTTCATCTATGTCTTCCAATTCCAAGCACATGCTTTGATGATATTGCTCAGATTTTAATTGATCTTGGCATCTTACCCTCAAAGATTTGACATTAATCTCTACAGGTAAAACTGCATCATGCCCATATACTAAGGCATAAGGAGTAACTCCTGTGCTTGACCTTGGGGAGGTTCTGTAAGCCCATAACACATCTAACAATACATTATGCCAATCCCTAGGATTATCCTCCACAACCTTTTGTATTCCTTTTTTCAAGGACTTATTGGATGATTCAGCTTGACCATTGGCTTGTGCATAATAAGGTGTGGAATTAACAAGACTAATTCCAAATTCTGCCACAAAAGCTTTGACCATTTTCCCATCGAACACAGTCCCATTATCAACTGTTATGGTTTGTGGGATACCAAATCTATGGATCAGATCTTTAATGAACCCAATAACCTCTGTTTGGTCTACAGCCTTGTATGGCTTAGCTTCGACCCACTTAGTGAAGTAGTCAGTGGCCACTAGAATGAAACAGTGATGCTTCGAAGAGGGTGGGTGTATTTTTCCCATCATATCCATGGCCCATCCTCTGAATGGCCAAGGCTTCACTACTGCATGTAAATCAGTTATAGGCACATGCCTTATTGTGCCATGCTTCTGGCATGCTTGGCAACCCTTTGCATATTCTATGCAGTCTTTAAGGATAGTTGGCCAGTAGTAGGAATGCCTTCGAAGCAACCATCTCATCTTCACACCAGGTTGATGAGCACCACAAATGCCTTCATGAACCTCAGCCATGGCTGTTAATGCTTCTTTTGGGCCTAAACACTCCAGCAATAAACCATCTCCCCCTCTTTTGTAGAGAGCATTACCATATAATATATATTGCATGGACTGCAATTTGATTTTTCTGCTGGCCTTCGAAGATGGACCAGCTAAGTACTGTATTATTGGATGCCTCCAATCCTGTTCTTGTAAGTCATTATGATTGACTTCCAAGATCACATTCCTTTAATTCAAAGGTTGTATTAATCTCTGATATGTTGTTTGGCTTATATCCCTTTGGGTATTATCCCTTTTCTTGAAGTTCGAAGCTTTTTGAGCCACATCATTAGCTCTACTGTTCAAGAATCTTGGAACATAGGTTACATTTGCTATTTGAAACTGAGAAAGCAGATGTAATGCAACAACATAATATGGTAGGATGCTTATGCTTTGACACTTGAAAATCCCTTTTACTTGGTTAACCACCAATTGAGAGTCCCCAAATATGTCAACTGCATGTACTTGTAATCCAATAAGGATTTCTAGTCCCACTATTAAGGCTTCATATTCAGCCTGGTTATTGGAACAACTAGCTTCATCCACTCTGAAACCATGCGTGGTTTCTACCCCCTGTGGAGACTTAATCACGATACCAATCCCAATTAATCCATTGGCCTTCGATCCATCGAACCACATTTGCCATGGTTCAACACTAGCCATACCAAGTTCCATTACCTCTTGGCTCTCTGTTTGAGATGGATGATCTGCCAGAAAATTGGCTAATACTTGCCCTTTTACTGCCCTTTGAGAGACATATTCTAAATGAAATTCCGATAAGGCTAATATCCACTTGCCAATCCTTCCCCTCAACATAGGTTTAGATAACATGTATTTAACCAAATCTGTGGTTGCAATTACCAAGACAGTTGTAGGTAAAAGATAATATCTTAATTTCATTGCAGCAAAATACAAAGCAAGACACAGCTTTTCAACAGCTGAATATTTACATTCACAAGAATTTAAAAACCTACTAAGGTAATAAACAGCTTGTTCCTTGCCTTCTTCATTGTCTTGGGCCAAGAAAACTCCCAATGAATCTTCTGCTGCCGCTATGTATAACTTCAAGGGCTTGTTTCCTTTGGGTGGCATCAACACTGGAGGATTGGCCAAGTAGGCTTTGATACCTTCGAAAGCAGTTTGATGCTCTGCTGTCCACACAAATTCCTCTTCATCTTTCAGCCTTAACAAGGAAGAGAATACTTTAGTTTTCCCTGCAGTGTTAGAAATAAACCTTCGAAGAAAGTTAACCTGCCCAAGGAACCTTTGTAATTCTTTCTTACTTGATGGAGGCCTAGCTTCGATGATGGCTTTGGCTTTATTCTGATCAATCTGTATTCCTTTCTTGTGCACTACATAACCCAAGAAATTTCCAGATGACACACCAAAAGCACATTTAAGAGGGTTGAGTTTCAACTTAAACTTCCTCATTCTTTCAACTTAAACTTCCTCATTCTTTCGAAAGCTGCTTCTAAATGAAGCAAATGCTTCTCCATGGACTGGGATTTCACCACGATGTCATCAATATAACATTCTAGATACCCTCCAATAAGGTCATGAAAGATAGTGTTCATAGCCCTCTGATACGTAGCCCCAGCATTCTTCAGACCAAATGGCATCTTAACCCACTCGAAGGTGCCAATATTCCCAGGACATCTGAATGCTGTCTTGTGGATGTCTTCCTCTGCAATGCATATTTGGTTGTAACCAGAGTGACCATCCATCATTGATAGAACTTGATGGCCTGCTGAACTGTCTACCAGCAGATCCACTATAGGCATAGGGTACTCATCTTTAGGAGTTGCTAGATTTAAGTTTCTGAAATCGATGCATACCCTCATTTTGCCATTCTTCTTGACTACAGGCACAATGTTAGATAGCCATTCAACATACCTGGCTGTTCTAATAAAGCCTGCCTTGAGTAGTCTCAGAATCTCTTCCTTAACTTTCTGAATTACTTCTGGACTCATTCTTCTTGGTTTCTGCTTGTATGGCATGAAATTAGGCTTCATAGGGAGCCTGTGTTCCACTAATGACCTATCCAATCCTGGTAGTTCATTGTAGGACCATGCAAAGCAATCCTTGTATTTCTTCAGGATAACCAACAACTGGTCTCTGTCCAGAACATTCAAACAAGCACTTATATAAGTGGGTTGTTGTATGGAACCTTCCCCTAGATTTACTTCCTCTAAGGGATCTTGCGTTTGAGGATTTATCGAAGCTTCTTCTCTAGTTTCTTCTACCTTCGAAGCCATCTTCTCACCTTGTTCTGCTTTTAGGTTCTTTGGTTCAACATCTTTACCCTCCTCCTCATAGACAAAATCTGTCCATAGGGCATCCTCTTCCTGTATCTCCTGGACTTTTGTCTCAATGTCCAATGCACAATATTTCCCAAGGGTCAAACTTCTGACCTGTTGTTGCTCTTGTTTACAGCCAATTATCATGGCTTCTCTTTCTTGTTTCTGTACTTTCTGGACTATTGCTTTTACATCCAATGGTGAGAATTTAATCAGAGCCAAAGACCTGGCTTCTTGTTCTTCATTCCTTTGCCTACAACCAGGCATCATTATCATCTTTAACGACAATCTCTTCATCAGCACTCTCTTGAACCAAGTGCTTCAGGTGTGTCACTTCCTCATCAGCCGTCACTTCGGCTGAGCCATCAGCTTTCCTCAATATACTGAGTGGGGTTACTCCCTCAATATACAGCTTGGCTTCTGCAAAGTCTGCACAAGCTATGAAGGGTTGAGGATCTGCATCAATCTCCTCTGTCTCTCCATTGCCCAGGGCCATCATGATCTTCTGATGCAAAGAGGAAGGCACACATTTGTTGGTGTGAATCCAATCTCTCCCAAGTAAGGCATTATATTTAGCATTGCTGTCGATCACGAAGAATGCTGTCATACAATCCCTGGTTCCCACACTCAAATTGATAGGCAGAATTCCTTGGGCCATCTGCTTATCTCCAGCAAAGCCAGCAATGGTTGTACTGGTTGGGATCAACCTGGGATTTTTCTTCCCTAATTTCTTCAAAGAAGATTTCGGTAATAAATTTACCGCCGCCCCATTGTCTACTAGGACTCGGTTTAACTGTATCCCATCAAAGAAAGCCTTAATGTACAAAGGCTTGACATGTTGAGTCATGGAATTCGAGGGGTATTCAAAAGGATATGAGAGGTTGATGCTCACCTCCTCCTCGCTTTCACACTCAGTTTCCATTGGAATAGCCATTTCAGGAGCATCCTGTACCATACTTACTTGTGATTCCTCACTAGAGACAGGAATTGGATCCATGTCTTGGTCCTCCTGATCCTCATTTTCAGCCTGGAATTCATGGGGTAGTATATGTACCATGTTGACTGATACAGGTGGAAATGAGCCAAACTGGATGGCTGGTTGTACCTTCTCTTCCCCCTGGCTACCTTGCCCAGTGACTTCAACAGCATCCTCCATGCTGCACTCTGGCATTTCATTGTTAACTGATCCCTTCGAAGGATCCTTCTCAACTAAGCTTTCAGTCAGAAATGTTTGTTCAGCCATGAAGGCTTCGAACATTTCTTCTTCTGCCATTTCCTTCTTTTGGCTCATGCCAATCTCTTCTTCTATTTCACTATCACTTTCCATCAGAGCCTTCTCCAGCCCTGCCAAACTGGACTTCTCTCTGGCCTTTAGTTCAGAATGAACTTGGGCCAATTGTTCTCTGCTACAAACCACTTTACTTTGTAGCGTCGGTTTTGGAACATGGTCTGACTTCGAAGCTTTCTTTTCTTCTGTCTTGACATGTGAAGAACTCTCTTCACTCTCTTTCAGATCTCGCTGGTACTGGGTGTACCTGCGCTGAATCTTCCTCCTTTGTGATCTGGAAATAACCGGAACCATATTTGGTTCCTTTGTCTTTGGGTGCTTCAGCAATACCCAGTTGTTTGGGGCCACCAAAGGAGGTTTGACCATTCTGCCTGTAATTCCAATATCTCTCCTGGCAGGGAATTCCCTAGGTTTGTTTTGCATTACAAACCAATCTGGGACTCCAGGCACCCAAGAGCTTACTGATTCAGATGTTGAATCACCCTTTTCCACCTTCGAAGCCATCTTTGGAACTGGCTGTGGAGGTAAGTGCTTGGTTCTGGCCTCATACTTCGAGCTTGATTCTGGCCTTCGATGGAGATGGCCATTTTCTGTTCTGGTTGGTCTGGGGGGCCAATCTCTGGCTTTAGTCCCATAACCTGAATTCCTCTCTAATCTTCTTTCAGAATGTTTGCTCTCCATTTTGTAGTAGTTAAGTGGCCTAGACTCATGCAAGGGCCTTTTACCTTTAGCATTTGTTCTGTCAACTGCAGGCTCAACCACCACTGATCGCTGCCTATCACTAGCCGGGTACGGCCTTTTGTTATAAGCGTTGGTTGATCTAGGACGTCTCTGAACATCCTTATAGTATTGCTTCTCATCAATTGGAAGCCCCTTCAACCATTTGTAGCTTAGTCTACACCTTGGACACATCCTTTGCATTACAGCTGCTTCCAAAGAATCGTCGTCCAGTATTTCCTCATCAGAATGTTCCTTCTGATGTGAGAGACTCTGTCCAACAACTGGTAGATTTCTGGTCTCTTTCTTGGCAGCTGTCTGGTTGGCAATATGCATTTGCACATTGACCTCTTCCAATTCCTGCAGAGATAGATTCTGAAAATTTGGAACAACCACATTAGCCGCGCTTTCTCCAACTTCTGGAAACGGGTTACTGTCAATTCCCATGGCTTTCTCTATTTTGGTTGGGAATTTCAGACTTCCTTTCCGGATTTGCTCTTGGATCCTGTCTCGGAAAACAATGCAGTTTTTAGTTGAGTGAGACCAAGAATTATGCCATTTACAGTATACTTTTCCTTTAAGTTCATCAAGAGAAGGCAGTTTTACCCCTTTTGGTAACTTAAGGAAATTGGCTGCAAGCAAATGATCAAAAATGTCATCTGCTTTTGTTAAATCGAAAGAATACTTTCTGTGAAAGTCTTTCTTTTTAAACTGCTGGTCGATAGTCGTATCCTTATGAATTAATGCTTCACAGATTACAGGTTCTTTGCCCACAATCTCTGCTGCATCAATCTCATAATTGGGATCTCTATAATAAGTCTTATACGAAGCATTGTTTCGATCTTGTTCTTCCTCTAATAATGCTTCATATCGAGACACCTTATAGGTTAATTCGACTAAATCCCTAAATTCAGTTGAGTCAAACTTCTTTCGAAGCCTGAACTCTAAACCGTTTTGAGCCAATCTTACAAATTCTGGCTCTGGAAGGATGACTCTACATTTACTTCGAGCCCTTTTAAATCTGGCAATGAACTGAGTAGCCTTTTCTTCAGGCCTTTGACTCAATCTTGCCAAGTCTGCCATGGACACCTCTGGCTCCGATTGGAAAAATTGGGCATGAAATGCCTCTTCCATTTGTTGCCAAGTTTGAATGGAGCCAGGTGTAAGGTTGATATACCATACAAACGCTCCCCCAGTTAGAGAGTTTGGAAATAATCTCAATTTTATGTAGTCATGATTAGTGAATTCACCACACTGAGCAGCGAATCTAGCAATATGCTCTACTGTTGATTGATTTCCAGTTCCATAGAATAGGGTAAAATCTGGTATTCTGAACCCTCTTGGGTATTCATGTACCCTATCCACCCACTCTGGGTATGGTTTTCTATATACAGGAGTCTGGACCCCCCGAGCCATTGGTCCACACATCTCCCTAACAATATCAGCAATTTGGTCCCTAGGGACCATATTTTGGGCTTGCTGAACCACTACTGGAGGAGCAAACACAGGGTTTGGTGGACAACCTTGTGCCTGTGGTCCTCTTGGTCCATAAAGTGGTACATTTGGGGCTGGTTGCCCCTGTGGTGCAGGTTGCTGTTGGGGGTATGGGTAACCCCTTTGAGCCTGTCCTGCGAAGGGACCTGTGAAAGGTGCTGGAACGGGTGTTGTGTCCCTTCCATTTATAGGAAAACCTTCCAACCCCCCGGGTATAAATTCGAATAAGGGATTATTATACCCCCTGGTGCCAGGTATGGCTTCGAACATGGGATTTGCCACCATTCTTATGCCAGTTTCTTGTACTTGGCCAGATCTACCAACTGGTGTGGCTTCACTGTTGAGTACTGTGGCATTTTGGCCTACTACAGGCCTTGAAATGGGTTCATACCAAGACTGAGGCGATGGTCTTTCATAGTTCTGAGTACTAGTCTGACCATTAATTTGTCCATTAACTTGCATAGGCTGTTTTTCTCTAGCCAATCTTTGCTGAGGGACATTTAAAATTTCCTCTGTAGGTCTTGTATTTGTTGGTTGGTGGTTGTTCATTCGATCCAAAAAGGATGTTGCCCACCTTTCCATTGTGTTCATTAGTTGTTGTCCCATAGCATTTACTAAGCCATCCCATGGATTTGTTGGCTGAGAAGATGGAACAGTGGATGGTCCAATTCCTTGGTTTCGTCCAATATCCTGAACATATGGTTCTTGTCCAGAAGTACTGGTCTGTTCGACCATAGGTTCTGATAACATAGGAGTTTCCACAGGACGTGTTGCCACATTATCCTCTGGATTAGGTATTTCTACCTCTCCTTCTACGCCTTCTTCCAGACGTTCATTTTCTCCTTGTCGTCTTCGTCTAGCCATTTTAACGGGTCCCACTGGGCGTGCCAAAAATATATGTTGGCTTTTTGGCTTTCGAAGGGTGTATTTGTAAATGCGAGCGTGCCAGCAAGGATCAATCAGTCCTTACAGAAATTATAATTGCCAATCAATTATCAGGCGACTATGTTTTAGTTCTTTCAGCCTCAATGAAGAGGACTTTTACTGGCGGCTTGATTTTAGGAGAAATTAAAAGAAACGACAATTAATATGAAGAACAATTGAAGTATTTCATTAACATAAATACTTACAATAGTCCAAACTCAGCCTCGAGGAGGTTTACAGCAACAGTCTACTTGAATCTACTTGAAACTACTCCTATGAATTGAAGTACAGTGCAGGTATTTAAAGAACAAGTATTTAAAGTACAGGAAATGTAAAACTGGAAAGATAAATATGAAGTAAAGACTGGTTTGTATGATCTGAGTCTGGGGGCCTTTTCTGGGGACTTCCTTGCTATTTATACTTGTCAAGGATGACCTTCGAACTGTACTTCGAACCGTCGAACTGCTCCTCCATGATCGCTGATCATGCTGCCTTAGAAATAGTTCCACTACGCCATCACTTGCAATTGAACTTCCCTCCTGTATTTGAATTTGAATATAGGTAACCGTTAGGGCCACGTCACCTTGTATCTGATTACTGATCTAGTGTTACTCAGACCACTTGAGAACCAATATTTATTGCCACGTGTATGATTGAGATTGAAGGTTAAAATCATCTTCCCATAATACCCTCATTCTGCCACGTGTCGAACTGTAACTGGCTTTTACAAAATATGTAGCCAACAGAAACCAAATGGGTAATGAATGGATGAATGATAGCTTGGTTGTCTACATTGAGAGAGATATTTTTGATAGCATTGACAATGATACTATTATGGAAAGATTTCAAAATATGAAACTCGTCAGGGTCAATTGTAAAAGTTTAAAATTTTAAACTTTTTATAATGGATATTAGTTTTTAATGTTTAACATGAGTTCGAAAAATTATTATTATGTTATTGTTATTGATTGAGAAAGAAAAATTTTGAGATTGTAATTAATGGGTGCCCCCTATATTAAATTCTTGGCTCCGCCACTGCACACGAATAAAATATTTCAAAATTCGCTGATACAATTCGGATGACAGATCAATCATTCCATATTCACATGAACCCAATCCGCCCATAAATAAAGTTCAAAAGAAAAGAAAAGAAAAGAAATTACTAATAAGCTACAACATAGAGGATAAATAATAAAATACATACATTTGTGAAAATAAAAATAATATCTTAAAAATATATATACATTGTGTCATGATCTATTATAATAAATAATACAACTTTTTTTTAGATTATTAGTTATTAAAGATTATAAAAATTATAAATTATAATTTAATAAAATATTCAAAATTCATAACGTCCAGACCGTTAAATTGTTCGCATTCATCTACTGACCTGTATTACCTGCTCAATTCAAATCCATCAAATCAATAATGAATGAAGATTCATTTTTTTAATCTGTTTGATAGAATATCACCCGGGTCAATCCGGATCACCCCTTTCATATCGTTGACCATTCAACAATAGTAATATGATTTTGATATTTCTAATCAAAAAATAAAATAAAATAAAATAGTAATATGATTGTGACATTTTTAATCAAAAAAAATAAAATAAAACGAAAAAGATGACGTGATAATAGGAATACGCGGTGGGTGGGTGTCAAAAAGTGCACGAGGTTGGTGGAATTTGTTCAACCATACCACACGGGAAAAACGCATCGTTGTTGCCCCTGCGTGAGGTAAACAACACGCCCACAGTGTGTGGACACGTGTCCGCACTTAGTGGTGCCAGCTAAGCCACCTACATATCATTTTATTTTGGATAAATTATATTCACGCCCTTCACATTTTTAAAAAATACATAAAATTTTATAATTTTGATATAATTATATTAATTTCTCTTTTAATAAAGTTAAATAATTTAAAATTAATGCAAATTGTGTAAAAATATAAAAATAAACAATATAAAGTATATATTTTTACATACGGAAAATGATTTGTGGCTCAAATTGTGTCCCTCTGAATTGCTCAAAAATAGTACACGCTCTCTCTCTCCTCTCTCAACTCTGGTATATGTTTCTCAATCCCAACAATACCAATCTCTCTCCTCTCTCAACTCTTGAAATCCTTTAGAGCTGCAATTCAATTGGTTTGCAAAACCCATCTCATTCGGAGCTGTGATTCAACTCGTCTTCAAAACCCATTTTTCATTCAGAGCTGCGATTCAAGGATTCAATACCAGAAAGAATCTTGTCTGTATTTTTATGTTTGCATTTAACTTTCTCTGGCCATATTTCAATAACATGTACATGGATTTCCAAAATACCTCTTGGGTAAGCATTATTCGAAGAAGGAAAAAGAATGAAAAGAAAATAACACAGACAACAAGACTTAAATCTATAATTCCCGTAGATAATTAAGATGGAAGAGAAAATCCCTTTATTGAACCTTAAAGCGAGAATTCAAGATTGAATTATCTCTTGTTTAACCATGTCACCATTTTGTTGAGAGTTTAGTAGAATTAGAGTGAGTGTTTTCTTATAGTGTTCTTGGTGCTAGGGGCAGATGGAAGAAATGGTTAAAAAGAAAAGCACAAGGGGCTAACAACTGATTCAGCTATTCAGTTTGTATACATCACACAGATTCAGCTATAGACACATCCCAAAGCACACATATACATCACACATAGAAGAACAAGGCTGTGTAGCTATTCAGTCCCATTTAGCTAACAACTGCAACTTTGTTATTTGGAGCAATTTTACTTTGATTATTGCAAAGTGCTATGCATGGAAGTGTAGAAAACATGCAACTAACTAATGAAAAATTTGGAAATTCCATTCAAGATAAGGAATACAATGTTAAAAATAAAAATAAAAGGAGTATGCAATAATGCAGTGACAAGCATTCCTTAATATGATCTGCATTTACAAGTGGGACAAACTATACAACAAACAAAGGTGAACACCAAGAACACAAAATATAGAGAACCATTCTTCTAATCCCCTGCCAAACGTGATGCTTCTAATTGGCTTTTTCAATGAATGTGCCAACCATAAACGCATAGAATTGATATATGTTCAATCAAATTTAATGACCAAAAACAGAGTAGTGGTAATGCTATACTCAACCTTAACTCTTAGCTCTTAGTCTTTATGAAATAAAAAGAAGAGTATTGGTAATGCTATACTCAAGCTTAACAATATAAAAAAACAAAGTGAGAAGACTTTTACGAAGAGAATAAAAATTTATAAGAAAATAAAAATTTCCCCAGATTCAAGCTTAACAAGAAAATAAAAATTTATAAGAAAAAATAAATAAAAACTCAATCTGAATAAAGCACAAGCACATTCAGTGACAAGATAATAAAAAATTTTTGTTGTTGCTCACAAAGTAAGAAGACTTTTACGAAGAGAAAAAATTGTAATCACAGGTACCTTTAATCTCAGTTTGAACAAGAAAATAAGAAAATAAAAACTCAGTGATTCAAGCTATAAAAAACTCAATTTGTCGATTAGTTCCTCTCTCTCTCGGCAGAGATTTACGGACGGCGAACACCACATTCAGTATTCCGCTGGTCGTCGGTGGTCAATCGAGTCGGTGGTCAGCGCCAGTCACTCTAACTATTGGTCGCTCTCAGTTCTTCGCTCCCAGTTCTTCTTCTTTGACTAGTTCCTCTCTCTCTCCTCTCTCTCATATTTCTTTCTTTATTTCTAACGCGCGTGGTGTCAATCAAATGTTGTGCAAGTGGGCAAACAATACAAAAAGTGCCTTTATCACTTTCGGGCTATTCGGGGGGCTCCTTTTCAAGCTATATAGAATAACCGTTTATATAAAATCAGTTTTGATTGGTAGCTCGAATCCCCTTCCCCCGAATCCCCCTAATCGACGAAACGACGTCGTTTCGTGATTTTTTTTTTTTTTTTTTTTTTTTTTTTTTTCATTTCAGACGAAGAGAAACAGAAGGAGGAGGAAGAAGAGAAGAGAAGAAGAAAAGAAGGGGAGGGGGAGGGGGAGGGGGCCAACAAACTAGGGCTGGAGGCGGAGGAGGAGCTGCCGAAGGTGGGGCGGAGGCGAGGCGACGCAGGGCGAGGCTGGACGACGAGTTTCGAGCTACGAACGACGCCGAGCGACGAGCTGCGAACGACGAGCTTCGGACGACGCCGGGCGACGAGAGGCGACGCCGGGCGATGAGCTTCTTCCCCTCTCTTCTCTTCCTCCTCTTCCCCGATCTTCTGTCTCTCTCTCTTTCTCCCTCCCTCTCTCTCTCTCTCTCTCTCTCTCTCTCCTGAATTTCGGGGGATTCGGGGGAGCTCGGTTTCGAGCTCCCAAGCTTTATTCTATATAAAATAGATGATAACATTATTTTTTCATCTATATAATTAACAATTTATTGATCAAAAAATAGCAAAACGTTAGATGAATCAAAATCTCAATGGAGCTTAATATAATGGGTAAATTATACTTTGCCTCCTTTATATTTGTACACTTTTTCACTTTGGTGTTTTTTTTTTTTTTTTTTTTTTTTTCATTTTAACTTTTTATGTTTCAAATTTTTCTTAATTTATTCATAAAATTAATTTCTGTTCAAAATTAGACAGAAAATATCATAACAACGGTCACATAACATAAAAAAAGATATTATTATATTGAGATTTAAGTTTATATCAGAAATATGAGTTATATATAATAAAATATTTTTATGTCACGTGATAGTTAATGTAATTTTGTTACATAAAAAAGTTTGTAAGTTTATTTTATTATTATTTTTTGAGTAAACTACACTGTCATCCTTTGAAATTAAATATATTCTATTATTTTGACATAATTATACTGACTTAAAATTAAATGGACTAAAACTAATATAGGTAATGTGAAAATAGAAAGATAAATAACATAAAATACACATTTTCATGTAAAAAGATATAATAATATTATTTTTTAATTATTATGTAAATTAAAATTTTATGGAACTATAGACTTGTAGTATTTTTTAAAATTTTTTAAAAATGTCAGGATAATCTATTTATTTATTTTTAGAAAATTGCTTCGGACCCCCACTGGCAGTCGACCCCCAGTGAGGTGGCAGCCTGTGATTGGGCCAAAACAAATTGTTTTTTTTTTTTTTTGAAGTTTTAGCCAGTGGAGGCGCGCCACGTCACTGGGGGCGCGACCCCCACTGGGGGTCTGCAGCGGGGTTGTTATTTTTAAATTTATATATTTATTCCTTCAAACTTATTTGAAGAAGCCAATGGAAATGTTTAAGAATAAGTCCTCGATTGTCCGATCAATGTAAAGAGGCTGTGCCAAAAAAAACATCGAATACCCTGGCCATGTTTGAGGACTTTTTCTGATTCGTCGTGGTTGTTTTTTTTCCTTCTATAAAAAAAAGTCAGGATTTTCGATGTCCTATAAGGAATGTCTCATGCCTCGTTTTAATTAAAAATTCATGTTTTATTATTTTTGTTTTTATTGATTTTTTTAAAAACTTGTGTCAAATTTTTTTATTTTTATCTATCTAGTGTAGAAAAATTTTTAAAATAAAAAAATAACTATTTTTTAATTTTTTTTTGTCTTTAATAAATTTTTTTTATTCGTCTAGTCAAGTAAAATCCAAAAATCTTAAGTTCTTTGAAATTCTTTTAAAAAAGTGAAGTAAAAATAAATAAATAAATAAATCACTTAGTTGGCATAACATGCTATTCTATTGGGATGCTATTATTTGAATTGTTTATTTTATAAAATCCGTCAATTGATTATTTATAAAAAAAAATTAAATTAATCATACTTATCTATTTACATGGCGAAATTATACTATTTGTTTTTGAAAAAATGAATAGCAATCAAGAATTGATAATAGACCATTCATTGACCTGATCATATAACTACTTATATTAATTTAAGTTAATTTTTTTTTTGTATAAGAGATCTATTTGTTGAATTTCACCAAATAAATAATTTAAATCATTTATCTGGAAATCTTAAAATAATTACCAAATATCTGAAAATAATATATGCTTTAATACCTCCCACCCTAACCTGTTCAATCACAATTCAATAATTGCCAAAGCTTTAGAATGGCAACCTGTTTGTTTATGATTATTATAGGTACCTTACGAACTACCTGGGACACCAACCGATTAACATAGAAAAGCAAATAAACGTGTTAATATTCTGGCCAACAAAAAGAACAACATAAAAGAAGGCCCCCCAAAATTTGACTAATGTTTTTTTATTTTTTTATTTTGTGTGTTAACAAACTAACTTTTAAAATATGCCAGCCTTGACTGATATATACTACCTTTTTAATTTTTAATCAAGTTCCCCTAACAGGCAAAAGAAAAAAGAAAAAAAAAAAAAAAACTCTAATAATCAAAATTATTTTATAGGGTCAAACTATAGTTAACATAAATATTTACAATCAAGTCTTAAAGGCACGCTTGTTTGATGGGATTCACCCATGGAATAGAACTCCATGTTCGGAGTATAGAATAGTCCATTGTTTGGTTAATAAATTTTACGCCGTACTATAGTCTATCTGGACTATTAGTCTCAAATTTGTTGGACTAGTATGTCCTAAAAAGGGAGTGTAGAGCACAAAACTCAAGATAACTCTTCCCATGAGATTAAACAATAAAAATACATTTTTGACCCTCTATATTCCCTCTTTTTTTCTTTTTCTTTTTTTTTTGGATAGCAGTGGCTGATTGTTTTAAGGTTTTTTTTTTTTTTTTGGATAGCAGTGGCTGATTGTTTTAAGGTTCTGTATGTATAAGTTAGTTTTGTGTAACTTTTATATGTTTTTTGGTCTTGTTATATAATTACGTTTTCTCTATTCCTCAAAAAACATTAAAAAAACAAAAAAATAAGTTAACTTCTTGTATTTTAAATTGTGTTGTGCCATTTTAAATTAGAAGATATTAGTGTTAGGTTTGCTTTGACATAATATTACGGAACTAATATTTTATTTTTTTTTAAATTAAATTTGGTGCATTCATGGTATAATTATACTAAATAGCGTTTAAAAATCTCAACTCTCAACTGAGAATTAAAAAAAAAATAATGTAATTTTTATTGATATTCTATTTATTTAATTTTTTTAAAGTTGTAGTTAAAAAATTAAATAAAATTTATAACTCAAATTTAGTATTCCTATTATTTAGCAAACAATTCAGAATGACAAAATAGTCTTCAAACATTTATCATTCTTCATAATAATCCAACCAAACATATGATTCAATAGAATAGTCATTTCTTGACATATAATTGTTGGTTGTATAATTTGTATAAGCCAATCACAATTCAACACGTGGCTTAAGAAGGGCAATTTGAGGAGATATTACAAATTGCCAACCATAGTCAGACACGTATCATCCCATATTAGTTATAATGGGTCTGCGTAGCACTTGAATGATCAAAGGATATAAAGTGATGTGGCCTAACGGTTACTCACAAAATTCAAATTCAAAATCAGAAGGGAAGCCTAACTGCAAATATGGCGTAGTAGGACTGACTATGAGAGAGTATGTTCAACAATCATGGAGGGACATTTCGACGGTTAGAAGCCAACTTCGACAGTTATCATTGAGGAGTATAAATAGCAGAGAAGGCTCTAGAAAAAAGATCTGGACTCAGATCAAAAAACCAGTTTTATTTACTTTGTTTTCCCTTCCAATTTTTACAATTCTTTACATTCATGTACTTCAAATTCCTGTACTGTACTTCATTCATAGGAGTAGTTTCAAATAGCTTGTTGCTGTAAACCTCTACGAGACTGGGTCAGATCATTGTAAGTTTTTCATTTTACTTAAGGAAATTCTGAAATTATTTTTTACGTAATTGTTATTTGCTAAAATCTCCTAAACAAGCCACCAATAAAAGTCCTCTTCATTGAGGCTAAAAGAACTAAAACACAATCGTCTGATAATTGATTGGCAATTAACCTTTTGTAATGACTGATTGATCCTTGCTGGCACGCTGAAAATTACAATACTAACCTTCGAAAGCCAAAAAAGCCAACAATAATCTGATGCCTAAACAAATATAAAATACATATTCTTTCTAACCAAATAGTTCAAAGAATATGTATATCAAAATTAACAATCTGATAGAGTACAATCATCTTTTATCTAATCTCTCTACACAAAATGACTAAAGTGAATATAATAATAATAATAATAATAATAATAATAATAGAAATATTAAATAAACCACTGCATGAATTGTCGTCTCTTTGTATTTGAAACATCAGTAAATCTTACACCTTCTCGTGATCTGAGCCACTATTATAATGCTACGTGTGGGGGCATATTTTTAGAAATGACAACACGTGGCGAAGGTGGCACTGAAGTGCCAGCCGAGGTGCCACGTGTCCTGGTCATGACGCCGAGGTGATCTCGGCTAGGCCGAGGTTATCTGCGGAGATACCGGAATCCGAGGTGAACGGATAAGGGGCAAGAGTCCTAGAATAGGGGAGGATCTCAGTCTGAATAAGGATAAAAGCGATTAGAGAGTTTATCTTTATCTATTTGAGAGTCCTGGATAAGCATTGAGTCAGAGTCCATTGAAGCTAGGCTTCTACGGGGATCGGGTCAGTGCTGGCTATAAAAGTAAGGCACCCTCATGGGTCTAAGGTACACTTTTGATATTCTGACTAAGTGAGTTAAGTACTATTTGCTATCTTTGAGAGATAACTGAGTACTGACTTGATTGTCGGAGTGCCCTGTAGACACCCCATTTTTGATCGTCCTCAAGACTTGGACGTCACCGTTTGAACACCCGGTGATTATCCATGTTTGTGTTCGTTTGGAGTTCCCGGAGGTCTCGGCTACGCGCCCTGCCTCAGGATTTCCGAACTCGACCGTTTTGTGTCTGGTTTTGCACCAAACACTTGTGTTTTGCCTTGGAAGGGCAAGGGATGCCTTGTGAGGCATCCCCACACATCACCGGCCGTGGCTTGAGGCCACCGGCTGTTGTTTGTGTCCATCGGCCATATATTTGGCCGACCGGCACTCTTTTTGGCCGACCGGCCATCAATTTTGTCAAAATGACAATTTTAGCTAGCCGACTACTGTTCATCTGCTTTTAGCAGATATTTTATGCCAGCTGTGATAGCTGGCACCCACCCCATTCCCCTCCATACACGTGTATGGAGGGATTTCCCTCTTGGATGGCTTGTTTTGGAAGCCTTACAAGAGGGAATTGCCTATATAGGAGAGCTTCTTCTCTTGACATAGGGGTTAGACATTTTAGACAGCTTTTGTAAAGCTTGAGTTCTAGGGTTAGGGTTTGATACATATTCTATCTCTATAAGTGTGTGTTTTGTCCTACTTTTGCTCACAAACACACACCAACACACCATCTCTTGGACTTGAGACCCTTGGAGGGTTGTTTTAGTGTTTGGAAGCTGGATTTAAGCCAAGGAAGGCTGTTGGAGCATTGTTTGTGAAGGAGGGTTTCAAGGGTAAGAAACTTCCCTTTTAATCCCCATTTTTGCATAGCTTGTTAGCCTATCTTAGAACTGTTTTTGTGCTTAGTGTATAATACAAAAAAGTTCTTTTTTTAAGCCCTCTTGATTGTTTGTTAAGAGTGTTTTGTGGTTTGGAGGTGTTTGACCACCCTTAGGCCTTGAGAGGCCCCATTTTGTGCCATTTTTGGTGAGCCTCGAGACTTTGGTGCTTGGGCCTCCTCACCACTGAAATCTTGAGGGATTTCAGTGGTGAGGATGGTGCCTTGAAGTCTCAAGAAGGAGAGGGCCACCCCCTCTCCTTATTGTCCTTGAAAAGGGCTATTTTTGCCTCTTTAATGAGCACCTAGCTAAGCCTCATGTTGACCATGCCTTGGCTGTCATTTATGCTTATTTTGCCATGAAATAACATTGTTGTGTGTTGGTTTTGGTACACCACGTTAGTTTAACATACATGCCATGTAATGCCTTGTTGTTGCCTTAATATGCCTTAGGTTGTAAACCATGATTCAAGCATGTTTAGGCCTAGCTTTGTGAAGCTCTCATGTTTATTTCACCATGTTTAAGGTCTGTCCATAGTTGTTTGGGTCGATCTTGACATGCATTGCATAGCTCCCTTGCATTTTAGCTTGTAGGCTTCAAGTGTGTGAATGTGTAGCATGTGTTGCTTGCATTATTCCAGTGGTTTGGAACCACCAAACATGTCATTTCAGTCCCTAAGGTATGCTTGTATGCTTGCCTTGGATGCCTCTTTGAAGCTTTGGAAGCTTGCCTTGTATGCCCTATGTTTTGACTATTGTGCATGCCTTTGAATTTGAGTCATTTAGATGCCATTTAAGTGGTCTTTTGGCCTTGTTTTAACATGCTAAAAATCTGTTTTTAGTTATTTAATGCATGCCATGTTTGCCTTGCTAAGTGTAGTTCAATGCATCATTAGCTTGCTTTGAATTCTTTGCCATTTGCATGCCATTGTTTGTCTTGTTTAAGTTGGTTTGGCACCTCTTATAGCATGATTTCAAAGCTTCATTTGCATGCCATTAGTCCATGGTTTGTCCCTTTTAAATGCGTTTAAAAGTTGCTTCATTATGCTTAAGCCTTGAACCATGTATCTTTGCATGCTTGCGTGAGCATTCGCCTTCATGAACTTAGCATTTTGGCCACTGTTTTGGGCCTATTTAGAGCTGCCTAAATCATGTTTAAGTCCATCTTTTCATTAGTTTGCATTGCCTCATGTTTGCTTGTATGCTTGCATAAGTGCCTTGCATTGCCATGTTGCATCCTTAGCTTGTATGCCTAGGTTGCATTGCATTTTTCAAGCATGCCTTGTCCCTTGATTTAGTGATTGGGATTGGGCCTTTGATTGTTTGTATGCATTACATTTGAAATTGGAAATGCACACTTGGTTCTCTTGGGCCATCGCGCATTAAAATGCGCCATTGGTGGTCCGAGAACCAAGGACCATGTCCCTTTGAGTCCTACACATGATAAGGGGTAAGGTTGGTGCATATATTGCTTGAATTTCATTGCCATGCAAGTTCTGTCCTCTGCTGCTGTGAGTTGCAGGTCCTGCAGGAACTTTTTGCCGACCGGCAATATTTAGTGCCGATCGGCAATGTATTGGTGGCCGATAGCCTCATTTCCAGCCGATGATCACATGCTGCAGTCGGTGGCCATTCTACTTAGCCGATGGTGATCCCCAGTATCTGAAGAAGCATCTCTGAGACTTTGGCAGTCTTTAAAAGGGCAGAGCAGGGAAAACAGAGGCAGTCTATGCATGGCAGTGCAATTCCGAGCAGGACCCGAGCATGCGTTGCATCAGGCTCTCCTCCCGAGGTGGTTTACTGTTTTTCCTAGTTTAGTTAGTTGTTAACTAATTAGGCAATTTGTAATATTTAATTAGCTTGCGTAGTTAATTAATTTGTATTATTCTTTTGGTCCCTCCGAGCGAGGGCGAATCTGTAATAAGTGTGGGTGCGTGTGTGTGCATGTCTTCCAATCCCCACTTCTTTCTTCCCTTTTATTTACCCGCTTATGATGGTAAATTAGGGCATGTTTAAATTAGCATACCTTATGTTATGCATGCGTGCATCCATACATTTGTCTTGCATGCACCGGGCTCGGTACATCATGCTAAATGCATTGTATATCAAATCTAACTTGAATACGTGCATCGAATGATTGCATTTCACATGCCATTTTAGGATTAGCCGAGCCTAACCTAATTGCATTTTGTGTGCGATACATTAGCCACTTAACATGAACTAGGCCATGCATGTTTGCTAACTAGTTTATTGTTTTGGCACGGAGTACAATGTAAGTATTTACGCTTTAGCATCTCGCATGCGTGTGAATGTTAACATGACAGCATGATTACCATGTAGCTAAGTGCTTATATGAGATAAACTGCTTGATTGCCTGTGGGTGAAGGTTGGATTGTTTGAGTTGGAAAAACTCGTTGAAATCCGTGTTTTAGCCTACTTGCGAGTAGCAAATTCCAAAGCATTTTCAAAACAAACGGATATGCAATGCTTGTTTCCAAATTAGGCAATCTAGTCTATACTTGTTTGTTGTGCCCATAACATAGTAAATCTAGGCTAATAACCGGAATAAGAATACATAACGTTTTCAAAACAAGATATCACGGTTAGTAGAGGCCGGTCTTCGGATCGGGCGAAAGGGGGTGCTCATAGCTGACCTTCCCCGATCGTACCCAAGCTCCCGAGCCAAGACAACTTTGGTGATGACGGACACGTGGCCTTTGGCACCGAGTCAGGGTTTCCTAAATTTCTCCATTAAAAAATATTTAGGTGGCGACTCTGTATCTGGCAAAGCAGTCCATGTTTGGCACTTCTTTTCAAAATCTGTTTTTCTCAAAACGATTTGCCAGAGTTGGACTCTTTGGTTCAAATTAAGAACCGCAACAAACAAAAGGGAGTCCGAACCGTAGAGCGAGGCCCACGGGCGCGTCTACAATTTCTGGCGACTCTGCTGGGGATTTAGAGAGCTTGACTCGAACTCGTGATATCCTGTTTTGATTACACTTATGTGTTTCTTTGCATTGCATGTGCATTGGTGCGCCTAGGATACCATGTTGGCCATCTGCTATTCCTGAGCGGTTTGCTGGAGGCTTGTCTTGTCAAGGCATGACCATAAGGCTGACCGGTTGCGGGCTCTGCCAGTATGGAAACACAAACCCCGGTTTTACCGGGGCACCCTTCTTGACCATTCGACCTAGTGCATATCGAAATCCATAGTGACCATTCCAAACTAGGACAGGTTGCTTACCCGATATAGGTTGTTTGAAACCGCTACGTGTGTAGTGAAACCCTAGCTCCTGACACAATAGGACAGGGAAACCCTACCCCAACATAGGGGTGTATTGGTTCTCATTTACTTGCTATGTGCTTTTAGAGTGTATCTCTACAGGAACACACATGTCAGTTCACAAGATTGGGTATCAAGCCTGAGGGCGTCAGTATCAGTTTGTGAGAATCAGTTATGTCTGTGGGTATCTGGTTCAGTGATTTTGGGCAGTGATTCTGGGGAACAGTGATCAGTAGTAGAGTACAGTTGTTCGGCTATACCTGCGTTTGATCCGTTTAAGTTGAGATGCTGCATGTTTTTTTTTTCTTTTAAGGGGTTCGAAGAGTTGATCCGGGGTAGCTAGTGTTCCTACTTGCTGAGGCAGGACTTATGATGACACAGAATTCAGAGGAGATTGTGGTTATGACAGCCGCATTAGATCAAGAAATCACCCTGCAAAGCGGGACCAATGTCGATGTGCGACACCCACCCAGGTCGCCTGTTGCGCACCCGGTTTGGACCCCCCAGCTGTATCAGGCTCGCGAGCCCACCACATTCGAGTTAATGGGGATGATAGGTGATCTCCAGAGGTCCGTGGCGGATCTCGCTTACGGGATGTCAGCTTCGCCGCCAGCGCACCGCACCATATGCCGGGAGTTTTATACCCCAGGAGCCCCCGCTGTTGGGACGGATTGTGATTGAGCTTAGCCAACCGGAGATTGCCTCCAGCTATGGCAATGACGTACCAACACCAACCCAAATCCTAGATCAGGCTGAGGCCAGAGACAAAGGCAAAATGAAGGCAGATGCCGATCCTATTGAACAATTGCTGTGGGCAGTAGAGGCTTTGAAAGCCGGGGGGATGAACCAAGCAACAGATATCTGCAGTTGTGACAAAAGCTGTGGGAGGACGCTTTCCCGACTCCGCCTGCTGAGGGCAGTTCCAGTCAATCAGAGAACCGGGATAGGCCCCGTCATGCCAAAACAGTTCTTCCCGCTCCCAACCCTGCATCCGGAAAGGATAAAAAATCCAAGGCCGCACCCGCCGATCCGTTCGCTAGTGCATCTAGCAAGAGTGCTCAGACTCCCAAAGTACCTGCCTCGAGGGCGCCGAGTCTTCCATCCTCTCTACATGCCTTTGTCTAGGGCACTCTTGATTTTGGCCAAAAAAGGGGCATCTTTACACCTCTTGAGCCCCGACCCCTACCGAAGAATCTCCCTGCCACGCATACGCCACTGTGTACTGTGCGTACCATTAGCAGACTGGTCATGCTACCGATAACTGCTTCCGCCTCCGTCATGAGGTGCAGGATTTGATTGACAACGAGGTTATCCTCCCGCCTACCTCGGCCAAGTCAGTCACTACAGAGTTCTTGGATTTTGAGGATACCGATAGTGCAAGCGTGTAATCAGGAAGTGAACCACCTGTGGGTGACACTTGGCATATTTTTGATGTGGTGTCTGGCACGCATTTTTGAGCATCTGCGAATGCTAGTTTTGTAAAATCTGGCTTGGGTGTCGAGTCAGTCTTTGTTTTATTTTGAGTCTGTCTCGTTGTCTTGAGTCAGTCCTTTTTTTCTCACGGGTCTGTCTTGTTGTAGCAAGTCAGTCCCCTTTGTACAGAATGTCAGGTGATTCTAGGGTTGTTGCCTCGAACACCATTTTGTGATTACCCCTTTTTGTTTTCCTTTTGAGTCTGTCTCGGTTGAGGAGCCAGTCACAATCAGGGAATCTGAATGAAACAGCTGCGGCTATCACGTTTCCGTACTTGTTGCTGTTTAAGCTAGTTGTGCCAGAGGATGTGAATGGAACGACAGTACATCCTACCTACTCTCTTGTGCCTTGAACATCGTTGTAATGACCTAAGCTTTTCAAAAAACCCTTTTCGAACACTGCGGTGATAAAAACGAAGAGGGAGCAATTCCTCGGGTTTTGCGAAACTTTGATCATTTTTGAGAGAAAGATCGGCATGCTAAGCCTTTTTATGAATGAAATCATGCTTGCTAGCGTGAGTACTGAGAAGGATCCTGGTTTGATCCGGACTGGTTCCACACTATCTTCTGCGCGAGCGATTTGTCGCTTCCTTAAAAACTTTCAAAAACAAAAATGTTTTGTGCGGTCCTGTGAAGACTTGTGTGGAATTGCTCTTAAGATTGTGCAGCCTAGGATCGCTCTCAGCCTCGAGATTCAATCTATCTGTTGCGAACCTGGAATCCGTTCAAAACGTTCAACAGTCAACTGCCATGTAAGGCCTGTGCGGCCCAATTTGAAGCAGCCCTCTAGCAAGAGGCACCAAAGTCAGATCAAGAAGGTCAGGTCTCACTGGAAAAAGCTCGTGAAGCAACCGTGATGGATTCTTCTGCAAATCAACACAGTAGTCACTCTCCCGAATACAGAGGGCTTCAATTTCAAAAACCATTTGGCATGGACTTGTTACACTTTTACCCTTTGAGAGGCTCGCTGGGCCGAAAACCCGAAAGGGCGACCCAGGCAAAAGTTAGAGCAAGGCAAAATAAAAATAAAAAAAAGGCAAAAAGAGAAAAAATGAATGAAAAAAAAGAAAAGAGAAAAATGCAGAAAAATTGAAGAAAAAGAAAAAAAGAAGGAAGAAAAAAAAAGAGAAGCTCGCAAGGTCGAAAACTCGCATCGGGCACCTTGGCAAAAGTTAGAGCCTGAAAAGTGAAGGTTAAAATACCCGAGTGTACCTTAACCGGAACTACGTAAGGCTTGATTCCCATGTTTGGGATACGTAGGCAACTTCATCTTGAAGTCCAGCCCCCGACGCTTTCATAAGCGCCTCAGTCCATGTAATGGTTTTGATCATCCTTGCTTCCTCTCCATCCGACAATCTAGTGGTAACAACCGTGAACTACGTAGGCTTGATTCCCATGTTTGGGATACGTAGGCAACTTCATCCTGAAGTCTAGCCACCATTGCTTTTACAGTGACTGTGTCCATATATTGTTTCAGATCGTCGTCTTCGGAGTTCAGTCGTCATCGATAAAGACCATCTACAAAAATGCTGCGGCATCATCCAGACAAGGGGCAACTTTCCGTTGCCATGCATTGCCATAAGTTGCCCTGAGTTGCCGTCCAAACCAGGGGCAACTTTCCGTTGCCATGTGCCCCCTTTAAGCAAGGGGCAATTTTCCATTGCCTCCGATCCGAGGTTGCGCATCTCGGGGGGTAAGTTCCGCGCTCGTCAAGCGTTGATTGTTTGCAAAAGTAGTTTTTGAAAATTTTTACTGAAGTTGACTATTTTCTCGAAAACTATTTCATTTTCCAAAAAAACCGGACCATCTTCTTGGATCCAAAAGGAAAGTTTTCAGTGTTCACAGCCTAACTTGCATGATTTTCAAATCAACAAAATTGAACAAGTATGTTAATCCGACTCTCATTTTGGTCAAAACTGTTTTAGGAAGAAAACAAAAAAAATGGTCAAAATAACGAACTAGGGGCACAGTTGAGTCAGATGTTCCGTCTGTCCCCCGCCGTCAACATACTCGCCAGAAAGGCACCATATTTGCCGGATAAAGATACATCGTTTCCTGTCTGGAACACCGACTGGATGTCATCAGAATAAGTAGCCGCGAGCTAGTAGTGTTGGGCGCTGAACCCGTAACTTTCTATTCACCCATCGATCGTCCTGGGGAGGGATGAGAAAAATGAGAGAATAAAGAATAGAGAGGTGTAAGTCGAGAGAAAAGTAAGAAGAGGGTTTTGAGAAAAAAAAAACCGAGCCTGAAGGCCAAGCGATGTGAGAATCACAAATCAGAAAGGGTGGGAATAATACCCGGAGGAACTGGCTCCTTGAGATCCGAGGTCTTTTGTTTCCATAAACACGTCTGTATGTCGTGTCTTTTGCTTTGTCGGTCTCAGCTTTTGTTTTGAGTCTTTTCTGAGCGCGTCTCATTGTGTTCAGGGTGTGCGCCTTTTGTTTTCTTCAATTGAGTCTTTCTCGCTGTGTTCAGCTTTAGATTCGATACCCCGGTTGCAGAACCCCTCTTCAAAAGTTGAAATCGTTTATGCTCAGAGTGCTGTGCCATTCTCTACATGTATGCGAAACAAAAGAAGAAAAGGGAAAATTTGGGGCGTCCAAGTGTGTTTCAACTGCAACCGTTTCAGCTTTCGTAGTCCGTCTTGCCGGATTGGGCTGTTTGTTCAGGGTTTGCTGTGTGCAGAATGAACCGAGTGCTGTGTTATGGGCTGTATGCAGACTAATCCCCAACAGAGTATGGGCTGTGTGTCCAGGTTGAGCAGTGGTTTGTATGAGTTGTTTGCTGTCAGTTGGTTGGTTATCCGAGTATCACAGTGCAAGTGCTCAATTTTCAGACAACAAATCATTTTCATTTACATTGAGGTGTAACGCGATGCAATGCGTGAGATATATAAATGTAAACACTTTTTCAGACAAAAATTTTGTTTCATTTCATAATCTTTTCAAGTACATAAGTTTTGGAAACAAAATCTGCCTGCGGCAGTACAAAGTACCCTAACTACTAACAAAAAGGGGAAAGTGCAGAAAAGAAGAAAAACAGCAAAAATCTGTATCAAATGTCAAAAATAGCTCCGGGGCTGTCAGTCTGTCCTAGTCCTCTTCCTGGATGAAGGTCCAGGAGCATCATCACCAGGAGCATCATCACCAGGAGCATCACCGTCTGAGCCCGAGTCCAAGTCATCACCGGTCTCCTCCTTCGACGACTCTGCCTCCGCCTCTGTCTCTGTCTCAGACTCGTCATCTGGAACCGGAGCCCGCGAGTTGCTCCCAACATGAGTGCGCCCCCCTCTGGTGCGGGGATATACTCTGCCATCCCGGGTAGAAATGGGAGGTCCAGCCGGAGCACCACCCACCGGAGGAATCTGGAAGGGAGGCTGAAAAAGCATAAAAGGCGAATGCATCAGAATACTGTGAGCAGTAAATTAGTACAGAATGCAGTGTATGAGCGCAGTGTATGAATACCGTGAGCAGTAAATCAGTACAGAATGCAGTGTATGAGCGCAGTGTATGAATACTGTGAGCAGTGAATCAGTGCAGGATGCAGTGTGTGAGTACAGTGTATTAGGTGCCGTGAAGGCTGAGTATCCAGTGTTGTGTCGTGCATCAGATTATGCAAAGCAGTTTATGGATGGTTTAAGACTGTGGTCAGAAGAACATACCGGAATGCTGTAAAGGGCTAGGAGGTCGAAGGTCCGCTGTAGCATCCCCATCATGGAGGCATTCATCTCCAATGACTGCCGGGTATACTCAAAAGACGCCTGCAAAAGTATTAGATGCATCAATATTCTGTGGAATATCAAATAAACTAAAATGAAATAACTGTACAAGAATGCAGTGATACATACCGGAGGCAAGTCGGCGACACCGACTAACTCGTGATCAGCCGGTGGAGGAGCAAAGGGAATCTGGTAGGTCGCCCCACCCTGCCCCTCTGTATGCTAGTGAAGTGGGCAGAGCAGGCCAACCGGTCCCCCGCCCTCGCTGAACTCCGCCTCTACCACGGACTCGAGCTCTCCTCGACACTCCCGCTCCAGCCGCTGGCACCGCAGGCCTCTCTCTCTCCGCTCGACGGCCGCTGCTCAGAGGTCGCATGATGAAGGTCCGGATGTACTCCGAGTAATCGCCCTCGCCTTTGAAGCCGTCTGCCTCCCAACCGATCGTATAGTCGATCATCTGCTCGGTGGTGAATCTCTCGGTATCCCTCATATGCTCAGGAGGGTGCATCGGGACTATCTGCTCCGGTAAACCTAGGGTCTGACGCAAGAAACGCTCACCCAGGTACCAAGCCCGACAGACCGGGCCCTCCAGCAGAATCCGGAAACTCGAGGTCTCATCGGCACCGGCAAACCGATCCCGTATCACGGCTGGCAGAGGAGCCCAAGGCTGCCAGGTGATCTGAAAATGAAATACAGTTTACTATCTACTGTTATTGAAACATGCAGTGGAGAGGCGAAGCTTAAATAAACTGCAAGTAAAACATACCTCCGCAGGGGTGATGGTGTCGAAGTAGCGGCGGAAGAAGATGAATGACTCGCGGGGTCTCCGCACGCACCTCCTGTCGAAGCGGCGCGAGAACGGGACGACGAGAGGGGTCTCTGCGTCGGGTACGGGAGCAAGCCTAGGAAAGTAGGCATAAACCCACAACTGCAAGGTAAATACCAGTGCATTTATCAGATAAAGCAGAATAAAAAACAGAAATAGCAGAGCCGTGTGTTGTGCAGTGTATTGTGCAGAGTGTGCCGTGTGTACAGTATACAGTCAGTGTAAAGCAGAGTATGTGTGTGCCGTGTGTACAGTATACAGCAAGTATAAAGCAGACTACGGTGTGTGCAGTGTACAGAGTACAGAAAATATAGAACAGAAATGAAAAGCAGAAAAAGAAATGTACCTCCCAAGCACGCCAGTAGCCCCCGAGCAACTGTCCTGTAACAACCCTCGTCACTGTTTACTGATTACCTACTGATTACTGTTTACTGAGACTGAACATGATTGATAATTGAATTGATTAAAGTACCGAACTGACTGACTGAGATCCGAAACTGAATCGATTGACTGTAACCGTTTAAATGCATAACCTATTTGTTTGACTGCCAAATTATCTGTTCTTGTCTTATGCATTAAACTGCAAATTGAAGGCCTTATCGGCGGCCAAATCGAAAATTGATTGATGTTTTGTGTTCATCATAATTAATGTGATTTTATGGCATATCTATCTGAAAATTGATCTAGTATGATTAAATTAGTTTAAAATAAGCTAAATTGCATGAATTGGTTTATTTACCAAAATGCCACTTAGTGGCCACTACCTCATACACTTAGAAGCTTGTACACACTTGATCAAAAACACTTCATCAGCTTCATTCCCTTGTCTCCACCGAATTTAGAGAGAGAGAGTAAGTGAGGGAGTTGTGTTTTCTTCTTGTTTTGCTTAGAGGCTTGGGGATTTTGTTAGAGAATTGTCATATTGAGCTTCTAGGCTTGAGCTACAAGACTTAGGTATGAATTTCAACCACTCATTGTTGCATTTAAGGTTGATTCTTGCTAGATTCATGCCAAATTGTAGAGCTAAGTCTTGTTTTAGTTCATACATGTTGGATTATAGCTTAACTCTTGCATGCATGTGTATATTGAGGAGTTTTGAGTTTGATTTCGTGGAAATCTTGTATGCATGTTTATCTTTTGATCATAATCCATGATTTCACCATGTTCTTGAAGAAATGAGCTCATTTGAGCAAGCTTTGGAGCTTCAATTTGGTTTAAAATTCATGCATGTCATGTTTGAAGATTGTTCTTGAAAATGGGTTTGAAACTTGGATTTAATTGACTCACTCTTGGGCTTTAATTCCCCAAATTGAGCTTTGAAACTTGTTATATATTGAGTTGTGATGTGTTTTCCAGAATTTGGGCCCAAGAGGTCGAGTATAGAGTGGGAGAATGCTTGGTTTGAGCTTGGGAGGCAAATCTGGAAATTCCAGAATTTGGCTTCTTCGCTCGAGCGACCAACCTTTGTTCGAAGCTACGCTCGAGCGTAGGATTGGTGGCTCGAGCTTAAAATTTCAACATCCAGTACTTTTACTGTTTCGACAGCTCGCTCGAGCGAAGGATTTCTCGCTCGAGCGAAGCCTTTGATTTTGGAAGCTCGCTTGAGCGAAGGAAGGCTCGCTCGAGCGAGGCTCCTATTTTCAGCAAACTTTGCAAAATATTTTCTAAGTGTATTTTTGCATCCTCATCCCATTCTAGGCATTCTTAGGCCTAGTTTAAGACATCTTAATGAGGATATAGATGTAGAACACACTGAGGCAAATTAGGGATTAAGTTATTGATCTTCCCCAACTGTATAGCTTAGTGTGTGTACATCCTGTATACTGTGTAGGGTTGGCTTACTGAGGGGACGCTCTAGCTTACTGTAGCCCAGAACTCTGTGAGTAACAACTGTGTAAAGATATGTTCAAAAATGATTATCTTCTGAACTGTTTACTTTATTGAATTGTTTACCTTATTGAGCTGTCTACTTTATTGAACTGTTTGCTGAACCGTTCACTGAACTGAAATGTTTACTAAATTGAACTATTTACGAAACTGCTTATTGAATTGAACTGGTTACTGAACTGTTTACTGAACTGAACTGTTTACTGAATTGATACTGTTTACTAAACTGATACTGTTTACGGAATTGAACTGTTCACTGAACTGATACTGTGTACTGAATGAACGTATGTCTTATATTCTGAACTGTACTATGGCATTTTTGGCACCTACTGTTTACTGTTACTGTGACAGAGAGATCTCTGTCGGTTCCCAAGTTTGGAACCACTACTGTTTACTGTTATGATGGCCATTCTGTATTTCTGATATGGAACAAAGTGCTGTACGGAACTAAGTGCTACACTGTGAGCCACCTCTAGAATCTACGGAACTAAGTGCTACAGTGTGAGCCACCTCTAGAGTCTGTGCGAGACACCTCTTGAATCCACAAGTACTGTACTGTTCTCTGAAATAGTACTGTTACTGTTACTGTTACTGTACTGCTACTGATGGCCATCATTTACTGTTTGGTCTGTTAAGACCCGGTCTTTTAAGACCTACTGGTTACTGTACTGTTATGCCAATGGATGTACCACATATCACTGCTTTAACTGAATGACTGTTATAACCTGAAATATGAGCCACAAACTGAATGACTGATAAACTGACTGGAATGACTGTTTTCAATACTGAAAGGACATTTATTCTTAACCCCCTTTACGCATTATGTTATTCACTGGGCTTTAGCTCACTGCTCATATATATATATGTAGGTGTATAGGCACCAGACCGCAGCTAGGAGCGTCAGGCAAGCTTTAATTCTGTCAAGCCAACCACTGTGCCTCACTGTGAGGTTCCGAGCCTATCAAGCTATGGCTTAGGGGCTTAGGGGTGTTTTATTTCCCCGTTTGTCTCTGTAACTATTTTGTTTACTGTATAGACTGATAGCACCGTGCCGTACTGTTTAATAGGGATTAAGTGCCAGTTTTGACTGATTGTATATTTTGTGCATACTATTCTGTACTGAAAGTATAAAGGTATGAAAAATCTTTTTGCATATAGACTGTCAGCTCATTGGACATTGTTTATTTCCTGTATTGGCTTCCGCCATGCCCCTGTACTCTGTATTACTGTATTACTGTCCAGCAGGCCTTTGGTAGTCTCGGATTACTGGCCGGTTACGGTGCTAAACCCATAGGGGCGGGTTTGGGTCGTGACATGTCCGCTGCCGCGGGAAGCTGAGCTCATATATCCATAGAGAGTAGCCAGAGCGGCGCCACCCCAGTCATAATGTAAGATATGCCTAACGTCCACCAGTGCGCTGAGTAGGCAGAGAGGTACGGTGTTCGCCCGGTCGGCGAAAATGGTCGTCCCAAACAAGAACATGAGGAAGCCGCGTGCGTATCTCTCCACGGCCTCCTGAGTCATCGGGGCTGCCTCAACAAGGCTGGGCTGGACCCTGAATTGCACCTCAAACCAGGAATATCGGACGAAACCAGGATGCGCCAGAGGCGGCAGCTCGCCGAGCAAGTAGATCTGAGCGGCCTCCCACTCATCCATATCGATATCAAAGGGGATCGGATCACCCCCTACCCCAATGCCTGTGAGCATCGAGAAATCATAGGGAGTCATCGTCATGTCCCCCGTCGCAGAGAAATGGAATGAATCGGTGGTGTCCCACCACCTCTCCACCAGAGCGACAAGGAGAGGTCTGCATGTAGTGAGTCTGAAGAGTCCTCTACAGAATGCGCCAAAGCCGGCCTGGTCCACGATGTGGCGAACTGCATCGGGTAGCTCGGCATACCAATCACGAGCGACAGTGTTCCCATACCCGCGGATGGTATGGGAATCTCCCTGTTTTCAAACAAGTAGTTGCAAAGTAATATAAAATGTACAGTTTTGAAGAAACAGTCAGAATCAGTGCAAATTTGGCATGCGTGCGTATTTTCAAGTTCGAATAGATACCGAGTGCCGGTGTGCTTACAGTGAACTACAACGCGTGATGCGTCAGCGTGTTTGAGTGGTTCAGTGCAAATGTAGCATGCGTGCAAGTTTTTCAGATTCAAACAGGTATCGGGTGCCGGTGTTTGCAGTGAAATACGGTGTGTGCCATGTGTTGAGTGGTTCAAGGCTAGTGCAGTGTGTGTGCATGTGTCGGTCTTAAACAGATATCAATTGCAAAGTGTGTCTGCGATCAACTACAATATACAGTGTATCAGTGTATCTGAACTAAGCAGTTAAAGACTGTAATCAGCTACGGCAGTTGACAGTTAAAAGTTCTACATTGCAAAAAGTAAAACAGGAAAAAATGTTAACTCAGAAGCGCCGAAGGATAAGTGAGAGGCAGGCTCACGTAGCAGAAGCTCGGGATCCAGCGCCATGTCAAAACTCCTGAACTGGCGCACTCCGTCAGGGGGCAGAACATGAATCGCCGGCCGGTAGGTCGCCGGGTCGAACGGGTGCTCGCTCAAAGGTAGGAGCTCGACCCCGGGATCCATCTTGTGATCCGGAGGAGTCCCACTGCGTGGAATATCGTCGGCCATGTCAAAATGACGAGGAAAATGGTCGGAAAATGAAAATCGGGCTGGAATATGGAAAGTCAACCGAAAAGTCAACCCCCGGGAGGGTGGAAAATGGCCGGAAAAGTTGGGATGTGAAAAGGCACGGAAATCAAGAGGAAAGCGAGGGGAACAAACCCCAAAAAGGTGGAAATGGCAAAGGAGGTACCGAAACAAAGATTTGTTCGGATGAAAATGTCCGAAACGCGAAGGAAATCGCGAATCCGACGACGAAACGGGAGTAAAACGCGAAGAAAATGAGGAAACAAGGAGGGGAAAACACTCTAGAGAGAAAGGGTGTGAAATTTCGGCTAAGGAGGAAGTGAGAAAATAGGGTTAGAAAAAGACCCGAAGCAAAAAGTCGAAACTGCCCCGATACAGGGACTTTTTGCCGGTCGACAACATTATGTGCCGGTCGGCAAGATATTGTGCCGATGGAACTATTTGATGGCCGATGGACGGCCGGTGATGAATTGTGATGGCCGGTGGACAGCCAGTGGTCTCCCACAGTGGTTTTTGAGCCTCCTACACCTTTCCTTGGTTCATATGAGTGGTCCAGAGCCTTCATTGCTTAAAACAGTGTAAAACAGTGCATTTCCGACGCTCAACCGGCCTCCGTTTTGACCTCGGACCGTGTCCCCTGTGCATGGCACTCGAATTCATGCAATGCTGTATCCTTTTGTATCCTTTTGTCTTTTACAAGATTCAAAAGTTGCCCCGTATGCGTTGCATGCATTCATCATACTGTCTGGTGCGTCGCATCGCGCCACGATACACATCGCAGTTGCATTGTTATGCACCCACTACATTTGCATTATCATGCACATCCCGTTTGCATTGTTATGCACTCATTTCACTTGCGTTGTCACGCATTCCATGTAACATGCATTGTCATGCATACATCTTTTTCGCATCACGGTCTAGGAGACCTTAAATCCTTCGAAGGTGTAAAACCTTTATTGTTATGCACGTACTACACGCGTTGTAACACGCACCCCTTGCATTGTCATGCGCATCTCTCATGAATTGTCATTGCATTTTTATTACAAGCATTGTCATGCATTTCAATACATACGTCGCCTCGCGCATCGTTCGTGTTGTCATGCTTTCCAAAACACGTGCGTTGTTACGCGTTTAAGTCCATTTGCATTGTCATGCATTTCAAAAGGAAAACATGCGTTGTCACGCATTCGAATTCATTCACATTACATGCATTTCATTTTACATCCTTTGAGGTACGCGTGCCTCAAATCCTTGAGGCATGCGTGTCTCATTTGCATCATTTTATATTCCTTGAGGCATGCGTTTCTCATTTGCATCATTTTACATTCCTTTGAGGCACGCGTGTCTCATGTGCATTGTCTTGCACCTTTGAGGCATGCGTGTCTCATTTACATATCATTTTACATTCCTTCATGGCATGCGTGCCTCGCTTACATTGGCATGCGTGTCTTATCTACATTGGCATGCGTGTCACATTTTCATGGCATGCGTGTCTCACTTGCATTTTGCATCGTTTCGCATCACGGTCTGGGAGACCTTAAATCCTTGGAGGGTGCGAAACCTTTACTGCATTGACATGCATCACGGTCTAGGAGACCTTAAATCCTTGGAGGGTGCGAAACCTTTACTGCATTGACATGCATCATTGTAAATACCGCATTGTCATGCATTGCATTGTAAATACCGCGTTGTCATGCATCATCGTAGGTAGTGCATATGTCATGCATTTCAAAAAAACACAGCAAAAAAAAAAAACAACATGCATCCATTGTAAGTAGTGCATTGTCATGCATCCATTATAAGTAGTGCATTGTCATGCATTGCATGGTAAATATTGCATTGTCATACATCGTAGAAAATAAACATGCATTGTCATGCATTTGCATTGTAGTTGCATGCATTCACTGCATCATCCTCCATATACGGCTTGCGCCTTTCCAGGTTGAGCTTGGTCTGGTATGTGCCCTTACTTTTCACGTTAAAGCACAGTTTTGCATGTGTACGCGCCTATTCCACGCTGGTATGTTGGTTTGAGGGTTGCGGCACCTTTTCTGTGTTAGACATGGCTTGTTGGTGTACATGCCTTTCCTAGGCAAGATTTGGTTTGGCCCGCGTGCCATATCCATTATAATATCCATTCCATTGCATGTTTGTAGATATTGCATTGTAGTTTGCATGCATCCATTGCATCATCTTCCATCTATGGCTTGCGCCTTTCCATGTTGAGCTTGGTCTGGTATGTGCCCATACTTCTCGTATCAAAGCATAGTTCAGTAGACCGTTCTATGTTAGCCGCGGCTTGTTTGCGTACATGCCTTTCCTAGGCAAGATTTGGTTTGGCTGCATGCCATATCCATTGTAGATATTACATTGTAGTGTAGTTTTGCATCCGGCATTAGGATCATTATCCTTTCCCCAGCGGGTCGTTACCCCACTTATGTCATTCCACCCAATACTCGTTCTTGTGTCTGTCTACATTACTCATAGTTCAGTTGATCGTTCTATGGTAGACGGACTTATTACCTCCATCAATCTATTTGACATAGGTGTGGTTCCGAACCACTTCTGATTGGGTCGTGATTCAATTGCTTTGCATATAGTTTGCATTGTTTCAATTGCATTGCATTTTCATATGTATTTGTTTATACATTGTTTTGTATATATTGCATATCATTTTGCATTCATTTTCGCATTGTCATGCATGTTGTTAACAATATCATACCTGTTAAGTTGTTTTCTTTTCAGGCACGATATTGTATGTACGGTTCATTTACCACTGGTGGAACCAGACGAATCGTACAGGTATTGTATCCTCCGAGTGAGTGTAGACGTCCCCGAACGCATCCCGGGCGGGGGTGCGATTCCCCCCCCCCGGTTCTGGTTCGATATTGGGTCACTACAGTTCAAAGGACTCGAATGTCACGGTTCTTAATCTTGAACCAAAGAGTCCAACTTTGGCAAATCGTTTTGAAGAAAAATTGATTTTTGAAAAGAAGTGCCAAACATGGACTGCTTTGCCAGATTACAGAGTCGCCACCTAAATATTTTAAAATGGGGAAATTTAGGAAACCCTGACTCGGTGCCGAAGGCCACGTGTCCGTCATCACCAAAGTGATCTTGGCTCGGGAGCTTGGGTACGATCGGGGAAGGTCAGCTATGAGCACCCCCTCTCGCCCGGTCCGAAGACCGGCCTCTACTAACCGTGATATCCGATTTTGAAGACATTACATGTTCTTATTCCGGTTATTAGCCTAGAATTACTATGTTATGCGCACAGCAAACAAGTATAGACCAAATCGCCTAAGTTGGAACAAAACACTACATGTTTGTTTTGAAAACGATTTGCTACTCGCAAGTAGGCTAAAATGCAGGTTTTGCCACCCTCAAGTGGGCTTTAGAAAAGATGATTTTGCCACTAACTAGTGGCCTTAAAACTCACAGTTTTTTAATGCATTGTCCCAATTTAGGTAATTCAACCTCCATCCACAGGCATTCAAGCAGTTATATCACATAAGCAGCTAGCCTCATGGTAATCATGCTATTATGGCAACACTCACACACATGCAAGGATGCTAAAGCATAAAAGCTCACCTAGTACTCCAAGCCAAAACAGAAGCTCATTAGAAATCCATGTATGGACCTAAGCATACTGAAATGTCTAATGCAACACATGCAAAGATGTAATCTAGGCAGGCTCGGCTATCCTAATCATGGCATGTGAAGTGCTACAAGTAACACGTATTCGATTTGGAAATTGAAATACAATGCAGTTTGTATGATGTACCGAGCCCGGTGCATGTAAACAAATGCATGGATGCACACATGCGTTGCATAAGGTATGCTAAAATAAATATGCCCTAATCTACCATCATAAGCAGGTAAATAAAAGGGAAGAAAGAAGTGGGGGTTGGAAGACATACACCGCACTCACCCACACTTATTACAAATTTGCCCTCACTCGGAGGGACCAAATAAATAATATAGTCCAAGAAAAATAAACGAATAAATTATTACAAGACCTCTAATCTAATTAAATTAAATGCAAAGAAGAGATGGCCACAGCCTCCGCCTCGGGATGCGCGAATGATGTATGCTTCGGTCCAACTTGCCCAGAAACCCGCACCATGCCACTGCTGCCTCTGTTTTTATTGCCCTGCCTTTCTGAAAATTACCAAAGTCCCAGAACAGCCTCTATACACTCTGAAAAGTACCACCGGCTGGAAGAAATTTCCACCGGCTGTTTAGAGTGATCACCGGCTGCTATAGAGGTTATCGGCCACCCATATAGTGCCGGTCGGCACTCTATACTGCCGATCGGCAGAAAATTCCTGCAGGAGACAGTTTTGACAGCAGCAGCAGACAAACAGTGCATGGCATGAATTTTTAGGCATATATATGCATGGACACGCTCCCTATCATGCAATGGACTCAAGGGAGCATGGCCCTCGACCCCCGGGCCATCAATCACGCATTTCAATGCATGATGGCCCAAAAGCCAAGTTAGCAACTTTGATATCAAATGAAATGCAAGCACAAAACACACCAAAGGGCCCCAACCCCTATCATGATTGGTCAAGAGGCAAGGGATACAAGCTCAATGGAATGCAACCTAGGCATGGCGGCTAAGTATGCAACATGAACATGCAAATGAGCAATGTATGCTAAGCGCGCAACCTAAACATGTAAACAAACATGGCATGCAGCAACATGCAACGATGGACTTAATCTAACATGGGTAGCTCGCAAGCATGCCAAAACCAGCGGCCATTAAATGAAATGAGGTAACTGAAATGCACACAAACATGTCCAATGCATGGATCTATCCTAAGATACAACATGCAACTCTAACAAGGCATGGCAAATGATGAAACATAGCATATAATGGTGCATGTTTCAGATCTGAAATGGCATGCCCAATGACTCCAAAATGACTCCAAAGCATGCAAACATTTATGTAATGCATTGTTAAGGACTTAAGCACTAAAGCTAGTGAGATGCAATACACTATAAGCATGCAAAGCGATGCTCGAATGAAGAAGACAGCCACAAAAAGTCCTCATGCAGCCCAAAATAATGCTAAAACATGTATGAAATGTAGCCAAAATAAGCTAGCATGCTTGGCTAAATTAGCATGTGATTTTGACTAGCTAGCATGATTTACATGGCAAGTGTATGATGCAAAGTCCAAACAGGAAAAGTCCCTTCTACAACACTGATGAGGGACCAAAAATATGACTACTCACAGTAGATGACAGCCCCCAAATCAATATGCAAACATGCTCAAAATGCAATGCAAGATTAAGGCCACAAGAGGGCTATAACATGAAGTATACAAAACATGCATCAAACAGCCAAATATCCTTAATGAAATATGTCCAGGGGGTCAAAATATGACCCCTTCCAGTTCTGATGATGGCCCAAAAACAGAAGCAAGATAGGCTAACAAAGCATGCAAAATTACGGTAAATAGAAGAGATTATGAAGCAAGTGCAAGATAGGGGTCCCAAACAGGGTTGAGCCCTTCTTCAATGTTGAAGAAGGGCTCAAAATGAGCCTACTTACAGTTTACATTATGCTCAAAAACAGATCACACATAGGCTAGAAATTTCATGCAAAAATGTGGCATACCAAGGAGTATTGAAGCAAGTGCACTATGGAGGGCTCAAACGGGGTTGAGCCCTTAAACAAACATGAAGAATGGCTCAAAATAATGCCCCTTTCAGTTAGGGTCGGAGCCCAAAAAAGTAAGCAAATAGGGTAGAAAAATGTGACAAGAATGTGCTACAAAAGAGGGAAAATGATCTTACCCTTGAAGACTACCATTTTTGTTGCTTCTTGGCTTGAGTTGCAGAACCTTTGGCCTCTAAAAAACTTCTCCAAGCTGCTGTGATGGAGTAGTGGTGGTGGTGCTATGGATTGGTGAAGAAAGGGCCCAAGAACAAGGGTATTTGATGGTTGAATGAGAAAGATAGGGAGAGAGATGGAGGGTTGTGTGTATGTATATCAGATATATATGGTATATCTCTGGTTTTTTGCTTAAAACATCCAACCTTTAACAATGGAGGAGGGACCTCTCTTATATAGGCAATGCTAAGCTTCTCCAACAAGCTTCAAAGGGTCAAAGGGATCTAAGGGGAGGTCAAGGCTTATTGGAGAAGCTTGGACAGCTGGTAGGCTTCTTGAGGAAGCCAAGACAAGGGGTCAAGGCTTCCTCAAGAAGCCATGAGCAAAGGGTGCACAAAAGAGGGGTCAAAGGTGCAAAAGGGTCACACATGTGCATGGGGGGTCGGGTCTGTGCATCCCAGCTGGCACAGCTGGCATGCACCATGCCTGCAAGAGTCAAAAGGATCAAATCGGCCATGAAAAGAGGTCATCGGCCAAATAAATGGCCGGTCGGCACAATAAATGGCCGGCCTGCAATCTTTTCTGGCCGGTCGGATAAATAGAGTGCCGGTGGATGGCCGGTAAGGTCAAAAAGTTCCGGTGGATGTCCAGATTGAAGCCCCGGAAGTTAGCTTTCCAATGGCACAAACCTTGCATTAAAATTCCTTCTATGGAAAAAGTTATGCCCTTTTTGGTGAAGCCGCGCAGACTCGATCCAACCGGGATGATGCCCAACTTCAACCAATCATACCTCCCCTACCCGGACTTGGTTTTGAGAGATTCTTGAGTGAAAAATGAAGCCCCAGAAGTCTTCTTTCCAATGGTTATGGCCTCATAGCTTAACTCCAAGTGTATAGATAGATGAGCTTGATTTAGCGAGGATTGCTCGACTCTCTTCTACCCGGATTCATGCCGAACCTCTTCTCCAACTTGTTTTCTCCCCTCTTCTCCTCTCCTCTTCAACTTCAAACCCCTAAGTAAGGTGTTTTGAAAGATTTTTTAAAGATTTCATCTCTCTTTCATTCATCTCCACTTTGACCTTGCTCGATTTATCAAAAAGCGCACCATTTACCGAAATGCGAGCGTCGGAACATCGTGGGAATTTTATTTCAAAAATGTTTTGAAAGAGAGGGTTTTAAGGTCTAAAAACCATTCAAAATAGCTTTGGTCCAAAATGGGGTGTGAAGTTGAGATTTGTCTCTCTCCTTGCCGAAGAAATTGAACCTTCGCCCTGCACACCTTTCAACACCAAGTAAACCATCAGTCGCGCCCAAGTCTTAAGGGCGGTCAAAAATGGGGTGTCTACAGTGAGACGTCTCGAGAATTGCATAATTCTCTTACATCCTTTCTGCATTGTAGTGTAGTCTGGTGTATGCTAGCTTAAAACTGTTGCATGTGTGCTTCGTTACAGCTCTTCTTTGCATGATCATAAGTTATGCTCGGCTTCTTGCATTTTCAGTTGCATTTTGCCCCTGCCTTCGGGCGCATACCTTGTTTTTCTTGCGTATTTGTCCAAGTCTTCGGCATTGTCAAAAATGGGTCGTCTCTGGGCTTTGACATTCACTCCCGTCATTGTTATGACTTTCGAGTTCTGTCAAAGAGGGGCAACTGTAGACACCCCATTTTTGACCATCCTCAAGACTTGGACGTCATCGTTTGAACACCTGGTGATTATCTATGTTTGTGTTCGTTTAGAGTTCCCGGAGGTCTCGGCTACGCGCCCTGCCTCAAGATCTCCGAACTCGACCGTTTTGTGTCTGGTTTTGCACCAAACACTTGTGTTTTGCCTTGGAAGGGCAGGGGATGCCTTGTGAGGCATCCCCACACATCACCGGCCGTGGCTTGAGGCCACCGACTGTTGTTTGTGTCCATCGGCCATATATTTGGCCGACCGGCACTCTTTTTGGCCGACCGGCCATCAATTTTGTCAAAATGACAATTTTGGCCAGCCGACTACTGTTCATCTGCTTTTAGCAGATATTTTGTGCCAGCTGTGATAGCTGGCACCCACCCCATTCCCCTCCATACACGTGTATGGAGGGATTTCCCTCTTGGATGGCTTGTTTTGGAAGCCTTACAAGAGGGAATTGCCTATATAGGAGAGCTTCTTCTCTTGACATAGGGGTTAGACATTTTAGACAGCTTTTGTAAAGCTTGAGTTCTAGGGTTAGGGTTTGATACATATTCTATCTCTATAAGTGTGTGTTTTGTCCTACTTTTGCTCACAAACACACACCAACACACCATCTCTTGGACATGAGACCCTTGGAGGGTTGTTTTAGTGTTTTGGAGCTGGATTTAAGCCAAGGAAGGCTGTTGGAGCATTGTTTGTGAATGAGGGCTTCAAGGGTAAGAAACTTCCCTTTTAATCCCCATTTTTGCAGAGCTTGTTAGCCTATCTTAGAACTGTTTTTGTGCTTAGTGTATAATACAAAAAAGTTCTGTTTTTAAGCCCTCTTGATTGTTTGTTAAGAGTGTTTTGTGGTTTGGAGGTGTTTGACCACCCTTAGGCCTTGAGAGGCCCCATTTTGTGCCATTTTTGGTGAGCCTCGAGACTTTGGTGCTTGGGCCTCCTCACCACTGAAATCTTGAGGGATTTCAGTGGTGAGGATGGTGCCTTGAAGTCTCAAGAAGGAGAGGACCACCTCCTCTCCTTATTGTCCTTGAAAAGGGCTATTTTTGCCTTTTTAATGAGCACCTAGCTAAGCCTCATGTTGACCATGCCTTGGCTATCATTTATGCTTATTTTGCCATAAAATAACATTGTTGTGTGTTGGTTTTGGTACACCCCGTTAGTTTAACATACATGCCATGCCTTGTTGTTGCTTTAATATGCCTTAGGTTGTAAACCATGATTCAAGCATGTTTAGGCCTAGCTTTGTGAAGCTCTCATGTTTATTTCACCATGTTTAAGGTCTGTCCATAGTTGTTTGGGTCGATCTTGACATGCATTGCATAGCTCCTTTGCATTTTAGCTTGTAGGCTTCAAGTGTGTGAATGTGTAGCATGTGTTGCTTGCATTATTCCAGTGGTTTGGAACCAACCAACATGTCATTTCAGTCCCTAAGACATGCTTGTATGCTTGCCTTGGACGCCTCTTTGAAGCTTTGGAAGCTTGCCTTGTATGCCATATGTTTTGACCATTGTGCATGCCTTTGAATTTGAGTCATTTAGATGCCATTTAAGTGGTCTTTTGGCCTTGTTTTAACATGCTAAAAATCTGTTTTTAGTTGTTTAATGCATGCCATGTTTGCCTTGCTAAGTGTAGTTCAATGCATCATTAGCTTGCTTTGAATTCTTGGCCATTTGCATGCCATTGTTTGTCTTGTTTAAGTTGGTTTGGCACCTCTTATAGCATGATTTCAAAGCTTCATTTGCATGCCATTAGTCCATGGTTTGTCCCTTTTAAATGCGTTTAAAAGTTGCTTCATTATGCTTAAGCCTTGAACCATGTATCTTTGCATGCTTGCTTGAGCATTCGCCTTCATGAACTTAGCATTTTGGCCACTGTTTTGGGCCTATTTAGAACTGCCTAAATCATGTTTAAGTCCATCTTTTCATTAGTTTGCATTGCCTCATGTTTGCTTGTATGCTTGCATAAGTGCCTTGCATTGCCATGTTGCATCCTTAGCTTGTATGCCTAGGTTGCATTGCATCTTTCATGCATGCCTTGTCCCTTGATTTAGTGATTGGGATTGGGCCTTTGATTGTTTGTATGCATTACATTTGAAATTGAAAATGCACACTTGGTTCTCTTGGGCCATCGCGCATTAAAATGCGCCATTGGTGGTCCGAGAACCAAGGACCATGTCCCTTTGAGTCCTGCACATGATAAGGGGTAAGGTTGGTGCATATATTGCTTGAATTTCATTGCCATGCAAGTTCTGTCCTCTGCTGCTGTGAGTTGCAGGTCCTGCAGGAACTTTTTGCCGACCGGCAATATTTAGTGCCGACCGACAATGTATTGGTGGCCGATAGCCTCATTTCCAGCCGATGATCACATACTGCAGCCGGTGGCCATTCTACTCAGCCGATGGTGATCCCCAGTATCTGAAGAAGCATCTCTGAGACTTTGGCAGTCTTTAGAAAGGCAGAGCAGGGAAAACAGAGACAGTCTATGTATGGCAGTGCAATTCCGAGCAGGACCCGAGCATGCGTTGCATCAGGCTCTCCTCCCGAGGCGGTTTACTGTTTTTCCTAGTTTAGTTAGTTGTTAACTAATTAGGCAATTTGTAATATTTAATTAGCTTGCGTAGTTAATTAATTTGTATTATTCTTTTGGTCCCTCCGAGCGAGGGCGAATCTGTAATAAGTGTGGATGCGTGTGTGTGCATGTCTTCCAATCCCCACTTCTTTCTTCCCTTTTATTTACCCGCTTATGATGGTAAATTAGGGCATGTTTAAATTAGCATACCTTATGTTATGCATGCGTGCATCCATACATTTGTCTTGCATACACCGGGCTCGGTACATCATGCTAAATGCATTGTATATCAAATCTAACTTGAATACGTGCATCGAATGATTGTATTTCACATGCCATTTTAGGATTAGCCGAGCCTAACCTAATTGCATTTTGTGTGCGATACATTAGCCACTTAACATGAACTAGGCCATGCATGTTTGCTAACTAGTTTATTGTTTTGGCACGGAGTACAATGTAAGTATTTACGCTTTAGCATCTCGCATGCGTGTGAATGTTAACATGACAGCATGATTACCATATGGCTAAGTGCTTATATGAGATAAACTGCTTGATTGCCTGTGGGTGAAGGTTGGATTGTTTGAGTTGGAAAAACTCGTTGAAATTCGTGTTTTAGCCTACTTGCGAGTAGCAAATTCCAAAGCATTTTCAAAACAAACGGATATGCAATGCTTGTTTCCAAATTAGGCAATCTAGTCTATACTTGTTTGCTGTGCCCATAACATAGTAAATCTAGGCTAATAACCGGAATAAGAATACATAACGTTTTCAAAACAAGCTATCACGGTTAGTAGAGGCCGGTCTTCGGATCGGGCGAAAGGGGGTGCTCATAGCTGACCTTCCCCGATCGTACCCAAGCTCCCGAGCCAAGACAACTTTGGTGATGACGGACACGTGGCCTTTGGCACCGAGTCAGGGTTTCCTAAATTTCCCCATTAAAAAATATTTAGGTGGCGACTCTGTATCTGGCAAAGCAGTCCATGTTTGGCACTTCTTTTCAAAATCTGTTTTTCTCAAAACGATTTGCCAGAGTTGGACTCTTTGGTTCAGATTAAGAACCGCAACAAACAAAAGGGAGTCCGAACCGTAGAGCAAGGCCCACGGGCGCGTCTACATGCCCCCGAGTGGACGAACCACCGCTGGAGTCTTATCTTTCTGTGACAGGTTGTTCGGGCGAGATCTATTCTGCCGGTGCTCTCCAGTTAGGCACCTGTTTGGTAGTGTGATCAGAAATCAGCACACACAATTTGGCGCCATCTGTGGAAAAGAAATGAGAATAGATGGCCAACGATGGACAGAAAGAGAAGATCGGGGACGACATCCCTACTGGAAGTGGTAAACACATTGACCCTGATGTCGAGGAGGATAACTGCAACGAAGAAACTCGAGATAAGAATCCCAGAGAGAAAGATGTCGGTCAGGAGGGACATGTACCAAGGAAGGCAGACCGAGGCGGCGAACAAATTGGCGGACCTGCAATCGGTCATCAATTTCATGATGCAGAACAACGTCATGCAGCCACCGTTTCCGTTACAAGACACACCGATTCCGGCGGCCAAGAAAGATGCCCAGAAAGGGGGGCAGAAAATAGTCCCTACAGTCCCTCAGCACGATAGGACCAACGAACATTCTCACTGGCCTTCACGAGAGGTCGGGCGAGGAGAGTCGATGAAGGGAGAGTCTCGGAAAACACATCGTACCAAAGAAACCTACACCAAAGAACATCGGCATGCTCAAGGGAAGGAGCTTTGTTTTGACACGACTAATGAAGGAAGATCCAAGAGGACTCATAACGACACTGGGAGTAGCGCACCAAAAAGGCTGAAATCCGTTGACAACCGAGCTCTTGGACGGACCAAGTAGGATTTGAGGGATTGCCTCTAGAGGAAGTGGCAAGATGCCAAGATAACCTTCCCGGTCAAATCGAGAACGCCGTTTTCGGTAGAATTGGACAAATTTGAGGCTCCGAAGAGGTTCCACATGCGAAGATTCCAGGTATAGGACGGTTAGTCTGACCTTAACTTTCACGTCGGCTTGTACTTGAACTCAATGGCACTATACACCGAGAACGATCCGTTGCTCTGCTAGGTGTTCCCCTCATCCTTTGGGGAAATCGCATCAGACTGGTTTAACAAGTTGCAGAAAGGAACTATGAAGAGTTGGGAAGGCCTGGTCGAGATGTTCGTGACCAGGTTTGTGACAAACAAACTACAGCTATTGAGGATGGACTCCCTAATGGCTCTGAGAATTGGTGAGGATGAAAGCCTTAGGGCCTATGCTAAAAGATATTATAAGGTGTTCAACCGAATACCAAGGTGCAACCAAAAGGTGGCGGTCGTGTCTTTTAAGAACGGCCTGAACGATGATTGTCTGCTTCAAAAATCATTAGCAAAGACACTGCCAAAAAGTATGGAGGAACTTATGGCTAGGATAGAGAAGTATGCGAGAGCCGAGGAAGATACGCCAGGGACAAAGACGTCGAAACAAGAGAAGAGAAACGGCTCGCCGAAGCGAGGCCGAGGTAACACTGGATACAACAAACAAGAGACGGGACTGAGGGCTACACAGGCAGTCACAACCGTATTCCGAATTCCGGTTTACAAAGTCTTGGAAAGAATCCGAAATCAGCCCTATTATAGAGCACCAGAGAAAATTCCTGGCGAATTTATGGAAAGAAGTCTGGGGAAACGTTGTACCTAACATAATGAGGATGGGCATCTAACTCAGGGGTGCAGAGCCCTAAAAGCATATCTGGAAGACCTGGTAAGACAAGGTCATTTAAGGGACCTAGTAGATGAGGCCAAGACAAGGGAGGAACAAGGGAGACTGCCTCAGGCACTAGCAGTGCCACCCCCACCAGCACCACAACCGCAAGCAGGCGGACCTCGAGTGATCAATGTGATTCACTCGAAGGTCAATGAGAACGAGGTACGTGGGCAGACTTAGAAGGTAAAACACTTGTAACATGTGTATCAGGTTCGGCAGAAAAGACCTAGGGCAGACGAGCACCAGGGACCAATGGTGTCTTTTACTGAAGACGATCTAGACATGGTGTAGCATCTACACAACGATATCCTGGTAATATCCCTCAAAATTGAAAAGTGCCAAGTAAAGCGCATCCTAATTGACCAGGGCAGCTCTTGTAACATCATGTATGTCAGATGTTACAAGGAGCTTGGCCTTCACCAAGATGATCTAGAATAGTCCAATGGTCCAATGGTTGGGTTCAACAGAACGCCAACGTGGCCCTTGGGAGCAATAAGTTTAGAGGTGCAGGCTGGCACCAAGAAGGTAAACACAGAGTTCACAATAATTGACACCCCCTCCCCTTACAATGTTATCTTGGGAAGGCCATGGCTGCATTCAATGGGGGTTGTTCCCTCAACACTACACCAGCTGTTACGGTTTCCAGCAGAGCATGAAATTGAGGGGATCAGGTGCAGGCAAAGAATTGCTCTATGGCAGCAATGAAATCCACCTACAACATACGAGAAGCAGAAACAGTAGAGATTGAGGATGAGGACATGGAGGTCCTTGAGGACGTCGACAAAGAACCAGCCGAGAAAAGTAAGGAAGCCTTGAAGAAGATCCTAGTCCAGTAAGGGGATGAAGAGCGCTTCTTCCTTCTCGGCTCAGGCTTGGCCGAGGAAGAGGAAAAGGAATTAGAGGCGTTCTTGAGAGCAAACATTGAGGTGTTTGCCTGGACACCATACGAGATGTCTGGCATTGAACTCGAGGTCACTTGCTATAGATTGAATGTGGATAGGTCAGCCAAACCTGTCATCCAGCGAGCAAGGAGGCCTACGTTGATGCATGTTGAGGCAGTAGAAGAGGAAGTGAATAAATTTCTAGAGGCCAGAGCCATTCGAGAGGTAAACTACCTAGCATGGTTATCAAACACAGTTGTTGTGAAGAAGAAGAATGTGAAATGAAGGGTCTGTGTGGACTTCACTAGCTTGAACAAGGCTTGTTCCAAAGACAGTTTCCTACTCCCCAAAATTGACGAATTGGTGGATGCCACCTCAGGACATGGAAGGATGAGCTTCTTGGACGCTTACAAAGGGTACCATCAGATAGCCATGTACCCCCCATATGAGGAGAAGACTGCATTTGTCACCTCAAAAGGGTTGTATTGCTTCAAAGTGATGCCTTTCGGGTTGAAAAATGCAGGAGCAACTTACCAGAGATTGGTGACTAAGATGTTCAGACATCGAATAAGCAAAACAGTAGAGGTATACATTGATGACATGGTCGTGAAGACCAAGGAACCTGAGGATCATCTGGCTGACCTGAAAGCAGTCTTTGATATCCTGAGGACATTTTGGCTCCTACTCAATGCGTCGAAGTGCGCATTTGGAGTTGGGTCAGGAAAGTTCCTGGGATACTTGGTTACCAGAAAGGGCATTGAGGCAAGCCCGGATCAGATTAAGGCCATCTTGGAGTTGAAGAGCCCAACGTCAGCAAAACAAGTGCAGATGTTGACTGGAAGGGCTACAGCCCTAAATAAGTTCATAAGCAAAAGTTCTGATAAATGCAAACCTTTCTTTAGTTTAGTGAAAAAAGCCATAGACTTCTTATGGACAGAAAAGTGTGAAGTCGCCTTGGCTGACTTGAAAAAATACTTGACCACCGCTCCAGTTCTCTCAAATCCAGTACCTAGAGAGGAACTGTTCTTATACTTGGCAGTTTCAGAGCATGCAGTGAGTGCAGTGGTAATTAGAGAAGAAAAGAGAGAACAAAAGGCAGTTTACTACGTGAGTAAAACCCTAACAGATGCAGAGACCAGATACTCACCCTTAGAGAAACTAACACTGGCTTTAGTAATGGCTTCCAAGAAGTTGAATCATTACTTTCAGACCCACAAGATTATGGTATTAACTGAGCATCCATTAAAGTCCCTGTTACAATAAGGAGATCTGACCGACGGGATAGCCAGATGGGCAGTGGTATTGGGCCAATATGACCTAGAATTCAGACCCAGAACAGCAATCAAAGGCTAGGTTTTGGGCGACTTCGTAGTCGAGTTCACACTAGGCGCCATTATACATCGGGCCCCATTGAGTCGCGGTTTAGGATATCCAGGTGAACAAGAAGAAACCCAGCGGGGGATAGCAAAACAGAAGAAAGAAGAGAAACTCAGGCCGTGCGATATTTACATCGGCGACTCCTTCCGCCTGTTTGTTGATGGGAGTTCATATTGTCTGGGAGCGGGGGCAGGAGTAATGCTAGTATTGCCAGATGGGCGGATGCTGAAACAATCTATTTGTTTGGGGTTTAAAGCCTCAAACAACGAAGTACAATATGAAGCACTGATCGCAGGATTGAAGTTGGCAGTAGTAATGGAAGCTGAGGAGGTAATGGTCTTCTGTGACTCCCAACTTATCGTCAACCAGGCAACAGGTGAATATGCAGCCTGAGATGAATGAATGATGGCCTATGTAAAGGAGATGGGCAGACTGGTAGCCTTATTCCAGAATTACAGACTACAACAAGTTAGCCGAGATGACAATAGTGATGCTGATGCCTTGGCCAACTTGGCTAATACAATGAAACCAAGAAAGGCAAGGACAATAATGGTTGACTATTTGTCAGGTCTAAGTGTAGAACCACTGGACACAGAGTATGAGGCAATGTGTGTGGAGTTGGGACCAAGTTGGATGGATGCGATAATAGTATTCCTTAGAGATGGGAAACTGCCAGATGATCATAAAGAAACACACAAGATCAGACTGAAGTCGGCAAGATTCAGTCTAACAGCAGAAGGACATCTCTACAGAAGATCTTTTAGTGGTCCCCTTTTGAGGTGTGTGTATCCTTCACAAGTTGAAGACTTCCTGTATGAAATACACGAAGGAGTATGTGGAAGCCACGCTGGGGGCAGGTCACTTGCTCATAGGGCCATTACTCAGGGGTACTGGTGGCCCTATATGCAGAAAGATGCTGAAGCTTATATCAGAAAGTGTGAGAAGTGTCAGAGGTTTGCACCTTTGATACACCAACCAGCAGTGGATTTAAACCCAGTGTCTAGCCCTTGGCCATTTGCCCAGTGGGGCATGGATCTTGTTAGACAACTACCTCAAGTGACTAGACAAAGGAAGTTCCTATTGATGGTAACAAATTACTTCACCAAGTGGGTAGAAGTTGAACCCCTTGCGAAGATTCTGACATTGATGTAAAGAACTTCATATGGAAGAACATCATCACCAGGTTTGGGATCCCAAGGGCAATAATAGTAGACAATGGTACGCAGTTTGACAGTAAGCTAATCAAGAGCTTCTTTGCAAAGTACAAGATCAAGAACTAATACTCCACTCTAAGCTTCCCTCAAAGCAATGGTCAAGCCGAAACATCTAACAAAACTATCTTGGATGGGATTAAGAAAGGCTGCAAGCAACAAAGGGGAAGTGGGTGGAAAAGTTGCCCAATTTACTTTGGGCATATCAGATTACGTCGAGAAGATCAACTGGGGAATCCCCATTTTCCATGGCTTATGGCACAGAGGCAGTAATCCCATTACAAGTTGGCATCCTAGGGATCAGAATCCAGGGAGTGGAGAATGGGACTAATGAGGCATTTTTAGCCCGAGATCTGGACCTATTGGAAGAAAAAAGGGAGAAAGCAACAATTCAGCTGGGGGCATACTAGCAGCAGCTTGCCAGGGCTTACAATAAAAAGGTCAACCCACGAGAGTTTCAAGTTGGGGACCTCGTCCTGAGAAAGGTCGTCGGCAACAAGAAGGATCCCAGAGAGGGCAAGCTTGGCCCAAATTAGGAGGGACCTTATAAAATCATCTCGGTCCTGGGCAATGGGGCATATCGGCTTGAAGAGAGTGAAGGTAAAGAGTTGCCAAGACCCTAGAATACTTGCAACCTGAAGTTTTTCTATCATTAGATTTTTTATTTTTTAAAGTTTTTTGTTATTAGCCGAAGTAAATAATAAAATTTTAGCTCGATTCTTAATTTCAAACTTGTGTAATACGACTGACCAGTCCCTTGGCGATGTTTCTGATTGAAAACATGACGAGTAACTTAGACTTATTATATGACAGAGTTGAATTATACTTGCATATAATAGAGTTGAACTAAGTTGATGATGTTTCTGATTGAAACATGACGAATAACTTAAACTTATTATATGACAAAATTGAATTATACTTACATATAATAGAGTTGAACTAAGTTGGTGATATTTTGATTGAAACATGGCGAATAACTTAGACTTATTATATGGCAGAGTTGAATTACTTGCATATAATAGAGTTGAACTAAGTTGGCGATGTTTCTGATTGAAACATGACGAGTAACTCAGACTCATTATATGGCAGAGTTAAATTATACTTGCATATAATGGAGTTGAACTAAGTTGAATTAACCCGGACTTGCCATATCGACAGAGTCAAACTCAGATTAGAACTAAGTGCATTTGAGTAAAATTAATAGAGGAACCAAGGTTGAGAACCTCGGCTAGTCTCTCTTTGAATCTAACTTCGGCAACAAGGTCACAACCACGTGCTTAGTGAGAACCTGAATGAAACTTAATTTTACATTAGGGGGCATAGAACTGGAGAATGATGAGAGAGTTCAAAGTGCTTAGGGACTTGTTGAAATTTTATAAAAATTTACAAGCTAGAATTGGTTTAGTACTTGTTGAAATTTTTAGAAAAATTTACAAGTTAAAGTCAAGTTGAGGTAAATTTGAAAGAAGTAAATACGTACTTGCCCAGATTACCAGGTTGCCAAACTTGGAAAATATGGAAGATTGAAGTCTTGATAGAAGACAATAAGTAAAGTGGCAAGTTTTAGATAACACCTGTGAAAATATTTTTTACAATGTTGTTTAGTGTTAAGACAAGGCCGACACAAGGTGGAAGTTATGTTCGAGGTATTTTACTCCGAGGAGACTATACAGCTAAAAAAAATAAAATTAAAGACATGCAAAATATTCTAAATATGGAAACAGTGAAGCATACAAACATACAAACACTTGAAAAAAGAAGTTATACTTGCATTCAAAAGAAGAAAAAGGGCACTTCGGCCCACAGAGGGATTACTTGTTCAGATTACAAAAGCGGCACGTCGGCCAAATATAAAAACTAAAACATTGTTCAGAATGTAAAAAGTATTAAGTACAAAGAAAAAACTTATAGTCAGACTACTCGGCGTTGGTGGCAGGCTGTGTCTCGGCCCCAGAAGACAATTGAGAAATCTTCTCGGCAACCTTCTCAGCCTCGAGCTCGGCGTCGATCTGTTGTAAAGTTTGATCGAGGCTTTTCTCGGCGATAGGCACCTCAGATGTAGTCTTCTTGGGGGAGGCACCTTTTGAGACTTCGTCCTTCTTATCTTGAGTCAAGTCTAGGACTTGCTCATTCAGAGTTGAGGACTTGGCCCCAGCAGGAACTTCAGCATCAGCTGCCACCTCGGCTTCTTCGTCCTTTTCTTCCTCTTCATCTTCTTCTCCCCATTCTTTCCCCCCAGCCTTAGCCTCAAATTGGCTTGAAGTGGGAGGGAATGGCAGTGCAAGTCGGCCTTCGTTATGAAGAGAAGAGCTATCAGGGACAGCCAACTCCTTCAGAGCAGCCATCCAACCAAAGGTGTAACCCTTGTTGCCTGCCTGTTTGACTTGTTTTCTGTACTTCTCATGGACGTCGGCTGCCCCCTCGGCATAGGCTTTCTCGTCCGCCGCTTTGATTTCGGCATCTTTTGTGGCCAAGGCATTTCGGAGTTCTTTTTGGGCTTCGGTTATTTTTGCTTTGGTCTCTTTTTTCTCGACTTTGAGAATCGCTGCAACAGCCTCAGTAGCACCAGCCTTTTCTTCGGCTTCATCTTGGGCTTGCTTAGCCACCTTGGCCTGATCTATCAAGGCTTTCATCTTGGCCTCGGCTTTGTTTAGGGACTTAAGCAAGCCAGCAGCCTCCTTGGTCTTCTGGACCAGCTCCTTCTTCATTTCTTCTGCTTGCATTGCAAATGAGTGGGTGTGCTGGATCACCTAGAAGAAATGGAAAGAACAAAGTTAGTAAACTCTAGTATGAAAATAGAGAATGAAGAGTACTAAGTGTTAGGAGTTTACTAGTATAGAGTGTTGCACCATTAGAGCGAAATTTTCGTATTCGCTGACCTCGGCCATATGGTTGAGGTCATTTGGGAGGAGCAACGCAGTAAAGAAGGCGACGCCGACTTCAATATCAGTAGCGCTATCACTGGCTCTGACTGGCTTGTCCTCAATCGTGATTAATGGGGCCCACGGTTCATCAGGTCTTTGTGGACCCGAGGTGGTTGTTGATTCAGATCTCGGCTTCTTTGACCGAGTACTTTCAGAAGGTCAGCCTCGGCGGGCCTCTTCTTGGGAGCGGAGGAACTTTTCTCGGCATCGGCCAATTTCAAAATCGGTAAGGTGTTCTCAAAATCGATCTGAGTCACCGTTGCCTTCGCTTGGGCCTTTTTCAACCTCCTTAGCTTGGCCTTTGGCTGGGACTGTGATGGGGAAGATCGGACTTACACCACGCCCGGGATGTCAGCCAAAAGGTCATCAACTACGGCCTTGTTTTGCCCCATCTCGTCGGCGATGACGACGATTGTAACCTTGGTTCCAAAGTGAATTGCTGGCAGTGTAGTAGGCGGGTTTGTTGGATCGTAAGCCAACACCTCAGAGGATTGGCATTTTCGGCTACGAGTTCTGCTTGTAAGAGCAAGGATGGGAACTCGGCGACGGCATTGGCGCTAAGAGGGTGGAATTAGTTGTGGAGCAAAAGTTGATGGTTGCTCTGCTAGATCAGATATTGAGGCTTAGTCAAGCCTTGGTGGGAAGTGTTGTGGCTAAAGGTGGAGACTTGCTCTTTTTAAGGACGTCGAGCAGGATGGATTTGTAAGTTGGGATGTAGTTTAGCAGCAGAGGAGCCTTGCGCTGATTAACAGGCAATTCCAGCAGCTTCCTGAAATCTTTGCTGGGGTAGAAGGTTTTGCGGAAGTTTTTCGGTGGTTGAGGAAGAACTGCAAGTAAAAAACAGGCATTAGAACATACAAAAGTACCAAAGTAATAAAGACTTGAAAGCGAGTAAAGTGACACTTTGTTTTTACCATTACCCTCTTTAAAAACTGATCGGCTCAAAGGGTAGAAGTGGAGATCATCATCTGGTGGGAACTCCCAGTTGCTCGTGACAATGAAATAATCATCTCCAACACCTTTGTTGGAGTCTGGGAGGTCGGCAATAAGTTATATTCGGTCGACCTCGGCTTAAGGTAATAAATGTAGTATTTTTCTGACTTAAGGGCATACATGGTATAACAACATTAGATGTTTGCTAGAGTAATCCTAGCGTTTTCTCGGCTAGCTAGAGAAATTATACCGTTGATGACTCTATATGAGTTAATGGCTAGTTGCATTGGGTTCAGTTTGTAATAGTGAAGGACTTGGCGAAAGAGGATGTCAAGAGGGAACCTAAGTCCGCACTCAATAAAAGCTACTACTGGGAAGGGCATGGAATTGTCTTTGGGCATGATGGAGTCCTCCTCCCCAACCAACCTAAGATGAACGTCGGCAGGGATGGAGAACTCTTGCCTAAAATATTCAAGCTTCTCTGAGGTATCTACCCTCCACCTAAACATACCCATAACATTGGCTAGAGGGACAAGGTATGGAAATTAAAAAAAAAAAGAGGTTTGTGTGGGTTTCAGGGACCTCGGCTACAACCTAAACAGGTACTGTGGTAAGGGTTTTTGAAGATTTAGGAGGAATTCGTTTCAATTTTTTCCTAAGAATAGGAGTTCTAGGGCAAATCCCAAACCTAGAGCTACTAAAACAGAGATTAGGAGCAAGAATTTGGAAAAAAAGACGCAGAAAACAGAGAAAAACAATAATTCACACTACAACAAAAACATACTTTAGTGGCACGTTTTTGAAAAATGCCACAAAACGACAAACATAAAAGGCTCTAGTGACATTTTAATGAACAAGTGTCACAAAACTACAACAAAAACATACTTTAGTGGCACTACACTAGTGGCATATTTTTAGAAAATGCCACAAAAATGATATTTAGTGGCACGTTTTTTAAAAATGCCACAAAACGACAAACATAAAAGGCTCTAGTGACATTTCAATGAGCAAGTGTCACAAAACTATAACAAAAACACACTTTAGTGACACTATACTAGTGGCATGTTTTTAGAAAATACCACAAAAATAATATTTGGTGACACATTTAGATAAATGCCACAAAGCCACAAACATATAAGGCTCTAGTGGCATTTCAATAAAGAAATGTCACATTAATTTTATGGCATTTTATAAAATAATGACACAAAAAATTATGTTCGTGACATTTACCAACAGATGCCACTAAACTTTCGTAGCAATGGCATTTTTTAAAAAATGTCAGGACATTAGGTAGGTGCAAATTACTTTTTATGGCACTTAGGTGAAAAGTTTCATAAACAAATATTTTATAACATTTTGAGAAATGCCACTAAGTCAAAAACTTTCCAAGCTTATAATGGCATTTTTGAAAAAACAAAAAATGCCAATATATTTTTAAAATTTTTACAATACAGTAAATGATTAAAAATAAATAAATAAAACTCAATATACACTACAGGAAAAACCATATTCGGCGACTAAATTTCCTGACCAAAAAAAATTTAGTCGTTGAAAGTATAGCTTTCAGCAACCAAAACAGCATTAGTAGTCAAAAGTAAAGTTTTTTGGTGACTAAACAATTTTAGTAGCCAAAAGTCTACAATTGGCGACCAAAACTAAGTTTGGTCGCTGATTATATGGGTTTTAGTGACAAAAAAAATTTTAGTAGCCCAAAGTAAAGCTTTTTGGTGACTAAAAAAATTTTAGTAGCCAAAAGTCTATAATTGGCGACTAAAAAATAAGTTTAGTCGCCAAAAGTGATTTTTTTAGCGCGGGAGAACTAAAATCCTAAGGCGGGAATTAAATTTTTTGGCGACCAAAATTTTGGTAGCTGAAAGTGTATCTTCGGTGACCAAATCCGATTTTGGTCGGCAAAAGTTAAGTTTTTTAGCAACTAAAAAACAATGAGTAGTCAAAAGTATAGAATTGGCAACCAAAAAATATTTTTAGTCGCCAAAAGTGGTCTTTTTTTATTTTACTAGTAAATAGTTTATTTTACATAAATTATGTTCAATAAAATAATTATGTTTATACATATACTTTTATATTAATATAGATGTATGTACTATATAAATAATATATGTTGCATATATAATCATATGGTGCTATAGAGGTGTAGTGGGAAGATTGTGGTGTATAAGGTTTATGGTGCGGGAGGTTGGCGGTTCGAGTCTCTGCAAGAGCAGATCAAATTGTTCTACAACGAATTATCGTCATGAATGACACTTGATAGCGTCACGAATAGTGCCTACCATGACATTAAAGTGTCACTGAAAGGTTTTAGCCTTGATGGTGTAATGACACTTATAAGTGTCACTAACTCTTTTTTTAATGACGCTTGATAGTGCCACAAATAATATTTACCATGACATTAAAATGTCATTGAAAGTTTTTAGTCATGATGGTGCAGTGGCACTTTCAAGTATCTACCGTGGCACTCGTATCTACCGTGGCACCGATAGAAGTGGCACTTGTTCAAAATGCCACAAGACCAAAAAATGTCATTAGAAGAATAGTTTTGTGGCACTTTCAAATGTCACTAAACTAAGAAAATGTTGTAGTGTCAGACTCAAAAAAACAAGAAAGGATTCAAGAACATTGAATAAAATGTAAACGTGCACAAGTCAAAGATAGTGGCAATTTACAAGAACATCAAGTGTATGAACAATATGTGTGTGCATATGTAGACCCAAAAACAGAGTGGGCAAACACGAGATTCCAAAACAAAACATGCTTAAACATGCGAATGATAAAGTTTAAAAACACAAGTAAAGACTGGAGAACATGAATGCATTCACAAAAGCAGCGTACAAATGTAACAGAGCTCGAAGTAAGTCAAAAACTGAAAAGAGGGAAAAACAATGGCTTACCAAGGAAGATGACGCCGGTATAAGGACGCCGAAGTCAGGCAATGAAGGTAGATGTAGCAGAACGGTGGATGCTTCGCCGGAGGAGGTGAACTGAGTGGTTGCAGGAAGCTCGAAGAAGGCAACAATGGAGGTTGGGGATTTTTAGAGAGAGAAAAACCTAAGAGCTTGGGAGAAAACGAAGATGCAAAGGTGAAAAGATGGAGAGAGAGAGAGAGAGGTGTTTTTTATTAAAACACGAAAAGGCGGCAAAATCACAATTAGTGTGCCTAGGACGACGTGTTTGTCAAGCGGCCCGCGCAGAAGCGACGCGACCTGATGGCCCGTGTCAAGTACGGATTAATAAGGAAAAGAAGCGTGGCAAAAACGGTTGAGAAACTGTGCATGACAGCTCATACGCATATAGAACTCTTGGAGTTCTTGATTTAATGAAGTAAAGACTTCGACTAGGAGGACGATCTCGATTAAAGAACTTAAAGATTTTTTCTAGGTGGTTTTTGGGCATTGGTAAAATAGATTACAGTCTTGGTCATATGGGGAGCCGACGTGTAATGACCTCAGTAATAAAGGTTAGAACAAGTCTTAGCCGACATGATGTATGAACAAACAATATAGATTCCATCACCTCAGGATGCCGATGTAATAGAACCTAGGGGGCATATTTTTGGAAATGACAACACGTGACCAAGGTGTCACCGAAGTGCCAACCGAGGTGCCACGTGTCCTGGTCATGACATTGAGGTGATCTCGACTAGGCCGAGGTTATCTGCAGAGATATCGAAATCCGAAGTGAACGGATAAGGGTCAAGAGTCCTAGAATAGAGGAAGATCTTAGTCTAGATAAGGATAAAAACTCTTAAGGAGTTTATCTTTATCTATTTAAGAGTCCTGGATAAGCATTGAGCCAGATTCCATTGAAGCTAGGCTTCTACGGGAATCGGGTCACTGCTGGCTATAAAAGTAAGGCACCCTAGTGGGTCTAAGGTAGGCTTTTGATATTCTGACTAAGTGAGTTAAACACTATTTGCTATCTTTGAGAGATAACTGAGTACTGACTTGATCGTCGGAGTGCCCCCGGGTGGACGAACCACCGCCGGAGTGTTATCTTTCTGTGACAGGTTGTTCGGGCGAGATCTATTCTTCCGGTGCTCTCCAGGTGGGTACCTGTTTGGCAGTGTGGTTAGAAATCAGCACACATACTATGTGAAATAAAAAAATTACAAAAAATTAATGTTATGATCTAAAATAACAAAAAAATATATATACAAAATCAATATGCAGTATACAATGATTTGTTGTGAAACACATATTAATAATTGGAAAATATTATAAATTTCAAATAATCTACCAAATTTTTTACTAAAACTCTCACATGGGTGTAGGGCCTACACAAACTCACATGTGTGTGGGTTCTACACCTATGTAAGAGTTTTGATAGAAAATTGATAGATTTTTTAGAATCCCTAACATAACTCTAAGATATTTTTTTATACACCTAGTAGCATTTTATATTAATTGGCTCACTAGTAATGTGAAAACAACAATAGCTTAGGTGGTGCTACCAGAGCCAGGATCGGCCTTGACCTAAGGCTAGTGAGGCCTGTACCTTAGCTCCAAAAATTTAGTCCAAAATAGGATCCCCAAATTTAATAAAGTGTTACAAGTCCAAATTATTTTTGTTGTTTTAGAGTTAATTTAAAGAGCCCCAATATATTCTGTTGGGCCTATATTTATTTATAAATATGGTTTGGCTCAATTAAAATTAAAATATATACAAAAGGTATTGGTGGGCCATGGAGAAAGGATCCACCCAAAAAAAAAAAAAAGGTCCAAGGTGAGAACAACAATACATACATACTGAGCTGTTGTTGGTGGCCTACGGAATAACCACTTACTCTCTCTCTTTTTCTCTCTCTCACGAATTAACGAAAGCATACCATTGGCCAAAGCTAAGCAACGGTGACTCGACTAGCAGAGCACTCCTGGTGTAGCGACTCATTCTCTCTCTCTCACACACTCTAGCGACTCACTCTCTCCACTCTCTCTCTCTCTCTCTCTCTCTCTCTCTCTCTCACTCTCTCACTATTAGATCAGATTTTATTAAATAAATTTGCCCTAATTTTTTTCTACCTTCTTTCTTTATCAGATTTTAGTGGAACAATAAATTTGGCCTAATTTGTTTTTATCTCCTTTATCTGTCAGATTTTAGTGAAATAAATAATTTTGTCCTAATTTTTTTTACCTAGGTCTTTATTAGTTTAATTGAATAGATTTTTTCCTTATTTTTTTCCTCTAATTTTGTTTCATTAAGTTGGTTTTTATAATTTCTTTGCTGTCAGATATGAGATAATCAGTGGATTGTGATTTGTAAATTGAATTGTAATTATAGTCATGTTTCCTATGAAGTATAGTTCTAGAAATGAAAAGAGAAAGAAGAAACTGAAAGTAGAACAATTAATTCAATCTCAATCGGGAGCACTTGATAAATATTTTGATACAAAGAAACAAGTAGATATTTCGGGTTCGGTTGATGAAAATTTGGTGATTGAAGAAACTAATTAATGTACAAATGACAATGATGATGAAGATTTGGTAATTGAAGAACCTACTCAATGTGTGAATAATAATGATGATGATGATGATGATGATTTGGTGATTGAAGAACCTAGTGAACATATGAATGAGAATGAGAATGAGAATGAAGATTTGAGGAATATAGAATCTAATGAAAGTGAAAATGTCAATGTTGAATATGGACCTCTAAACATTTATGACCCTAGTAATTGGGATAAGATTGATCAAAATTTAAGAGATTTATTAGTTGAAATAGGCCCTATAAGAGGTAATGGTGTGAATTTTTCCCTAGTTGACAAAAATAAGCATTTTTCTTCTACATTTTACATGTGATAGTTACTAAATGGAGAGAAGTAGGATAGGAAGTGGCTAGTATATTCAGATGCCTCCGACAAAGTTTTTTGCTTTTGTTGTAAGTTGTTTAAGTAAGATGGGAGCAATATTCATTTGGCTATTGATGGATTAAAAGATTGGAAGAATCTGGGAAACAGGCTTAGAAGTCATGAAACTAGCAATAAACACTTTATTTGCATGAGTAAATGGATTGAATTGGAAAGTAGATTAAAGCAGAATGAAACGATTGATAGAAGTGTTCAAGAACAAATCAACCAAGAGAGAGAACACCGGAGACAAGTGTTACTAAGGATAATTGTTATTGTCATCACTTTTGCTAAAAATAATTTAGCTTTTCGTGAAGACAATGAGAAGATTTATCAAGAAAGAAATGGAATCTTTTTAAGTTTAATTGAAATGCTTGCCCAATTTGATCCAGTAATGCAAGAGCACATTAAACGTATTCAAAGACATGAAATTCATTACCATTCTCTTGGTCACAAAATCCAAAATGAATTGATACAAATGTTAGCAAGTGAGATTAAGAGTACGATTGTGGCAAGAATCAAAGAAGCAAAATATTTTTCAATTATTCTTGATTGTGCTCTAGATGTTAGTCATGAAGAACAAATATCTCTTGTGATAAGATGTGTAGATGTTTCAACTAGTCCGATAAAGGTAAAAGAATTATTTTTAGAATTTTTGAAATTGGATGATACAGCGAGATTGAGACTTTTTAATGTACTTAAAGAGGCATTACACACATTTCAACTTGATATTGGTGATATAAGAAGGAAAGGATATGATAATGGCTCTAATATGAAAGGGAGACACAAATGTGTACAAAAAAGAGTACTTGAAATAAATTCAAGAGCATTTTACAGGCTATGTAGGTGTCGTAGTCTTACTCTTACCCTTTGTGATATGACTACCTCTTGTTCCAAAGCTATCTATTTCTTTAGAGTGGTACAACGCATATATATGTTGTTTTCATCTTCTACAAAGAAGTGGAAAATTGTCAAAGACAATGTGAAAGGTCTCACACTTAAGCCATATTGTCTATTGAAAAGGATTTGGTAGATAAATCCTACCTTCAATCAACAATATCACAAGAAAGATTGAATGGATTAGCTATATTGTCTATTGAAAAGGATTTGGTAGATAAATTAGATTATACAAACTTAATTAGTGATTTTGCAACTAAAAATGCAAGAAGAGTAGTATTTAAGTCATGGTTGGTTTAATTGTAAATTGGATATTGCTAACTATAAAGCAACAAAACCAATTTTTAATATTTTTGAGTCATTGTACTGATTTCTTCATATCTTAATCTATGAAAGTAAATTTTAGTTTATAATTTTAATGATTATATGTGCAAGTAAATTTAAATAAAAAATTTGTTGATACTTATCATTTCATGTATAAATTTATTTATTAAAAAAATATATATATAAGAGGAGCTCCATTTTCATAGTTCGCCCTAGGCCTCACAAATCTTAGGGCCAGTCCTGTGCCAGAGCACCCAATCTTTTTGGATTTACAATTTGACCTACAGTGGTGTAACAGTAATCTAATCCCATAAAAATAAAAAAGATATTGGCCTAATTTTTTTGGAAAAAAAATGAAAGGGTAAGTTACACTAATACCCCTAAGGTTTGATTCAATTACATATCACCCCAGATGTTCTAGAAATTGCATTTATACTCTTGTGGTTAATGGTCTTATTTCACAAACCCCCAATTTATATAAAAGATAACAGCTCCTAATAGAAAAAATTATATTGAAAAAAAAGTAAAGCAAAAGAAAGGGGAAAAAAAAAAAAAAAAACAGAGGAAGTAAAACAAAGTAAGAAAAGAGATAGTGCATAAATTCAATATTTTCATTATATCTAAATAATTACAATGACAGAGGGGTTAGTGTAATTTTTCAAACGTCAGGGACTAATATGTATTCAAAGGGTGTAAGTGTAATTTACCCAAAATGAAAGGACTTTGTTTAGACCGGCTTTGGGTATTTTGAGAAGTAGGCTAAAATATGATTTTTTAAAATTTTTGTAAAAAATGTATAAAAAAAATAAAGAGGTGATACAACTAAAAAAAAGTCAAAAAATTAAAAAACTAATTTTTAACTGTATTTCTAAAATAAGCCTTTGAAATGCACAATTATAATTACTTGAAAAGAAATGACACGTAGCAATTTTTTTTCACTGTTTTATATAATTTTTTGTGGAGATATTCTTTTTCTACAATTATTATTTCTACTCTAAATTTTTATAAATACATTTTAAAATTTTGTTTTCAACGTCTAAAATTAATATAACACAATTATCAGCACAACCAAAAAAAAAAAAAAAATCTACAGTATATTCATCATAAAATGGAGTTACAAATATTGTCCATATCAACAAGTGTGAATTTCAAATTAAAGAATTTCATCTTAATCATGAAAGTACCATAATATTGAAATAACTTGATTATGATAATATTAAAATAACTACTGAGAGGGTAATTTGTATGAAAATTGGGCCGAGCTGGGTAATGGGCCGTTATGGGCCAACAGTATGAAGGACTGAGTAAAAAGGTCATAAAGTTACTCCGGTCCGCAAGAGACGTAAAGTTACTCCGGTCCATGGGAAGCTTGAAGTTACTCCGGTCCTAAAGAGCTTACAAGTGAGTTCAGTCGTCGCGCACAAAGTTATATCGGTCGGGACCGGAGTATTGGTTATCCCGGTCAAGACATACCATGGTTAGCATTGGGAGAGCCGAAGTAAGAGCAGTAAATAGGAAGAGCCAAGCTAAAGTTATCTCGGTCTAGTCTGCGGCTTAGCATAGCCATGCTTACCTCGGTCGTATTGAAGTCTAATCATGGTAAAACCATCTCACTTGGTTTATGCAGTGAGGGGGTTTTGAAGGATAAGTATTATCTTTCAGGAATATGAATCTTAGGAGGACTCTGTATGGAGGAGTAAAAGTCCTACTAGGATTGTGCCACACGGAACCTACAAAAACTCACAAACATCACCTATGGAGAGGTAACACAACTTTGATTCCCAAATACACAGCTTTTTGTCTATTTGTCTATTTTTGCTGACTTAGGCATCGAAGAGGTATCCGGCACACACCCGCCGGCTAACTCACATTTGAGTTTTCAGGGAGTAAAGCGACGTCGTACGGAGGAGCGCAATTTTAATCAACAGGATTATACGAGAAGGTTTATTTCTTTCCGGTATAACTACATACAAGTAGTGATGTTCAAATAAATACTGATTTTTAACATAACTCATCTTTACTGTTAAACTTATAAAATAGATGATTTGAATTATCATGTGAGTCTAGATTAAAGCCTTGAAAAAATATATATATATATATATATATAGAGAGAGAGAGTAGTGATATAAAATGGAGCTATTCTCGAATAAGGGAATAGTGATATAAAATGAAGCTATTCTCGAATAAGGCATATTTTGAGAACTTTAAAATTTAATTAAGAAGTTAAAAAATTACTAATTTTTTTTTCCTCTATTTTTTACATTTTTTTAATAAAAATTAAAAAAAAATCACAAAAAAATCAATTCACAAAACAACCTTGAAACGAATAAGTTATTTGGTGGTTTTGGAACATAGCCACGTAGTGTCCCGGGTGTATTGTGTTTAGTGAAGATAGTAAAACTGACAATTTTGTGTTAGATAATTAAAAGAAAACATGATAATTTATAATTAGTAAAAGACGTAGCCACATAATGCCTGGATCATGAAATAATTTTGGGGCATTTACACACAAGCAGTGGCGGAGGGAAGTGAGGACTGGGGGGGTCACGTGCCCCCCTCGGATTTTGGGCTTTTTTTTTTTTTTTGGCAAATATAAAGAAAATATTTTAAATAAAAAATTACAAAATGTCAATGACATTTTAAAAATTATAAGAACAATAATAATTATTTTGATTGAAAATGAAGAGACTGTTATAAACCATATTATCTATGAAAATTTTATAAATTTGTTTGAATGTAACGGCGACGTCATCTATACTATATATTAAGCAAAAGGGGGTTTTTAACCCCAAGCCTTGTGAGAGCTCCAATCTCTCAATCTAAATTTCCAGATTTTTTGATTTAAAAAAAAAAATCTTAGCATTTATTAACTTATTTCAACCCCAAGTCTTATTCTCATAATAAGACTTTAATGTATTAAGAACAACCATAAAAAAAAATTCTTTAAAATCCAACACATATGAATTCCTTGAAAAGTCTCAACACATATGATTATTATCCCTCATAATAAAACTTTAATGCATTAAGAACAAGTATAAAAAAAATTTCTTGAAAAATCCAACATATATGATTATTATCAAAATATTAAACTTTAATATAATATAATAAAAAAAAGAAGACATTTAATTCCTTGAAAAATTCAACACATATGATTATTGTCAAAATATTAAATTTTAATATAATATATGATTATTATCAAAATATTAAACTTTAATATAATATAATAAAAAAAAAGAAGATATTTAATTCCTTGAAAAGTCCAACACATATGATTATTATCAAAATATTAAACTTTAATATAATATAATAAAAAAAAGAAGACATTTAATTCCTTGAAAAGTCCAACACATATAATTATTATCAAAATATTAAATTTTAATATAATATAAAAAAGGAAAAAAAGAAGACATTTAAAAAAAAAAAAAGACATTTAAAAATCGCAAATCGCATATATAGATAATTGTAAATATATTAAGGAAAAAGGGGTTTCTAAACTCCAAGCCTTGTGGGAGTTCCAATCTCTCAATCTTAATTTTTAAAATTTTTGATTTAAAAAAAAAAAACCTCAGTATTTATTGATTTGGTCAAAATCCCCTGATTAGTATTCATTAACTTTTTCCAATCCACATGCCTGCATTTATTGATTTTGTCAAAATCCCTAATTAGCATTTAAAATCTCATCATACAAATAATTATAGATACAGCCCGTGCATAGTTACTGCAGTAACTTTTTTAATTTCTCCTGTACACTATTATTAGTGATAAAATTGTTAAATTATTTTTATAAAAAATCTTAAAAAACATAATTTATATGTTAAAAAAAATTAAAACAAATATAAATATCTATAATTATCCCGTGCATAGCACGGGTGATAGGCTAGTTATTATTGACATGCAAGTATAAGTAATCTCACTACAAATATATGAAATTTATTATATTGTTAGTTACATTTGACATATAAGGTTCACTCTCTATGTATTTATTTACTATTAGTTGGTGATATCACATACTAATAATGACGTGGTATTACCATTATATTAAATTTTTAATCAAATTTTGTATAAAAAAATAATTTATCATTATATAATTTATTTTAAGACTTATATCTATATTTTTTTATATTGTCCATGATACACTAGTTATAAATAATATTATTTTTTTGATGTTTCTCGAAATCAATCGTAAAAAGTTGCGTGAAATATTTTTGTAAAATTTTTTGATATTGTAATTAATAAGTGTCTCCTCTAATTTGATTTTCTAGCTCCACCACTGCACAGAAGTTCTACTTTATGAACTTATATTCCATTAAGTCTTAACTAAGATTTTTTGAACCTTCAAGTCCCATTAAATTTTTAATAGTCAAAATTACCTTTCAAACAATGGTTGTTTATCATTTATGATTATCTATAAAGCAACATAATGATTTGACATTTATTTTGATTTTGAAAACTTTAAAAATCAACTTTCAAATTGAAAAAACTAAAAACGAAAATTATGTGAATTTTTTTGAAAAGATTAAAAAAATTGAATTATTTTTTTGTGCAAAACTAAAAATTTGGTGTCCATATAGGAGCATGGTAATGGAATATTGATGTGCAAAATTTTAAAAAAAGAACTTAAAAAATAAAAAAATAGCAATGTTCTCAGTTTTAAAACTGGAAAAAAACTATTAATGTTCTAGTTGAATCAAACCAATAAATAGACGGACAAAAATGTTTAATTTCATGTTCTGTTTTTTATCAGTTAGTAAAATAATTTTCTGAAATATTACTATGCAAAATTGATAACGTTCTTAATTTTAAAAATTAAAAAAAAAATGATAATATCTTCAATTTTAATAAATAAGACTTATTAATTTAAAAAAATTTAAATAAGATCTAAACTATCATAACATTTATAAATATAACTTTTAAGTAATCAACTCAATAATTTTTTCTTCAAACGAGACTCATTTAAGTCTCGTTTGAGAATATATTATTTTAATAATTTTTTAATTTTTTACGAAAAAATATACAAAAAAATAAAAAAATAAAGTAACAACCTTATAATAATTTTTAAACTTTTTAACTAAAATATATAATTGACAAACGAAATGTTAATACCGTTGCCATTTCATATCGTTGACCATTTGTAGTCACTGTGAGATTGTGAAGAATAGTGCTCGTTTGCATACAATATATTTGGATTAAAATAGTTTTAAAAAATTAATAAAATAAAATGTTAAATCTAAATCATAATAATTTTATTTTTTCTCTCATAAAAATTAAAAGGTCAAAAAATATATTCCAAACGAGAAAAAGTTAAAAAGTCAAATCACATCCCAAGCAAACTTGTAGTCAATTTGGGCCTTTTTATTTTTGGTTGGCAACTAAGAAAAAGGTTATTGATTTATTTGGATCAAATTATTTCTTTATTTTTCTTACACATTTAAAAAAAAATTAAAAAAATTATTTTTTTCCTACTTCAAAAAATAGGCGTTGTTCAAAAAGAAAATGGGAGAGACTAAGGAAGACCCCCAACATTCTTAGGCCCCGTTTGGTGTAGCTGTTAAAATAGCTTATAGATTATAACTTAACAGATTATAGATTATGACTTTAATCAGAAATTGTTAATCTGTTTGGTGTAACTGTTGAATTATAGATTTAAGTTGCTGAGTAGTGTTTGTTAAATAAGCTGTGAAATAGCTTTTCCAATTAATTTTTATTTTTTGTTTGTCTACATTTCTCATAAAAAATAATAATAATAATCTATAGTCCATTTGAATCTTTTTCTATTTTTAAAAAAATAAAAAAATTTAGGAGTATAACAATAAATTAACATGTCCACAGCAGAAGCTGATAATCAGAAGTAAGGGGTGAGCAGTTTCTCAGAATCAGCTTTTTTGAGTTAAAATAAGCTGTTAGAATCAGAAACTGTTTGAAATAAATTTAATCAAACAGTCCAAAATAATTTTTTCAAAGCTAAAAATCATAAATTGACTCTGAAAAGCTGAAACAAACACCTCCTTAGTAGGTGCTAATTGATCCAAAAAAAATTATTATTATTATTTTTTTTCTTTCTCTAGTTGACCCCCATGTCATGTCTATGCAGGGGTGGTGGGAGTGACCCCAACTGGGGTCTGGACCACCACTCTTGTTCAAAACCACAACACAAATTATAAAATAAAATAAAATAAAAATTATTGCCTACCCCGTGGAGTAAGTAAACAAACACGCTTTTGACACTGGAAAACGGGACTCGTGTCGGGAGACATCGGTGCCAGCTAGCCCTCTCTATAATTATTATACAAATATTATATTTATGAATTATTTTTACAAATTAATTCCTTATTGAAGTTTTTATTTTTTATATTTGAAAGGTGATTAATTAAAGACAAATAATAACAATTACTTTTAGAACATTATTTCAAATTGAGATTTGTGAAAAAAATATTTTCAAATAATTGCATATTATTTATTACAAATACTTTTATGTGTTATATACAAACATTTTTGAGTAAATTATTTATAAGTCCTATTTTGAAGAGTTATACAAAATATGATCCTATAAAAAAATTAGGGCAAATTACATATACTCTCTCGAGGTTTGGCTAAATTACAAATATCCCCTGAGGTTTGAGAAATTACAAATTCCCTCCTGAAGGCTATATTTGCATAACAAAATAGGGGGTAATTTGTTATGAAATTTAAATCTCAGGGGACAAATTGTTATGAAAATACAAACCTTAGGGGGCGAGATGTAATTTTCAAAACCTCAGGGGCGTATCTGTAATTTAGCCAAACCTCAAGGGAGGTATATGTAATTTGCCCAACCTCTCCAAGGGAGGTATGTGTAATTTGCCCAAAAAATTATAACCCAATAGATCCTGTGTTTTTCTTGTGAACACATCTATCCCCAATCTTAATTAATTAATAACCTGATTAATGATAATATAATATATGAGAAATTCAATACTATCATAGATTGTGATCATATTTATATGATTAGAAATTTGAAATTCAAAATAACTTAATTAATGGCAATACTATATATGAAAAATCTAATGTTATCATAGATTGTGATCATATTTATATGATTGGAAATTTGAAATTCAAAACGTAAATGTAACATGTAATATCTCAAATCTAATGTAACATTCCCAAACCTAATGTGATATTCCCATATGCTTTTGCAATTCAAAATAACTTGATTAATGACAATATTATATATAGGAAATCCAATGTTGTCATAGATTGTAATCATATCTATATAATTTGAAATTTGAAATTCAAAACATAAATGTAACATGTAACATCCCAAATCGAATGTGACATTCCTAAATCCAACATGACATTTCTAAATTCAACGTGACATTCTCATATATTTCTCATCCCAAACCCAACGTAAATGTAATATGTAACATCCCAAACTTAGTGTGACATTCCAATATTCTACCATTGAATTATGAGTAATGTAACTTCTTAAATGTAACATGTAACATACCAACCCAACCCAATTCATGTATTGAACCACCATCACCTCTAACCCAGCGTAACTTCAATATTGAGTAATGAGATTCAATCCACGTTCAATTACAAACCTAAATCCCCAATAATTTTGCGCAACATATTGTGACATGTATGTAAACACTAATTATAACAAAGATATGATACACATTCAAACATATATATAACCGAACAAACACAAAAATGTCATCTACTATATGGTGTATGTGGATAAACGTTACATACTAAATATAACATACATCGTAACACGATCATCTAGGTTCCAATGTACAATTGCCATCCTACGACGTGGTTCACATTCGATATCCAATTAACAAGCAAAACCAAATACCCTCAACCTAACCTTTGAACCCATACATACCACCCCGCACATCGACCATATCAAAAAGTATTAATCATCACAATGTCAAATACACATATTCATTCAGAACATTGGACAAAGTGTGTCTATCAATGAGTGTAATAGATTGTTAATACCTTATTAAAGATGAACAATCCATAGGTTGATTGCCATAATTACATAATATTCTCACAACTTCAACAAACAATAACACACTTCAAAAAAAAAACCTTTTCTCCTCAACTGATTGGAGTCGAAATCTGTCGAAGGAATCAACACACAACCCTCAAACTTAATCATATCATCGACCATATCCACATCCATTTAAGCAACATTTTGAAAATGCACTGGAATCTCGCGATCAAGGCGAAAAAAACTTGCACGGTTGTTGCCTATAGACTTGTGTTTTTTAAAGCCTTCCCAAATGTGATATGATGAATAAGAAAATAAGATATAATATGAAAACAAATTAGGAGTATAATAATACACTAATATCATTCATTAACAACTTATAAGACCTTATGAAACGCATTCATTTTTAAATAATATTTTAAATTCTAAAAGAATATTTATAAGATTTCATATTGAATATGTCTTTCAAATTGAACTTATAAATAATTTTTTCAATATTTTTAAGCTCATTAATAAATGTCATAAAGCCACTCGTCAATAAATGGTTAAAACATTACAAATTTTTTTAAAATTAATGAAAAATGCTTTCATTCTTTCCTTATTATTTATTTACTTATTGTTCCTTGTATCCTTATTATTTATTTACTTATTGTTCCTTGTATCCTAAGACAATTGTTAACAAAAGTCAATATTAAATATAAATATTCACTATTACATTTTATACTGTAGAAGAATTTATTTGTATAGCATTTGTTAGTTTTTTTTTTTTTGGTCAGGTTTGATTTGTTTGTTTTTTTCTTCTAAACATCCAATAGGAATGTCAAAGAATAAGGGTGTGTTTGGAAATTGATATAGTTAAAAAATTACAAAATAAATTAAAAAATCATTAAAAAAAAAAAAAAAAAAAACTGCTTATTTTCTATACTTTTTACATATTTTTTCATTAAAAATTAAGAAATTATCCTAAAACACTTTAATTATTTTACTTTACATTATAACTAAAAATAAAAAAAATAAAAAAATCACTAACAATCACTTCACGAGCCAACTTATGTTTGGTATTGGCTTTTTAGCTAAAAAAAATACAAAAAAAAAAAAAGAAATAGTTACATAAACTAATAAGATAAAATGTCACATCTAAATCATAATCAACAATGATTCATCCCACTAAAAACACCACCACTAATAATACTAATGCATTAAAAAAGTAAAAAAAAAAAAAAAAAAAATACAACTCCAAGACCAAAACATCACATCATTACTGGTGGGACCCACTGCCACCTAATTAGTGCGAGCACTAATTAGTGCTCCCACTCATTTTTCAAATCATAATTATTATATTTTTTTTCTCATAAAAATCAAAAAAGACAAAAATAAAAACCAAACAAGACCAAAAAAATTAAACTAAAATAGCTAAAAGCAAAAAATTTAAAAACTCAAGTTATTTTGACTCTTCCCGACAAAGTACTGGATTGTTCATCAAACTTAAAGAGGCTTTATGGTGATGCTTCCTACCATCATGACAAAAGCATTTGCCTCACCAAGAAAGAAAAAAAAATAAAAAAATTCTATTCAGCCAATCAATCCTAAGAAAAAATTAAATTAATCCAACCTCAACAACTACGTCATTAGATCACATTTGTTTATAAAAAATAAAAATAACAATATAATTTTCAAAATATATCTATCAAATTTTTATACAATATAAATTGAGAAAAATTAATTTAAGATCCCTTTTCCATTTTTAATAATGGAAGAGATTCATAATATTATTTTTGATATCTAAGATCCTTCAACCCCGCACTTATATATCACAAAGAAATTTGAGAAGAAACCAAAGAGCTTCAAAAACTATCTCAAAGAGATATGAGCTTTGGTCTCTCTCTCTTTACCACATTAATGGCGTCTGCGTTGATATCTAACGGCGATTTCTCCACTACAAAGTTTTCGACACTGTTAACCAGCTATGTTGCTGCTGTCTATAGCGAGATTCAAAACAGCTATCTCACCACTCTCTTTCTCTTCCTTCTGTTCTCAAAAGTTCCTTCAAGGTTGTCCATGGCCTCCCTCCCTCCGTCGCGGGCAATTCAGGTTTTCACTTGTATCTCTAGATTTGATTAAAGCACTATTTAATCTCTGATTTCTTCTCTTTCTCTCTCTAGATTTGGTCTTTTTCTTCTCTCTCTGTGCTACATCAATGGTGCCTGAGCTTTGATCTGATATGAGCTTTGTTCGATCTCTGATTTCTTCTTTTTTTCTGGTAATCTGAATCGTAAATCGAAAATCCAAGTCCGAAACTTAAATAATTCATGTGCTGTGCGTTTTACAGTGACTTTGATTTAGTTTACTTGAGAAGATTTGATAAAAGCATTTTCCGATCTCTGTTTTCCTTACATTTCTAGTAATTTACGAAATTTCAATTTTCTTTGGATTTCTCTAGTTTGAATTCAGAGAAATTTCAATTTTCTTTGGTTTGGAGAAAATTTCTTTGGAACTAGAATTTCTCTGGTTTGGATCTCCTCTTCGTCTCCATAAATGCCATTTCTGTAAAGCTCTATTTCTTTCTCTCTCTCACTCTTTGGGCCACTATAATGGTGAATATACAAGTATTCCAAATGGAGAACAGTGAATTGTTTTGTATTTGTAAAGTCTAGTTTTAGAAATTAACAATTTTGTGTAGAGAAATTTTAATTTTCTCTGGTTTGAACCCAGAGTAATTCTTCGCACATAATGAGGCAAATTTCTCTGGGAATTTCTTTAGTTTTGAGAGATTTTCTCTAGTTTGGAGAGAATTCCTCTAGAACCAAAATTTCTCTGTGAAGTCCAGAAAAATTCTCTTGATCGATTTGAGGGACCTTAGACATTATGAAAATATTGGATGCTCTTTATACTATAAAATCTTAATACTAGGGACCCTAAAAAAAATCCCTCATAAATTGATCATGTGATTATCAAAATCCGATAAACTTAACTTTTTACATAAATAATCTACTCCATAAATTTTATTGAATGATTGAGATTTTTGAAATAAACTCATAATAAGCCTATAATAATGCAAAATTGCACCTTCTCGTTCAAAACATGAAGGGGAGGCAAGGCTATCTCTTCTAAAATTATATTAAAAGTAAAAATAATAATTTAATTAAAACTATTTTAAATTTTGTAAAAATTGTATTGTATTTTATTATTTGATTGTGCTTTTTTTTTTTTTTTTTTGGGAGTATGGCCGTATTTGTCAATTGACTAAAATAATTAAGAAGTTAAAAAATTATTATAAATTGTCACATCATTTCTTATTTAAAAAAAAAAATATATTTTCATAAAAGTTAAAGATCAACTATATTAATTAGTTTCTAAATACTTTCTACTTCCTTTTTTTTATTTTATTTCAAAATAGATCGATAAGGTATAGTGTTTTCTTGAATGAATTTCAATTTTTATTTTTATGCAACTTCTCTTTTTTATTTTTATTCAATTTCTTTTTCTATTCAACTTATTTTTTTATATGATGTCCAAATAAACCGTTAAGGTATAGTGGTTTCTTGAATGAACTTTCATTTTCAATTTTGATGCAACCTCCATTTTTATTTTTATTCAACTTCCATTTTTATTCAATTTCTTTTTCTATTCAAATTTCTTTTTATTTAATTTCCAAATAGATCAATATAATAATGTTATGTGCAAAATAATATATATATGTATATACAAAAAAAAATTAATGTTTAATCTAAAGAGCCAAAACGATTTATCGAGAGCAACAAATTAGTTTTTATACAATTTTTATTGTACACGTAATAATTTATATTATAGCAGTGATTTAGATCCCCTCAAACTTCAATCCCTACCACCCCACACACATGTGGCGGGTGGTGATTGGAGGAGAAGAAAAAAAAAAGAAAAAAAGAAAAAGTGACCAATCAAAAAAGAAAGGGAGTCAAATGGGTGGGAGGAAAGGGGGTTCCAATCTTTATTTTTTGTATTATTGGCCAAGTAATGTGAAAGACTCACCAATCACCCAAAAAAAAAAAAAAAAAAAAAAAGTGAAAACGGAGGCAAATAGCTTAGCTTGGGAGGTGCCGCCAGAGCGGCCAATCTTTTTTTTCTTTATTTTTTCTATTTTGGTTGGAAGAAAAATCAAAAGAGATTAGACCGGCTTTGAAACGAACTAATCACAATTAAATTGAATTAATTATTTACTTAACGGTCACGGTCACTATCTTCTGCCATGGTCCTGTTTGGCCGACTCCAAACCTGGCCAACCACCTCCATCTACGTTGTGATTTTTTTTCTTTAAATGGAAAAAAATTTATTCGGTTTAGTATTGTTTTTAAGGAATTTTTAATTTAAAATCCTTGATATTAAAATTTTATAAGATGAACAATATGTAATATTTTTATAGTTGTTAGGGTCATTCAATATTTTCAAAGAATTTTTTTTTTTTGTAAGAGAACTTTTAGCCCTTCAAAAATAAATTCCGCTGAGAAATTTGTGAAATTTTTCTATGGCAAGCTGAAATTTCTCTAATAATATTATTAAGAGACTTTAACTAATAAGAAAAAAAAATATTAGATATCTCATACTACCCAAAGTTAGAGAGGAATGTTTCACTAATTTTTTTATATTTTGTTAATATTTATTTTTTGTATTTTTTTTGTTAGTGATTCTTTTACATTTTAATTAATTAGTTTTTATATGTACTTAATTTATATGCGCTAAAAATAATATTCATGAATGAATTAAAAAAAAATTAAATACAAAAAAATATAAAAATATTTATTTTGTATGTACATTTAGATAAGTGATCTAAAAAATAAAAAATAAAATTAAAATATTAAAAGAATTTGCCAAACAAAATTATTATTTTTTAAATCAAGCAAGGTGTCTTTTCATAAGTTTTATTAAGTGGTGATTTTATAAGGTAATGTTTTACAAATAAATTTTATATAAAAATTTCATAAGTTACTTATATTGGTTCACTAAAACTAGATGCTCATGAATTTTGACAAATCAATTACCCAAAACTGTGGAGTGACTTACTTTACAAGTTCATATCTTAAATAAATCTGAATTGTATGATAATAATTTTAAGCAAAATTTTGAGTAAAGTTTTTGAATATGTAATGTTGCTTATTGATTTATTAAAATTCAAAAAGTCCAGCACTATGTTTGATAATAATAAAAATGCCATTCTCATATTATTTGTACAACTTTTTTTGCATTTTTATCTCATATTAAGAAGCATCCTAATAAATTTTTAATTTTAAAAGTAATAGACGTACAATTCAAATACACCATTCTGTGTATATTTTTATTTTTATTTTTATGTTAACTTTCAAGTAATGATTGAACCTAATTATTTATATTATGAATGAAAATTATTATTCCACCATATTTTTTATAAATACATCTAAAATTTTGTTTTAATTGTCTAAAATTAAATATAGGAACAATTGCATAAAAATATTATAAATTTAAAGTAATTGCAAAGAGATGAAAAAGAACATTTCGCTACGTGGATTGAGTTGGGTTGGGACTAAATTAATCCCTAGAAGACAAAATAGATTAAAAAATTAATAAAATAAAATATCACATCAAAAACATAATTATTTTATTTTTTCTTTAAAAAATAAAAAAAATAAAAAAATCAACCAAAACGAATATTTTAATCTCAAGCTAAAAAGTCCTAACTTCAAGAAACCAACTAAATTTTTTTTTTGCCAAACCACAACAATCTAATAGGAGTTTATTTCTTGTACTTCCATGGTTTTGAAAATATTTTGTGTTAATACCATTTTTTGCAATTATCTGTTAAATATAACAACAATTACCAACCCAGAAAAAAAATAAAAATAAATTATAGAGTGTATTTATTTAAAAACAAAATGAAAGTAACAATTTTGAATTGTTCCCCAAAACTTTTGATAAATAGTAACATTCGCCTTTTTATTCCTCCACTTTACACGAGAGAGAAAAAATTGACCTTTATATATATACATTGTGTAGACAGACGCATTTTTTTATATTCGTGTACTCAACTCATTCAGATTCTCTTCACACAATCCCAAATCTTTGATCTTTCCATCACCTTTCTCGGTCTCTGCAATTCAACTCCCTCCAATTCAAATTCGGTAGACAAATTTCCTCTCTATTGTTTAATATAATTTTCAATTCAATTCGTCTCATGCAAATCTCTGTAATCCCTGGTTTTCCATTTCAAGATTACTCTTTTGTTGATTGTTTCGATTCATTTGATGTAAATGCTTGTATACAAATCAATTGGTTTTGTGGTTATACATGTATACTTAGATCGATTTCTGAAACTGTTTTGTGTGTATATATGTGTGTGTGTGTGTGTGTATATGTACAGGCAATGGGATATGTAGGGGCTCATGGTGTTGCTGCGCTGCATAGATACAAGTACAGTGGAGTGGATCATTCATATGTTGCGAAATATGTATTGCAACCCTTTTGGCGTCGATCTGTTAATTTTTTCCCACTTTGGATGCCGTAAGTATTCAATTTGTTCATCATTGTTTTTTTTAGGGTTTGAATTTGTGAATGTACTTGCGTTTTCATAAGAAAAACAAAGAATAAGAAAAGTATGGTCAAATTTTTTACCTGTCCATTATGCTTCAGTTGTGCAAAAATAACAGAAAATTTGTAGTCTTACTGTAGTGATAATTCATTTTATTATTTAAAATTTAATTTAATTTATTGTAATTATCATCAAGTTTATTTTTAATTATTTGTGCTAGACCCATTTGTTGTAAGTGGGTGGCTTGAGGGGGTGTGGGGGGTGGATTTTCTTGCATGGGAGATGCTACTATGGGCACCCCTAAAAGGCTGGCATATGATATGTACTTCGTAATAAAGTCACAAAATTTTGTAACATAAACCATATAATGACATAATTTTTTTTCACCCCAAAAGTATAACTTTTTGCTCACCACAAAAAATTTGACTCATCTTAGGTTGCACATCAACTTGTACTACAAATTGGCACAACATAATACATACCACAAACATTTGTAACTTGATGATAATTACAAAAAATATGACTGTCACTTGAGGGTGTACACCATAAATTTGTCTTTCGTAACTTGGCATAACACATACCACAAACATCCGTAACTTTCACCACAAAAAATATAACTTTATTACAATGTTCTTCTTTTTAGGGGGCTACACCGTAGACTTCCCCTTGATTCTTTCATGAAGAGTTGTCAACATAGCTTAGAATCTTGATATAGTCTGTTTAATGCATCTTGTTATAAGAAAACACAATGAAAAAGATAAAAAAGAAGATTTTGAATTTAGATAACTATTTTAATTTGAAGTGTGAAGTTTTCATCTACGTGGCATGATTCTGTTGCTTTACTTTTTGAGACTTTATAGCTTGTATTACTAATTGAGGTTGTAACTATTGAACATAGGTCTGTTTTGTTCATAGAATGCTTCCTCACCAAAGCTGGTATAACAAATAATCCTACGGGTGATTCAAATATTTTGATTAGAAACTTCTTGTTGTACATGAATGGTCTTTAATGTAGCCAGTGTGACTTGTGGTTCTTCTTGCTTATCTCTTGTTAATGTTTATCAGTGTAAGACCTACAAGATTTCACTAAACATCACTAACTCTTCTTTTTGTTGTTTTGTTTTGTTTTGTTTTTTTAAATCTTTTGGGTGTGTGTGTGTTTGCACATGTGGATGCTTTCCCAGACCAAATATGGTATAATATCTATCTTATCCAGTGTTGATATGTAAATTTCAATTTAGGATGATTTTTTACTTGATTCTTTACTCATTGGTAATGCCACTGTTTTTTACAGATTACACTTACAGGATTCATGTTCTTGGTCATATCTGCATTGCTTGGTTATGTGAGTTATTTATTTATTTATTTTTAATTCACTATGTATTAGCTTCTCATTACTACAGTCCTCATATTTTATCCATAACATCTTTGTCTTGCTTTGTTACTTTTTTATATATTTATATATAAATTCCTTTTTTCTCACTAGTATTGATTTTGTTTTTCTAGTTCTTGTTAAGTTTTACTTTGTGTTGCTTGATTGATGAGAAAATTGTAAGTTCATTTTAAAGCTGATGTCATGTTGTTCCTCTTAATGGTAAGTTTTTTGTGGTCTGTATTTCCAAGATCCATGGAAGACTAATTTTAATCTCCTTGTTATTGGACAAGAGGATTGTTGAACTAAAGGTCGTTATGTATATCAAATATTCCAAGAAAAGGGGGCTTATCAGAGAAATCAAATGATCTCTGACCAACTTAGCAATGCTTAATTATCAAATATTCATTAACAATCATTCTTCCTTTCTCCATTCAGTTCTATATAGCGCCACATTTTGGGTTGCGCTGTGGGCAATCATGCCTTCCCACTTGCTCTCACACTTCTTCTTTGCAGCCTTCCTCATTTCCTTATGGCATCTTTAATTTGGATGAAGTGTCAAATTTTTTTCAGTACTTAAGAGCTCCAATGCTAAAATTCTACTTGTTCATATGTTAACCAAAAATAAAAAAAAGCAAATTCTCCGAGAAATGCATTAGAATAGATTTAGCTTTGTTATGGTAACCTAAAAGGCTGTACCCAATGCTCAAGGCTGCCGCTTCTAGTAGGGTTGGGAGAGGTAATAGGTAGGCAACCTTCTCCCACTTTTTATTTTATTTTATTTTTTTAATTGTTATTTTTTGTACTTTTGTTATTGTGGAGAGCTTGATTCCTGTGAGTCAAACCTGCTCTGTAATACTGGTAGTGGAAGCTCATGTTCATGCTTTGATTATATTTCTTTTGTGGAAAATTCATTGGATTCACTACTAGTCTTTGTTTTGAATGAAAAATACACGTAATTAAATTTTTTTTTTTGGTTTTTAAAGTGGTCCTGAAAAAGGTTACGGAATTTTCTATAATTATTTTTTTGACAAATCGTGAAATGTTATATAATGAATAATTTGCATCATCATTGAAGAAGGTAATAATGGTAATACTGTTAAACTTCCAAAGGGATTAATTGGAATTTCTCATAATTGATGCAATTTCTTTCTGGGTCATCTCTAGGATGTAGTGCTGATGTAGGTCACAGAACTGTGCTAATGGTAGTAATCGCATAAAATTTTGCATTTAGTATTAATGCCCTGAATCTTTATAATTTTTCAGTACATGACTTCTGTAATTTCTTAAGTTAAGAAAGTATGTGTTTGTCAAGTAGTCACTTTGACTGATGACTGAGCTAATTTTCAGCTAAATATTTTTGGTAATCTGATAGAAAATCAAGTAGTTTTTTTTTTTTTTCCTTCCTGTGTTTGAATTTCAATGTAGTTCCAAAATATCTCAAGCCAAGTGGCATTTTTATGCATTTAAATGTGTTGCAGATATATTCACCTAAGTTGGATTCGCCTCCTCCTAGATGGGTTCATTTTGCCCACGGATTACTTCTCTTCTTATATCAGGTTTGCTTAAATTTTTCCCAATCAGTGTATCTTATGCTTTGGTCCTGCTATGTGCTTGCAGTTTTTGTGCATGTTTGCTTGTCTTGACTACTTGGTTAGCTTCATGAATGAAATCCATTGGGTGCCCTCAGCCTTGTCTTGTTTATTTCATGTTTTTATTTTTTATTTTCTTTTGGGGGGGGCGTTTGTAATGGCTGCTCTTTGGTCTCTATTGTGCTTTGTATTTAGTGCAGATAGAAATTGTACAGTTTCATGCTATTCATTGTATCATGATTATTGATTAGTATCCTTCAAGGATTTTTTACTGGGGAAGACAATACTGTGTTTATTGACTATAGTAGAAACCAGAAATTGAATAACACGAGGCATGTGACGACTTATGTGATTTTCATTTGATCCAAGATTGCGTTTTAATCAATTTTTCCGTTTGTTTCATGGTTATTCTGGGTACACAAAGCTTTAAATTTCAATAAAAAGAAAAAAATGTAGTCAACTCTTATAAGAAATTGTTTGGGTATTTGATCCTATAATCTAGTAACTTGCACAGACTATAGAGGGGAACTTATACATGGCTGTAGTTTGAATGGTTTACGATGTGCAGCAAGTGATTGTGTTTGTTGGAGAAACTTATACATGCAAAGCAATAGGGATGGCAAGTTGACCCAATAGTCAGGGTAACCTTCCTAGATTTTAAATGTTCAATTGTAGTCATTGAATCTGTGACCTCTCGTGCTTGGTGAGTTATGGATGTCTGGAGGCAATGGTCAGGTGAAATACAGCTTTTTCCACTGGTTTTCGATTATGGGATATATTTAGAAGTTCCGTTAAATGACAATCAGGCTCTGCCTTGTCTATTTTCTTGGCCCTATTGTGCTTTGCCCTGTCTTCAGATTCTGATTTACATGCAGCTTTGAAAATTTTTAATTTGATGTGATGGTATTGAGGGGCCTCTTTGCACATACGTATACGTATTCACACATGTAGATACATATTCACATTCTAGCTGTATTAAGGCTGCTTGATTTGCAATACAATTCTATGCTAGAAAGAACGTTATCACTTCTAACTGCTGTTGCTCAACTATAAAGGAGATTTTATAGGAATAAATATATTTTTGTGATGTCTGTATATATGACTAACTGTTGCTTATACACATTTTTAAGGTTGGGATAGAGAAAATAAACATTTGGCTGATGGTCTAACTCTTCATGGTGCCTATTTTATTGTATACATCTTTGCATTATTTCCTCCATTTCAGTAATCTCTGTTTTGTTCTCTAAACCCTTGCAAGACTTTTGATGCCGTTGATGGGAAGCAAGCAAGACGGACAAATTCATCAAGTCCATTGGGAGAGCTTTTTGATCATGGTAATTTTTTTTTTCTCATCCAGTTTATCTTTATTTTACATATGAGTGTAGGATATTGATTGAATATGTTTCTTGGCATTGTTAACTACTGCAGGATGTGATGCACTTGCCTGTGCGGTATGTACTACTGTTATTTATTTATCTTCAGGTAATCATGGCAAGTATAAGTCCTTCATGTTTTGTTAATGATGTTTATCAGTTTGAGGCCTTGGCCTTTGGGAGCACTGCTATGTGTGGAAGGACTACTTTCTGGTTTTGGGTGATTTCAGCAGTTCCATTTTATTGTGCAACATGGGAGCAGTAAGTGGTCCAACTAATACTACTTCATTACATTTTGGTTTGGCTTATCACAGCTTTGATGATTCATTCTTGCATAGAAGTCATTTTGTTACCCGTCCATTTCTAAAGGAATTGCAAAGGAATATGGATTTTGTCTAATTGTCGGTTTTCAAATGATTTCTTAATACGTGAAAAGGTGAACATGTTTGCAGTATGAACAAGGTAATGTATTGTGTGCATTACCTCTTGAGGGGCTATAAATGATTTGGTTCAGCAGTTATGTTCATTTAGATTGTTCTAGTATTTGATGATGATGGAAAATTTGCTTTATGGCATTTACGTTGTTGCTTTTGATTCAACTTATGATTATAACATTTTGCCTTCAGTTTATTGATTTCTTTCAATGGGAAGCCATTTATTTTATTGTTATTAATATTTTTTTCATTGTGTAGCTATTTCACCAATACCCTTATTCTGCCTGCAATAAATGGGCCTACGGAGGGTCTGATGCTGATATATCTGGTCCATTTCTTTACAGCTATAGTTGGTATGACCCTTTTGCATATATATATACATTGATAAGTAGCACTTTTACATATTTAAGGCACTCATTGTAGACATAATATTTTAACCAACTAGTAGTTCCTAAAAAACTCATTCATTGATTAGGTTTTTATTCTTTTAGCTGTATTTCACTACAATATTAATTTTATCTCTTTTTCAGGTGCTGAGTGGTGGGCTCAACAATTTGGAAAGTCTCTGCCATTTTTGAGTTGGGTTCCAGTGGTAAATGGTATGACTCATGGATAGAACAAGATGCCTAGAAACACCTAGGCAACTAAAAATTTACTCATTGATAGAACAGGATATTTTTAGGTGGGCTTTATATGGAGGGAAGTGTCCTCTTTGAGTTTGCATATTTGTCCACTACTCTTATAGCATGTTCCATCCTACTTGCTTCACAGACTTACTAGAAATATCAGATTGCAAAAAAGTTGTTGAACTTGTATGTGTTATTTTTGAATTGAGATGGTTATGCCTTTCTCTGAAAGGTATTATTAAAATTTCTTCACAATGCAACTGAATCGATAACATGATCTGATTCCTTGTGCTTTGTTGGATCAATGAATCTAAGATTGCCCTATCATCGTGGTGCAGCTGCCTTTTGCATCTAGGATTTATGCACTCCTTTTATATACGTTCTCAGCTGGCTAGGATGGCATACTAAAGTTTCATTCTTCTACACTACATATGTTCCTTTAAGTGTCTGTATCCTGTTTCTTGAGATGTCTGGTGTTTCGAACCTACAATCATTGAGATTCCAGAACTTCAGTTATTTAGCTTGATTACTGTTGTCTGGAGAAAAGGGTTGGACTGGTGTCTTCATGGTTCCTTACATATTGGTAGCTACTGGCGATTGGCATACTTCTTGAAAAGAAAAGAAAAAAATTTCTAACTAAGTTTGTCTTAACCATTGGTTCAATGGCTAAGACTTGGCCTAATAACCTTGAGGTTATGGGTTCAAGTCTTGGGACCACCACTTTGTGTATTATGCCAAAGGTTAGGTGTGTACTCAATCTTTCCTTTCACAAACACACATTAATCTGTACTAATTGAGCGGCGTTGTTGTTTGTCTTGATATCTTATCTTCTGAATTGTGATCTATTGCTCATTTTGTTTTATTTAATATTCGTGGCTCATTATCTCCTTTAAATTGGCAAATTCGTAATTCCTGATAGTTGTGCTTTTACATTATCATGTCTTTTTAGTCTTCTTTTTTAAGGATCCTTTTTTGTTATTTTGTTTTCAAAGGACATTTTTAGAAAATTGACTTGCTTTTATTTTATTATTTTCATTTTTTGTTTATCTATCTATTCTTTTGACTTCAGAAATCCCAACAAACAGAGCTATGCTGTTTCTAATGATAGCTTTTGCTGTTCTTCCAACGATCTCATTCAAGTAAATAGTTCTTCATATTCTTAATGGCAAAAATTTACATGCTCATCTTCTTAACTGTTCCTGTGTGATGATCAGATTGACCTTGCTTTACATGGTGTTCTGTTCTTGTGCAGTGTGTACAATGTTTATAAGGTTGTTCAGGCAAGGAAAGGAAGCATGCTACTGGCTTTGGCAATGGTAAACCTGTTACTACTCAATGCTTCATCTGTTTTTTATTTTTATTTATTTTTCAAGTTGCTCAATGGATGTCGTCACTGTTTCTTGTCAGCTTTACCCATTTGCTGTGCTCTTGGTGGGAGTTGTGGTGTGGTATGTAACTATCTCGGCTATTTGTTTTTCACATGCTTAGCTTGAGGATCTTATTTGACCATATTTCTTTCATTCTGCTTCTTATGTCATGTGCAGGGATTATTTGTCTCCATATGATATAACTGGGAACTATCCACATTTGGTTATAGTGGGAACTGGACTCGCATTTGGTTTCCTTGTGGTGAGATATCTGTCTTGATCCAATCCTTAAAGCTTGATATCTTTTGTCAATTTTAAACATTTTGATCTCTATTGCTCTATATCTAATTCATGGAGATTATAGTTGATTCACATAAGGGAAGGTTACATGAGTAGTCAATCAACATTTTTTTGGACTCTAACCTCTGTTTTTATGCTTGGCATCTTGAGCTTTTTGCTATTCATACAAAATCTTCGATGTTTGTTTAAAGGTGAAGGAAATGAAGTACAATAAAATTAAATTGCACAAATACAATTGGGTTGGTTCCATTATGATTTTATATACATATGTAGCAATTGGCTCAAAGCAAAGTAATCCAAGAATTTGTAACTGAAGTGCATTGCACCACAATATTTGGGACACTTTTTCCAACTATTGATTGGCATGTTAATAATGTTTTATAGTGTGCCTCTGTCTACTTATTTTTCATTGTCTTCCTGCTGCCTTTGACATCCAAATGGATGAAGTTTAATTTTCTGTACAAAAGATACTACATATAAGCATTTAAAAAAAAAAGCAAAGAAAAAATACTTCAGTGATTGCTAGAACTTTTGTTAGCAATTATATTTTCTTCTAACCTTGTCCTGCAGTTTGTTTATTGTGTTTGATTTGTTAAGTTTCATGTTTTCCCAGTTTGCTCATGTGCAGATTTTGAAAATTCTCATTAAGTTATATTCTTGTGTTAGCTAATTTGTTATCAAATTATTTCTAAAGGAAAGATTGTTTTGGCAGGGAAGGATGATTCTGGCTCACTTGTGTGATGAACCCAAGGGCTTAAAAACTAACATGTGCATGGTATGTTGCATCCTTTTTTTTTTTTTCAGAGTTCTCTAATCAATTTAGGATTTTTTTTTGTTCTCAAATCTTTTCTTTTGACAAAACTAGTATCATATATAATTTTCTGAAAGATCCTTGCTATTGTGAATTCGGCCATAGTTTTTAATAGTTTTCTTCTCATCTCAAATTTCTTTCTTGATGGAGATTTAAAATATTTGCATTTCCCCAGTAAACTCTGCAACATATGAGTGACAAGACTAAGGGGTTGTTTGGGATGACCTAAATAAGTGCACTTTTTGTCTTTTTACGAAAAGATGTGCAGAAAAGTAGAGAGGTGATGTGATGGAAAAAAAAAAAGATAAAAAGATGGATTATATTGGGGTTGCCAAACTTGGCCTAAGAAACAAGTTTACCTTTCAGGTTTCCATTTTGAACCGCGTCTAATAACATCTTATTATCTTAAGATTTACATTGATTTTGTTGATGACTTTTGTTGTGAATTTCTGCATTACACTTTGAAGTCCATGTTTTATCTTCCCTTGTTGGATGAAATTCCAAGATTTGCACGACTTTTGTGTTACTTTTGATATGAGCTTTTTTTACTTCTTTTGCAGTCTTTATTGTATCTTCCCTTCGCTATTGCAAATAGTCTCACTGCCTGGCTGAATGATGGGTATGTGATATCTTTATTTATCAGGTTAAGTTTAATGAATGCCAATGGGCTTGATCTATTCCAATAGAGTACCTTTGGCTTGTCATTAGAGGTATTCTAGGATCAGGATTCTCTCACCACTCATGAAAATTTGTGCTTTGTGGCAGAATTCCTTTAGTTGATGAGAGATGGGTTCTTCTTTTGTATGTTGCGTACACAGGTATGTTGATTTTTTCCATCCTTATTTTTTTTTATTTTTTATTTTTTTCCAGAATCCCATTATTCTGTGATTATGGAAAGAAAAATCCTATTCTGTTCTTAGCACTATGCTTGCTATTATGTTCTATAAATTTTCTATTCTGTTCACAGGATTCTTTCTTTTGCCATGGTTGATGATCTTTCTTAATACAACTATATGCTTGATGTTATTTGTCATTTTTTGTGGCTGACAATTTTCTTTTGCTGGAATCAGTGGCACTCTATCTGCACTTTGCCACTACAGTCATTCACGAAATAACAGCAGCCCTTGGAATTTACTGTTTCAGGTGAGAAATGTGGAGTTTGACTTTGCAGTATTTGAATCGGACTATTGATCTGATCCATGCATACATGTCAGTCACCACTATTTAGGGTTTGGCTTGTGTGAGCATTGTATCATGTTTAACAGACTATTTGCCTGATGTTAAATGGAGTTGTCCAAATCTTGTGTTGCTTGTTCTCTGATATTTAATAAGGGTTTTCAAATAAGGGCAAACTGATTATATACAAAACACGTACATATATGTGGTCTAAGCTGTGTTACATGGACTCTTCTATTTCCCTTAGTGTACTCATATCCACTTGATATGACTAGCATAACGGTGCAGGATATGTCTTAACACACGTACCCAATTTCTACACTGATAGATTGTCTAATTTTATATGATATTTGAAGAAGACACTCACATTTGTTAGTAAAGAAACATGTTAGCTTCTCACACGAATTAGAGATATGCATTCCATATTTTTCCTAAATCCCATTTAATCTAAGAATATTATACAAAGTACAATATATATTAATTGTTCAACATGTGTTCCCGTACTCGTACCCAACTTTTGGATGCATGTTCCAATATATTAAGATTTAGCTTTAGGAAAATCTGATGCTTGGACAAGCACCCACACCCGATCGTACCTAAGTCCATGTAACATGGGGTCTAAGTGTGATTGTGAAGTTTTTTAATTATTTTAGCTAATATGCTTATGTAGTGTTTTATGTTATTTACTTGTTTGGTTCAATGTTCAAAAGCTTGTCCAAATACAAAGTCAATTCCCCAAGTGTGCTTGTTTGGAGTCCATTTGAGTGTTTATGTCTATCTCGGACTTAAATTTCTAACCATCAAGATCTGTGTCTTTTTAGTAATTTCCATTAAACAAGATGTGTTGTTGGTCTCGCCTATCTGGCATATGTAGATATATATATATATATTTATTTTGCAAGGGCATATCTAGATATATACAGACCATGTATCATGCGTTCTGAGCTTCTAGTACTGGTTTATTTTTTTCTTGGAAGGCTGATTTTTAAATATGCTCTTTGCTTGTCAAATGTCAGGATTACAAGGAAAGAAGCTTGAGATGTGTTAAAGTTTGTATTCGGAGTATATCCACATACCAGGTTAATATTTTTCTATATCTCGATGATGTATCTTCTTTATTTTCATTCCTTGCCTAAAAAAATATTTTCCATTATTTTCTTCATTTCCAGCGGGCAAGTAGAAGCAATGCAGCAAATTCATGGTCTCTCTGCTTCAATTTTTGGCTGAATATAAATTAAAATGTTACAATTGGATTATATTTTCAAGGTCATTTTCACTGTTGTAATTCATCGTATGCCATTTTATACTAGATCTAGATCAGGCAATTTGGGGTTTCCCTTCTCCAAATTTTAGAATTGGAATTTATTATCCGGCTGGCTATGCAATTGTTTCTGTTTATGGGAGAGATAGAGAGAGATTCACATGCTGTAAAATGTAATGTGAGACAGTTTTGAAACTCGATATTAGCTTTATTTATGTTTGATGAATGCAGCTAATGCAGCAAACTGAGTTGTTATAGTAATATATTTTTTTTAAAATGTGTTCTCAAAAAAGTATTGTAGGAAAGCAATTTTTGTTCGCAAACTCTTCCTTGCGGTGTCTGAACAATTAGTTTCCTTACTGTGTCCAAATTCATTCTAAAAAATTGGATGCATACCCTATTTTGGGAGAGATGTCTTTTTTCGAAAATTGATACTAACTTTTAGGGACAACATTAGGAAAATAGAGATTGATTGATTGATTTTTTTTTTTTTTTTTTGGGATCAATTGAAAGGATTTTTTGATCAATCCAAAGATTGTTTGGATTCTCATTTGTAATGAGGATTATTCAGATGTTTTCTTTCTTCAAATGGAATGGATAGCGATGGAATCAGATTGATTCTCGAAATGCCAGTTTAGATATTTTTCCCCAATCTTCCCTTGCACCCCAAGGCCATGTTTGCTTGAATAGATATGAGTTTGGGATTTGGCTAATAGTCTAATAAAATTATTAATCTGATGTTTGGTTAAACAATTGAAGTACGGATTAACAATACATCTGGATATGGAATTTTACATATAATGGACTATTCAATTCTACATAGGGAGTATGATATAAATTGGAAGATTAAGCCAAAGTCTGGATTATTAGGGCTTGTTTGGTTTGAGTTTCGGAGATGAATTTTAGAAAAAAATTTTTCCAAAAATTGTTTGGTTTGAGTTTTTCTCAAAAAAAATTTCAAAATCACTTTCTCTCTCCTACACATCAATCCATCACTTTTTCTTTCTCCTCTCTCCTTCTCAATCACTTTTTCTCTCACACACATCTACTCAATTCTTCTAAAATATCAAATCATCCCAAACTCTCACAAAAAATTTCTCTCTCAAAATATATAACCAAACAAACAAAAAAAATTTCTAAAACAACTCTCCCAAATTTTTTTCAAAAACAACTCTCCCAAAAACAAACTAAACAAACCCTTAGTCTTTCATTGTAAGCCTAATTCAGTCTAAACATAGGATGAGATACACAATTCAAAGGGATTCGTAATCCTAAGACTATTAGTCATGGGAATGCTAATTTAACTTAATTTAGTCCGTCTAAACAAACATGCCCCAAGTTGCTTGCCAACCCTACCCGGCTATCCTTTCCCTCGAAATCTTAGCCACCACAAGCACCCCAATCCACAACTTCTATTGTGACTTCACACTCCCTACTCTGATGGAGTTGAATTTTTTTTCAACGCAAATGAATAAAATGAAGGTTTTGACAGTTTTTACTTATAACTTGCACCAAGCCTGTTTAATAAAAATAGAGTGGGGTGTGTGCTGGTGAGGTCGGAGGGGGAGGAGTTTGGGTGGCTACGATGGGTGGAGTTTTTGGGGAAGGGGTTGCATTGCAGGATAGGAAGGGGAGGGGAGGGGCTGGGGTGGCAGGAAGCAATGAAAAGGGGCTGTATTCGTCCACTAGTGGTATTTCTGTTAGTTTCATCCATTAAACTATATTTGTCTGAGTTGACAAGCTATTAAATCATGTCAAAGATTATTACTTTGATTTATATAAAAAACAAGTTTTTTCTTTAGTAAACATGTAATAGAATTGACAGCATTATCAAATGTAACTTTTAAGAGACGGTGAGTGTAGGCTAACAATAAGTGAGCTCACAAAAAAAAAAAAAAAAAGAAAAAAAGAAAAAAAAAGACCGGAAGGTTGCTTTGAGCACACTGGTTCTTCTTGATTGTTGATTCCAGAACTTTATGTTGAATGAAAGATAGGTTAGGTGTTCATGTGATCCAGTTTTTGTAGATGTAGAAATTTAGTTAGTTCACTTCACATATACATGGGCGTTCCATGTGATTCACACACGTTGTGCAACGTATGGAATATAAGGGGGACCACTTTCTGTTACTTACAATATTGTAGCCACTTTAAATCAAACGTATCTCTATGAGTCCTCATTTTGGGGTGGCCAGGCACCATGCTTTTAATAGGGCGGGGCTTCCCTTTGATCCAAATTTAGATTGGAAGGTACTGTCCGAACTTGTAAGACTCATCACGGGTCTCATTTTGATAATTTAAACTAATATATTTTAATAGAGTTTTATGTGTATCATTCATAAAAAAAAAAAATTAAGTCGATCTAGGAGTATAAAAATGGCCCGTTAGTCCAAAGCCCGTCCACGGCCTGCCCAGGCTCGAGCCCAGATTGAACCCCCGAGCTTGGACCTAGACCCTGTGTTTTTGGGTTCGACCTGGCTTGTGAGCTCGACCCAAGTCCTGGCCCGCTAGCTCGCTCTAAGCTTGCTAGCTCCCTACCCTACCTCTTCCCCTTTAGGTTAGGTTAAGCAATTTATATTCTTCAATAATAATAACAACAACAATGTGTTGATTAACTTCAGCCAAAAAAGAAGAATAGAGTAGAAGGAAGCACAACCCTGATTGTTTCAAGATAAAAGATTATGAATGGATTAAAATACCTTTTAAATGAAGAACACAGATTTGACCTTCAAGGACATTTTTGTCCATTCACATCCCCCTCAAAATAATAGGGTCACCTTAAATCACGGGATAATTTTATTTGTCCACCACAAAAAATTCAATATACTTTATTCATATTGATCGAATATAAATTTTTGAAACAAAAAATAGTTGTACGGACACAAACAATTGAACAAAATGCATATGTGAACAACTCAATTTTATTAAGAGTTTTATGTCCAAACAATACAAATAATATACATTGAAATTTTATCTGATGTATGAATAGAATTTTTCTAAAACAAGAGTTCAATGTGTTATGTATATTGATTGGAAAATGTTTGGTAACCCAAAATTTTGTGGCTCAAATGGCTTAAATCTGTCAAAACAACGTCGTTTTACACTTAAAACAACGTCATTTTGAGTGATTTGAGCCATAAAATTTTGAACTATCTAACCTTGTTGATATTGATTTTTGAGTTCTCGCCCAAAAAGACTTTTGAGTTGATAGTTAGAGCAACCAGGCTGGCAGGAGAAACAAAAAGCTAGCAACCAAATCAGTACCAAAAAAAAAAAAAAAAAATGCTGCAAAAAGGACAAGTAGTGAACAAATGGGACAAGTTAGTTGGGGGGTAGTTACAAAGATTTAAATAAGAATATTTTTTGATTTTTTATGAAAAGATATATAAAAAAGTAGAGAGGTGATATGACTAAAATACGTGCACTTATATTGTTTATGTCAAACACCTTGATGGTTTTAGAGTACTGCCATGTGTATTTTAATTTGAATATGATTCATTTATATAATTTGATATATGTTTCAATTTTTTTTAAAAATATTTAATGAATTAAACAGTTAGGCTGTGTTTGGTTTGATTATCAAACCATGATTCCATATTAATAATCAACCCTTTGTTTGATTACAATTTTGAAATTATAATTCCAAATCAATTTCAAAACACATTTTGAAAGCATGTTTGGTAAACATTTTCAAAATATGTTTGAACACATTTAAACTTTAATTCAAAACTTTTTTCAAAACTCATAATCAAACAAATTTTACATTTTCAAATCATAATTCCAAAACTCACAAATTCAAAATATATATCTTCACACTCAAATCATAATTCTAAATACAAACCAAACGCTACCTTAAATTTCTTTAGATCAATCAAACTAGATCTTTTTATTTTATTTTATATTTTTTTAATAACATATTTAGGAAAACTCAATATAATGGTAAATCATAATTTAAAAAACAAATAATAATAAAACGTATAAAAATTATTGAAAAATGAAACAAGTACAGCAAAATTTTCAATGGTGACCCAACCATGGCAAGCCCAAGGCTTAAAAGGCTTTTTTTTTTTATTTTTTATTTTATTTTGCTGTGGGTTTAAAAGGCATTAAAACCCAAACATTTTGATATGTGATAAAGCTTTTCATATCTTCCTATAACCACGATATATAATTGAAATTTTACACATTAAAGTGTTGTCCACAATAATGTGTTCGGCCAATTTAGAAGTGTAGTCCACAGCAATGTGATTGGTAGTTTAAGAGTGAACCAAATTAATGGAAGTGTAGTCCACAGCAATGTGATTGGTGGTGTAAGAGTGAACCAAATTAATGGCATACATGAACTATGTGTCCTATGGATATTCTGATCTGTTCAAATCGATCAAATTGAATCGATCCATTGCATAACAAATTGAATCGATCCATTGCATTTTGGATAGATACGTGATGATGAGCGAACGGTTGCATATTAATTTTTTTCAATTCGCCTAGTTTTGGACTGATGACGGATTTGAGGTTTCTTTGGCTACAATCAAACCGCCAAATCGCGAGCACCCTTAGTAATTTGTAAAATTTTATGTTTTCAATTTGTTTAGCTATTCTGTTTGTGTTTTCAATTCAAAAAGAGTTTAGATATTCTGTTATGTTTTCAATTTGTTTTCAATTTGAAAATCCTTTTATCAAATGACAAGTGTTGATATTTGATCTCTTTATGTGAAAAATATAAGGCTTAATTTTGTCATTTTTAAAAAATCAAATTAAATAGTTTTTGAATAAAAAAAATAATGAAATAGTTTTGATAATGCATAATTTTCTTATATGTATTTATTATTAGTATTTGACAATTTACTTAATAATCTTTTGATTATGTTGAGTTTGATTTATTATTCAAAAAAAAAAAAATGTTGACAAATTGTTGTGTTATATTTAAAATTTGTAAAAGTTTAAACCGTTAAATTGATTCGCATCCATCCGTCAATCCGTTCAATCTACATTCGCCAATCGGGCAGACGGATGAGAATTGATTTTTTTCAATCCACCAATTTGACAAATAGATGACAAATTGAAAGTTCTTTGACCGCAACCGAACCGCGAACACCCCACTGTCCTATGCCATACACCGAAATGAAGTTTGATAGCATCCACACAGTGATCATTCCTCAGATATATACAAGACTTTAATGAACACCATGTAAGATCTACCATTAAGTCCTTCGAATAGTTCACTGAATTTTTCCATGTCAATAAATAAATTCTTTCTTCACCAATTCTTCCTTGGCTCCTCACATCGCAATCTCATGAAGGGTAGGCATGACTTTATGTTAAATTATGTTTTTGAAGGAATTTATTTTATTTTATTTATTTATTTTTTATGAATTATTTTTCTTGAGTTCAAAATAGATAGGTGTTTTTTTTTTTTTAATCGACAAAGAAAAATTTTATTAAAAATATGAAATTAAAGATATAAGAAGGTGAAGTGCCCTGAGAGAGCTTCGAAGAGTGAACGTCTCTTCTAGTACTGCAACTTGCACCTACACAACCAATCCCTCGGTGTCACATTTTTTAAATTTGGAAGCTAGAAAACGGACAATAGAGGAAAAACAAAAAAAAATAAAAACCAAGAAGATCTTGGCTATCCACTGAGTTTCTAAAATCAACAACGTTAGGTATCATGAAAAACCTTTCATGAAAATAATCATGAAAGTTTTGTGACCCCTTGGATTACACTTAGAATAAAACACCACATACTAATCAAGATAATCCAATGATCATAAATATTTCATGATCATTTTCATGAAAATTTTTTCATGATCTCTAACTTTTCTCTTCTAAAATAGATAGGTGTTGGCAATAGTAAATGCATGTTAGTAATTAACTGGGACTAACTCAGTTAAGAGTATTCTTGCACTTAGGTAAGGTGTTCAAATCTCTTATCACACGTGTAGTGTGAAAATAAGAATAACAAAATAATTAGCATCGAGTGACTTTTTTGAAATTTGTTGATTCTTTAGCAGAATGCGAGAGACAAGGGTATAGATAACTTTGTTGATTCCAAATCATACCAAAGATATTAGAAGCAACTTCTATGATATTTTTTAAATCTCCAAATTTGAAATTTCATAAGACTTACAAATTCATATTTTTAATCAAAAAAAGTCCATCCCAAAAGAAAATGACAAACTCTGCTAATTACTACAACATATAAGGTGAAATTTTTTTTTTGCTCTCAAAGTGAAAATTTTGTTATAAAAAATATTAAGAGATTAATTCTAGTTATCACGTGGGTCACCAACAAAAAGCCATTTGAAAAAATATAAATGGATGTTTAGCGACAAATTTAAAATATCACTACTATGTAAGAATTTTTCCTAAATATGGCTTAATGTGGCTTATGCATGATTATACTAGATTCATCTCATTAAGTAACATATATGTACATCAATTAGATGGTGACTAATCATTGATGAATGCACCTATATATACATAATGTATAGAAGACTAATGAAAATAATGTCAATGTAGTGAATGTGATAGATTCATTATGAATGAATCTTAGAGATGCATTATGTATCTATTATGAATATATAAGATACATTAATCTATCTAATGAATTCATTAATATAGAAGATGCATTATGTATCATGAATGTATAAGATACATTAATCTATTTAATGAAGTTCATTGAATGAATGGATTCTTTGATGAGAAGAATACTAGTATAAATAGTGTAAGGTTCCAAACCACACTCTCCATCACAAAAACTCAAGTTGTCACTACAAGAAGGTTGCCATCGCCTAGAGAGAGAGAAGTGGTTTGAAGATCTTAGACAAGTGAAGAACTTAAAGATCAATGTCTTCCATTCAAGATTTCTCTTTCTTATAAGAGGATTTCATACTATCATGGATCAAGGTATGTATTCACTTATTTTGTATAGTAGAAATTCATATAGTTTTAATGTATAGAATTGAATCTTTAATGATTTTTAGTTTATGTTCTACAAAGTTTTCTATTAATTAGTATCAGAGCATGGTTCTCAATTTTGATGCATGAAACGTATAAGTATGAATTTCATTTTATGATGATGTTTTGTGTAACAAGTGCAAAACCTTGATTTACATTTGTCCAATTTTATTTTTATTTTTGGCCAATCTTTTATTCTATTGAAATTAAAATAAAAATTGAAAATTATTGAACAAGTGGTAATTAAGATAATGTCTTTTGCACTTCTAATGTTTTGTTACACACTTTATGAGTTGAAACATTGTTGATCAGCCCAACGGAGGTTCAACACTATGTATATTTGAACAACCGAGATGATTGGTATAATAAATATAGCAATAAGTTTTTCTGCCCAACAGTGATAAACTTCTCATGTGCTTTAGTTAATAAAATAAAATGAAATAAGAGACATTGAGTTTTTTTGTCCAACGGTGATAAACTCATTATGGTCTTAATGATTATTTTATTTTATTTTATGTTGTTTATTTTTATTAGTCATCTCATTTACTTTTATGAATTGTTAAAATATATTGTTATTCGGCCCAACGAAAGGATAACTTGATTTCGTATCTAACTAATTATGTTTTATAGTTAGATATATTTAACTTGTGGTGTTATATTTATGACATGTGAAAAGTAGTTTTCTTGATTATATTATGTAATGGATATTATGTGTTTGTAGCATTGAATCCTACTGCAATTAATAGTTATTTGTTTGGTATTGAAGCTTTGAGTGGAACTAATTTTAAGAAATGGAAGGAACAAATTGGAATTGTTTTGGAAATTATGGATTTAAACTATGCATTAAGAGAGCCAGCTTCTACAAAGCCTAACAATACAAGTTCTAAGGAACACATGGCTTTAAATGAAAAATGGGAACGCTCTAATCGCTTAAGTCTAATGATTATGAAAGCCTCAATTCAAGGAGCAATCCCTGTGTCTGAAAGTGCAGCGAGTTATATGAAATCTATTGAAGAACAATTCATTGGAACTTCCAAATCCCTTGCTAGTACTCTCATGATTAAAATGATGACAATGAAATATGATGGTTTGAGTGGTGTTCGTGAACATATTTTAAAGATGAATGACATGGTCTCTCAATTAAAGGGAATGGACATGGAAATTTCTGAAGGTTTTTTTGTTCATTTCATTATGATTTCTCTTCTTGCGCAATTTGGTCCTTTTAAGATCAATTATAATACGCAGAAAGATAAGTGGAAGATGAGTGAGTTAATTGCCATGTGTGTTCAAGAAGAAGAAAGGCTTAAAGCTGAAAAGCCTGATATGGCTCACCTTACCACCTTGGGTCCAACCAAAAGGATTTTCAAGAAAGGAAAAAGTAAGAAGAAGAAGAATGCAAATGATGAAACTCACCAGGCTAATGAAGAAAATAAGATTCGATGCCATTTCTGTCGAAAGAAAGGTCATATAAGAAAAGACTGTTCAGCTTTTAAAAGTTGGTTGGACAAGAAAGGTAACACTCAATGCTTTGTGTCTTATGAATCCTTTTTGGTAGATGTTCCACCAAATTCTTGGTGGATTGACACTGGTGCAAGTATTCACATAACAAATTCCATGTAGGGATACCTCACAAGTCGGAAACTAAATAAAGGAGAACGAACCATTACGGTTGGGAATAGAATAAAAGTGGACGTTGAGGCTATTAGCACCCTCCATCTAATTTTAGACTCCGGTTTCATTTTAGATTTAGTAAACACAGTTTATGTTCCTGTTTTTACTAGAAACCTAATTTCTGTTTCACAACTTGATTCCTGTGGTTATGAATTTAATTGGAAATAATAGAGTCTCTTTATTCCACAATTGCCATATGATTGGTTCTGGTACTTTATATGATAATCTTTATTCATTGAATTTAGATTCCACTTATGCATAATCTCTTTTATCCTTTAATGTAAACGACTTGGTAAATAAAAAGAGAAAGCGAGTGAATGAAAATTCATCCATGTTGTGGCATAAGCGCTTGGGCCACATATCAAGAGAAAGGATGGAATGTCTTATTAAAGACGGAATTTAAGTTCACTTGATTTTTCTGATTTTAGTACTTGTGTGAATTGCATTAAAGGAAAATACACAAAGATAAAGAAAAATGGTGCTACTAGGACTACTGAATTATTAGGCACAATTCATACTGATATATGTAGTCCCTTTACTGTTCCAACTATTTCTGGACATAAATATTTTATTACTTTTATTGATGACTTTTTTAGATATACTTATGTGTATCTTATTCGTGAAAAATTAGAAGCACTGGATATGTTCAAACTTTATAAAGCTGAAGTTGAAAATCAACTTGGCAGACGGATTAAAAGTGTAAGATCTCATAGAGGTGGTGAATATTGTGGTAGATTCACTGAGTCGGGTCAAAATCCAAGTGCTTTTGCTTTATTTTTGGCTGAGAATGGTATTGTTGCTAACTACACAATGCCTGGTACACCTGAGCAAAATGGTGTAGCTGAGCGACGAAACCGTACTCTTTTGGACACGATGAGAAGCATGATGAGTAACTCTTCTTTACCAGATTACTTGTGGGGTGAAACTTTAAAAATTGTTGTACATGTTCTTAATAGGGTTCCTAGTAAGGCTGTGCCTGTAACGCCTCATGAGTTGTGGGTTGGTAGGAAACCTAATTTGAATTATTTACATGTATGGGGTTGTCTTGCTGAAGCAAAAATTTTCAACTCACAAATAAAGAAATTAGACCCTAGAACTATAAGTTGTTATTTCATTGGATATGCTGAGAGATCAAAGGGTTTTAGATTCTATTCTCCCACTCATAGCATAAGAATTTTTGAAACTAGAAATGTTGTGTTCTTAGAGGATGAAAACATTAGTGGGAGTATGAATCTAAAAAATATTTCTTTGGAGGAAAATCGTGCTTTTACTCATTCCACGATTATTCAAGAAAATGTAGTACCTGAACCTATTGGTACACAAGAGATTTCTTATATTGAAAAAGAAGTTGTCCCAGTTGCAGAACAACCTTTACGTAGATCACAAAGAGAAAAGAAACCAGCCATATCAGATGACTATGAGGTTTATCTAAATGAGTGTGATATAGGCTTGGAGAACGATCCTGTTTCTTATGTCCAAGCCATGAAAAATGGAAATGCAACTCAATGGTTAAATGCCATGAAAATTGAGTTAAAATCCATAAAAGACAACAATGTCTGGGATCTTGTAGAATTGCCTAAGGGAGCCAAAACTGTTGGATGCAAATGGGTTTTTAAAACCAAGTGTGATCCTAAAGGCACTGTCGAAAGATACAAGGCCAGATTAGTTGCTAAAGGATACACTCAAAAAGAAGGAATAGACTATAAGGAAACTTATTCTCCTGTTTCTAATAAAGATTCCTTGAGAATAGTCATGGCCTTAGTAGCTCATTATGATTCAGAGTTATATCAAATGGATGTTAAAACGGCTTTTTTAAATGGTGACTTGTATGAAGTGGTCTACATGGACCAACCTGAAGGTTTTCATGATGAAAGTAAGGAAAATATGGTTTGTAGGCTTAAGAAGTCCATATATGGTCTAAAGCAGGCATCTCGACAATGGTATCTTAAATTTCATGAAGTTCTCACCAAATTTGATTTTAAGGATAATGTGGTTGATCAATGTGTCTACCTTAAAATCAGTGGGAGCAATATCTGTATTATAGTTTTATATGTTGATGATATATTGCTTGCTAGTAATAATTTGGGAATGATACATGAGACAAAGAAATTCCTTACGAGAAATTTTGAAATAAAAGATCTTTGTGAAGCCTCTTTTGTCATTGGGATAGAAATTCACTGAGATAGGTCTTATGGTATTTTAGGATTGTCCCAAAGAGCCTATATTGAAAAGGTTCTTAAAAGGTTCAACATGCAGAACTGTTCAAGTAGTGTTGCCTCTATAGTTAAGGGTGATAAAATTAGTGAATTTCAGTGTCCCAAAAATAATTTAGAAAGAGAACAAATGAAAAAAATTCCTTATGCCTCTGTAGTTGGGAGCATTATGTATGCTCAAGTTTGTACACGTCCTGACATAACATTTGTAGTTGGTATGCTTGGTTGATACCAAAGCAATCCCAAACTTGATCATTGGAAAACAGTTAAGAAAGTGTTGCGATATTTACAAGGCACTAAGGATTACATGCTCACTTATCAAAGAACAAACAGCCTTGAAGTAGTTGGTTATTCAGATGCTGATTATGCTGGATGTAAAGACACTCGAAAGTCCACTTCTGGGTATGTTTTTATGCTTGCTAATGGACCTATTTCATGGAAGAGTCATAAGCAGTCTCTGACAGCCTTTTCCACTATGGAGGCAGAGTTCATAGCATGTTATGAAGCTACACGTCATGCAGTATAGCTAAAGAATTTCATATCTGGATTACAACTTGTCGATTTAATTTTGAAGCCCTTACAGATTTATTGTGATAATGATGCTGCTGTGTGGTTCTCCAATAATAATAAAACTTCAAGAGGATCAAAACATATTAATATCAAGTATCTAGTTGTTAAAGAAACGGTTCTGAATCAGACTGTTTTTGTCACTACCCAAACCCGCCCCTATGGGTTTAGTATCGTAACCGGCCAGTAATCTGAGATTACCAAAGGCCTGCTTGACAGTAAAGATAGTAATACAGAGTAAGGGGCTGGCGGAAGCCAAACAGTAATAAAAAGATGTCCAACGAGTTGTGAAAATCTGAATGCAAAAAGACTTTTATGAACAAGCCACATTCATAACCAAAACATATATACATACATCATATACACAAACATCCAGGTTAGGGATCAAATCCTTTTACTATAACGGTACAGTCAAGTCTCAATCAGTCAATACAAAACGGAGACAAAATGGTGAATCTGGAACACCCCAAAATAGCCTTAGCTTGAACGAACTCGGAACCTTGAAGTGAGGCGTAATGGTTGGCTCGACAAAATGAGAGCTTAACTTGACGCTCCTAGCTTCGGTCCGGTGCCTAGACACCTACATATAAATATAAACAGTGAGCTGAAACCCAGTGAATAACATATGTGTAAAGGGGTTAAGAATGAATGTCCTTTCATTAATTAAAACAGTTATTTGCATCAGTAAATCAGTTATTCAATCAGTGGCTCATATTTCATGCCATATTAGTCATTTAAAAATCATAACAGTCATACGTGGTACGTCTAATAGCAAAATAGTACAGTAGGTCTTAATAGACCGAAAAGTCAGTTGATGGCCATCAAAACAGTATACAATAGTAGTTCCAAACATTGGAACTGACAGAGATCTCTGTAACAGTAGCAGTAACAGTACAGTAGCAGTAAGTTGCTATGAATGCCACGAGTATGGTTTACAAATAGGACAATCATTCATTCAGTAAAAATGTCATTTCAGAAAGTAGTATAATCAGTCGTTCAGAAATAATTATAATTGAACGTATCTTTACAACATTGTTACTCACAGAGTACTGGGCTACAGACAGGCTAGTCAGCATCCTCGGGTGCCAACCCTACACAGTTGCAGAACGAGCACACATACTAAGTTACACACTGGGATTAATAATTTAGCCCCTTAACTTGACTTGGTGTGGTTCTATAACATTATCCTCATTAAGATGCCTTAAACTTGGCCTAGGAATGCCTAGGATGGAATGAGGATGCAAAAATGTACTTTAAAACACTTTTCAAAGTTTGCTGAAAACAGGGGTCTCGCTCAAGCGTAGCTTTCTTCGCTTGAACGAGCTTACCAAAACAGAGGGTTCGCTCGAGCGTAGAATACCTCGCTCGAGCGGTCTGTAAAAATGCAAAAAAGTACTGGTTGTTGAAATTCTCCGCTCGATGCTCACTCGAGCATGAGACATAGTCCTTCGCTTGAGCACAGGTCTCGTCGTTCGAGCGTGCATTTATGTCCACAAAAACCTGAGAGCTTGCAATCTACGCTCGAGCCAGCATTCTGTTGCTCGAGCGGAATCAGAAAACAAAGGTGCCCGCTCGAGCGTGGAATTTTTCGCTCGAGCGAGGAAGCCAAAATATGGGTTTTCCAGATTTGCCTCCAAGGCTCAAACCAAGAATTAAACTTATCAAAACTCAACCTTTTGGGCCAATTTTCTGGAAAACACTTGGAAACTCATACTACAACATGTTTTGAAGATCATTTTGTAAAATCAAGCCCAAGGGTAAGCCAATTGAACACCAATTTCAAAAAAACTTGAAGAACAATGCAAGAACATAACATGCATGAGTTCTTATGAATTTTAATGCTCTAAAACATGATCAAATGCAAGATTGAGCTCAAAATTATGGTGAATTCATGGACCACAACTAAAATATGAACATACATGTGGAAATTCTCATGTAAATGATCTCAAAACTCAATGATATGGACATGCATGCACACATTGCTTCTCAATTCAACTCTTTAGGCTATAACTTGACTCTAATCTTCAATATTTCCATGAACCATGCAAGTAACAACTTAAATTCATAATTAAAAGGATGAATTCCTACCTTAAGTCTTGGATTCCAAGTATGCTAGCTCAATTTTGTAAATCCTCTTCAATTCTTCTAATTTTCCAAGCTAATTCTTGTTGAATCAATTCTCTCATACTCTTCCTCTCTTGCTCATGGTTTGGTCTAGAAAAAGGGTGGAGAATGGTGTGAATTAAGTTCCAAACAAGATTTGTAAAGGTGGCTCACTCAATGGCAATTGTATAATTACCTAGGTTCAATTAGTTTAACATTATTTAATCTAATTCAATCATTCCAAATCAAGCTTTAATTAAACCTACCATAAAATTACATAAATCCTAATTAGTACATAACATTGATCAATCTCTGATTCGGTCGTCGATAAGGCTTTCAATTCGCAGTTCGAAATTAAAACATGAACAGATCATTCAACGACAAACAGATAGAATGCAATTAAGCAACACACTTACACAAACAATTTAGGATTTCATCTTAATCAATTACTTATCATGCTCAATCACAGTTTAATACTAATCAGAGGTGAGGGTTGTCACAGTTTTCATCTCTCATATTGGTACTACACTCATGTTAGCAGATTCTTTAACTAAAAGTCTCACACCTAAGCTCTTTCAAGAACATGTTACGCGCATGGGCTTAGTAAAAAGTTTATCATGTTTAGACTTGAAATGAGTGTATTATATTCGTGATAAATGTTATGTTATAATCATCTTCTGTTAGTAATGATTATGTTTGTTGTTTTCATTCTTCATACTTGTGCACAATTTAGAAGAAGATATAAACAACGGGACCGTTATATATGAATTAGCATTAATCACTATTATGTTGCTAATGTCATCTTTGTGATTTAAGATTCACTTATTCATGTTGATGGAAAATATTAACACTATAACCATTGTACAGTCTTGATTAATATGTAAATCACTGACTACAATGATTTGGTGCTAATAATTTCATTGAACAGAATTTAATGGTGATGGTGCAATCTTCTAGTGGGAGAACGTTGGCCATATTATGATAATCTAGTGACGTAATATAATTATGCAAGCCAAGTGGGAGATTGTAAGAATTTTTCCTAAATATGGCTTAATGTGGCTTATGCATGATTATATTATATTCATCTCATTAAGTAACATATATGTATATCAATTAGATGGTGACTAATCATTGATGAATGCACCTATATATACATAATGTATAGAAGACTAATGGAGATAATGTCAATGCATTGAATGTGATAGATTCATTCATTCATTATGAATGAATCTTAGAGATGCATTATGTATCTATTATGAATATATAAGATACATTAATCTATCTAATGAATTCATTAATATAGAAGATGCATTACGTATCGCGAATGTATAAGATACATTAATCTATTTAATGAAGTTCATTGAATGAATAGATTCTTTGATGGGAAGAATACTAGTATAAATAGTGTAAGATCCCAAACCACACTCTCCATCACAAAAACTTAAGTTGTCACCATAAGAAGGTTTCCATCGCCTAGAGAGAGAGAAGTGGTTTGAAGATCTTAGACAAGTGAAGAACTTAAATATCAAGGCCTTCCATTCAAGGTTTTTCTTTCTTACAAGAGGATTTCATATTATCATGGATCAATGTATGTATTTACTTATTTTGTATAGTAGATATTTATATAGTTTTTATATATAGAATTGAATCTTTAATGATTTTTAGTTTATGTTCCGCAAAATTTTCTATCATACTATACTTTAAAGGGCAAATAAATTTTATACCAAAAAGGTTTACTTTTTTAGAGTAAAATTTTGATATAAAATATTTAATTTCGTTGCTAAAAATATAACAATATTCTTAGTAACTAAAATATTGTGATCCTAAAAAGTATTTTTTTTTTCTTTAAGCATTTTTAAAATCTTAATTTATTATAGTGAATTACAATGCATGATGATAATCTCAGATTATTATTATTTACGATTTGATAGGGTATTAAATTCATATGGTACCATTTTCTTCAATGACTTTATCAGTGATGATCATGACTGGTCATTTCGTTTTTGAGTAACTTCTCATTTCGTTTTATGTAGTATCAAGTTCGTGATCAAAGTTTAGAGTTGACTATCAAGAGGAGTCAGAGTCAATTGAGTAAGAATTTTTGACAGGTAAAGAAGTGCCCTCATACCACTTGATGGGGGTGCCCAATCTTTGAGAAGCTATTTACTCAAAAAAGAATGCCGGAAAATAATTCAAAATTATAAATTTAAGGTGTATATTTAAATTAATTACTTGTTGCGAATCCTTATCATTAATGAATAATTCAAAATTATAAATTTAAGGTGCATATTTAAATTAATTACTTGTTGCGAATCCTCATCATTAATGAATCCTGACTTTAAATTGTAAATTGTGGGCAGTTTTTAGTTTTATGTGTTATATATAGAACAAGGAAAATGATTTACAAAAGCTCACTCTTGAAATTGCAAACAAAAGGAAAAAATTATGAGTGCTGCTATTAGTATTTTATCAATTATTTTAGATTCTCAATTTTTTTGGACTTCCACTTATAAGTTTTAAAACCCTTAAAATTTCTTTTTTTCTCCCAAATAATATCAAAATTATCCATGTAAAAATATTACACCCATTCAATTGAATGCACAACTAAAAAAGTCACTCTCTCAAAAATCCTAACAATACCCATGAAGGTGATTAGTACTCTATCTTCACATATTTGTTCATGACCTGAAAAAATAAATGTAAGGTTTTTTTGTTGTTGATTCAAAATTTCCCTTTTGTGGGTTTTGCGATCTCCACGAGTTTGGATTTGTGATCTCTCAGGTGGGTTTCTTTGAATTCTCTGATAGTTTCAATTCTTATTCCTTATCTTACTTGGATTTTGCGATTTTAAAGTTTGAAAAAAGCTTATCAATAATGTTTGGTTATCTGTTTCTGAACAAATATGAAATGTTCGATTACTTGTTCCTGAACAAATAAACAATATTTGGGCCTGTGTTTTCAAAATTCAGTCATATGTTCGGGAGTTCAGTCCTAAAATGATGAATAGTTTTTATTATTTTTGTTATTTTTTCAAGAAGTTTACCGTTACAAAGCCAATCTCTTCTAAGTTAAGAACACCATCAAAGTTATGAACTTCCTCTGAGTTTTTAGTGTTATACTTCTCTCATCTCATGAAATTGTGGTTGCTGAAAAAATTTCCACTCATTGTAATTGTTAGAGAAGGGTAGGTAATTAAATAGTTGCCACCGTTATCGCTAGAATATTACCGCCAAAGGGTTTCGAGGTTTTGAGAGTGGGTATGTTTTAAAGGTGAAATTTAGGAAAGATAGATAGGTGGTGAGGGAGGTGAGTACTCTCATAAATCCTAACTTATGATGTAGTGGGTGTGTAGGCTTAATCGTGAAATGAGGTATCCTAAAATTATTAATATTCTTTTTAGTAATTTCATTTGAGGTTATTATTGTAATAAAAAAAAAAACTAAAAAATGGGGGGTCAAAATAATTAATGAGATGCTAATAGGAGCACTCAAAATTATATGTAGAAAGAAAAGTCTATTTTGAGGTGTTTTAAAAAGATAGTGAAAAGATATGTTCTGATCTGATGCATGTTCTGATCTGCATGTTCTGATATGTTCTGATCTGCATGTTCTGTTCTGAATGTTCTGGTATGCTGATCTGTTTTTTGCTCTGATCTGATGCATATCTTGGCCTGATCTGTCTGGCCTGATCGCTGTTGGTATTATGTGGATGATCTGATCTGTCTTGGCTGCTCTTATGGGGTTGTGCTGCCTCTTTGATTTTATCTGTAGCTTTGTTTTGCCTTTTTCCTCTGGTTTTGCTTTTGTCTTCTCTGTTGGCTCCTCATCAACTAGGAGGTTGGAGTTTCGTTTAGCTCCAACCTCCTCTTTATTGATGTATGTTTTCATACTTTGTATGAGTTTTCATCAATAAAGTCTTTTGCTTTTGCTGTTCAAAAAAAAAAAGATAGTAAAAAGCTGCTTTTTGATTCTTAACTAAGCTTTTTGATTTTTTCATAAAATCATTTGAAAAGTTGATAAAAAGTTACTTTTTGATTTTTTTATTTAATATTTGTTTATGTTGTCATGTCATCATGCCTTAATGCCAATTGACCAAAATACCCCTATCCAATTTAGAAAATACACATTTTGATCGTGTAGCTTATTTTCCACATATGGAGGTAAGTTTCGTAATTTCCCTTTTGGCTTATAACCACACCCCCAAGTCAATTTATGGCCAAAAAAAGCTGCTTATAACCACAATCACAAACGTACAAACGCAGTCTAACCACTCTCCCAAAGCAAGCCTTTATCCCATTAATTTGAGTAGAGATTTGAAATAATAAAAAAAAATGAGAGTAAAATATATATTAATTTTTTTTCATTTTCTTCATTTTTTTTCCTTTAAAAATTTCACTCAAATTCATAATTCAAACAAATTTCTCCTCTCCATTCATAAGCCATCTCAAACAAAGCGGAAGACATAAAAGTTTTTTGGTTTTTCTAATTATTATTTTTAAAATTGACAAAATAATTGTCAAAACAATGGAAAAAATGACACTGTTCACATAGACTTGTAAGTCCAACCCTATGTTCCATTTAAACATGTGTCCCTCTATAGTTTGGAGACTTACAGGTACGGTAGCTAAATACTTGTTTTCAGAATCAAACCAATACGAGCCAAGGCTTTTATTTGAAAACTACATTAAGAGTTTCAACTTACAAACACACATACCCCTACAAAGTTTCGTATAAAAAAATTCCTATAAATTGAACATCATTGCATTAAACTTTGATTCTATACAACTTCATAGTTCACCAAATTTCTTCTCTCTCTTTCTCCTCTCCATTCCTATGGATGCAGCAACTACAAGAATCAACAATGTTCTTTCTCTCTATTCCAGCAGAAAATCTTTCTCCAGTAGTTTTTTGATCCAACAAAGATTTCCAAAACCAAACACCAGAATTGGCATTCTCTTCCCCATCAAATGCTCCACAAAACCAGGCATCGACAGCGATAATGCGACAAACAAGAATAATTCTTCTATTGAGCTGAATTCAAAACCAACAGCTCAAAGACAAGCAAGTACTACTCTTCCAAATGAAGCACTTTCTTCTAAAATTTCAGAAGGTTTGGTTCTTGATTTGGGTCCCAAAAACTCGTGGGACAATGCAGAGATTGGATCACCGGTGGTGAAAAGATTCATTGGCGATGACGAAGAGAGGTGGTACATGTGGTACCATGGAAGATCTGATGATGGAATGATCACTACTTCTTCAACATCAGATTATATTGGATTAGCAGTGTCAAGCAACGGAATTCATTGGTCAAGAGGAGAAGGACCGGTTCGCTCAAGCGGTGATGTGGGTTTGGTAATGGGTTCTAGACAGGATTGGTGGGCTTTTGACAAAGACAGTGTTAGGCCATCTGAGTTGGTGATAATGTCTAGCCCTATGTACAGTGCTGTTTACTGGCTTTACTACACTGGATTTATCTCTGATGAAGTGGAGTTAGATCTCTCAGAATCTTCAAGAACCAAGCTAAAAAACCCAGTAAGGTTTTACAAACAAGAAAATCAAGAAAGTGGCAAGATTTTCAAGTCTCTACCAGGCTTAGCTTGCAGTCAAGATGGGAGGCACTGGGCTAGAATTGAAGGAGATCATCATAGTGGAGCCTTGTTTGATGTGGGTTCTGAAAAAGATTGGGATTCATTGTTCATTGCATCACCAAAAGTGGTCATGCATGACTATGGAGATTTGAGGATGTACTATCACTCCTTTGTCATTGAAAATGGGTGCTATGCAATTGGAGTTGCTAGGTCAAGAGATGGGATTAGGTGGGTGAAGCTAGGGAAGGTTCTAGAGGGAGGACAAAGTGGTGGTTTTGATGAACTTGGGGCCATGAATGCACATGTTGTGAGAAACCCTAGAGATGGGACTTACTTGATGGCATATGAAGGTGTTGATGCAAATGGAGGAAGGAGCATTGGTTTGGCAGCATCGGAAGACGGGTTGAAGAATTGGGTGAGGATTCAAGATGAGGCTGTTTTGAGGCCATCAGAGGAAGATTATGGGTGGGATAGTAAGGGAGTGGGATCACCATGTTTGGTTCAGATGGACGGTAATGCAAGTGAATGGAGGTTGTACTACAGGGGCATTGGTCAAGGTGGGAAAACTGGAATTGGAATGGCAGCTTCAGAAGGAAGTGAAATTAAGGTTTTCAAAAGATGGGAAGGGTTTCATTGATTGTTAGATGGATATATGCAAGTCATAGTGTGTGTTTGTCAATAGTTTTTAATACTCAAATTTGATCTAAAATAATTTTGTGTCAATGTCAGGCTAGTTTGATATCTACATAACTCTAATTAGTCTATGAATCGGATTATTTAAGCTAAATATCAGTTTGAAGTTGATTGATGCACGATATAAGTACTGATTTGACTGATTTGACAGTGCTAGGGCATATAGCACAAACTAATTAGTGCTTAATGCATCAATCAATTTCAAGCCTATATATTATTTTTGTTGCTTATAAGGGAAATGAAAAATGAGAAAATAGACACAAACCTAACCCTAGTTACTCAAAAAGATGGCTATTTAAGCTAAAATTCAGCTTGAAATTGACAGAGGTATAAGTACTAATTTGATAGTGTTAGAGTGCCCTCACAGCACAAACTAATTTCACATTTTTCAGTCAACTTCAAGCCTACCTTATTTTTGTTGCTCAAAAGGGACATGAAAAATTGGAAAAATTAAAACTCAATGCTGGAGAACATAAAATGTTTAATTTGATCTTATATATCAAGCAAAAGAATGACTAAATCCAAGCAATTCTACCATATGTTTTCATTGCTACCCATACCTGCAGTGCATGGATGAGTCTAAAATTATTCCCAGACAGAATTTTTATGCATATAACCTTATCCAGGGATATGCATATTCTCCTACATGCCTGCCTTCTTGTTGATCTCAAATTGCATGCATGCCAGTACTGTTATATATAGGAACCAGAATAGACAAAATAAATTTAGATAAGGACCCTGAAAAAAGATTTCTGTACATCTAGTACTTTCATGGTAGAAGCATATATATTTGATAATATGTTCTATATCAGACAAGAGAATATTCAGTTGTATTTTTATACATTGGTTAATTATACTTTAATTAGGTTCTTAAAATATTTGTTTTATGTTATTTTGATTGTTAATATTTTAATTGTGTCAATTTTATTTCCAAAGTATTGAATGTGTGTTAAAGTGCTCACCAATTGATGCCGTCAATCAAAATCATTGGTGTTTTTTGGAATAAAAAATGATACTGTTGGCGTTAAAATTTATCTTCTCTATCGAATAAGCATAACAAATATAGAGAATTGATCCAGTGGATGCTAGGAGTGAGAACCACGAGTTTACAGTAGGAGGTGGATCCCGAATGTAGAGCAAGTGGCAGGTGAAATAAAGAAGCAAATGTAGCAGATATAATTTTTCTGTCGATTCATCTGGTAATGTAGTAGGATGTGGCCAAACGTGGCCCAGGTGTCAAGCCACGAAGTTAGGCAGGTAAGTAATGTAGGATACGTGTCTTGTTCGCAAGAGAAAGAGAATGCTGCAGCAGAGAAGTAGTTACCAACGGTTATGGAGGTTAGGGGCAGTTATACGAGGAGTGGAGGTAACTTGCTCCATGATGGGACACGTGGCAACAAAGAAGTAGCAAGGCCAACAGTATAAAGGCTGAAAATTTGAAGAAAAGATGACCTTCAATCAAATTCACAACCCATGTGGAATTAGGAGTAATTTAACTTAGTCAGCAATAGTTTTTGTACATAAGAGTATTTTTGTTTGTAATTCAGCATCTATGACCAAGTTTTCTTCTGTGGATTGTTATGTACATTGGACTTGTAATTTAATTCTTGTGATTAAGTGGCAAGTTTACTTGTTCTTCAATTGAATTCCAGTGTATTCTCATTTGTTTCTTCGCATTACAATCTCCAAAGAAATCCTTGAAACTGTTAAGGTATAGGACATTCAAACTACAATTGTTTGATCTGTTGTTGTTTGTGAAATTTTGGTTGATCTATCGAATCTCCTCTGTCGATTTGACCCAAACTAGATTTTTTCTAACATATTTTGGCACGCCCGGTGAGACCTGTCTAATTTGGAGTGATGGCTAAGAAGAAATAGCATGAAGTCTTTGAAGACCTTAAGAAAAGGGTTGAAGATGAAGAAAAGTTGGATGGTGGGCTCAAAGGAGTGCAAGACAACCTAGCTGATGGCCATTCAGTGGCCAGGCAAAAAAAACAGGTCAAGGAAATGGCCCAAATGTGGCCAGAACTAGCCAATCTAGTTGTCCTCCTGTTGATTCAAGAAGGGCTCTTCTGTTGCACACTCAGCAAGCCATTTGCTCCATGTCTATATATGAGAACCAAGTGATGATAGATGACTTGCTGGCTTTGTTTGAGAAGGCCAACATCAAGCCCAACCAATCAAGAAGGGTTGCGAAGGAGACTTAGGTAAAAACACAATTCATGCTTCTTGTGGCCCCTCAACAGTATGAAAATGTGAATGAATCTGTATCATTTTATAGACCTCCCACATTCCAAGAAAGATGTGAGGAAGGTGTGAATATAAATCCTGTGTTTGAGAGGGAGTACCCCACAAACTTAGTGTTTAATCATAACTTGAATAATATGGAAATGAGATCTGGAGGGCAACCAAGGCTACAAATGTATGGTACTCATGCATTTGATGGGCCTGTAGCAGGTTATCAAGCTATTGCAGAACAGAGAAATAGGCTAATTAATCCAGTAAGGCCTCAGAATATAAGAGACTATGCCATACAACAACTATATTATGAACCTAACATGATGCATCCAAGGCCTAGAGGGCTTGGTCCACCAACTTCCAACCAGAAGTCCAAGGAGGAGGACAACAACAACAATACTTAGACCCCTAGATTAATAATATGTAGCAAGTAATGAACATCATACAAGAAATGTATGGCCCAGGCTTGAGAAGGCCAGATAGGCCAACGTTTAGGAGTCTTGACCCTTCATGGGTAGAAATAAACCCCATTCCAAGGAATTAAAGGATTCTTGAGTTTACTTTATTTATAGGGGAAGAGAGACAATCAACTATAGAGCATGTAGGCAGGTGTATACTCCAATGTGGAGAACCTAACTATGATGACAATTTAAACTTAACCTTTTTCCTCATTCTCTATCAAAAGTGGCATTTACGTGGTTTATTAACTTACTAGAAAATTCTGTTCATACTTGGCAAGAAATGAAGATTCAGTTTCATGCCTAATTCTTTAGAACTGAGCTTGAAGTGACAATGGTGGATTTGACAAAATTTAAACAAAGGAAAGGAGAAAGTGCATAACAGTATATCGACAGGTTTAAGAAGACAAAAAACAGATGTCATGTGTACATGCCTGAAATAGAAGTTATAAGAATAGCCCAGAATGGTTTAGATTTTGAACTTTGGAAAAAGTTTGAAGGTACGATATTTAGAGACCTATTTGAGTTGTCTTCAAGGGCAACTAGTTATGAGGCCATTCTTAGAGAAAAGCAGCAAAGAAATGCTGCCTCATTAGGGACTCATTACCAAGAGGTTGAGTTTGACATGGATATCGATATAGATGTGGCTCAAGTAATAGGTAAAAAGCCTGTAGTTTGTGAAACAATGAGGAAAGTTGACAAGCCTATGAACATGCTAGCAACACAACCAGCCAAAAAGAATGTGGCTGTGTTGCATAGGCAGTACTCTTTTGACTTATCAAAAGCAGGTGCATTATTTGATGAGTTGTTAGCAAATAAGCTTTTAACTTTGACTCCTGGCCACAACATTCCCAAAGAAAAGGACAGGGTTAGCAAGGAATATTGTAAATGGCATAATTCTTTCAAGCATTCCACTAATAATTGTGTCACATTTCAAAATTGTGTGCAGGATTTAATTCAAAAAGGAATATTGAAATATGCTGAAAAAGATAAAGGAGTTATGGCAGTCAACAGTGATCCATTTCCAAACATGGTGGAGATTAACATGGTATCAACTGACTTTCAGTCAATTGGTCAAAAGAAGAAGGACACAAATCCCAAGGTTCTCCTAGTAGAATTAGAGAAGCTCTACAAAGAAAGAATGGAGAAGATGACAAAAGAAACAAAAGGAAAAAAGGTTCAGAACCTAGTGAGAGGTTCATTTGTTTCAATGTGGTGCTGAGAAAGAAAAGGCCAAGGCCATTGTGATTGATGGTATTCAGAAAATTAGAAAGAATGTTGGCCTGAGGTTCAATACTATGGGTAGTGGTGATCTACAGATTTTCAACAATGATTGTTTGTTCTATGATGGGACAGACCCAGGCATATTTGGTCCTGCAGAGAATTGTAGTAAGGATGATGCTCTATTTTTGTTCTAAGGAGCTCTTGTTCATCTATGCTTTGGTGGATCAAGTAATGTAAGGGCTATGCTCAAACAAAATAAGGGTTCTAAGCCCTATAGAAACCCAAGGGTTCTGACTAGGCTACATAGTGGCCAACAACAGTAATTTGGTGTATCACATAGTGGCCATCAACAGACTAGAAGGCCATATGGAGAGTAGCAACAATTTGTGAGACCATTTGGGGGATTTCATCAGCAACATCATGGCCCAAGAGTAAGACCAGAAATGCCACTAGTTCAGCCAAGGATGGTAAAGCCTCCAAAACAATCTCATTTAGGCTGGCAATGAGTGTCTCATCCAAAGTTCCCAATGAGTGGTTGGAGACCAATGGGAGAAACAAGAACTCAGAAAAGGAGGGAACAAAGAAAGTTTCATGCCATGATGTCTATAGCTGCAGGGGATAAGACAACTGGAAGACAAGATTTAGTATGGACTAGAGAGGGATTGGTTCCTGCTGTTAGAGGAAATGAAGTGAAGGGGTTCAACTTCTAGAGCCTATCCAATACAACCAGTTCAAATTCTGAAAAGGAAAATAGACCTAGAAAAGACAGATGACAGACCTATTAAGAAGCTTTTTGAGAAGGCTTTGCTGAGGCAGAAATTGAAAAAGCTAGAGAAAGATTTAGGGTATGTTTGGTTTGGTTTTGAGAGAGTAGTTTTTAAAAATTGTTTTGGGGAGAGAGTTTAGAAATTTTTTTGGTTTGTTTGGTTGTGTATTTTGAAAATAGTTTTGGAGTTTGGGAGTTTGGAATGATTTAATATTTTATTGTAATTGAGTATATGTGTGTGAGAGAAAAAGTGATTGAGAAGGAGAGAAGAGAGAGAAAAAGTGATTGATTGATGTGTAAGAGAGAGAAAGTGATTTTGGAAAATTACAAACCAAACAAGTTTTTTTTAAAAAATTTTCAAAATCACTCTACAAAGCCAAACCAAACATACCCTTAATGTCAGATGAAGATGACAACAATGAAAAATATGTAATAATGAAAGGGGTTTAGGACCAAGGGATGGCTATTGATGACATGAATAATAATGAGGGAGTTAAAGAAGATGAAGTCAAATCAGATAGTTTTGGTGGTGGCTTTGGAGAAAAGTTGGCTGCCATTTATTTTGGTTCGTTACCTCCATCTAAGGAGTACAACATGATTATGGCCATTCCTTAGAGGTCTCAGGCTAAGCCAAATCAGCCAGTTGAATTGGCAGGTGATGTTGAAGATTTGACTGAACTAGCAGTTCAGATAGTAGTAATTGAGACACAAACCAAGCCACTGAGGTCAATTGAGGTGGTTAGGTCAGTCAATGGAGAAAAGGTTGTATTACAAAAACCAGAAGACAAGCTCATCAGGCATCTAAGGCCTTTATATGTTAGAGCTTATTTAGATGGGGTGCCAGTGGAAAAGGTGTTGGTTGATAATGGAGCTATTGTCAACATTCTTTTTTCTAGAACATTGAAAGTTATTGGGAAATCTGTCGATGACTTGCTTCCTACTGATGTGAACATAAGTAATTTTGTTGGTGGATCATCTGAGGCCAGAGGAGTAAGGCTTTACAACTTCAAGTTGGTTCCAGGTCCATAGGAACAACTTTCTTTGTAATAGACTCCACTTCTAACTACAATGTGCTACTAGGTAGAGATTGGATACACCTTAATGGTTGCGTACCCTCTTCTCTGTACCAGGCATTGATCTTCTTAACTAGTGGTGGTAAAGGAGGGATGGAAGTTTACTAGGCAGATGCAAATCCTTTTGTTGCTGATATTAATAACATAGAAGCTGTGCTGTATGATGAGGATTTGGGTCTAGTTGTGATTGATGAAGAAGAAGTTAAGTCCCATGGGAAAAGTTTGACAAGTGAGAAGTTCAAAACCTTTATTGAAGAAGGTTTTAAATAGATAGGCCAGAAATTGGCTAAGCCAAGCCTGATGCAGAAGCAGAAAAGGTTTGTGATAGAAGAGATTGCTAAAGATCAAGAGTAGTGCAAGTACAAGTGACAGAAGAAGACAAGCTGGATGAGACATCTAATGTAATTAGATCTACTTTTTCTAGGCTTTTTTATTTTCTCTTAGAAAGTAAGTTTAGCCCTAAGTGTTTGCCCAATTGTTCTTGGGCAGAATGTGTTATCGACAGTAGCCCTCTGAGTTATAAAGAGGTGCAACTGGAACATCTAAAGGTTGCTCCTGCCAAGCTTGATGACCTCAAGGCAGATGTACAGGATCCTTTGGAAGAATATAACTTAGGGAGTAAGGCCTGTAAGAGGCCCATCTATGTAAATGCTAATATATCTAATGAATGTAAGAGCAAACTAGTTGGTTTGCTTTCTGAGTATGTGGATTGCTTTGTATGGAACTATGAAGAAATGCCTGGATTAGATAGAATATTGGTAGAACATAGGCTCCCAATTAAAGGAAATTTCCTTCCCTATAAACAGCCCCCAAGAAGGATGACCAATGAAGTCACCTTATTGGTTAAAGAGGAAATTGAAAGATTACTTAGAGCAGGTTTTATTAGAACAACCAGATATGTTGAGCGGCTGTCTAATATTGTCCCTGTTATGAAGAAAAATGATAAGTTAAGAGTGTGTATAGACTTTAGAAACCTAAATCTAGCAACTCCCAATGATGAATACCCTATGCCAGTGGCTAACTTGTTAGTAGATTCAGCAGCCAAGAGCAAGATTTTGTCCTTTATGGATGGTCATACTGGGTATAATTAGATTTTTATTAACCCAGAGGATACACACAAAACAGCATTTAGGTGTCCTGGTGCTTTAGGGACATTTGAATGGGTAGTCATGCCTTTTGGATTAAAAAATGCAAGAGCAATATACTAGAGGGCAATGAATTTTATTTTCCATGATTTGATTGGAAAATACTTAGAAGTCTATATAGATGATGTAGCCATCAAATCTGACAGTTTTGATGAACATTTGGAACATTTGGAGAAGACATTTCAAAGAATGAAGATCTATAAACTTAAAATGAACTCCTTAAAGTGTGCATTTAGGGTATCTGCTGGAAATTTTCTAGGCTTCTTACTACACTACTGATTAAGGCCGAATTGTACATCATTGAGGCTGTTAATTAGGATCTTTTAACTTCACTTGCTTGTCAAAATGTATACTTTATGTGTGTTGAATGTCAATCAGGTTGTACATAGTCGGAGCATAAAATGGGCAAAAAGACAGAATTTGGAGAGAGTTGACTTTCCCGTACGTGCGTTGACTTTGTCCGCACGTGCGTTGACTTTTCCGCACGTGCGTTGACTTTTTCTGGAAAACGTGCCAGGTGTTTTAAACCTGTTTAGAAAGATACTAGAAGTATAAATAGGCAAGAAAAAGGCTGGATTAGGGTTTGAAAGTTGTTTTGTCAAGAAATGGAGGCTATGGTTTGAAAAGATGAGGAACTTGAAGCTTCAAGCATGTCTCCCATGGTGGCTTCTTCTCTATCTACCCCTTTCCACTCCTCCATGAGTGGCTAGTCTCCTTTTCTAGGGTTTTGATGAAACCCTAGCCATGTAATAGGTTTTTCTTTTTGATTTTCAATTATGTAAAGGTTTGAATACTTGTCTGGTGTTTTAGAAGTTTCATATATATATTTTCCATTATTTCTTCAAATATTCGGCTTTCTGTGATTGTTGAATGTTTTCTATACAAGAGTTTTCTATTCTTTCACATTCAAGGTATGAGACGAATCATACTACGAGAGACGAGTCGTATCACTATCTTAGTTTAGAGTGAACGATTCGTACTACTTAAGATGGTTCGTGCTCGTACATTGAACGTGATGATTTTTTTGTTAAATGCTTTGAACTTGCAGTTACGAAGCATTATTCCGTTCGAACCATAATATTATCGTTTTCAATTTGAAAACCTTATTTACGTGACTAGTGGTGGACTCTTCGCCCTAGGTTTTTCCCCAATTCAGTAAATCCATTTTCAGTTATAATTGATAATTTAATTATTTAGTTTAATTTATTAGTTATTAAATTAGGTTATGATCAATCATTCTTTTCATCAAAATTAATTTAGGAATTTATCAATTAAATTAGTTTAATTTCATAATTGTCCCTATGGATTGATACTTGGACTTGCCATTATTCTAAAAGAATTTGGTGTAGTTTAATGTTTAATTTTGGTGTGTTCAACGATCCATCAAATTTTGACGCTGTTGCCGGGGATTTCTGGCGAAATTAGTTAATTTAAAGTTACATTCGTATTTTAATTTTTAGTTTAGGATTTTATGCTTTCGTGTTGTTAAGTGTGCAGAGCGTTTGAATTGGAGCTATCACAGAAGTGCAAGAGAGCGCAACCGAGCTTTAAAAATAAAAAAAAAACCGCAGCACTAAAGTGCATAAACAGAAGCAAACACTCGCAAGCAAAGCACCAAAGTGCTAAAAAGCAAGACGAAGCTCAATTAGAGGTTGGAGACAATGTCTACACGTCAAGCATCCGCAAGACGAGTAAAGCGTTTTCGTTAAACCACTGTGAGTATTTCTTCCTTTGGTATTTTGCTTTCATTACTTAGTGCACAGAGTCGGAACTTGTTGTGTGTGCGTGGGTAGTGTATGCACGGGCGTCGTTCTTGTCGCCCTGAATTGTGGAGTTTGGACCTTGAACTAGAAAGGACTTTTCGGAGACTTAGGGCCTCTGCCCGTGTTCCTAGGCTTGAGTATTCATATTCATACATTGAGCCATTAGAGATGGCAGATTCAAATGTCCCGAATGTGCCTAACCGGACCCTTAAGGATTATTTCATACCCACTGCATATACATCACCGTCATACATCCAATTACCCAACACCACTGCTGCTCATTATGAGATTAAGTCCAGCACCATACAAATGCTTCCATCATTCCATGGACTAACTCATGATGATCCTTACAAACATTTGAATGAATTTCTGGAAATTTGCTCGACAGTGAGGATCCAGAATTTCACAAATGAGGCCTTAATATTGCGATTGTTTCCATTCTCATTAAAGGATAAAGCTAAACATTGGCTGAATTCCTTACTTGCTAATTCAATCACAACTTGGGACCAATTACAACAACGGTTCTTGGAGAAGTACTTTCCCATAGGCAAAACCAACCAACTTAGGCGAGCCATCACAAACTTTGCTCAAATGGATGGCGAGCAATTCCATGAGATGTGGGAAAGACTTCGAGACCTTCTCCAACAGTGTCCCCACCACCAAGTGCCTGATTGGCAACTTGTTCAAACATTTTATTATGGCTTAACTGAGCCACACCGCCAAATGGTAGACTCACCCTGTGGTGGGACATTCATGTCCAAAAATGATGCCGAGGCATGGCAATTGTTTGAGAACCTAAGTGATAATTCCTTCACCATGCCTCCGCAGCCCGGCAAGTCCGGCAACTAGTAGTTGGAGCCCCGAAAAGAGGGGGCATTTATGAGATCGGGCAAAATCTAGAGTTAGCCCAACAAGTAGAGGCACTGTCCCACAAAATAGACCAATTATTAGCTGCGGGACATGCCCCTACCCAGCAAGATCAGCCTCAATTTCACGAGGCATGTGTTATATGTGCGAGCCCTGCTCATGACTTGAGTGAGTGCCCTTCGGCATCACAATTTTGGGAGTTAGTCCAAGAGCATGTGAATGCGGCTCAAGGATTCTCCAACCCGGGTAATGATCCATACTTCAACACATATAATCCGGGATGGAGAAATCACCATAATTTTTCATGGAGACCCCCTTCACAAGGCACTTCTTATAATCTTCCACCACCAAGGCAGAATTTCAATAATTTTGCCAACCAATCATCCTACTGACCACCGCAACCTTATCGACCCCCACAACCGTATCGGCAACCACAACCCCCGCCTGTTCCTCAAGGCAACTCTGCCTTTGAGACTTAGGTGTTGGAAGTTCTCTCAGAACTTAAGGGGTTAGCACTGGTAGTTCACTCCCACACTCACTCTATTGCTAAGCTAGAGGCCCAATTGGGTCAAATGGCTAACAACATGAATCGAAGAGAGGAGGAAAAATTACCAAGTCAAACTGTGGCTAACCCTAAGGGACAATACGGGGCAGAGAGTTCAGGTGGGAATGGAAAGCACCATGAGCAGGTGCAAGCAGTGATTAGTTTGAGAAGTGGGAGGGAGTTAGAGCCTCAGTTAGTTGCGTTTGATGTAACTAGAGCTAAGAAGGGTGACCACGGTGGTACACCCAATGAGAGCAAGGGTGAGGGGGAAACACTTAACAGGGATGACTTAGTCTCTAACACTTTACATGAGCCCCAGGCACCATATGTGCCTAAAGCACCCTTTCCCCAATGCCTTGATACACCGTGCCCTTTTAATAAGAAGGCGGCATCTATGGAAGCAATGATGGAGGTCTTTAAACAGGTAAAAATCAACCTCTCTCTGTTGGAGGCGATTAAGCAAGTACCCTCCTATGCCAAATTTCTGAAGGATCTTTGTACACAAAAGCGTAAATCTAGGACACACGTGTCCCAAAAGGTCCTACTCATGGAGCAAGTAAGCTCCATCTTGTTGAATGACACACCTCCTAAGCTTAAGGACCCGGGTGCCCCAACAATTGCATGCATTATAGGGGACCATTTCATTGATAGGGCCTTGTTAGATTTAGGGGCTAGTGTCAATTTGTTGTCGTACTTTATGTACGAGGAATTTGGGCTTGGCGAGTTGAAGCCCACTACTGTCACTCTTCAGTTGGCTGACTGGTCCCTCAAAGTGCCACGTGGCATGATTAAGGATGTGCTAGTGAAGGTCGATAGGTTTTATTTTCCTGTCGACTTTTTGGTACCGATAGCTAGTTCTAGGAAGCAAATCTTGGTAATCTTAGGTCGACGTTTCTTGGCTACGGCCAATGCATGCATTAATTGTCAGACCGGGGTTATGGAAGTTTCATTTGGTAACATGCAAGTGAAACTTAATGTTTTCCAAGCATCCCAACAACCCCATGAGAGAGAGGAGTGCTTATTTGTGGATGTTGTGGATGAGGTTGTGGAGGAAGTTTTGCCCTCCATTCTTGTAGAGGACCCTTTAGAGGCTTGTCTAGCTCATTTTGGGTTTGAAAATTTTGATATTGATGGGTCAGTTGAGGAGGTGAATGTCTTGCTTAATGCTTCTTCTACACCGGATTTTCCTCCTTGGAAAGCCCGGTTTGAGTCACTTCCTCCTCTGTTGAGAGAGCCTACCATACCATCTTTGGTCATACCATCTACACTTGAGTTGAAGCCACTCCCGGCCACACTCAAGTATGCATTTTTAGGGCCCCATGATACTTTACTAGTCATCATTGCATCTGACTTGACTGTAGAGCAGGAGAGTCAGTTAATGAGTGTTCTCGTGGCACATCGGAGTGCTATAGGGTGGTCAGTGGCTGATTTGAAAGGAATAGATCCCTCTGTGTGCATGCATTATATACACCTAGAGGAGGACACCAAACCTTCTCGTGAAATGCAATGGAGACTAAATCCTAATATGAAAGAGGTGGTGAAAAAAGAGGTATTGAAATTGTTGGATGCGGGTATTATATACCCCATCTCGGATAGCAAGTGGGTGAGTCCCACACAAGTGGTGCCCAAGAAATCGGGCATCACTGTTGTTGAGAATGAGAGAGGAGAGTTAGCCCCCATACGAACCACTACTGGGTGGCGAGTGTGCATTGATTATAAGAGACTGAATTCCTCGACTAGGAAGGATCATTTTCCCTTACCTTTTATTAACCAGATCCTAGAGCGGTTAGCGGGGCAGGGTTTCTACTGTTTTCTTGATGGTTATTCGGGGTATAATCAAGTTCCGGTGTACCCTGTTGATCAGGAAAAGACCACATTCACATGCCCTTTTGGCACTTTTGCTTAGAGGCGCATGCCCTTTGGGCTATGTAATGCACCGGCGACTTTTCAACGGTATATGATGGCCATTTTCTCCGATATGGTGGAGAAATTCTTAGAGGTTTTCATGGATGATTTTTCGGTGTTTGGACCGTTTTTTGAGAAATGCCTTAGGAACTTGACTAGAGTGTTGGAACGATGCACTGAGGCAAACCTAATTTTGAGTTAGGAAAAGAGCCATTTTATAGTTCGTGAGGGTCTAACGTTGGGACACATTGTGTCCCCTCAAGGTATAGAGGTAGACAAGGCTAAGGTTGATCTCATTGCAGGCCTTCCTCCACCCAATTCTGTGCGTCAAATTAGGTCTTTCTTAGGGCATGCAGGTTTTTACCGTAGGTTCATCAAAGACTTTAGTAAGATATCACGTCCTTTGTGTAGTTTACTAGTTAAGGACGCGCCTTTTATCTTTGATGAGGCATGCTTAAAGGCATTTGAAACACTGAGAATGGCCCTGACCACCGCCCCAATCATGAAATCACCAGATTGGTCGCTTTCCTTTGAAATCATGTGTGATGCCTCCGATTATGTTGTCGGGGCTGTGTTAGGCCAAAGGGTCAATAAGGCACCATTTGCTATATATTATGCTAGTCGCACTCTCTCGGATGCACAATTGAATTATACTACCACTGAGAAAGAGTTGCTAGCTGTGGTCTTTGTCTTAGATAAATTCTGGTCCTATCTCCTAGGTTCCAAGGTCATAGTCTTCACTGATCATGCCGCTTTGCGGTATTTACTATCAAAGAAAGAGACCAAACCTAGGTTAATTAGATGGATTTTGTTGCTTCAGGAATTTAACCTAGAGATCTGAGATAAGAAAGGATCTGAGAATGTGGTGGCGGATCACCTCTCCCGAATCCTCGTTGAGTATACTAGTGACCCTCTTATTTTGGATGATTCGTTTCCGGACGAACAACTCTTTGAGCTTTCATAAGCGAGCCCCCTCGTGATTTGCACATATTGTGAATTACTTGGCCATTGGGCAAATTTCGCAAAATTGATCTAAACAAGACAAAGATCGATTCTTTTCGCAGGTCAGGTATTATTTTTGGGAGGATCCGGAGTTGTTTAAATATTGCTCCGACCAAGTGATCCGACGGTGTGTGCCGGAGAGTGCGGTGCATCGCATTCTCACATTTTGTCATTCTTCTGCATGCGGTGGTTATTTTAGTGGGCATACAACGGCCGCCAAGATTTTATAGAGCGGGTTTTATTGGCCCACAATTTTTAAAGATGCCCATAAATTTTGTAGAACTTATTTGCGCTGTCAGCAAATGGGTTCGACATCTCGGCGTGACATGATGCCAATGTTCCCTATTCTTGTGGTAGAGATATTTGATGTTTGGGGGATTGATTTTATGGGACCTTTCCTGTCGTCATTCAGGTTTGAGTATATTCTCTTGGCAGTCGATTATGTGTCTAAGTGGGTGGAGGCGATAGCTACCTGAAGAAACGATTATAGAGTTGTAATCAAATTCTTGCATGAAAACATCTTTAGTCGTTTTGGGTTTCCTAGAGTTATAATAAGTGATCAGGGTACGTATTTTTGTAACTGGTTCTTTGAGTCGATGGTCAAGAAATACTCTATCACTCATAAAGTTGGCACTCCATACCACCCTCAAACTAGTGGCCAAGTAGAAGTCTCAAATAGGGAGGTAAATCACATAATAGAGAAAATGGTGAGGCCAGATAGGAAAGATTGGTCACAACGGTTGATTGATGCATTATGGGTCTACTGCACTGCTTATAAGACACCTATTGGGATGTCACCATATAGGGCAGTGTTTGGCAAAGCTTGCCATCTCCCGATTGAACTTGAGCACCGAGCATTGTGGGCCATAAAGAAGTTTAACTTCGATATGGTCGCAGCTGGGCTCCACCGGAAATTGAAACTCAATGAGTTGGAGGAAATCCGAAATGACGCATATGAGAGTTCGAGAGTTTTTAAAGCTCGGACTAAAGAATTCCATGACAAGCACATTAATAGAAAATCCTTTGAACCCGGCCAAAAAGTATGGCTTTTTAATTCAAAATTGAGACTCTTTCCGGGTAAACTAAGATCAAGATAAGATGGTCCCTTTGTGGTTGTTGAGGCATTTATTCATGGCGCCGTTGAGGTGCAAGATCCAAAGACTGGCCACACTTTCAAAGTGAATGGCCAAAGACTGAAGCCATATATAGAGGGGATTGGGAATAGGGAGATGATTGAGTCCATTGCTTTGATGAACCCTTTTTACTATGATTGATAGATTGATTTCTTGTTCTCTTTTCTTTCCCTTCTATTCTATTACGCTTTTCTTTGTTCTTGTTGTGCTTTATTTGCATCTAGGAGACTTTAAATCCTCTAAAGGTGTAATTCCTTTGGTGTTAGCCGTGCTCGAACGGCATCTGACGGTCTGGTATAGCCACCTAAACGTGTTTGTAGTGAGTTCCTAGGAGACCAACTGAGACGGTGGAAATTAGAGTTCGAATGGCAAAGCCTAAAACACAAAGGCTTGTAATTTCCGAGACTAGAGTTTGGTTTAAATGCCCAGGGGTGTGGAGATTGCTTCAAAACTACCCCGGCTTGAACTCTGTATGGTAGCCCCATAGGTTGAGGTAGCTTTATGCGCCTAGATTCTGGATACCGAATCAACCTAGTCTGTCACCCTGTTGGAGAATAGGGAAAGTTACAAACACAGTTAGGGAGAAAAGTAGTACCCGTGTTTTTCGTGTGAAGATTATACCCTTGTTAGGCATTCCGATATTTTCCAAAGTGCTACATTTATTTTGGATGTCAAATGAAGGTAGAAATGGTTTAGTATGCTTTGTGTTGTACTCGGTTTTTAATTTCTTTTCTTTAACCTTTTCTAAAATAAAAAAAATAATAAAAAAAAATGTTATTTTTGGTAAATGTTGTATTCAGTCAATTCAAAAAAAAAAAAAAAAAAATATCCCGCACGTGCGGCGCAATTCCACAATCAAAAGTTGCACACTGCTTTAAAAGCAGGTGCGGAGGGGCCGTGCGTCAACCAAACTGCACGTGCGGCCTGGGCCCTGCACGTGTGGAACGTCGTGTTTCCTAAAAAAAAATAAAAAAAAATAAAATAAAAATAAATAAATAAAAATAAAAAATAAAATCTGTTTAGTTGTTTTTTTATTTTATTTTATTTTTATTAATTAATTCTTTGCTAGTTTAGGTTGTTTGAATAGTTTAGTTCTGTTTGTTTAATTATTCAGTCATTAGTTAGAAAAAAAAAAAAAAAGGGTTTAGTTTAGTTTATTTTATTCTTTAGTTTTGTTTATTTTATCATTTAGTTAGTTTATTTTATTCTATAGTTTCATTTATAGTTTATTTTATTTTAGATCCTGTTATTTTATTTTCTTCATTCATTTTCTACTTGATAGTTTAAGTTGTTTAAATAGTTTAGTTGTGTTAGTTTAATTATTTAGTCATTGGTTATTTAGTTTATTTCTTTTAGTTTATATTTCTTCCAAAAAAAAAAAAAAAAAAAAAAAACCTACAACTGAGAATTACATGTGGTTTATTGGTGGGCAAACTTGTGCTTTCATATTTTACTTTATTTTCATGATCGGTTTCATGGGTTTGTGTCTATTTGCTTTTAGTGTGTGCAGGATATGAGTCGACATGTATCTGCTCAGACCTCCAAAAAGGCCAGAGGTTCCACCTCTTCGGTGCCACCACCACCATCGTCACCACCATCCTCGTCACCACCACCGGGTGACTTGCCACGGCTGGAGTGGGCTTTACGCCCTCTTCACAAGCTCACGCAGTTCAACATTTCATATTTTCGGCATGACCTAGCCATTTCTTGGGCCGTTGAGCAGCTCCAACTCCGGCAACAGTTGGGCATTTGCACTGTGACAACACCCACTTATCCTCGTCTGGTACGACTTTTCTACCAAAACCTATGTGAGTCACTTACCGAGCCCGGGCTGCTATCCACCATTGATGGCCATCTCGTTAACATCACCAAATCCATGATTGCTGACGCGTTAGGGTTTTTCGCCATGCCAGACTATCAGCCCTTCCTGAAAGTTGAGGATCGACAACCCATACATAGCCTCATCCAGCAATACTTCCCGGGGGCCCACGGTGACCCCAGTTTCACATGCTTGCGGCGAAGCAAGCTACCTAGCCGCTTGCTATTCATTGATTTCGTGGTCCATAAGAATGTCCTTCCACTTGGGTATAGAGCTGAGTGCCGTTTGGAGTTTGTTCGGGTTTTACACGGTTATCAGCATGGCTATCAGGTCTCGCTTGAGCATATCATCTGGGTGCATTTGCGAAAATTTCTACGAGAGGCAGTTCGGCCTGAACCTATGCAGAACCTGACTTGGCCACTACCATTTGCCAATTTGTTGACACTTGTGTTTGAGCTAAACGACCTCTCCATTACTGAGAATGAGGAGATTGATAGAGCGTATCCGACCCTCGGCCAGCGGGAATGGCCGTATAGTATATCTCGAATCCCGCAGTAGGTTGGTGCCCCAGTTTATGAGGCCTAGGACCCCGCACATGACCACCCACCTCATCCTATTCCCCCCGTGCCTCTCCAAGGGGACCCACTCTACATGACTCGCGAGGAGTACTTACAGCTTCAGCACTCTGTGGATCAGGTCCACAGTACTCTTCGTGATCACCACCAGAGTCTTATGGAGTTGCGCACGGATTTTCAGGCGCATCGAGACTATTCTCAGGCGACCTTCGACCAGCTCCACGCCCGCTAGCTCGACATCCAGCAATGGGTGCATGATGAAGCCTTTGAGACGCGATCTTTGATGCAAGCCTTGTTTGCCCAGCATTTCCCGCCACCACCGCCACCGGCTTCTCCGTAGTACCCACTGTATATTACTTTATCTCTTTTATTTTTATTTTTATTTCTTTTCAGTTATTTCCTCTTCTCGAAAAAAAAAAAGAAGAAGAAGAAGAAGAAGTTGAGTGTGTGTGTGTTACTATATGCCTACCTAGATGTGCACCTACAATCTCTAGTAATCTTCTCTCATTTCTCTTTACTTTTCCATTGAGGACAATGTCATATTCAAGTTGGGGGATGAGGGTTGTATTTTCTTTTGTGCATTCCTATTTGGCTCAATCATTCATGCTTATACCTGTTTCACTTGATTGCATTACTTCACTTGATGTGACTAGTTGGTAGTAGGGTGATGATATTTGTATATGTTAATTGGGGAGCATAGTAAACTTGTATGAAAACGATTTATTGGGTAGATACTTGCATGTGATGTTTGCACTAGGGAGTCGTTTGTGCTTGTGGTATTGGTACACTTGTCATAAGTATGCCTTAATTCAGATGAACACACTCTCATAGCGGTGACCTCTTTATTATAATCCCTGGTGTACATCATTGATAATAGCTAGGTTGCAGAAAAGAATAAATGAGGAGCCAAGATTCTCTTTAAAAAAAAAAAAAAAAAAAAACAATTGACTTGTTTGGGTTCGTAGCCTTTTTAACTCGAGTTATTACGCCCGTAGGGGTGTCTTTACACCTAGTGCCCTAAAACCGTCTGGTTTGGGAGTCATTGGCCCAATACTTGCTACATGGGTTAATTAGAAAGCTTAAAGAACTTAGACATTGCACAGTTAAGGAAAAAATAAGGAGAATGACTTGTTCGGATTCGTAGCATTTTCAACTCGTGTTATTAAGCCCATAGGGGAGTCTCTACACCTAGTGCCCTAAAACCATCTGGTTTGAGAGTTATTGGCCCAATACTTGCTACATGGGTTGATTAGAAAACTTAATGGATCAGAACATTGCACTGTCATTCACCAAAAAAAAAAAAAAACTTGAGAATCTTGGTTGCAACAGGTTAGTTTTTCTGTATATGTTGGGTGTTATTATGAGTTACAGTGGGCTATTATAGTGGACATTTAACTAATATGAAGATTGCACTTTACACCAAAGGTACTGATGATTTCTCTACTAGTATGCACAAGTACAGAGGACTTTACTTTTGTATTAACTGAATTGTGGTTTTGACTCAATAGATTCCTTCATGCTTGTCCATTGTGCCTTTAATGACTCATTATGTTTTAATATCACACTGTAGTGGCACATAAGTTAATTGCTAGGTGGAGTAGTATGGTTAATTATTGGGCGTATATGAATATGAAAATGTTTGTGGGTATCATTTCTGAAAACCTTCACGAGACTTTACTCGTCCACTTGAGGTAACTTTGTGGTTTAAAAGCTTGTTGCATATGCTAAATACAACCGTTTTCCCACAAAAGAGGAAATAGCTAGATTTTGTTTAATTTTATTTATTTATTTTTTTTATCACTTGCTTGAGGACTAGCAAGTTGTAAGTTGGGGATGTGATTAAGGCCGAATTATACATCATTAAGGCCGTTAATTAGGATCTCTTAACTTCATTTGCTTGTCAAAATGTATACTTTATGTGTGTTGAATGTCAATCAGGTTGTACATAGTTGGAGCATAAAATGGGCAAAAAGACAGAATTTGGAGAGAGTTGACTTTTCCGCACGTGCGTTGACTTTTTCTGGAAAAACGTGTCAGATGTTTTAAACCTGTTTGGAAAGACACCAGAAGTATAAATGGGCAAGAAAAATGTTGGATTAGGGTTCGAAAGTTGTTTTGTCAAGAAAGGGAGGCTAGGGTTTGAAAAGATGAGGAACTTGAAGCTTAAGTATGTCTCCCACGGTGGCTTCTTCTCCATCTACCCCCTTTCACTCCTCTATGAGTGGCTAGTCTCCTTTTCTAGGGTTTTGATGAAACCCTAGCCATGTAATAGGTTTTCTTTTTGATTTTCAATTATGTAAATGTTTGAACACTTGTATAGTGTTTTAGAAGTTTCATATATATATTTTCCATTATTTCTTCAAATATTCGGCTTTCTGTGATTGTTGAATGTTTTCCATACAAGAGTTTTCTATTCTTTCACATTCAAGGTACGAGACGAATCATATTACGAGAGACGAGTCATATCACTACCTTAGTTTAGAGTGAACGATTCGTACTACTTAAGATGGTTCGTGCTCATACATTGAACGTGATGATTGTCTTGTTAAATGCTTTGAACTTGTAGTTACGAAGCATTATTCCGTTCGAACCATAACATTATTGTTTTCAATTTGAAAACCCTATTTACGTGACTAGTGGTGGACTCTTCGCCCTAGGTTTTTCCCCAATTCAGTAAATCCATTTTTAGTTATAATTAATAATTTAATTATTTAGTTTAATTTATTCGTTATTAAATTAGGTTATGATCAATCATTCTTTTCATCAAAATTAATTTAGGAATTTATCAATTAAATTAGTTTAATTTCACAATTGTCCCTGTGGATCGATACCTAGACTTGCCATTATTCTAAAAGAATTTGGTATAGTTTAGTGTTTAATTTTGGTGTGTTCAACGACCCATCAACTACAAAGGGATGGAAGTGGATACTAATAAGGCCAGATGTAGACGTCCCCGAACGCATCCCGGGAAAAGGGAGTGCGAGTCCCCCCCCGTTCTGGTTCGATATTGGGTCACTACAGTTCGAAGGACTCAAATGTCACGGTTCTTAATCTTGAACCAAAGAGTCCAAATCCGGCAAATCGTTTTGAGAAAAAAAACAGATTTTTGAAAGAAGTGCCAAACATGGACTGCTTTGCTAAATAACAGAGTCGCCACCTAAATATTTTTTAAATGGGAAATTTAGGAAACCCTAACTCGGTGCCAAAGGCCACGTGTCCGTCATCACCAAAGTTGGCTCGGGAACTTGGGTACGATTGGGGAAGGTCACATCGTGAGCACCCCCGCTCGCCCGGTCAAAGACCGGCCTCTACTAACCATGATATCTGCTTTTGAAAACATTGTATGCTCTTATTCCGGTTATTAGCCTAGGTTACTATGTGATGCTCGCAGCAAACAAGTATAGACTGGGCCGTCTGAATTGGAACAAAACATTTCATGTTTGTTTGTTTGAAAATGGTGTGATGGTGCTACCTGCAGGTAGGCTAAAATGCGGATTTGCCACCCTCAGGTGGGCTTAGAAAATAGTGATGTTGCCACTATCTAGTGGGCTTAAAACAAACAGTCAATGCATTGTCCCAATTCAAATAACTCAACCTCCACCCACAGGCATTCAAGGCAGTTATATCACATAAGCAAATAGCCTCATGGCAAGCATGCTATTCATGGCAGTCACTCACACGTATGCAAGGATGCTAAAGCATAAAACTCACCGAGTACTCCAAGCCAAAACAAAAGCTGATTAGAAATCATGCATGATCCTAAATATGCTGAAATGCCTAATGCAACACATGCAAAGATGCAATTATAGCAGGCTCGGCTATTCTAAACATGGTATGTGAAATGCTACAACTAACATGTATTCAACTTGGAATTGAAATACGATGCAGTTTGTATGATGCGCCGAGCCCGGTGCATGCAAAACAGATGAATGATGCAAACATGCTGTCATACTGTATGCTAATTGAAATATGCCCTAATCTACCATCATAAGCAGATAAATAAAAGGGAGAAAGAAATGGGGGTTGGAAGACATACATCACACACACCCACACTTATTACAGCATTGCCCTCGCGCAGAGGGTCCGAATAAATAATACAGTCCGAATAAAAGAATAATACAGTCCGAAATAATACAGATTCCTAATTAATTGACAAATTAACTAAGAAAAACTGTAAACTGGCATGCAAGCCAGGGACTGCCTCGATTCTGATGAATGATGCATGTTTGGGCTGCTTTGTGCGGAAATCCATTGGGATGTCCCAATTAGCCTCTGTTTGCAATGTTTCTCGAAATGCGTGCCAAGTCCCGGAAAGTTGCCGATTCTTCATTTTGCTGCAACAGAGAGCAGGAAAGGGGCATAGCAATGTATTTCACAAATATATGCATGCCTCGATCCTCGTGCCACCAATCACGCATATCGATGCATGATGGCCGAGGAATCGGATTGCACAACTCAATATAGGATGAATGCATATGAATGTTACAACAAAACCTAACTCCATCATGGGTAATCTGGAGTGTCGGTGACTTGGGAATTGAGACCCGTTCCGTTACTCGGAGTACGAAACGTGCCTCGTTTCCCGTGCCCGGGCTAACTCCTATCCCGAACACAATGCAATATGCATGATATGCATGAATGCAACTAAAATACAATCCTAGCATGCGCAATGCTATGAAAATGAGATGTCTCGGAATGCGTGCACACGGGCACGCAAACCGAGGAAATGATCCTAAGGCATAAAATGACATACGCAATGCAATTGGACTTACACTAACATGAGTGAGCCTCGGCCACACTCACATAAGAGGCCGTCGGATGAAAACGAAGTGCCTCGAAATGCGTGCACACGGGCGCGCAAACCGAGGCGATGACATAAAGACATGAAACGGCCTGAAATATGATATACAATGAGACTAAAATAAGATGTCTCGAAATGCGTGCCCACGGGCACGTAAACCGAGAAAATGGCATACACGATGCGAAGATGCTAAAATGAGACATGCGATGCATAATGGGCTTACACCAACATGAGAGAGCCTCAACCACACTCATACAGGAGGCCGGGAGATGAAAATGAAGTGCCTCGAAATGCGTGCACACGGGCGCGCAAACCGAGGCAATGGCATACGGAATGCAATGAGACTAAGATGACATACAGAATGCGAAATGGGCTTATACTAACATGAGTGAGCCTCAGCCACACTCACATAAGAGGCCGTCGGATAAAAAATGAAGTGCCTCGAAATGCGTGCACACGGGCACGCAAGCCGAGGCAATGGTACTAAAGCATGAAATGGCACTCCAAATGCAAATTGGGCTTACACTAACATGAGAGGGCCTCAGCCACACTCACATAAGAGGCCGTGAGATGAAAAAGATGCGCCTCGAAATGCGTGCACACGGGCACGCGAACCGAGGCGATGATATAAAGGCATGAAAATGCAAAATCGGGCTTACACTAATATGAGAGGACCTCAGCCGCACTCACATAAGATGCCGTCGGATAAAAAATGAAGTGCCTCGAAATGCGTGCACACGGGCACGCAAGCCGAGGCGGTGGCATACGCAATGCAAATGACATGGAAAATGCAAATTGGGCTTACACTAACATGAGAGGGCCTCAGCCACACTCACATAAGAGGCCTAGAGATGAAAATGAAGTGCCTCAGAATGCGTGCACACGGGCACGCAAACCGAGACGATGGCATAAATCATGAAAATGGTATACAAATGAGATGTGGCATATGGCATATGGAAAATGCAAATTTCAGCAGCCAAAATGATGCAAAAACAGCCCCCAAATTATAGCAAAATTACACCCGATGCCCGAAATGCTATGCTAAGCACCCGAAATGACTTGCAGCTATGCCTAACATGCACAATATGGATATGAAGTGTAAAGACAGATGCTAGGCAGTCCCTAAGCTAGCATTTTTCCAGTACAAAGCATGGCCAAACAACAATCATAGATGGGGCAAAAACAGCATGCAAAAATGGGGGAAAAAGGGGAAATAATGAAGTAAGTGGTATATGCAATGCTCAAACTGAAAAATACAGTTCTACAACACTGAAGAGGGACCAAAAATATGAACATTTACAAGAGATGACATTCCCCAATTCAGTATGTAGATATGCTCAAAATAGCATGCAAAATATGAGCCAACAAAGGCTATAACATGAGGTATCAACAGGATGCACCAAACAGCCTAAGACCCTTAACAAAACATGAAGAATAAGTTATTTTAAGACTCTTTCAAAGCCTGATGAAGGCTCAAAAACAGAAGCATGATGAGCTAGCAAGGCATGCAAAAATAAGGGGGTATAAGAGGGTATAACATGAAGTACCAAAAGTATTCACCAAATAGCATAAGACCCTTAACAAAACATGACAAGAAGGCAAAAATAAGGCTCTTTTCAGGCCTGATGAAGGCTGAAATCAGAAGCCAAATAAGCTTAAAAAAGGCATGCAAAATGGGGCCAAAGAGAGGTACAAAGAGAGGCCATGCATGGAGGCCCCAAACAAGATTGATCCCTTCTAAAATGTTGTAGAGGGATCTAAAATAAGCTCAATCTCAGTTAATGTCATGCTCAAAATCAGACTTCAAATAGGCTAAAGAAACCATGCAATTTTACGGTAAATTGGAAGAATTACAAAACAAGTGCATGATAGAACCACCAAACATGGTTGAGCCCTTCTTCAATGTTGAAGAGGAGCTCAAAATAAGCCCACTCACAGTTTATATCAGGCTCGAAAATGGATCACTCATAATCTAAACAAAGCATGCAAAATATTGGCACAAAGAGTGATATTGAAAGAGGTGCATCATAGAGGTGCCAAACAAGGTTGAGCCCTTCTACAATGTTGTAGAGGGGCTCAAAATAAGCCTAAAATAAGTAGGGTTCGGAGCCCAAAACAGAGAGCAAGTAGGGTAAAGAATTGATGCAAAAATGTGCTCAAAAGGGGAAAATAGTGACTTACCCTTGAAGATCAAGCTTTTGTTGCTTCTTGGCTTCAATTTGTTGCTTCTTAGCCTCTGAAAAATCCTCTTTTGCTGCTGGAATGGAGGTGGTGATGGTGAAGCTTAGGGTTGATGAACAAGTGGGCTAGAAACTTGAAGGTTTTTGGAGCTTTTGGAGAGGGAAATGGAGGCAATGGGAGATGAAGTCTTGAGAAGAAATTTGCTAACCCTAACAAAGAAGGAGGTCAGCCCCTTAAATGGGCAAGAAAGGGGTGTAAAAGGGAGGGAAATGCATCCAAGCTTTCCCTCCCAAAATATCCCTCGGAGGCAAAAGATATTTGGAAAAACAGCTGGACAGCTGTAAAGTGGTCAAAAGCAGGAAGCAGGCCGGCCAGGTGCTTTTCTTGAAGATGGCCGGCCGGTCACTCCACTGGTCGGCCAGCCACTCCCCATGGCCGGCCGGCCATGGCCAAAAATGAATTGAACAATTAATGGTCGGCCACCATATTTTGGTGTCCTCCCAGGTGTGTAGAACAAGACCCCATGGTTGGAATTTGGCAACTCTGAAACAGGAGGCACAACATTCAACTTGAAAGAGAGGCTCAAAAATGAAAATAACAATTACTGGCCGACCACCACTTTTTAGGGTCCTCCCATGTCCCCTCATCACAAATATGTAGTCTCGGCTCGAAGAAAATATCCCTAGGGTGTTCAACATTAGCCCGGAAGTGAGCAAAACGGACGCCGGAGGAGCGAAACTGGTTTTCTGAGACAATTGCTGTCCTTCCACCTTCCAGTGATCTTCCTGGTGCTAAAACAGAGGTACCTGCCAAAATTGAACAAAAACTAATGCAAAATGAATGCTCGGGGCCCAAATCACGCAGTTCGGGGTCCCGAAAATGGGCTGTAAGCACCGAAAGTGGCGTTCGGCCACGAAGTGGGTATCTGAGACCCCAGTGTCCCTCGGTATGATAAAACAGAGGCACTTGTCAAAATTGAACAGAAACCGGTGCAAAATGAATGCTCGGGGCCCAAATCACGCAGTTCGGGGTCCCGAAAATAGGCGGTAAGCACCGAAAGTGGCGTTCGGCCACGAAGTGGGTATCTGAGACCTCAGTGTCCCTCGGTATGGAGTAAATGAGATGCATGCCAAAAATCGGAGAAATCAGAGATGGTTGGGCGGTCCCGAGCCGAGGCACACGGCCTGACGGCTCCGAAAATCGGGAACCGGGCTCCGAAATGGGCAAAATGGCCTACGGCCACGAAATGTAGTCCACGGCCACCGAGAGATAGCCTACAGGACCACTCCCTTCCCTCAGGAAAGAAAACAGAGAAAACCGAGTCTGGTTCGCAAACCGAGGCAAGGCACAGAAGAGAGTTTGGAAGTCCAGAGGCAGGGCGCACGGCCGCGACTCTGAGACTTCTGAACGAGCACAGTATGCAACACCACCAAGCGCTCAATCGGTGGCGTCTGAGTCTTAAGGTCGGTCAAAAATGGGGTGTCTATAGTTGCCCCTCTTTGACAGAACTCGGAAGTCACAAGTGACGAGAGTGAATGTCAAAGCCTAGAGACGACCCATTTTTGACAAGGCCGAAGACTTAGACAATCATACTAGATGAACAGATATGTGCCCGCAGGCAAGGGGGCAAAAATGCAAAATGACATGCGCAGAGCCAGGTAACCATGTAAATGCAGCAAGCTGTAATGAAGCAAGTATTGACAAATAGATGCAACAGTTTTAAGCAAGAATGCAAAGCAACAACTACATTTCATGCAGTTAGGAATGCGGAGAATCATTCAATTCTCATCGCGTCTCACACAGAGAAGATACGATACCTGTGCGATTCGTCTGGTCGCACCAGCCTCAAATGAACCGTACATACAATATCGTGCCTGCAAAAGAGAGAAATTCAACAAGAACAATATGCTAACAACATATATTCAATGCGATTCCTATGATTCGAAAAGTTTGACACACACAGTGCCGGCGAGTGAATGCATCGCAGTGTGATACGGGTAAGGTGCGCAAGATAGCACGATAAAATGCATGCACAACGCAAGTAATGTGCACAAAATAGTGCGATGCGCAAAATAGCGCGAGTGAAATGTAATGCACTAACAAGTGCAGGTGGGACGCGCAAGATAGCGTGATTGAATGCATGCAATGTACAAAATAGTGCGATACGCTAAACAGCGCGATTGATTTGAAATGCACAAAATAGTGCGATGTGATATGCAAAGCACAGGACAGTGCGATTGAGGTGCGCAAAATAGCGCGAACGGTAAACTGCACAAAATAGTGCGATTGTGGTGCGCAAAATAGCGCGAATGTAAACTGCACAAAATAGTGCGATTGAGGTGCGCAAAATAGCGCGAACGGTAAACTGCACAAAATAGTGCGATTGTGGTGCGCAAAATAGCGCGAATGTAAACTGCACAAAACGGTGCGATTGAGGTGCGCAAAATAGCGCGAATGTAAACTGCACAAAATAGTGCGATTGAGGTGCGCAAAATAGCGCGATTGATTTGAAATGCACAAGATAGTGCGATACGCTAAACAGCGTGAGTGATTTGAAATGCACTAAACAGCGCGATACGCTAAACAGCGCGAGTGATTTGAAATGCACAAAACAGTGCGATACGCTAAACAGCGCGAGTGATTTGAAATGCACAAGATAGTGCGATACGCTAAACAGCGCGAGTGATTTGAAATGCACAAAACAGTGCGATACGCTAAACAGCGCGGGTGATTTGAAATGCACAAGATAGTGCGATACGCTAAACAGCGCGAGTGATTTGAAATGCACAAGATAGTGCGAGCGAGATAAAATGCACAAGAAAGTGCGATAAAATGCATCTTCTATGCAAGTATGGAGGCATTTTCTATGCAAAAGATACGGGCATTTTCTATGCAAGTATGGAAGCACAATTTATGCAATATTGAAAGCAAGCATATTCTCTGCAAGAATCATAACGATGCGCGGCACGCATGCAACAATAGTGTATATGAAAGTTCACACTCTATGCAATAGAGGATCATCAAATATGTACTCTGGTGCCTCTGCTTTGCCTCTTAGAGGACTTTGCAACACACTCAGCTCAAAAAGGGCACACCCTGTTCATGTTGGCGAGAGATAACATCTGCATGTGAAACCCTCGGGTGCTACTTGGACTGCCATTCTGACTTGAAGCAGGCTTACACTTGGGGTTGAGATACACTCATACTCCAGAGAAACAGCGAGGCCTGAGAAGGTGCACCTAGAATGCAGTCTCGGATTTTGCTAAAGTTGAGACATGCTAAGATGCCCCAAATTTTCCCTCTTTTCTTTTGCTTTGCAGTCCGGAACCTAAATAGCTTCAGATAGGTCCTTGTTTTACTGTTCTGACATGACCTAGGTTGAACCCTGCGGCTTTATGAAAGAACCAATTCTATTTTGCGCAATTGTGGAGAACGGCACGGCACTCTGAGCACAGGATGATTTTTCTTTTGAAAATGAGAAAAGGATTCTCAACCGGGTATTGAGCCTACAACTGACCACAGCAAAACGACTCAACAACGGAAAACAAAAGATAAAACAACCTAAACACATCCATTGACACTCAAAACGACTCAAAACAAGAATTGAGACAAACAAAGACACAAGACACGACACACATACGTGTTCCAAAGACGAGAGACATCTCATCTCGCGAGGAGCCAGTTTCTCCGGGTATTGTTTCCCACCCTTTCTCATTTGTGGTTCTCGCATCACTCGGCCCTCAAGCTCTGTTTTTCTGAAAAAGCCCTTTTCTCACTTTTTCTCTCATCGCACATCTCTCTATTCTTCAATCTCTCATTTTTCAATCCCTCCCCTAGGTGGTTGATGGATAAATGGGAAGTTGTGGGTTCGGGCCCCTAGCATTCTGCTCGATTCTCTTTCTTCCGCTCACAGCTAGTGAATTTCTCCCACAGAAGGGTTGTGCTACAACTGGGTGTGTAGCAAATCTGCAGCTAACACCGGTTGATGATGCTCTGCCGGGGAGCTTGGACGTGATCAGATCTGTCAAGATAAGGGAGTGGAATATCTTGATCCATTCCCGTTCGTGCTTCGCGCTTGGCTTGATACTTCGCTGCTTGGAGGATGTAAGAGCTTTCTGCCCTTTCTAGCTTCAGTTGTGCCCTCTTCTGGCAGGTAGAGTGCCCTTCTTGGCAAATGCATTGATAACGGGAAAAAGACAGAACACCTGACTCAACTGTGCCCCTAGTTCATTATTTTGACCATTTTTTGTTTTTGCTTTCTACTAAAACAATTTTGACCAACATGAGAGTTAGATTAACATGCGTGTTCAATTTTTGATTTCAAATCATGCAAGTTAGGCTATGAGCACTGAAAATTTCCCTTTTGGGGTCCAAGAAATGGTCCAGTTTTTGGAAAAGATGGAACAAGTTTCGAGAAAATTAGTCAACCTCAGTGAAAATTCTCAAAAACTATTTTTGCAAACGACCACTGCTCAACGAGCACGGAACCTACCCTTGAGATGCACAACCTCGGATCCATAGCAATGGAAAATTGCCCCTTGTCTGAAGGACACTGCATGGCAACGGAAAGTTGCCCCTTGTTTGAACAGCACCGCGGCGCATTGAACGGCAACGGAAAGTTGCCCCTTGTTTGAATGGCACCACAGCGCATTGTAGTCAGTCCTCGGAGCGATGATTACAAACGAACTCTCGGATACAGAGAAGGCAAAGATGATCAAAACCATTACATGGACACGATTGATTTGGAAGTGTTTGGGGCTGGACTTCAGAATGAAGTTGCCTACGTATCCCAAAAATGGGAATCAATCCTTACGTAGTTCGGGGTTAAGGTACACTCGGGTATTTAACCTCTCCTTTTTATGCTCTAACTTTTGCCAAGGCGCCCGTTGCAGGTTTTCAACCTTGCGAGCTTTGTCTTTCTTTTCTTTTCATTTTCATTTCTTTTCTCCCTTTTTTTTTCGATATTCTTTTCTTTTTCTTCTTTTTTTTTGCATTTTTCTTTTCTTTTCTTTTTGCATTTTTGTATCTTTGCATTTTTTCTCTTTTTTTCTTTTTTCATTCTCTTCTTTGCTCTAACTTTTGCCTGGGTCGCCCTTCTGGGTTTTCGGCCCAGCGAGCCTCTCAAAGGGTAAAAATGTAACAAGCCCATGCCAAATGGTTCTGAGATTGAAGCCCCCTGTATCCAGGAGAGTGGCTGTTGTATTGATTTGCAGAAAGATCCACCTTTGGCTCGTCGAGCACATCGGACATTTTTTGCCCCTAGTTTGAGGGGTGCTTCTGATCTAGCCTTGCAAGCTTCTTCTGATGAGGTCTGACCTTCTTGATCTGACTTTGGTGCCTCTTGTTCGAGGGCTGCTTCAAATCTGGCCACATAGGCCTTACATTGTGGTCGACCGTTGAACATTCTGAATGCAAGTTCAAGGTTTGAAAGCTAAGGGGGGTCGAGTCTCGAGACTGAGAGCGATCCTAAGCTGCACAATCTCAAGAGCGATTCCACACATGTCTTCGCAGGACCGCGCAAAACATTTTTTTTGAAAGTTTTTAAGAAAGCGACAAATCACTCGCGCTGAAGACAGTGTAGGATCAATCTGGATCAAAGCCAGGGTCCTTCTCAGTACTCACACTAACAAGCATGATTTCATTCATTAAGGGCTTAGTATGCCTCTCTTTCTCTCATTTGATCAAAGTTTTGCAAATCTCGAGGAATTCCTCCCTCTTTGTTTTCACCGTAGTGTTCAAAAAGGTTTTGAAAAACTTAGGTCAATACAATGACTTCAAGGCACAAGAGAGCAAGTGGAATGCACTGCCATTTCATTCAAATCCCGGCACAACTAGCACATGGCAGAAGCAAATGCGAGAGTATGGAAATCACTGCTGTTTCATTCAAAATCTGTTGGCATAACTGGCTCCCTGTGTAACAAGCCCGCGGGGGACCTCGCTACAGTTCGGACTCGATTTTGTTGCGGTTCTAAATCTTGAACCAAAGAGTCCAAATCCGGCAAATTGTTTTGAAAACAGATTTTTTTGAAAGAAGTGCCAAACATGGACTGCTTTGCCAGATAACAGAGTCGCCACCTAAATATTTTTAAAATGGGAAATTTAGGAAACCCTGACTCGGTGCCAAAGGCCACGTGTCCGTCATCACCAAAGTTGCCTCGGCTCGGGAACTTGGGTACGATTGGGGAAGGTCACATCGTGAGCACCCCCGCTCGCCCGGTCAAAGACCGGCCTCTACTAACCATGATATCTGTTTTTGAAAACATTGTGAGTTCTCATTCCGGTTATTAGCCTAGGTTACTATGTGATGCTCGCAGCAAACAAGTATAGACTGGGCCGTCTGAATTGGAACAAAACATTTCATGTTTGTTTGTTTGAAAATGGTGTGATGGTGCTACCTGCAGGTAGGCTAAAATGCGGATTTGCCACCCTCAGGTGGGCTTAGAAAACAGTGATTTTGCCACTATCTAGTGGGCTTAAAACAAACAGTTGATGAATTGTTCCACTTCAGATAACTCAACCTCCACCCACAGGCATTCAAGGCAGTTATATCATATAAGCACATAGCCTCATGGCAAGCATGCTATCATGGCAACACTCACACGCATGCAAGGATGCTAAAGCATAACCACTTACCGAGTACTCCAAGCCAAAACAGAAAACTGATTAGGAATCATGCGTGATCCTACATATACTGAAATGCCTAATGCAACACATGCAAAAATGCAAACTATAGCAGGCTCGGCTATTCTAAAGATGGCATGTGGAATGCTACAACTATCAAGTATTCAATTTGGAATTGAAATACAGATGCAGTTTGTATGATGCGCCGAGCCCGGTGCGTGCAAAACAGATGAATGATGCAAACATGCTGTCATACTGTATGCTAATTGAAATATGTCCTATATCTAACCATTGTAAGCGGGTAAATAAAAGGGAGAAAGAAATGGGGGTTGGAAGACATACATCACACTCACACACACTTATTACAGCATTGCCCTCGCGCAGAGGGTCCGAATAAAATAATACAGTCCGAATAAAAGAATAATACAGTCCGAATGAAAGAATAAAAGAATAATACAGATTCCTAATTAATTTAACAAATTAACTAAGAAAACTGTAAACTGGCATGCAAGCCAGGGACTGCCTTGTTTCTGCTTCGGATGATGAAATGATGCATGCCCGGATGCCTTTGCGCGGAAATCCATGGCGGTGCCCCGATTAGCCTCTGTTTGCATTTTTCTCGAAATGCGTGCCGGACTCCGAAAAGTAGCTGATTCTTGATTTTGCTGCAACAGAGAGCAGGAAAAGGGCATGGCAATGTATTTCACAAATATATGCATGCCTCGATCCTCGTGCCACCAATCACGCATACCGATGCATGATGGCCGAGGAGTCGGATTGCACAACTCAATATCGGATGAATGCAGATGAATGCTACAATGAAAGCCTAACTCCATCATGGGTTATCCGGAGTGTCGGTGACTTGGGAATTGAGACCCGTTCCGTCACTCGGAGTACGAAACGTGCCTCGTTTCCCGTGCCCGGGCTAACTCCTATCCCGAACACGATGCAATATGCATGATATGTAACTAAGATACAGCCTAGTATGCACAATGCTGATGCGAATGAAATGAAAATAAGATGAAAATGAGACGCCTCGAAAAGCGTGTACGCGGGCACGCAAACAGAGGCGATGGCATGAAATGCAAATCGGATAAAACTAAAGTGCCTCGAAATGCGTGCACACGGGCACGCAAACCGAGGCGATGATGAAATGCAAATCGGATAAAACCGAAGTGCCTCGAAATGCGTGCACACAGGCACGCAAACTGAGGCGATGATGAAATGCAAATCGGATAAAACCGAAGTGTCTCGAAATGCGTGCACACAGGCACGCAAACCGAGGCGATGATGAAATGCAAATCGGATAAAACCGAAGTGCCTCGAAATGCGTGCACACAGGCACGCAAACCGAGGCAGTGATATGAAATGGAAATCAGATAAAACCGAAGTACCTCGAAATGCGTGCACACGGGCGCGCAAACCGAGGCGATGATGTGAAATGCAAATCGGATAAAACCGAAGGGCCTCGAAGTGCGTGCACACGGGCACACATACCGAGGCGATGCTAAAATGAAATGAAATGGCATACGGAATGCAAATTGGGCTTACGCCAACATGAGAGGACCTTAGTCGCACTCACATAAGCTGCCGTCGGGTAAAAACAAAGTTGCCTCGAAATGCGTGCCCGCGGACACGCAAACCGAGGAATGCATAAAATGGCATACGGAATGCAGTGATGGGCTTACGCCAACATGAGAGAGCCTCAGCCGCACTCACATAGGCTGCCGATCAATCAAATCAGAGTGCCTCGAAGTGCGCGCCGACGGGCACGCAAACCGAGGCAATGCATTAAGGCATGAAATGACATGGGAAATGATATGCAAGCATGCAAACCAAATTTCAGAACCTAAGTAAAGGGGAAAACAGTCCCGAAATGATACGAAATGACAACCGATGCATGAAATCATCCCGAAATGTGAATTTAAGCGCCCGAAATGGCCTACGGCTATGCCAAACATGCAAAAATGGCACATGACATGCAAACCAGTAGCAAGGCAGTCCCAAAAATGGCATTTTTCCAGTACAAAACATGGCCAAATTGTGAGCATAGATATGAAAACAATAGCTTGCAAAAATACGGAAAAAGAGAGGATTTACAAAGCAAGTGATATCTACAATGCTCAAACCCAAAAAATCAGTTCTACAAAATTAGAGAGGGACTAAAAATATGCATTTTTACAGAAGATGACATCCCCCAATTCAGTGTGTAGATCTACTAAACATGGCATGCAAGATGAAGCCAACAAAGGCTATAAAGAGAAGTATCAAATGGATGCACCAAACCAACAAAGACCCTTAACAAAACATGAAGAATGGGTCAAAATAAGACACTTTCTAAGCCTGATTAAGGCCAGAAACAGAAGCTAGAATGGCCTAAACAAACATGCAATTTTACGGTAAATTTGAAGAATTTCAAAGCAAGTACTAAAAACAATTACCAAATGGCTTAAGACCCTTCACAAAGCATGATGTATGGATCAAAATAAGACTCCTTCAAGGCCTGATGAAGGCCAAAAACAGAAGGCATGATAAGCTTAAAGAAGCATGCAAAATGGGAGTATAACAAGAATTCAAAGCAAGTGCATGATAGAGAATGAAAACCAGGTTGAGCCCTTCTTCAATGTTGAAGAGTGGGCTCAAAATGAGCACAATATCAGTAGGTTTCATGCTCCAACTCAGATCACAAATGGGCTAAAAATAGCATGCAATTTTACGGTAAAATGGAGGAATTTCAAAGGAAGTGCATGCTAGAGCCACCAAACATGGTTGAGCCCTTCTTCAATGTTGAAGAGGGGCTCAAAATAAGCCCACCCACAGTATATAGTATGCTCGAAAACAGACCACTTAAAAGCCAAACAAAGCATGCAATTTCATGGCATAAAGAGTGATATTGAAGCAAGTATATGAAAGAGATACCAAATGAGGTTGAGCCCTTCTACAAAGTTGTAGAGGGGCTCAAAATAAGCACAAAATCAGTAGGGGTCAAAGCCCAAAACAGTAGGCAAGTAGGGTAGAAATAGGAAGCAAGAAAGTGATAGGAAAAGGGATTTAGAGACTTACCCTTGAAGACCTTTCTTTCCTTGCTTCTTGGCTTCAATTTGTTGCTTCTTGGTCACTGGAAAACACCCCTTTGCTGCTGGAATGGAGATGTTGATGGTGGTACTAAGGGTTGATGAAGGATTGGCCTAGAACCCTAAAGGTTTTTTTGAAGTTTTGGCTATGGAAATGGAGTTTTTTTGAAGAGGGGCTTATGAGACCAAATTTTGTAACCCTAGCAAAGGGGCTGTCCAGCCCTTTAAATAGGGAAGAAAAGGTGTAAAAGGGGAGGGAAATGGAGGCAAGATTTCCCTCCCAAAATATCCCCCGGATGGGGGAGATATTTCAAGAAAATATCCGGACAGCTGTAAAGAGCTGGAAAGCAGAAAGCTGGCCGGCCAGGTGATTTTCTGGGAGGTGGCCGGCCGGCCACCCCACCTGGTCGGCCAGCCACCCACCCTGGCCGGCCGGCCATGGCCCAAAAATGAAGGTGAAATTTTCTGGCCGACCACCCTGCAATGGTGTCCTCCCAGATGTGTAGAATAAAGCCCCAGGGTCGGAAATTGGCAACACTGAAGCAGGAGCCACAACATAGAGCTTGAAGGAGAGGCTCCAAAATGAAATGCACAATTGCTGGCCGACCACCAACTTTTAGGGTCCTCCCAGATGTGTGGAACAAGGTTCCAAGGTCAAAAATTGGCAACACTGAAGCAGGGGCCACAACATAGAGCTTGAAGGAGAGGCTCCAAAATGAAATGCACAATTGCTGGCCGACCACCAACTTTTAGGGTCCTCCCTTGTCCCCTGATCACAGATATGTAGCTTTGGTTGGAAGAAAATATCCCCAGGGTGTTCAACATTGGTCCGGAAGTGAGCAAAACGGGCGTCGGAAGAGCGAAACTGGTTATCTGGGATAATTGCTGGCCTCCCACCCCCCAGTAATCTTCCTGGTGTTGAAACAGAGGTACCTGCCAAATTTGAACAAAAACTAATGAGAAATGAACGCTCGGAGCCAAAACCGGGCAATTCGGGATCCCAAAAATGGGCTGCAGGTGCCGGAAGTGGTGTTCAGCAGCGAAGTGGGAATCTGCGACCCCAGTGTCCCTCGGAATGACAAAACAGAGGTTCTTGCCAAAAATCAGAGAAAACTGATGCAAAATGAATGCTCGGGGCCCAAATCACGCAGTTCGGGGTCCCGAAAATCGGCTATAGGCACCGAAGTGGTGTTCAACAGCGAAGTGGGCATCAGGGGCCCCAGTGTTCCTCGGGATGATAAAACAGAGGCACTTGCCAAAAAACCGGAGAAGTCGGAGATGGTTGGGCGGTCCCGAACCGAGGCACACGGCCTAACGGCTCCGAAAACCGGGAACCGGGCTCCGAAACGGGCAAAATGGCCTACGGCCACAAAAAGTAGCTCACGGCCACCGGGAGATAGTCTACGGGACCATTCCCTCCCCTCAGGAAAGAAAACAGAGAAAACCGAGTCTGGTTCACAAACCGAGACAAGGCACAGAAGAGAGTTCGGAAGTCCGGAGGCAGGGGCGCACGGCCGCGACTCTGAAACTTCTGAACGAGCACAGTATGCAACATCACCAAGCGCTCAATCGGTGACGTCTGAGTCTTGAGGACAGTCAAAAATGGGGTGTCTACACCCTGGCAGAAACAGACTCAAAACAAAACAAAAAGACAAACGCGAAACAAAATGGTGACGCCCGAAGTAACACCCCCGGAATCACCTGACTTCTATACAACAGGACTGACTCGATACAACAAGACAGATCCAAGACAAAAAAGACTGACTCAAAACAAAAGGACAGACTCAAAACAAAGTAACAAAAACTGACCCAATACCCAAGTCAGAAAGCACAAAATTGGTATTTGCATATTGCTCAGAACAGTGCGTGCCATTCCCACGTCTGGAGTAAACTGAGCGTTGCCCGCAGGTGGTTCATCCCCCGATCACATCACATTATCCCCCACAAGTTCACTAATCAAGTGCCGATAGACTTTGCAGAGCTCGGTGGGAGGATGACCCCATTGTCCAATAGATCCTGTACTTCATGGCGAAGACGGAAGCAGTTGTTGGTAGCATGGCCAGTTTGCTGATGGTATGCGCAGTACTGGGTAGCATCATGCGTAGCCAGAAGAGGGTTCGGGAGACGCCGAGGCTCAAGGGGTTTGAGATGGCCTTGTCCAACAAGGATTTGGAAAGCTTTGGATAAAGGCATGTGGAGGGCATGGAAGACCCTCTGACCTCGGGGTTGGTACTTCAAGGTTTGTGGATTTTTGCTGGGTGCACCCGCAAAGGGATTGGCAGGTGTTGGCCTGGTTTGCTGATCTCTTATGAGTGGAGGATTAGAGCTAACAGGATTGCCTATGGTATGTCGGCCCCTTCTCCCGGCTTGCCCCTTGATTCAAACTGCCCCCAACTTGAGTGGCGAAAATGCCGTCCACAGTTTTTGCAACAACTGCGAGCACTTGCTCTTTGTTCAGTCCCTCGGCTTTCAAGGACTCAACAGCCAACAGAAGATACTCATGGGGATCCATGCCTACCCCTACCTTGTTCTTTCCACTCGCTTCCACTTTGCTACGAGATCGGCCTTCCTCAGATGTAGCCCGCCCCAAGCTTGGGGAGCCTTTTGACATGAACTCCCTGGTAGGCGATGTGGTTGATGATGGAGCCAAAACTCCAAAGGCTAAATCCGCCACTGTTCTCTGAAGATCTTCAATCATCCTCATCAGCTCGGAAGTAGTGGGTTCATGGGTTTGAGATGATTGGGGTTCAGGTGCACCCATCATGTATAAGTCCATGCTTTCTGGGATAAACACCTTAGGCTTGGGTAGATGGGCCGGGGTGATGTATATGCTGGGGTCATAGGTGGATGGCAGTGTATAGATGAGATTGAGGTAGGCGGGAAATGTTTGGTCATTGGGATCTGAAGGTGGAGCTATCGTCCGGTTGTCGATGAGATTTTGGACCTCATGACGAAGGCGGTAGCAACGGTCGGTGCCATGGCCGCGCTGCTGATGGAACATACAGTACTTGGAGGGGTTATGTCTGGCTGGGAGTGGGTCGGGAAGAGGTTGAGGATCGAGGGGTTTGAGATGCCCTCTTTCCATCAGGAGTTTTAGTGCGCTAGTCAGGCTCATATGGAGAGGGGTGAAAGTTCTGCCCTGAGCTCGGGCTGGGCTGGTTGTTTGTAGGCTTGGATTGACAAAAGGGTTGGCTGTGGCGACTGTATTGATTTCAGTGGGTTCGGGAATAGTGCTACTTCCGGCATTGGTACTCCTTGAAATCACCCTCCTTGTCGGTTCACCTGTTCTGGGAATGATCCCGCTGTTGAACGCATTCTCGACCTGAACCCCCAGTTCATGCAAACTTTTGAAAGTGAATAGCGGAGCCACTATCAACTTTTGCAACATATCATGTTCGAGGTTTCGTACCATCATCTGCACTTGATCCCTCTCAGAAGGGCGGCGATCTGTCATCTGTGCTGCCTTTGCTCTCCACCTTGTAACAAATTCTACAAAAGGCTCTTTTGGGTTTTGGCGGGTTGCTTCAAGCTCTTGGATGGTCATTTCAACTTGGGCATTGTAAGAATACTGATCGACAAAGGCCTCAGCCAATTCTTCCCAGTTTTGCTTCACTTTGTCCTCCAACTTAGCGTACCAAGTGGCTGCTACACCGGATAGGGTTCTTCCATATAGAGACAGTTTCTGTGGCTTAGTCAGACCCATCGGCTTTAGGACATCCAAGAAGAGTCGGATATGTACCATTGGATCCCCAGACCCGTCGAAACGGTCAATATATGGCATTTTGAAGTTGTCTGGGAGCCGTACAGCAGACTCGGTGTGCCCATCCTCAATGTCGGGAATGGAGTTAAGACCTTGTGCCTTTCTGAATTGCTTCTCAAGGTTCGCAATTTTTACTGTGGTCAGATCAAGGTCATTAGCATCAAGGGGATAACGCCTCTCATTAGGCTGCACCAGGGGTCTGAAAACTTGGGCTTGAGCCAACCCTTCTCGAGGACTCGAACACAGCAAATCTTCAACTGGCGGAAGTGGGTCAAAGTTCGGCTGGGGTCCCAAAGCTGGATGTGAGGTAGATGCCCCAGATGGGCGCTGCATTTCAATACTGGTCTCAGCCTGCATGGCAGTTTCCTGATTCAACGCTGCTATCACGGCTACAAATTCTTCTGAACCCTGTGCCATCACGGGCTGCTGATTCTGAACAAGGGTGATGTGACTGGTGACTGACGGATCAGATGAATCGGTAAGCCCTGACTGGCCTTTCTTTGCCTTGCCTCAGCGAAAGAACGCTGGTTGCCCTTGAATTGAATTTCTGTCCTAACAAAGTCTATCAGCACTAGTCCAATGTACCCGGGGGATATCGGAGCCTTCTGAAGCTATGGTTCCAGGACTACCTAGCAAAAGAGAAAACATGCAGCATCTCAGCCTGATTTCACCAAAACGGATATTAGCATAACAGGATAACTGTGACCTCTACTGAATTCTGCCCCCAAAATTCTGCCTCAAATCTGATACCCTCGGGTAAACTGAATCCCAAAATACTGAACTGGTGCCCGCAGGCCTGATGCCCAAACTCATAGACTGATACATGCATTCCCTGTAGAGACGCACTCTAACAAGCACATAACAGATAAGTGAGAGCCAAAACACCCCTATGTTGGGGTAGGGTTTCCCTGTCCTATTTTGTCAGGAACTAGGGTTTCACTATGCACGCAGCGGCTTCAAACAACCTATAAACGGGTAAGCAACCTGTCTTAGTTTGGAATGGTCACTATGGATCCGAATATGCACTAGGTCGAATGGTCAAAAAGGGTGCCCCGGTAAAACCGGGGTTTGTGTTCCCATGCTGTCAGAGCCCAGAGCCGATCAGCCTTACGGACATGACTTGACAAGACAAGCCTCCGGCAAATCGTTCGGGAATGGCATATGGCAAACACGGTGTCCTAGGCGCACCAATGCAAATGCAATGCAAAGAAACACACAAGTGTAGTCAAAACCAGATATCATGAGTTCGAGTCAAGTTCTCTAAATCCCCAGCAGAGTCGCCAGAAACTGTAGACGTCCCCGAACGCATCCCGGGGAAAGGGAGTGCGAGTCCCCCCCCGTTCTGGTTCGATATTGGGTCACTACAGTTCGAAGGACTCAAATGTCACGGTTCTTAATCTTGAACCAAAAAGTCCAAATCCGGCAAATCGTTTTGAGAAAAAAAAACAGATTTTTGAAAGAAGTGCCAAACATGGACTGCTTTGCCAGATAACAGAGTCGCCACCTAAATATTTTTTAAATGGGAAATTTAGGAAACCCTAACTCAGTGCCAAAGGCCACGTGTCCGTCATCACCAAAGTTGGCTCGGGAACTTGGGTACGATTGGGGAAGGTCACATCGTGAGCACCCCCGCTCGCCCGGTCAAAGACCGGCCTCTACTAACCATGATATCTGCTTTTGAAAACATTGTATGCTCTTATTCCGGTTATTAGCCTAGGTTACTATGTGATGCTCGCAGCAAACAAGTATAGACTGGGCCGTCTGAATTGGAACAAAACATTTCATGTTTGTTTGTTTGAAAATGGTGTGATGGTGCTACCCGCAGGTAGGCTAAAATGCGGATTTGCCACCCTCAGGTGGGCTTAGAAAATAGTGATGTTGCCACTATCTAGTGGGCTTAAAACAAACAGTCAATGCATTGTCCCAATTCAAATAACTCAACCTCCACCCACAGGCATTCAAGGCAGTTATATCACATAAGCAAATAGCCTCATGGCAAGCATGCTATTCATGGCAGTCACTCACACGTATGCAAGGATGCTAAAGCATAAAACTCACCGAGTACTCCAAGCCAAAACAAAAGCTGATTAGAAATCATGCATGATCCTAAATATGCTGAAATGCCTAATGCAACACATGCAAAGATGCAATTATAGCAGGCTCGGCTATTCTAAACATGGTATGTGAAATGCTACAACTAACATGTATTCAACTTGGAATTGAAATACGATGCAGTTTGTATGATGCGCCGAGCCCGGTGCATGCAAAACAGATGAATGATGCAAACATGCTGTCATACTGTATGCTAATTGAAATATGCCCTAATCTACCATCATAAGCAGATAAATAAAAGGGAGAAAGAAATGGGGGTTGGAAGACATACATCACACACACCCACACTTATTACAGCATTGCCCTCGCGCAGAGGGTCCGAATAAATAATACAGTCCGAATAAAAGAATAATACAGTCCGAAATAATACAGATTCCTAATTAATTGACAAATTAACTAAGAAAAACTGTAAACTGGCATGCAAGCCAGGGACTGCCTCGATTCTGATGAATGATGCATGTTTGGGCTGCTTTGTGCGGAAATCCATTGGGATGCCCCAATTAGCCTCTGTTTGCAATGTTTCTCGAAATGCGTGCCAAGTCCCAGAAAGTTGCCGATTCTTCATTTTGCTGCAACAGAGAGCAGGAAAGGGGCATAGCAATGTATTTCACAAATATATGCATGCCTCGATCCTCGTGCCACCAATCACGTATATCGATGCATGATGGCCGAGGAATCGGATTGCACAACTCAATATAGGATGAATGCATATGAATGTTACAACAAAACCTAACTCCATCATGGGTAATCTGGAGTGTCGGTGACTTGGGAATTGAGACCCGTTCCGTTACTCGGAGTACGAAACGTGCCTCGTTTCCCGTGCCCGGGCTAACTCCTATCCCGAACACAATGCAATATGCATGATATGCATGAATGCAACTAAAATACAATCCTAGCATGCGCAATGCTATGAAAATGAGATGTCTCGGAATGCGTGCACACGGGCACGCAAACCGAGAAAATGATCCTAAGGCATAAAATGACATACGCAATGCAATTGGACTTACACTAACATGAGTGAGCCTCGGCCACACTCACATAAGAGGCCGTCGGATGAAAACGAAGTGCCTCGAAATGCGTGCACACGGGCGCGCAAACCGAGGCGATGACATAAAGACATGAAACGGCCTGAAATATGATATACAATGAGACTAAAATAAGATGTCTCGAAATGCGTGCCCACGGGCACGTAAACCGAGAAAATGGCATACACGATGCGAAGATGCTAAAATGAGACATGCGATGCATAATGGGCTTACACCAACATGAGAGAGCCTCAACCACACTCATACAGGAGGCCGGGAGATGAAAATGAAGTGCCTCGAAATGCGTGCACACGGGCGCGCAAACCGAGGCAATGGCATACGGAATGCAATGAGACTAAGATGACATACAGAATGCGAAATGGGCTTATACTAACATGAGTGAGCCTCAGCCACACTCACATAAGAGGCCGTCGGATAAAAAATGAAGTGCCTCGAAATGCGTGCACACGGGCACGCAAGCCGAGGTAATGGTACTAAAGCATGAAATGGCACTCCAAATGCAAATTGGGCTTACACTAACATGAGAGGGCCTCAGCCACACTCACATAAGAGGCCGTGAGATGAAAAAGATGCGCCTCGAAATGCGTGCACACGGGCACGCGAACCGAGGCGATGATATAAAGGCATGAAAATGCAAAATCGGGCTTACACTAATATGAGAGGACCTCAGCCGCACTCACATAAGATGCCGTCGGATAAAAAATGAAGTGCCTCGAAATGCGTGCACACGGGCACGCAAGCTGAGGCGGTGGCATACGCAATGCAAATGACATGGAAAATGCAAATTGGGCTTACACTAACATGAGAGGGCCTCAGCCACACTCACATAAGAGGCCTAGAGATGAAAATGAAGTGCCTCGGAATGCGTGCACACGGGCACGCAAACCGAGACGATGGCATAAATCATGAAAATGGTATACAAATGAGATGTGGCATATGGCATATGGAAAATGCAAATTTCAGCAGCCAAAATGATGCAAAAACAGCCCCCGAATTATAGCAAAATTACACCCGATGCCCGAAATGCTATGCTAAGCACCCGAAATGACTTGCAGCTATGCCTAACATGCACAATATGGATATGAAGTGTAAAGACAGATGCTAGGCAGTCCCTAAGCTAGCATTTTTCCAGTACAAAGCATGGCCAAACAACAATCATAGATGGGGCAAAAACAGCATGCAAAAATGGGGGAAAAAGGGGAAATAATGAAGTAAGTGGTATATGCAATGCTCAAACTGAAAAATACAGTTCTACAACACTGAAGAGGGACCAAAAATATGAACATTTACAAGAGATGACATTCCCCAATTCAGTATGTAGATATGCTCAAAATAGCATGCAAAATATGAGCCAACAAAGGCTATAACATGAGGTATCAAAAGGATGCACCAAACAGCCTAAGACCCTTAACAAAACATGAAGAATAAGTTATTTTAAGACTCTTTCAAAGCCTGATGAAGGCTCAAAAACAGAAGCATGATGAGCTAGCAAGGCATGCAAAAATAAGGGGGTATAAGAGGGTATAACATGAAGTACCAAAAGTATTCACCAAATAGCATAAGACCCTTAACAAAACATGACAAGAAGGCAAAAATAAGGCTCTTTTCAGGCCTGATGAAGGCTGAAATCAGAAGCCAAATAAGCTTAAAAAAGGCATGCAAAATGGGGCCAAAGAGAGGTACAAAAAGAGGCCATGCATGGAGGCCCCAAACAAGATTGATCCCTTCTAAAATGTTGTAGAGGGATCTAAAATAAGCTCAATCTCAGTTAATGTCATGCTCAAAATCAGACTTCAAATAGGCTAAAGAAACCATGCAATTTTACGGTAAATTGGAAGAATTACAAAACAAGTGCATGATAGAACCACCAAACATGGTTGAGCCCTTCTTCAATGTTGAAGAGGAGCTCAAAATAATCCCACTCACAGTTTATATCAGGCTCGAAAATGGATCACTCATAATCTAAACAAAGCATGCAAAATATTGGCACAAAGAGTGATATTGAAAGAGGTGCATCATAGAGGTGCCAAACAAGGTTGAGCCCTTCTACAATGTTGTAGAGGGGCTCAAAATAAGCCTAAAATAAGTAGGGTTCGGAGCCCAAAACAGAGAGCAAGTAGGGTAAAGAATTGATGCAAAAATGTGCTCAAAAGGGGGAAATAGTGACTTACCCTTGAAGATCAAGCTTTTGTTGCTTCTTGGCTTCAATTTGTTGCTTCTTAGCCTCTGAAAAATCCTCTTTTGCTGCTGGAATGGAGGTGGTGATGGTGAAGCTTAGGGTTGATGAACAAGTGGGCTAGAAACTTGAAGGTTTTTGGAGCTTTTGGAGAGGGAAATGGAGGCAATGGGAGATGAAGTCTTGAGAAGAAATTTGCTAACCCTAACAAAGAAGGAGGTCAGCCCCTTAAATGGGCAAGAAAGGGGTGTAAAAGGGAGGGAAATGCATCCAAGCTTTCCCTCCCAAAATATCCCTCGGAGGCAAAAGATATTTGGAAAAACAGCTGGACAGCTGTAAAGTGGTCAAAAGCAGGAGGCAGGCCGGCCAGGTGCTTTTCTTGAAGATGGCCGGCCGGCCACTCCACTGGTCGGCCAGCCACTCCCCATGGCCGGCCGGCCATGGCCAAAAATGAATTGAACAATTAATGGTCGGCCACCATATTTTGGTGTCCTCCCAGGTGTGTAGAACAAGACCCCATGGTTGGAATTTGGCAACTCTGAAACAGGAGGCACAACATTCAACTTGAAAGAGAGGCTAAAAAATGAAAATAACAATTACTGGCCGACCACCACTTTTTAGGGTCCTCCCATGTCCCCTCATCACAAATATGTAGTCTCGGCTCGAAGAAAATATCCCTAGGGTGTTCAACATTAGCCCGGAAGTGAGCAAAACGGACGCCGGAGGAGCGAAACTGGTTTTCTGAGACAATTGCTGTCCTTCCACCTTCCAGTGATCTTCCTGGTGCTAAAACAGAGGTACCTGCCAAAATTGAACAAAAACTAATGCAAAATGAATGCTCGGGGCCCAAATCACGCAGTTCGGGGTCCCGAAAATAGGCGGTAAGCACCGAAAGTGGCGTTCGGCCACGAAGTGGGTATCTGAGACCCCAGTGTCCCTCGGTATGGAGTAAATGAGATGCATGCCAAAAACTGGAGAAATCAGAGATGGTTGGGCGGTCCCGAGCCGAGGCACACGGCCTGACGGCTCCGAAAATCGGGAACCGGGCTCCGAAATGGGCAAATTGGCCTACGGCCACCGAGAGATAGCCTACAGGACCACTCCCTTCCCTCAGGAAAGAAAACAGAGAAAACCGAGTCTGGTTCGCAAACCGAGGCAAGGCACAGAAGAGAGTTCGGAAGTCCGGAGGCAGGGCGCACGGCCGCGACTCTGAGACTTCTGAACGAGCACAGTATGCAACACCACCAAGCGCTCAATCGGTGACGTCTGAGTCTTAAGGTCGGTCAAAAATGGGGTGTCTACACCAGAGCAATTTTGGAGGCAAAACCCCCAACCAACAAAAAAGAGCTGCAAAGTTTTCTTGGAAAAGTAAATTTTTTAAGGAGATTCATAGCCAATTTGGCTAAGAAGACTTTAGCATTCTCTTCTTTGGTGAAAATCAAGTCAGACCATGAGTTTAAGTGGGAGGCATGTCATCAAGAAGCTTTTGATTTACTCAAAAGTTACTTGGCAAACCCTCCAGTGCTTATGCCCCCAATGGCAGGAAAGCCTCTGAAGTTGTATATCTCAGCTTCTGACCTGTCAATTGGTTGTTTATTGGCTCAAGGAAATGATATGGGTCATGAACAAGCCATTTACTACCTTAGTAAAACGTTAAATGATGCTGAGACTAGGTATAACTCTATCGAAAAGCTATGTTTGGCACTTTATTTTGCAGCCATTAAATTGAGACATTATATGTTGCCCACAGAAGTGTTTGTGATAGCACAAACAGATGTTATTAAGTACATGTTGTCCAAGCCAATCTTGAGACGAGGACAAGGAAAGTGGATTTTAGCATTAATTGAATATTGCCTCAAGTATGTGCCACAAAAAGCAGTTAATGGGCAAGCCTTGGCTGATTTTCTAACAGAACACCCTTATACATCTGTTGATTTAGATTTATATGAAATCAATACGGTGGAGAGTGAACCTTGGAAGTTGATGTTTGATGGTTTAAAGACAGATGAAGGAGTGAGAGTAGGTATTGTGTTGATTGCACCAAATAAGCAAGTGTACCAATTTGCATATCAGTTGGAAGCACAACATATTCAATCTTGTAATCAAGCTGAGTATGAAGCTCTGATAATTGGCCTAGAGTTGGCCATAGAGTTCAAAATTAGAAGTCTTTAAGTTTTTGGGGATTCACAGTTGGTCATTAAGCAAGTCTTGGGATAATTCAAGTGTGTAAATGGTGCTTTGGAGGAGTATTTAACTGAGGTTAAATGGTTAATCAGCTTCTTTAACCATGTCACATTCACGCACATATATAGATTAGAGAATAAAGAGGCCAATGAGAAGGCTCAAGCAGCTTCTGGTTTAAAAATACCTAAGGGAGCTCAGGAAAGGGTGATTCGAATTAAGAGAAGAAACTTTTCTGCACTTAAGAGTAGGTGTAGAAATTTTTTGCCTATTCTTGTTTTGGATGTGATAGAGGAAGATTGGGGATTCCCTTTAATAAAGAAATGCCTAATGCAACACATGCCTAATGCAACACATGCAAAGATGCAAACTATAGCAGGCTCGGCTATTCTAAACATGGCATATGGAATGCTACAACTAACACGTATTCAATTTGGAATTGAAATACAAATGCAGTTAGTATGGTGCGCCGAGCACGGTGCATGCAAAACAAATGGATGAATGCAAACATGCTATCATACTGTATGCTAATTGAAATATGCCCTAATCTAACCATCATAAGCAGGTAAATAAAAGGGAAGAAAGACGTGGGGTTGGAAGACATACATCACACTCACCCACACTTATTACAATATTGCCCTCGCACAGAGGGTCCAAATAAATATACAATCCCAAATGAAAGAATAATACAGTCCAAATATTACAGTCCGAATAATATACAAATCCCTAATTAATTAACAAATTAACTAAGAAAAATTGTAAACTGGCATGCAAGCCAGGGACTGCCTTGACTCCGCTCCAGATGATGGAATGATGCATGTTTGGGCTGCTTTGCGCGGAAATCCACTAGGATGCCCCAATTAGCCTCTGTTTTCAATGTTTCTTGAAAAGCGCGCCAAGTCCCGGAAGACTGCTGATCCTTGATTTTGCTGCAACAGAGAGCAGGAAAGGGGCATAGCAATGTATTTCACAAATATATGCATGCCTCGATCCTCGTGCCACCAATCATGTATATCGATGCATGATGGCCGAGGAGCCGAATTGCACAACTCAATGTAGGATGAATGCATATGAATGCTATAACAAAACCTAACTCCATCACGGATAATCCGGAGTGTCGGTGACTTGGGAATTGAGACACATTCCGTTACTCGGGGTACGAAATGCGCCTCGTTTCCCGTGCCCGGGCTAACTCCTATCCTGAACACGATGCAATATGCATGATATGCATGAAATGCAACTAATATACAATCCTAACATACACAATGTCATGGAATGGCATACACGCTATACGAGGTAATACACAACCGGGCATACACAATGCTACGGATGAAATGGCACATGCAATGCAATAATGGGCTTACACCAACATGAGAGAGCCTCAGCCATACTCACATAGGAGGCCATTAGATGAAAACAAGACACCTCGAAGTACGTGCCCGCGGGCACGCAAACCGAGAACGGACCCTCAGGCACCGAAATGCCACTCTAATGAGACATGGCAAAGACATGGAATATGACATGCAAACATGCAAAAATCAGTAGCAAAATGAGGGGGCAAAACAGCCCCGAAATGAGGCGAAATAATACCCGATGCATGAAATGATCCCGAAATGCGAAGATAAGTGCACAAAATGGCTTACAGCTATACAATACATGCATAATTGATACATGACATGAAAAAGCAAAAGCAAGGCAGCCCCAAAACTCACATTTTTACAGTGCAAAACAAGGCAAAACAGCAATCACAAGTAGGGCAAAAATGGCAAACAAAAATGACTCCTCAAGGGAAGCAATGAAGCAAGTGATAGATGCAAAGCCCAAATAGCAAAAGACCCTTCTACAACACTGAATAGGGCCTAAAAATATGAACATTTACAGTAGATGACAAGCCTCAAATCAGTATGCAAACATGCTCAAAATGCAATGCAAGAAATAGGCCAACAAGAGGCTATAACATGAAGTATACAAAGCATTCACCAAACAGCTAAAGACCCTTAATAAAATGTGCCAAGAAGGTCAAAATATGGCTATTTTCAGTTCTGATCATGGCCTAAAACAGAAGCTAAAATGAGCTAACAAAACATGCAAGAATAGGGACCAAAGAGGGGCAATGAAGCAAGTCATACATGGAGGTCCCAAAAAAGGTTGAGCCCTTCTACCATGTTGTAGAGGGGCTCAAAATAGGCCTATTTTCAGTTTACATCATGCTCAAAAACAGATCACAAATAGGCTATAAATACCATGCAAAATAATGGCATACAAGAGGGTATTGAAGCAAGTACCAAATGGGGGGCTCAAACAGGGTTGAGCCCTTAAACAAACATGTAGAATAGCTCAAAAAAATGACCCTTTCAGTTAGGGTCGGAGCCCAAAACAGCAAGAAACTAGGCTAGAAGAATGGTGCAAGATTGAGCTCAAAAGAGGGTGAAGTGAACTTACCCTTGAAGACCAAAGCTTTGGCTGCTTCTTGGACCAAATTTGCTGCCTCTAAGCCTCTGGAAAACCTCTCCTTGCTGCCGGAATGGAGTGGTGGTGGTGGTGCTTGGTAGTGATGAAGAAATGTGGTTGGAACTTAGGGATTTTGAGAGAAATAGAGAGAGATGTATGCAAGGCCCTTAGGGAAATTTGTGTAACCCCAAAATCAGTCTTGGAGGCTGGTTATAAAGGCAAGAGAAGGGGAGAAAAGGTGGAGGGAAATGACACCAAGTTTTCCTCCAAAAGCTTTCCCCCGGATTGAGATATTTTTGGGGGAAAACAGCTATACAGTTGTAATACACCCACACTGAGGAACATGGCCGGCCACCTATTTTTGTTGCAGGTGGCCGGCCGGCCACCCCCTATGGCCGGCCGGCCAAGGGTCAAAAGGTTCAAGAAGATTTTCTGGCCGGCCACCAGAGAAAGGTGTCCTCCCAGGTCTCCTCATCACAACCCTGTGGTTCAAAATTGGCAACTCTAAAACAGGAGAGAGAATAGGCCACTTTTAGGGGGGGTTCAAAAGGTTCAATTTGAATTACTGGCCGGCCATAGACTTTTAGGGTCCTCCCATGTGTGTACAACACAAATATGTGGTTTGGGATTGAAGAAAATGGCCCTAGGGTGGTCAACATTGGTTCGGAAGTGAGAAAAACGGGCATCGGAGGGCGCCGGAGGAATATAACTGGTTGCTGAGACAATTGATGGCCTCCCACCCTTCAGTGACCTTCCTGGTGATAAAATAGAGGTACCTGCCAAAAATGAACAAAAACCGATGCAAAACGAATGCTCGGGGGCCAAAACACGCAGTTCGGGGTCCCGAAAATAGGCCGTTAAGCACCGAAAGTGGCATTCGGCCACGAAGTGGGTCTCTCAGGCCCCAGTGTCCCTCGAAAGGGAGTAAATGAGATGCATGCCAAAAACCGGAGCAGTCGGAGATGGTTTGGTGGTCCCGAACCGAGGCACACGGCCTGACGGCTCCGAAAACTGGGAACCGGGCTCCGAAATGGGCAAAATGGCCTACGGCCACGAAATGTAGCCCACGGCCACTGAGAGATGGTCTACGGGACCTCTCCCTCCCCTCAGGAAGAAAAATAGAGAAAACCGAGCCTGGCTCACAAACCGAGACAAGGTACAAAAGAGGGTTCGGAAGTCCGGAGGTAGGGCTCACGGCCGCGACTCTGAGACTTCTGAACGAGCACGATATGCAACACCACCGAGCTCTCAACCGGTGACGTCTGAGTCTTAAGGTCAGTCAAAAATGGGGTGTCTACAGTTGCCCCTCTTTGACAGAACTCGGAAGTCACAAGTGACGGGAGTGAATGTCAAAGCCCAGAGACGACCCATTTTTGACAATGCCAAAGACTTAGACAATCATACAAGATGAACAGAGATATGTGCCCGCAGGCGTGCCCGCAAGCAAGGGGGCAAAATGCAAAGTGATATGCAGGAAGCCAAATGTAACTTAATGATCATGCAAGTGCAGCAAGCTGTAATGAAGCAAGTATTCGCAAATAGATGCAACAGTTTTAAGCAAGAATGCAAAGCAACAACTACATTTCATGCAGTTAGGAATGCGGAGAATTATTCAATTCTCGTCGCGTCTCACACGGAGAAGATACGATACCTGCGCGATTCGTCTGGTCGCACCAGCCTCAAATGAACCGTACATACAATATCGTGCCTGCAAAAAAGAGAAATTCAACAAGAACAATATGCTAACAACATATATTCAATGTGATTCTGGGAGTTTGACACACGCAGTGCCGGCGAGTGAATGCATCGCAATGCGAGAGAAGGGAACGTGCGTGACAACGCATGCTCAAGCACAGAGGTATGGTATGCCAAGAAATCATGCATGACAATGCAAGATGCTCATGAGAATGCAAGTTAAGTGCACAACAATGCAAAACGAGCATAAATCAGGGCGCCCGTTTGTTGCGAAACAACGAGCAGGGAAACGCGCATTTCGGCGGAGGCGACTTGACTGCGGCCTCTGGTTCACCTCCCGGAGAGGTTACAACATGTTCAAAAAGGATATGCCTTGATTTTGATGAGTAATGATGAGACACATGTCAGAAATTGCAGCTGAAGTTCCGGCGGAGCAATTTCGTGCCAGAAAGTGCACTTTTCTTAAACCTTTTCAGGTCCCGGGAACTCCGATCTTCCTCAAAATTTGCAGAGAGCTAGGTGAGCATGTGGGGGACATGGCCGGCCAGCTGGTTGCCCAAGGGGAGGCCACCGGCCAGATTTCAAAAAGCAAATGGCCGGCCAGCTAGGAAAGGTGGCCGGCCGGCCACCTGCCCAAAACAGGGGGCACTTTGGTCTTTTCGCCTCATTTTCTTTATATTCTCTCATCCATTCACTTTGAGCTCACACCCACAGCTACGAAAACTTCTCCTCTTGCCTCCCAAACCATTTTTTCCTTCAGATCTGCACTTTATACGCGCTTTTCAGCCTCCCACGCAAGTTGTTTTCGCAAAAACATTCGATTTTAAACACTTTGGACCGATTAAATTTTGATTTCGGGGCTTCTTTTCTCATTTTCACCACTTGAGGTAAGTTTGTCTCAATATTTGGAAGATTTTCTCGGGAGTTGACTTTTGTTGACTTTTTCATTTTCCGAGAGTTGACTTTTGTTGACTTTTTCCAATTTTGGCTCATTTTGCTCATTTTTTGCTCCTTTTGCAGATTTTTCGAAATGGCGGGTAATTTCCCTCATGGTGGAGGTCCTCCAGGTGCCGGGGATGATTTTGATGCCATGACGCTGCCCCCGAGGGTCCGACCTTTTATTCCCGAGAGATACGCCCCGTCGGTACACATTCTTCCGCGGGCCATTTTTCGTCATTTTACTGACTTCAATGATCGGGCACCCGGAGATCTACTTCTGCGAGAGCCAGAGCATCACCTTTCTTACGAGGCACGAGAGGTATTTTACGTCATTCTCTGTATTTTTCGTGCATTTCATACCTTTGCCATGCTTGAACACACAGTTTAGCTTATGACATAGTACTTTGCTTGCATCCTGAACATGTGGCTTAAACACCTGAACTTCTGAACACTAGGCTCATTGATTGATTGTGAACGCACGGTACACACTAGTTAAGAATTGAACACACGGCTCAAACACTGATTTGTTGAACACACAGCCCGAATTTGAAAGTGAACACACGGCACACACTGACTAAGAGTAGAACACACAGTCCCAAACTCTGATTTTCTGAACACACAGTCCAAGTTGATGGTGAACACACTGCCCACACTGACTAAGAGTAGAACACGCAGTCCCAAACTCTGATTTTCTGAACACACAGTTCAAGTTGATAGTGAACACACAGCCCACACTAACTGAGAGTAGAACACGCAGCCCTAAACTCTGATTTTCTGAACACACAGTCCAAGTTGATGGTGAACACACAGCCCACACTGACTAAGAGTAGAACACGCAGTCCCAAACTCTGATTTTCTGAACACACAGTCCAAGTTGATGGTGAACACACAGCCCACACTGATTAGGATTTGAACACGCAGCCCAAACTCTGATTTTCTGAACACGCAGTCCATTTACTTGCGTTTGCACACGGCTCATTCATTTCATTTGCACACAGCTCATTCCTTTGATTTGCACACAGCTCATTCATTTGATTTGCACACAGCTCATTCATTTGATTTGCACACAGCTCATTCATTTGATTTGCACACGGCTTGTACATTTGATTTGCACACAGCTCATTACATTTCATTTGCACACGGCTTGTACATTTGATTTGCACACAGCTCATTCATTTGATTTGCACACAGCTCATTCATTTGATTTGCACACGGCTTGTACATTTGATTTGCACACAGCTCATTACATTTCATTTGCACACGGCTTATTCATTTCATTCTGACACATGCATTCATTCTGAATGCAGGTTGGCTCTCGTACCGTGCGAGGATATGGCTCCACTGCTGCGAGAGAGTGGTACACTGAGCTTCCGAAGGCTGTCCGGGATTTAGTTGATCTAGCAGGGTTCGGGGCCTTCTGCGTAGGGTTATCACATTGTCCTGCCAGTAGGACACTGTTAGCCGCTTTGGTGGAGAGATGGTGGGACACCACCAATTCCTTCCACTTTTCTGCCACCGGGGATCTGACCATGACCCCGCTAGATTTTGCTGTACTTATCGGCCTAGACATAGGAGGTTGGCCCATTCCTTACGACGAGGATATGGGCGAGTGGGAGGCCGCTTGGGTACATCTGTTGGGGCCCCGCCCGCCTGTGGACAGAGCTTCTGGGAGAGTCTGGTACACCTGGTTCTCTTCCCGTTTTCGGAGGCCGGAGATGGAGCCCGAGTCTCCTGAGGAGGCTGAGCAGTACGTCCGTGGTTTCCTTATGTTCCTCTTTGGCACCACTCTGTTTGCTGATAGGGGGAACACTGTCGGGTTATATCTTTTGAGTGCCCTAGTGGACCTATCACAGGTCAGTCGGTGCGACTGGGGTGGCGCCGGCCTGGCTACCCTCTATTGCTACATGAGCGCGGCCTCTCGCGGGCGGGGAGACTTACTCGGCGGCTATTGGAGAGCCTGGGAGGTACGTTCTGTCCTCTTAATTTACATTTCTGCTCCTCATTACTTGTTCATTGCACACACGGCGCACTTTACATCCTGTATTTTGCACTAAGCATTTTGTATTCACATTCTATACTGTTTTCCACAGTTATGGGTCTATGTATATTTTCCGACATTAGCCCCGGAGATGGAGGTGGCAGGGCCCCTTATGACCCCGTATTCCTTGGTATTCGAGGGCCAGCACCGACCGAGACCTCGAGAGACTCTTTTCTACCTGCGACAGTATTTTGACACAGTGCGGACGACAGAGGTATTTCAGAACTCTCAGTTCCTTTCCGTTTTCATCTTTGATCTGCCTTGTATATTCCCGATTTCTGATTGGTTTATGCACTGATTATCCGCAGATTACATGGCAGCCTTGGGCGATCTTGGACGATGGTCTCCGATTTCAGTATGCCGGAGGATCGGGCACTTCCCAGTACAGGGTCCTGCTTGAGGGACCGGTTGGTAGAGCATGGTTCTTGGGGGAACGCTTTCTGCGTCAGGTGTGGGGATACACTTCTCAGGACCCTCCTGCAGCACCTCCAGCCACTATGCGGACTGCTGATAGACTCTCTACCCAGGAGGTCATTAGCGCTATGCAGGGCACTGATGCTTTGCTACATCTTACGGAGGGGGACTACGCCACTTATCGTCACACATATCTGATGCCTCCTTTAACGGGAGTGCGCGCTCCGCCACTGAGGTCTACTGATGTACCATCTTCGAGTCAGGCTCGTGCTACGGATATCCCCTCCTCCAGCAGGGCTGGTACGTCTCGAGGTGGGGGCGGGTCGATTCCCCCAATCCCTTCGACTCTTCATCATCCTGGGTGGCCAGACATGCCGACCGAGTTGACGAGTTGGCGATTTGGGACTCCTTACCAGGTCTCGCTAGAGCCTCCTCTTCCTAACCATAGATATGTCAGAGACCCTGATTCACCACCGGTATGTTTTATAGCTTTGATTTATCAGTCGGATATTTGGACATCTATTCCTTTACTGATGGTTTTGCATTTGTATCTGTAGCCTCCAGTTGAGTACATGGATGAGATGTTTGGGATGCTGGCCACATTTGAGGGCACGATCCTACGGAGGGAGGCACAGCTGGCCATTATGGGTGTACAGGTACTGTTCATCTTTCTGCATTTTATCATATTTCTGATGACACGCTGGTTTTGAACATTCTACTGCATCGATAGGCTGTTTGTGTAGAGCACATCTGACACACACCTTATTCTCATACCGTACTTGCATCTGATTTTCATATTTGAACTAATGTATTGGACTTTCCACTTTCAGATGCCTCCGGTATATGCTCCGCCGCAGGCCGGGCCACCCGGGCCTTCTCAGAGAGGTCGAGGTGCTGGGCCATCTGGGCCTTTTCGAGGAGCTGGGCCATCCAGGCCTTCTCAGGGAGGTCGAGGTGCTGGGCCATCTAGGCCTTTCCGAGGAGCTCGGGGAGCAGGGTCGTCTCGCAGACGTAGGGCACATGTTATAGAGGCAGAGCCTGATGAGGAGGAGGAGTAGGAGGAGGCAGATCGTGAGTCAGAGACATCTGCTGAGGAGGGGGGCTCCGGCCTTGGTTCTGGGAGTGGAGGCGAGGCTGAGGGGGATGCTGAGGATGACAGCTCCGACCCGGATGGTGATGATGGTGCAGAGGTTGTCCCGCAGAAGAGGATGAGGGGGCCTCCTCATTCCCGCTCCCGAGGGCATTGATGCTGTTTCCTGTTTTATTTTACTTTTTTGCTAGTAGTTTGTAGCACTTTGCATTTTGTTAGGCAGTTTTATTTTCTGTAAAACTTGTACCTTTGTTTTGTTGTAAAACATGACGGAATGAAACAGCTTTTGAAAAAGTGTTTGTATTTGAAATTCTCAGCATCGCATCGCATCATTTTGCACAAAAATGGAATTGAATGGAAATGTGCCTTGTGTATTTACCGGGTCAGGTAATGAACCGACGCAATAAACTAAACAAATCGACTCACTAAGAAATAACAGGGTCTTAGCAAGTTTACAACTTGATAAGCAAAATACAACAATGTTAACGACTCGATAAACAAGACTTAACAAAATTGCGTAAACAAAGAGTAACGACTCAAAACACAAAATGCGACAGCTCGACAAAACTTACAACTCGATAAACAAAACGACAACTCGATAAGCAAAATACAACACAGCGTACTTCGGACGATCTGGGTGCTGGGACGCATCCGAAACTGAGAAAAATGAAGGCCTCCAACGTTCCCGATGCGTGAAAGTGCCTCAAACTTCCTTCCGGAGGGCAAAACAGGACCAATGCATGGCCGGCCACATTTTGCATCTGGGGACTGAAAGGTGGCCGGCCGGCCAGTTTTTGAAACAAAGATGGCCGGCCTGCTAGAATAGGTGGCCGGCCGGCCACCTTTCCTGCAACTCCTAGAATTCTGACACTTGCCCTCGAATAGTGTTTTACCCCCCTATAAAGCTCCAACTTTGGAACTCATTCATTTCATCACTGCTTTGCACAAAAATGGAGGCATTTCTCGCAGAAAATCTCACATCTTGGATCTCTTCTTTAGATGGCTCGGAAAAGTTGAACTTCCGGGGTTTTGGCTTGAATGCACTATTCACGCTGGGCCGGACTCCACTGCACCTTCCTTTCCTCCATGCGGCGGCGAGATTTTGGAACCCGGTGACGCACGTTTTCAGCTTCGGAGGGCAAGAGGTATGTCCCACTTTTGAAGATTTTCAAGTTTTGATGGAGTCTGAACATTCAGAAGAGATCTTGCCTCAGTCTCGTTTCGGCCACGCCCAAGCTTTAGGGTGGATGTGCGGTCTCAACGCGCATGATGCTCGATCCCTGATTTGTAACGGGATGTTGGATATCCCGAGCCTGATTTACCGATTCTCCGATGCTGGTGACCGCGGTGACCATTATCGGCAAGGTTTTCGACAACATGCCCTTTGCTTGTGCATGCTATCTCATTTTCTGTTTGTCTCGGGCTCCGGGGGAGCTAACATCCGTTTGATTGAAGTCGCTCAAGGCTTGAGGGAAGGAAAGAGCTATATCGCCATGACATTGGCTGAGACACTGCTGGGTTTGGATGCCTTCTACCGCCAGGAGACAACCAGGTTTGCGGGGAGTCCACTACTGCTGCAGGTAATGTTTCCCACCCAAGCTCACATATATATTTGCTCACATCGCTCGGCCCTCAGGCTCGGTTTTTCTCACAAAACCCTCATCTTACTTTTCTCTCATCGCACATCTCTCTATTCTTTATTCGCTCATTTTTCATCCCTCCCCAGATATGGTTGATGGATAAATTGCAAGTTGTGGACTCTTGCCCTGCTTACTCAGCCCGCGGCTACTTCTTTCGACAACGCCTGGTTGACGCCCTTGATGAGGGATGGTGGTTTGAATGGATGTGCAATTTGTCAGCTGAACGCATTGCTTGGCGCTGTCCTTGGCTTAACCTTCCGGCGATGAACTATAGCATGTTCCAAGATACTGGGATCCGGTTAATTGGCCTGACCCATTGTGTATTCTATTTCCCATTCCGCATTCTGCGCCAGTTCGGCCATGATCAGACTTGCCCTCCGGAGGGGATAGAGTATCCGGTCGCCTTCCCGATCCGAGGTGCACACCTTGCCCGACATACTACGGCTTGGAGGACTAGAGAGCTCCTGCCCCCCGCTCCTATTTTTAGTTGCACTTTGTCTGATGAGTGCTGGGATTGGCTCAATGAGGAGGCACAGACCGGGCCTAGGTCGGCATTGGAGACTTCTACGAGCTCTGGGAGGGGCGCAGGGACACCTGACTTGACTATGCCCCAGATTTATTGCTTTATTAGTACTTTCAAGTTTTCATTATGAGTGTAATAAAAAGCAACTTCAATTGTATGCAAGAGCAAGAGAACTCTGTTTTGAAATCAATGAAATTGAAGGTTGTGGTATTGAAAATTTTCCGCTTTGGTCCAAAAATGGTCTTAGTTGTGAAAAGATTAATTTGAACAAAGCCAACTTTTATTAAAACTTTTCAAAACTATTTTCGATATGGATCAGAACTGGACATGCCTGAGATCTGTCACTGAGATGCACAACCCCGAATCCTAGCAACTGGAAAGTTGCCCCTAGTTTGAATGGTACCACAGCACCTCCTGGCAACGGAAAGTTGCCCCTAGTCTGAATAGCACTGCACCGGAGATTACGATGAATGCTGATGGACAAGGATGACTGAGATGATCAAAATGGACAAAGTTGATCGGGGAAAATGTTTATGGCTGAACTTCAGGATGAAGCTGCCTACGTATCCCAAAGATGGGAATCAAGCCTTACGTAGTTCAGGCTTAGGTTCGCTCGGGTATTTTCACTCTCCTTTTGCGCTCTAAGTTTTTCCAAGGCCGCCCTTTGCGGGTTTTCAACCTTGCGAGCTCAGTTTTTATATTTTTCTAATTTTTTTTGTGCTCTGAGTTTTGCCTAGGTCGCCCTTTCGGGTTTTCGGCCTAGCGAGCCTCTCAAGGGTAGTATTTCTTCAACTTGTCCATGTTGATCGGTTGTGAAAACTCTAAGCCATCCAGATCCATCAGAACCACAGCTCCACCTGACCAGATAGACTTAATGATGTAGGGACCAGTCCAATTAGGTCTGAACTTGCCCCTAGGGTCATGGATGGGAGCTCGGTTGTCCTTGAGTACCAAATCTCCTTCCTTTAAATTCCTGGACTTAACCTTCTTGTTGAAAGCCCGAGCAATTCTGCGTTGATAGCCTTGAATGTGGTACAGTGCTTTCAGTCTTCTTTCATCAAAGAGCATGAGTTCCTCAAATCTGCTCTGCTGCCAATCCGCTTCGGCTATCTGGCACTCAGCCAATACTCGCAATGACGGAACCTCAATCTCAATAGGTAGAACGGCCTCCATCCCATAAACCAATGAATACGGAGTCGCCCCAGTAGAAGTTCTGATTGAAGTCCGGTAGCCCCACAGAGCAAACGGCAGCTTATCTGGCCAGTCCCGGTAGGTTTCCACCATCTTCTGTAATATGCGCTTGACATTCTTGTTGGCGGCCTCGACCGCTCCATTGGTCTCCGGCCGGTATGTAGATGACTTATGAAAAGCCACGTTGTATTTCTCCAACAAGTCTATCACTTCCTTCTTGAAGTGGGAACCGTTATCTGAAATTATCTCATTTGGGACCCCGTAGCGACAGATGATGTTGTTTCTGATAAACTTTGCAACATGCGAAGCCTTCAACACCGCGTAAGATTGGGCCTCAACCCACTTTGTAAAATAATCTATCGCAACCAGGATGAACTCATGCCCATTCGATCCCTTTGGCATAACAGCCCCGATCACATCAATTCCCCAGACTGAAAATGGCCATGGTGAAGTCATATTGTACAGCTTTGTCGGCGGAATGTTCATGCGATTTGCATGAATTTGACATTTGTGGCATCGCCGGATGAACCCAATACAATCCTCCCCCATGGTGGACCAGTAGTAACCCTGTCTGAGGATCTTCTGTGCCAACATTATCCCATTCATATGTGCTCCACATTCTCCTCCATGGATGGCTTCCATTAGGCGCTTCGATTCTTCGGCATCAACACACAGTTTATGCATTCCCAGATGACCCCGTTTATACAGTTTACCCCCACAGATGATGAACTGAACGGCCAATCTTCTTATTGCCCTTTTGTCCTTGGCATTTGTCCCCGGCGGATACGTTTCTTTCTCTAAGAAATTCCAAATGTCGTAATACCAGGGGTTTTTGTCCTGAACTTCATCTATGGCTGCAATTGACTCATAGGCAGGTGTAAATTTCTGGTCAATGATGACTGGACGCATCCGGACTCCACACGGGATGTCTATCATGGAAGATAGAGTTGCTAAAGAATCTGCGAACCTGTTGTTCTCTCTTAGTAGATGAGTAAAACTTAACTTCTCAAACCGAGGAACCAGCAAATCCAAGGTTTGGTGATACATCATCATCTTTTCCTCTTTTACTTTCCAGTCTCCTTTAGCTTGAGACATAACAAGGTTCGAATCCCCAATGACATCCAATCGTCTTGCCCCTAGTTCCAAGGCTGCTTCTAGGCCAGCAATGCACACCTCATATTCTGCTTCATTGTTCGAGACTTTGAATCGGAGTTTGAAGGCTAGAGGAATACGGGAATTATCGGGTGCTATCAGCAACACTCCTATCCCATACCCATGTTGATTTGATGCTCCGTCAAAGTACATCGTCCAAGCTTCATCGTCGATATGCAAAATGGCTTCATCTGGGAATAAGTATTCAACTGCTTCATCCCCCTCAACCGGATGGTCGGCAAGGAACTCTGCTACTGCTCTTCCTTTGACTGACTTGTGCGTGACATACTTCAAATCAAATTCGGAGAGCAACAGCAACCAACGAGCTAGCCTACTCGTAAGTGCTGGTTTCTTGAAAAGATATTTGATGGGATCGAGACGTGAAACCAACATTACGGAGTGAGCTAACAAGTAGTGCCGCAGCTTCCTGGTAGCCCATACCAAAGCTAAGCAAGCCTTCTCCAGCGGTGTGTACCGAGTCTCATACTCTAGCATCTTCTTGCTCAGATAGTAGATGGCTCTCTCCACCCTGTCTTCAGACTCTTGTGCGAGCATACAGCCCATTGTGGTCTCAGTCACTGATAGGTACAATATCAACGGTTTCCCTGGTTCTGGTGGTGATAAAATGGGTGGGTTCTGTAGATATTCTTTGATCTGTTCAAACGCTGCTTGACATCGGCCGTCCCATTGAAATTTCTTGCCTTTCTTCAGGAGACCAAAAAGTGGTTCACAAGTGAAGGTTAATTTTGAGATAAACCGCCTTATGAATTGCACTTTACCCAAAAAGCCTCTCACCTCCTTTTCAGTCCTTGGTGGGGGCATTTCTAGGATGGCCTTGATTTTAGAAGGGTCGACTTCGATGTCCCTTTGTGTAATCAGAAACCCCAGCTGTTTTCCCGCTGTAACACCAAATGTACACTTCTGAGGGTTCAGCCGCAACCGGAATTCCCTGATCCTTTGAAAAAACTTATGCAAGGCGGTGCAGTGGCCCTCTCTTTCCTTGGACTTGACAATCATGTCGTCCACGTACACCTCTACCTCCTTGTGGATCATATCATGTAATATTGTGGTCGCGGCCCGTTGATAAGTAGCTCCAGCATTCTTCAGCCCAAACGGCATGACTCTATAGCAGTATGTCCCCCACGGGGTGGTGAATGCAGTCTTTTCCCTGTCTTCTGGTGCCATTACTATCTGGTTGTAGCCTGAGAAGCCATCCATGAATGAGAGCAAAGCGTGCCCTGCTGTGAAATCTACCAACTCATCGATATGCGATAAGGGAAAGTCGTCCTTCGGACTAGCTCTGTTCAAATCCCTGAAGTCCACGCATACTCGGATCCTGCCGTCTTTCTTCGGCACCGGAACAATGTTGGCCAACCAAGTCGGATATTCAGATACCAGCAGGAAGCCTGCGTCGATTTGCTTGGTGACCTCTTCCTTAATCTTGAGAGCCCAGTCCGGGCGGATTCTCCTGAGTTTTTGTTTGACAGGTCGGGCCTCGGGGTCAAGGGGGATTCGATGCTGTACAATCTCAGGATCGATTCCAGGCATTTCTTCGTAGGACCACGCGAAAACATCTTTGAAATCTTTTAATAAAGCGACTAAGCGCTCGCGTTCCTCCGAAGACAACGTGGACCCGATCTGGACCAGCCGCGGGTCCTCCTCAGTACCAATGTTCACGGTAGTGATTTCGTCCACTAGGGGTTTAACAAATCTCTCCCGCTCTTGCTCAATTAATCGTTGCAAAACCGGAGGAACTTCGTCCTCGTCGTTTTCAAAATTTTGAAAGTCTGAATTAATGCAATAAATTAAAGGCACAGAAAAGTACTCAGAAACCACAGTTGCTTGATTCTCATTAGGCACATCCAAATTGTCCAATTCATTTACAACAGACTCAAATGAAAAGGAAAAAGACGACCTAGACAGGACCATGGCATCCGGGTTAACATCCCCAGCAGTACCAGACTTAGACTCAGTCGAGCTGGAATCTGATTCCGACTCACAAGACTCGGTGGAATCAGATTCCGGCTCACTACCTGACCCGGTGCTGCTGGACAAAAATCCCTCCTCGTATTGCCAAGTGAGAGAGGGTGCGATAGATGCATCCAAGATAGTTGCTGGTTGGCTCACGGCCGTTTCATCCCCAATCATAGAAACCTCGAAGTTATCCCCCAAGCACTCGTGGTCGATCGGAGGATCAGAGAGTAGACATGCCAGCGCTACCCCCGTTTCAAATTCTGTGCCCTCAGGATCCATTGCCCTACACTGCTCAACCTCAGCTGATGGGTCCGTCTGCTCTTTTCGGCAACATCCTCCCCGGGTAGTTGCAGGTCGAAAAAGATCTCAAAACCGGGCACGCACTTTTTCTCCGCGTTTATCCACGGCTCTGGGAAGCCGCAAAATGGAAAGTCCTCCCCCTCCCGAACGAAGCGTCCGTTCAGGGTACCTTGAATGGGCCTATGCATCAAGTCAAATGGCTTCCCAGCCTGCTTTGCTCTGGCTCTTCCGGCCATTTCCTTCCCTTTTCTCACCCAGTCCTCTTTGGTGGGCAGATAACCCAGTCCAAAGGTATGCGGGTTGTGTGGCACTTCGGCCAATGTTGCAACGCCTTTCCTGCCACTCCTTCCTAATCCCATCCCGGGGATATGTTGTAGCTTGTTCATGAGGTAGACGGATTGAGCACTGACGTACATACCTTCATTTATAGCCAGAATGTTTTGCACAACCCGGGCCTCGGCCAGAGTAAATCCTGATATAAACACGTCTTCCATGCCGTGCTCGATTTCTAGGACTGGTGTAGACACCTCCAGAGGGGGATGGATCGATGAATTCCCAAATACAATGGCTACTCCCTTTCCATAGGGGTATTTCATCATCTGATGCAGAGTGGACGAGACGGCTTTCGCCTGGTGCAACCACGGTCGCCCCAAAAGTAGGTTGAAAGTTGCGGGAACCTCCAAGACATGGAAATCTATTTCGTGTTGTCCAGGTCCAACCTTTGTCTGAATCTTGACGGTCCCCATCACTTCTCTGCTAGTATTATCGTATGCTCTGATCACCTGAGTTGTCGGGATGAAGTCCGCGGGCTTCAACCCGATTGCATACGCTGTTCTGGCTGGGCAGACATTGATAGCAGACCCGGTATCAACAAGTACCACCGGTATCCACTTGTCTCTACATTCCACGGAGATGTAGAGAGGTTTGTTATGATTCACGCCCTCAGGCGGCAGTTCTTTGTCTGAGAAGGTTAAAGCCGGGGAACCTCCTCCCGGAAAAACCAGCCCAACCAGCTGCTCTGGTGTAGTGTCGATGGAGAGTTTGGCCTTGTCCATAGCAGATAGGACAGCCTGTCTGTGTACCCGTGAGGCCATAAGCAGTCCCCAGATGGAGATGTCTGCCTGTATCTTCTTTAACTGCCTCAGCACAGCTTCTTCTTCAATCTGTTTCTCCCTCTGTTTCTCGGTTTCCTTGTCTTTACCAGATGCTTCTGGTTGGTCTAGGTGTGGGGGCTTGAAGTACCGCCCACTCCTAGTCATATGGTCCACCTCATCGAGGCACCACGTGCTGTCTGGTTGATTTACTCCCCAATCTTCGTCTGTGTGGGCAAGACATAAGTCGTCGTCTTCCCACCACATCCCGCTAGCGTTTGACAGACACCCGTCTGGTTCTGGCAAGTTTGTACTCTTGGTACTTTCGTCCCATATGCTCACAGCATGTCCCGTTCTTGTGCCCACAGCACTTCCGGCCCCTTCATGGGTTTTTGCTTTTCTGATTCTCTCGGACTCCCAAAATTCCTCTTGTTCTGACTGCGTCACTGCAGTTTGTTGTTCCACTGTCTTTGCATCCACAATGCTTAGGTCTCGAGCGAAATTCTTTGTACCGGCGCTCTCCGGCAATCCATTCTGACTCTCGACCCTTCCGGCCACCATTGATACTTTTGCCCCTACCGGGCCTTGCTCTGGCTGAAATTCCACAATATCAGGCTGATCATCTAGCCACTCGGTGGCCTCCGCCGACTCCTCATATTCAAACTAGTTGATTGTTGCATCTCCTGATTCTTGGTCGTTGAAGAACTGGAGGTTGGCGAAGTCCTCTTCCACTGTTGTCAGATCATCTGCCCCCTGTTCAAGTCTGTCCCCCTGAATCATACATAGTTCGGCTTTTTCTGGCAGTCCCACACTCGGCTCAGACTGACCCACTGTTAAGATGTACTCGCTTGGATCATAGGCTCTTCCAGTACAATCCCCAGACTGGTGAACCCCAGACGCAACAATTCCACTTTCCTCTGAAACCTGCCCTGTTCCATCTTCAGTAGTCACCACCTTTGGCTTAGATTGGGTTGTGAAGGTGTCCAACATGCACAAGTCAGTGCAGGCAGGAAGGATCACCTCCGGCCTGGGTAGGTGGGAGGGAGTAATATAGATACTAGGATCGTAGGACACGACCCCAGTTTGGATAAGATTGACTCTTTTGGGTGGTGGATCTTGGTTATGGGTAGGGAGTGGGTTGGTTGTGACGTTGGGTCTTTCGGGAGGCAGAATAATGTTTTTGTCAACGAGGTCCTGAATCTCGTGACGCAGCCGGAAACATTGGTCTGTATCATGGCCATGCTGCTGGTGGTACGCACAGTACTTGGCCGGGTTGTGGGAAGGGGGGAGTGGATTTGGTAATGGCTTCGGCTCTAGGGGTTTCAGATGCCCCTTTTTGATTAGAACCCGAGGGCCTTGGACAAAGGCATGTATAGTGGAGTGAAGGTTCTTTGGCCTCTGGACTGATATCTCGGGGCTTGGGTATTGCTCCCGGATGTACTGGAAAAGGGTGTGGCCGCCGCGGGCCTTGAATGGGGAGGGGGAGTGGTGGTGACCATACTGACCTCCGAAGTTCTAGTATTTGCAGCGCCACTCGGGCCTGCGTTGTTGTTGCGGTTAAATGTCCTCCGGGGTTGCTCCCGGTCCTGGTCGATCAGACCTTACTTCATCGCATCCTCGATCTGTACCCCCATCTCGTGTAAGTCTGAGAAGGTGGGAAAGGGGAGTACGATCATCTTCTGCATGAGTTTTGGTTAGAGATTGCGCACAATCATCCTAATTTGATCTTTGTCTGTAGGCCTCAAGGTCATCATCGATGCCTTTGCCCTCCATCGAGTTACGAAGTCTGAGAAAGTCTCCTTGGGCTCCTGCCTCGTCGTTTCGAGATCACGAGTTGTAATCTCGATCTGTGTATTGCACGAGTACTGTGCAACGAAGGCCTCAGCCATCTCATCCTAGCTTCTCTTTACTTCATCTTCTAACTTCGCGTACCAAATGGCTGCCACGCCGGACAAAGTTCGGCCAAACATGGAAAGCTTTTGTGGTCGGGTTAGGCCCATTGGCCGCAGGATGTCTGAGAATAGCCGAAGATGGACCATGGGATCTTCGGACCCATCGAAGCGGTCAATTTGTGGCATCTTGAATCTGTCGGGCAATGTCACGGCCACGTCGGTATATCCATCCTCAATATCCGGAATAGCCTTCACCCCCTGGGATTTCTTAAAAAGCTTCTCCAGTTTGCTCAATTTCAGAGCTGTGTGGTCTACCTCGAACTCGAATGGAGAGTCTGGGTGGTTGGGTGTAAGATTCTTGGACAGTTGAGGCAGAAACGGGGGCGGAGCCAGCCCCGTTGGATGGCCTGTGTCCTCTTGAATATTCTGGACATTGGGTAGGGTGTTCTGGGTGTTCAGGGGGGTATTCTGGGGATTTGGCAGGGTATTCTGACTAGTGGATGCCTGCTCGGGTAATGGAGCTCCGGGTGGAGGAGGAGCCTGATGTGAAGTTGATGTTCCGGTTTGCTGCTGGAGCCTAGTAATGAGCTCAGCCTGTTGGGCCATGACTGTGGCCTGTTGCTTAGAAAATTCCGCTTGGCGGATGGCATCCTCTTGCATCTGTCTCATGCTCTCTTGCATTTGACGCATCATTTCCTCTATCCCGGCCATATTCTGTTGGTCCAGCTGACTGATTGGTAAGTGTATCTCTATAGCGGAAACAGAAACTTCAGTCCGATTGTTTGCTGCTAAAGTAGACTGCTGCCCCGGTAATCTCTGCTCTGACACACTGCGCCTCCTTGGCTTTCTCCTAACAACTGGGGGTAGGGAGTGGAACACTGGATGTCCGTCAACCAAATCCTCGGATCGATTGAGTCGGCGACCTCGTATCCAAAGTGCTTGGGGAATATCTACTGGTTCGGAAGCAATCGTGCTAAAACTGCCCCTAGCAAAAAGATAAATAAAGCGAAAAGGAAATAAATAACCAGATAAACGGACAGCATAACAGCTTAAATTAAACACACAACACACAGTCGGGCATACAACACACGGTTGATAAGCTGGGTATACACTGTCCTCAATCACTGATTACTGCCCCTATATCACTGTTCCCCAAAACTGAATCCGATACCCGCGGATAACTGATTCTCATATAACTGGCTGATGCCCGCAGGCGTGATGCCCTATCTCAAAAACTGATGCCCGCAGGCCTGATGCCCAAACTCAAACACTGATACATGCATTCCCTGTAGAGACGCACTCTAACAAGCACATAGCAGATAAGTGAGAGCCAAAACACCCCTATGTTGGGGTAGGGTTTCCCTGTCCTATTTTGTCAGGAACTAGGGTTTCACTACGCACGCAGCGGCTTCAAACAACCTATAAACGGGTAAGCAACCTGTCCTAGCTTGGAATGGTCACTATGGATCCGAATATGCACTAGGTCAAATGGTCAAAAAGGGTGCCCCGGTAAAACCGGGGTTTGTGCTCCCATACTAGCAGAGCCCGTAACCGGTCAGCCTTATGGACATGCCTTGACAAGACAAGCCTTCGGCAAACCGCTCAGGAATAGCAGATGGCAAACACGGTGTCCTAGGTGCACCAATGCAAATGCAATGCAAAGAAACACACAGGTGTAGTCAAAACAAGATATCACGAGTTCGAGTCAAGTTCTCTAAATCCCCAGCAGAGTCGCCAGAAACTGTAGACGTCCCCGAACGCATCCCGGGGAGGGTGCGACTCCCCCCCGTTCTGGTTCGATATTGGGTCTACTATAGTTCGAAGGACTCAAATGTCACGGTTCTTAATCTTGAACCAAAGAGTCCAAATCTGGCAAATCGTTTTGAGAAACAGATTTTTTTGAAAGAAGTGCCAAACATGGACTGCTTTGCCAGATATAGAATCGCCACCTAAATATTTTTTTAATGGAAAATTTAGGAAACCCTGACTCGGTGCCAAAGGCCACGTGTCCGTCATCACCAAAGTTGCCTCGGCTTGGGAACTTGGGTACGATTGGGGAAGGTCACTCCGTGAGCACCCCCGCTCGCCCGGTCAAAGACCGGCCTCTACTAACCATGATATCTTATTTTGAAAACCTTGTGTGTTCTTATTCCGGTTATTACCCTAGGTTACTATGTGATGCGCACAGTATACAAGTATAGACTGAGTCGCCTAAATTGGAACAAAACATTTTTTGTTTGTTTGAAAATAGTTTGATGGTGCTACCCGCAGGTAGGCTTAAAATGCAGATTTTGCCACCCTCAGGTGGGCTTGGAAAACAGGGTTTTGCCACTATCTAGTGGGCTTAAAACAAACATTTGATGAACTGTCCCAATCCAAATAACCCAACCTTCACCCACAGGCATTCAGGCAGATATATCACATAAGCAAATAGCCTCATGGTAAGCATGCTATTCATGGCAACACTCACACGCATGCAAGGATGCTAAAGCATAAAAACTCACCGAGTACTCCAAGCCAAAACAGAAACTACATTAGAAATCATGCATGATCCTAAGTATATAGGAATGCCTAATGCAACACATGCAAAGATGCAAACTATAGCAGGCTCGGCTATTCTAAACATGGCATATGGAATGCTACAACTAACACGTATTCAATTTGGAATTGAAATACAAATGCAGTTAGCATGGTGCGCCGAGCCCGGTGCATGCAAAACAAATGGATGAATGCAAACATGCTATCATACTGTATGCTAATTGAAATATGCCCTAATCTAACCATCATAAACAGGTAAATAAAAGGGAAGAAAGATGTGGGGTTGGAAGACATACATCACACGCACCCACACTTATTACAATATTGCCCTCGCACAGAGGGTCCAAATAAATATACAATCCCAAATGAAAGAATAATACAGTCCAAATATTACAGTCCGAATAATATAAAAATCCCTAATTAATTAACAAATTAACTAAGAAAAACTGTAAACTGGCATGCAAGCCAGAGACTGCCTTGACTCCGCTCCGGATGATGGAATGATGCATGTTTGGGCTGCTTTGCGCGGAAATCCACTGGGATGCCCCAATTAGCCTCTGTTTTGCAATGTTTCTTGAAAAGCGCGCTAAGTCTCGGAAGACTGCTGATCCTTGATTTTGCTGCAACAGAGAGCAGGAAAGGGGCATAGCAATGTATTTCACAAATATATGCATGCCTCGATCCTCGTGCCACCAATCATGCATATCGATGCATGATGGCCGAGGAGTCGAATTGCACAACTCAATATAGGATGAATGCATATGAATGCTACAACAAAACCTAACTCCATCACGGATAATCCGGAGTGTCGGTGACTTGGGAATTGAGACACATTCCGTTACTCGGGGTACGAAACGCGCCTCGTTTCCCGTGCCCGGGCTAACTCCTATCCCGAACACGATGCAATATGCATGATATGCATGAAATGCAACTAATATACAATCCTAACATACACAATGTCATGGAATGGCATACACGCTATACGAGGTAATACACAACCGGGCATACACAATGCTACGGATGAAATGGCACACGCAATGCAATAATGGGCTTACACCAACATGAGAGAGCCTCAGCCATACTCACATAGGAGGCCATTAGATGAAAACAAGACACCTCGAAGTACGTGCCCGCGGGCACGCAAACCGAGAACGGACCCTCAAGCACCGAAATGCCACTCTAATGAGACATGGCAAAGACACGGAATATGACATGCAAACATGCAAAAATCAGTAGCAAAATGAGGGGGCAAAACAGCCCCGAAATGAGGCGAAATAATACCCGATGCATGAAATGATCCCGAAATGCAAAGATAAGTGCACAAAATGGCTTACAGCTATACAATACATGCATAATTGATACATGACATAAAAAACCAGAAGCAAGGCAGCCCCAAAACTCACATTTTTACAGTGCAAAACAAGGCAAAACAGCAATCACAAGTAGGGCAAAAGTGGCAAACAAAAATGACTCCTCAAGGGAAGCAATGAAGCAAGTGATAGATGCAAAGCCCAAATAGCAAAAGACCCTTCTACAACACTGAAGAGGGCCTAAAAATATGAACATTTACAGTAGATGACAAGCCTCAAATCAGTATGAAAACATGCTCAAAATGCAATGCAAGAAATAGGCCAACAAGAGGCTATAACATGAAGTATACAAAGCGTTCACCAAACAGCCAAAGACCCTTAATAAAATGTGCCAAGAAGGTCAAAATATGGCTATTTTCAGTTCTGATCATGGCCTAAAACAGAAGCTAAAATGAGCTAACAAAGCATGCAAGAATAGGGACCAAAGAGGGGCAATGAAGCAAGTCATACATGGAGGTCCCAAACAAGGTTGAGCCTTTCTACAATGTTGTAGAGGGGCTCAAAATAGGCCTATTTTCAGTTTACATCATGCTCAAAAACAGATCAAAAATAGGCTAGAAATACCATGCAAAATAATGGCATACAAGAGGATATTGAAGCAAGTACCAAATGGGGGGCTCAAACAGGGTTAAGCCCTTAAAAAAACATGTAGAATAGCTAAAAAAAATGACCCTTTCAGTTAGGGTCGGAGCCCAAAACAGCAAGAAACTAGGCTAGAAGAATGGTGCAAGATTGAGCTCAAAAGAGGGTGAAGTGAACTTACCCTTGAAGACCAAAGCTTTGGCTGCTTCTTGGACCAAATTTGCTGCCTCTAAGCCTCTGGAAAACCTCTCCTTGCTGCCGGAATGGAGTGGTGGTGGTGGTGCTTGGTAGTGATGAAGAAATGTGGTTGGAACTTAGGGATTTTGAGAGAAATAGAGAGAGATGTATGCAAGGCCCTTAGGGAAATTTGTGTAACCCCAAAATCAGTCTTGGAGGCTGGTTATAAAGGCAAGAGAAGGGGAGAAAAGGTGGAGGGAAATGACACCAAGTTTCCCTCCAAAAGCTTTCCCTCGGATTGAGATATTTTTGGGGGAAAACAGCTATACAGCTGTAATACACCCACACTGAGGAACATGGCCGACCACCTATTTTTGTTGCAGGTGGCCGGCCGGCCACCCCCTATGGCCGGCCGGCCAAGGGTCAAAAGGTTCAAGAAGATTTTCTGGCCGGCCACCAGAGAAAGGTGTCCTCCCAGGTCTCCTCATCACAACCCTGTGGTTCAAAATTGGCAACTCTAAAACAGGAGAGAGAATAGGCCACTTTTAGGGGGGGTTCAAAAGGTTCAATTTGAATTACTGGCCGGCCATAGACTTTTAGGGTCCTCCCATGTGTGTACAACACAAATATGTGGTTTGGGATTGAAGAAAATGGCCCTAGGGTGGTCAACATTGGCTCGGAAGTGAGAAAAACGGGCATCGGAGGGCGCCAGAGGAATATAACTGGTTGTTGAGACAATTGATGGCCTCCCACCCTTCAGTGACCTTCCTGGTGATAAAATAGAGGTACCTGCCAAAAATGAACAAAAACCGATGCAAAACGAATGCTCGGGGGCCAAAACACGCAGTTCGGGGTCCCGAAAATAGGCCGTTAAGCACCGAAAGTGGCATTCGGCCACGAAGTGGGTCTCTCAGGCCCCAGTGTCCCTCGAAAGGGAGTAAATGAGATGCATGCCAAAAACCGGAGCAGTCGGAGATGGTTTGGTGGTCCCGAACCGAGGCACACGGCCTGACGGCTCCGAAAATCGGGAACCGGGCTCCGAAATGGGCAAAATGGCCTACGGCCACGAAATGTAGCCCACGGCCACTGAGATATGGTCTACGGGACCTCTCCCTCCCCTCAGGAAGAAAAACAGAGAAAACCGAGCCTGGCTCGCAAACCGAGACAAGGTATAAAAGTGGGTTCGGAAGTCCGGAAGTAGGGCTCACGGTCGCGACTCTGAGACTTCTGAACGAGCACGATATGCAACACCACCGAGCTCTCAACCGGTGACGTCTGAGTCTTAAGGTCGGTCAAAAATGGGGTGTCTACACAAGGGTTGTAGCTCTCAAAGTTGCAGTTTGAGAGTCTACTGGTGGAGATAGACCCTTCCACCAGAATGTATCTAGAAGTAAGGATTTGAGCCCAAAAGTTTCTTTGTTTTTGTCTCCAATCATCATCTAGGGTATGGGGCACAACATTAATATATGTGATTCTGGATGAAGTAAAATGGAAATGTCAGAAGGGGATGAAAAGTTGAGGATCCCTGCCAATAGGTTGTTCATAGAGAGTGGTGAACACCTTAGTGAAGGAATTAGAGGTAGCTGGTCTAAAAGAAAGGAAAAATTCAACATAGCTTTCATAGGGAGAAAGGTATGGAGTTTGAGTGGTGGGCTTGACTTTAGGGAAATAACATAAAGCCAAGCTTGGAAAATCCAGAAGGGACCACCACAATTATGATTAATCTCCTTATTAACTAAAGAAAAAAAGGCTTCTGTACAGAGAGCCTAATAGGAAAGAAGCAAAGGCCAATTCTATGCCTTCTTGAATACAGGTAGCAAGGGCTAAGTATTCTGTAGTAATTTTAAAACCAGGGACACATAAGAAATGTTGAGACAGCTATAATAAGTAAAAAGCTGTTCTCTTTTCATTTGTGGGTTCAAGTCCAAACTTTTCATACTTGGTCTAGAATTTTCCATAACTAAGCTCAGTGTCAAGTTTGATAGGTGTTTGTGGAGTAAAAGTGCACTGATGTATTCGCCAGAAGTCGGAAGGCCAATTAAATAAACATTGTCAAGAATGGTGGGAGAGATCATACCACACCTTAGAATGAGAGGATTACATGATGAGGACCAGAAGCAAGCAGCAACACTGATGGCCTATTTGTCCATATCTAAGGCAAAGGTTGACAGCCTAATAGCATCGTAAATGCCTAAAGCCCTCCAGAGATCAATATCATACACCATCATTCGCTGGACCCATAGCCTCCAGCTAGGGTTAGGTTTTTGCCATGAGTGTAGAGGGTTAGGGCTTGAGTCCCAATGGTGCCGGACCAGCTTAACTTTATTAAAGCGCATAATTTCGGTGTCTGCGATAGGATAATAGTGAGTAAATTCATCAGGAATGGTTGCAGTGAAAGTAGGGCCCAATTCCCCTTGTGCAGAACTATCGCGATGTATAATAATACAGCTGTTGAAGATGTGTTGACGGAGTAGCTATTGGAACTCAGTTAGGAAACGTTGCACATGTAACGTTTCTGCTTGTTTCTTTCCTTTGGTTTGAGCTCGTTTGAGTGCCATTGGAGTGTAGAAGAAAAGGAGGGGTTTCGAAGCAAAAGGGTTGAAGAGACAAAGAACAGAGTAAGACAGAGGGAATGAGAGTATTGAAGTGATGGTTTGAATTCTAGCGTTCAAATAGCTTATGGTGGGCCCTTCTGATTGAGTTTGGTCTTATTATTGACAATTTGGCTTAACGATTGGGCCTATTTAATTAATGTTTTGGATCAATTTTAACATCTGGGTGTTCTTATAAGTATCTGTGCTTTAATACGTGGATTTGTTTTTATAACCCTTGTAATAACTCGAAAATTTAAGTTGTCCCTTAAATTTTATATTTATATTGTTTAAATAAGAAAAATCTTAAATATTTCGTAAGAGTAAAATAAAATAAATAACATTCACAGTTTAATGTATTTTCTCCAAACGTAACACATAAAAAAAAATACTAAAAAACTATTTAATATATTTTCTCCAAACGTAACACTCAGAGTTTGAAAATTATATATTTACCTAAAACTAACTAACGAATTTTGGTACTATTTTTGGAATGGTTTGAAGAATTTCACATCTTTTTTTTGTAGTATTATATTAGAATGTTATGTTTGGGAACACTAAGGAATTTTTATTTTTGTGTTATATTGGAGTGTTATACTTGAGAGTTTTTTTAGAGTGTTATATTGTAGTGTTACGTTTGAGAAAAATATACAAAGGAGTTTTTGTGTTATATTTGAGTGTTATAGTGGAGTGTTACAGTTTAAAATTATACATTTGTCCAAAACTTACTAAGAAATTTTTGTACTCATTTTGATATGTTTGAAGAATCTCACATCATTTTGAAATGTTTGAAAGATTCCATATTTCAAGACATTTTTATACTCATTTTGAAATGTTTTCCAAATAAAAAATATTCTCATATAAAAATTAATCCCAAATTTAATTCTCATAGATTGTGTACATTACATTTCTAGCATAAAAGAAAAAAGAAAAGGAAATATAGTAGAAATAAGGGTATAACTGTAAATTCAATTTCCAAATAATATATTAAATCTACATTTTCAAAATCAATGAGACTAATTGATCTATAAGAAAATCCTTGAGACTAAATGGATCAAAATTCCACAAGATAGGATTTATAGGTAAATTTTCTTATGAGGAAAATGAATTTGAACCACTAATTTTTTTGTTAGATAAATTATAAATTTATAAATCTGAATTTGTAGTGTTGTTTTAGAATAATGCTATATGTACAAATTGATATACCAATTAGTGTATTAATGGATGATGTGACACAATTTTAGAGATTTTGAAATTTTGTACTCGATGGAATTATAATTTTAAAATAATAATATTATAACTATATTGATATATTAATTAATATATTAATTGATATATGTAACACCACCACCGATTGTTTTATTTAAGCTTCTGAACCACATTTAGGGATCGTTTAGCAATGACTTTTTTAGTTGGTTTTTTGACTTTTTAAATTTTTTTAGCCTGAGATTTTTTTATTTGTTTGGTTTTCTTATTTGGTTTTTTTGGATTTTTGACATTGGAATAACAAAATTGCCCTCTACTTTGGAATGATACTTTTTTGATTTTTTGTTTGTATATGGGTTATTTTAGTAATTTTACATCCCAACTCAACTTTTTTGACATTTTATGATTTTGGCATTGTTTGGCAAATGCTACAATTGGTGGGATTATGCTAAAATTTACAAAAAGACAAAATAAGCTAAAATAACTTATAAGATAAAATATTTTATCAAACTCATAATTATTTCACTTTTCTCTCACAAATATCACGTCTAACTACAAAAAAATCTAACAATCTTTCTAAATATAAAAATTTTAACCTACTAAAATACCCTACTATAATAACCAACTTTTCAAACAAAGCCTTTGTAATTCTTTTTTGTCCTTAGGTAGATATTTAACCCAAGTTAGAATGCCCAACGGGGGCTTACTGTGATCTTCACGTGTTTTTTTTCACCTTTAATTTCCCCCAACAACTTTCCAATATGGGTACCTTTTTTTTTTTTTACTGCCATTACTGATGTATACAGTAACTTCTTGTACTGCAATTCTATTTACCGTAGTGCCCATGAAATGCCTGCGCACAATAATGTGCCTGTTTGGCAGAGCTTAATTACAGTTTATTTTAACTTTCAGCTTAATTTAAGTTATTTTGATGTGTTTGGTTTAGCTTATACCTTATAGCTTATAACTTTTTGAAAGTCAGAAATCAGCTTATTCTTTGAGTGGAGCAGGAGATGCTTTAAGAATAGGCTGGAAATCAGCTTAAGCTGAAAGTTATAAGTTATAAGCTGTTTAGGCAGAAGCTATAAGCACTTTCCCACAGCTCTACGTATATATTTAGAATTTTATTATGAAAGAGAAATTTATTATTAATTTTTAAGATATTTTTATATTACAATAATTTTTATTATTTTAAATATTTGATTCCACAAATTTTAATTTTTATATTTAAGATATTTTATAGATAATTTATTCTTATAAATATTTTTGAATCCTTAGCAATTGATTATATGAACATTCACATTAAATAAATTTGACAGTATAAATATTTACATCATAAAACATTTTGGCAATAACTTTTTTAGTTGGTGTTTTTGACTATTTTAGCCTGAGACTTTTTTGGTTGTTTGGTTTTCTTGTTTGGATTTTTTTGACTTTTTAACTTTGGAATGACATTTTTTTTTTTTTGGGTGGTCTTTTTGTGATTTTTGTCCTTTCGTGATTTTTTAAATTTTTTTTGTCCTTTTGTGATTTTTTAGTCCCATGAGAAAAAAAACTAAACAATTACTGTCAATGTGAACATTAATGCGCATTTCACCCTATTATTATTAGGTGTATTTTGGTAATTATGTCACCTATATGATTTATTAGAACGTAAGAAAATAATTTGAATTAAGTGAAACATATCTAGATGTAAAAGAATTTGTGAATAAATGTTCCTTATAAAGAATATTAATATATTTTAGATTTATTTGGCACATATTGTATTTTTTCATTTATGATAATTTTAATGATAAGAGTAATTATTCAATAGTTTCAAATTATGTCACATTATTTATGTGAGGTGATTATTTAAGTAATTTGAGAATATTATGTAACGATGTTTATGTATCGAATGATGTAATAAAAGATTTTACGAATGACACAATATTGATTTTCTTTGTTAAGCAATTGAAAGATAAAAAATGACTTTTCTAAATATATTTTGTGATTCTTCACTGTATTTATTATTATTTTTTTGGAAGTCAATAGATAGGAGAGTAATAACAATCATGAAAAATATTTGTATAATCAAACAGACCACCAACTTACAAACCACCCAGTCCAACAACTAATTCATCAAGCCTAAACCCAACAACTACGTGCCTGTTTGGTGCAACTTAAAAGTTACTTATTTCAACTTTCAGCTTAATTTTGATGTGTTTGGTTTAGCTTATAGCTTATAGCTTTTAGCTTTTTGGAAGTCAGAAATCAGCTTATTCTTTGAGTGGGGCAGGAGATACTTAATTTATAAGTCAGAAATCAGCTTATTCTTTGAGTGGGGCAGGAGATACTTAATTTATAAGTCAGAAATCAGCTTATGTTCATAGTTATAAGGTATAAGCTGTTTAGGCATAAGCTATAAGCACTTTCCCACAACTCTACCAAACAAGGCCAACATACAATCAACTCCCATAATGAAAGAAAAATAAACTACGACACCACATAAAGAGTGCTTCCTGGTGAGACAATGGTGCTTAATTTTTGTTAGATAATTTTTATTTATTGCTATTTTTTAAGTGGAATTAATAACACTAGTAATTGTCTTAATAATAACCTGAATGATTTATTATTGCAATTTAAGTGGAATTAATAACACTAGTAATTGTCTTAATAATAACCTGAATGATTTATTATTGCAATTGATACATTGCAAATTACATATTAATTACTTCACGAAACCTCTAAAGCATTAGACTTTTTCTTATCACAAAAGAAATGTTGAGACAGCTACAATAAGTAAAAAGCTGTTCTCTTTTCATTTGTGGGTTCAAGTCCAAACTTTTCATACTTGGTCTAGAATTTTCCATAACTAAGCTCAGTGTCAAGTTTGATAGGTGTTTGTGGAGTAAAAGTGCACTGACGTGTTGGCCAGAAGTAGGGAGGCCAATTAAATAAACATTGTCAAGAATGGTGGGAGAGATCATACCACACCTTAGAATGAAAGAATTACATGATGAGGACCAGAAGCAAGCAGCAGCACTGATGGCGTATTTGTCCATATCTAAGGCAAAGGTTGACAGCCTAATGGCATCGTAAATGCCTAAAGCCCTCCAGAGATAAATATCATACACCATCATTCGCTGGACCCATAGCCTCCAGCTAGGGTTAGGTTTTTGCCATGAGCGTAGAGGGTTAGGGCTTGAGTCCCAATGGTGCCAGACCAGCTTAGCTTTATTAAAGAGCATCATTTCAGTGTTTGCGATAGGATAATAGTAAGTAAATTCATCAGGAATGGTTGCAGTGAAAGTAGGGCCCAATTCCCCTCGTGCAGAACTATCGCGACGTGGAATAATACAGCTGTTGAAGATGTGTTGACGGAGTAGCTGTTGGAACTCAGTTGGGAAACGTTGAACATGTAACGTTTCTGCTTGTTTCTTTCCTTTCGTTTGAGCTCGTTTGAGTGTCATTGGAGTGTGGAAGAAAAGGAGGGGTTTCGAAGCAAAAGGGTTGAAGAGATAAAGAACAGAGTAAGACAGAGGGAATGAGAGTATTGAAGTGATGGTTTGAATTCTGGCGTTCAAATAGCTTATAGTGGGCCCTTCTGATTGAGTTTGGTCTTATTATTGACAATTTGGCTTAACGATTGGGCCTAGTTAATTAATGTTTTGGATCAATTTTAACATCTGGGTGTTATTATAAGTATTTGTGCTTTAATACGTGGATTTGTTTTTATAACCCTTGTAATAACCCGCAAATTTAAGTTATCTCTTAAATTTTATATTCATATTGTTTAAATAAGAAAAATTTTAAATATTTCGTAAGAGTAAAATAAAATAAATAACACTCACAGTTTAATATATTTTCTCCAAACGTAACACATAAAAAAAATACTAAAAAACTATATAATGTATTTTCTCCAAACGTAACACTCACAGTTTGAAAATTATATATTTACCTAAAACTAACTAACGAATTTTGGTACTATTTTTGGAATGGTTTGAAGAATTTCACATCTTTTTTTTGTAGTATTATATTAGAATGTTATGTTTGGGAACACAAGGAATTTTTTTATGTTTTATATTGGAGTGTTATACTTGAGAGTTTTTTTATAGTGTTATATTGTAGTGTTACGTTTGAGAAAAATATATTAACGATTTTTTTTTTTTTTTTAAGTGTTGCGTTGAAGTGTTATATTTGAGTGTTATAGTGGAGTGTTACAGTTTAAAATTATACATTTGTCCAAAACTTACTAAGAAATTTTTGTACTCATTTTGAAATCTTTGAAGAATCTCACATCATTTTGAAATGTTTGAAAGATTCCATATTTCAAGTCATTTTTATACTCATTTTGAAATGTTTTCCAAATAAAAAATATTCTCATATAAAAATTAATCCCAAATTTAATTCTCATAGATTGTGTACATTACATTTCTAGCACAAAAGAAAAAAGAAAAGGAAACATAATAGAAATAAGGGTATAACTGTAAATTCAATTTTCAAATAATATATTAAATCTACATTTTCAAAATCAATGAGACTAATTGATCTATAAGAAAATCCTTGAGACTAAATGGATCAAAATTCCACAAGATATGATTTATAGGTAAATTTTCTTATGAGGAAAATGAATTTGAACCACTAATTTTTTTTGTTAGATAAATTATAAATTTATAAAAAATTTGTAGTGTTGTTTTAGAGAATAATGCTATATGTACTAATTGATATATCAATTAGTGTATTAATGGATGATGTGACACAATTTTAGAGGTTTTGAAATTTTGTACTCGGTGGAATTATAATTTTAAAATAATAATGTTATAACTATATCAATATATTAATTAATATATTAATTGATATATGTAACACCACCACCGATTGTTTTATTTAAGCTTCTGAGCCACATTTAGGGATCGTTTGGTAATGACTTTTTTAGTTGGTTTTTTGACTTTTTTGATTTTTTTAGCTTGAAATTTTTTTATTTGTTTGGTTTTCTTGGATTTTTGACATTGGAATAACAAAATTGCCCTCCACTTTGGAATGATACTTTTTTAATTTTTTTTTTGTATATGAATTATTTTAGTAATTTTACATCCCAACTCAACTTTTTTGACATTTTATGATTTTGGCATTGTTTGGCAAATGCTACAATTGGTGAGATTATGTTAAAATTTACAAAAAGATAAAATAGGCTAAAATAGCCAATAAGATAAAATGTTACATCAAATTCATAATTATTTCACTTTTTCTCTCACAAATATCACATCCAACTACAAAAAAATTTAACAATCTTACTAAATATAAAAATTATAACCTACTAAAATAGTCAACTTTCTAAACAAGGCCTTTGTAATTTCTTTTCTTATTGTGTAGATATTTAACCCAAGTTAGAATGCCCAACGGGGGCTTACTGTGATCTTCACGTGTTTTTTTTCACCTTTAATTTCCCCCAACAACTTTCCAATATGGGTACCTTATTTTTTTTACTGCCATTACTGATGTATACAGTAACTTCTTCTACTGCAATTCTATTTACCGTAGTGGCGATGAAATGCCTGCACACAATAATATTACAGTACATATTTTGAATTTTATTATGAAAGAGAAATTTATTATTAATTTATTAAATATTTTTAGAGCAAATTACACTCCCTTGAGATTTGGTAAAAATATAAATTCTCCCCTGAGGTTTGAGAAATTACATCCCGCCTCCTGAGGTTTATATTTCCATAACAAATTGCCCCATGAGGTTTTTATTTTCATACAGATTTCCCCCTAATTTGTTATGCAAATTTGACCTTCAGGAGGCAATTTGTAATTTCTCAAACCTCAGGGGGGAATCTTTATTTTCACCAAACCTCGAGGGGGTGTTTGTAATTTGCCCATATTTTTATATTACAATTTAAATATTTGATTCCACAAATTTTAATTTTTATATTTAAGATATTTTATAGATAATTTATTCTTATAAATATTTTTGAATCCTTAGCAATTGATTATGTGAACATTCACATTAAATAAATTTGACAGTATAAATATTCACATCATAAAACATTTTGACAATGACTTTTTTAGTTGACTTTTTTGACTATTTTAACCTGAGACTTTGTTGGTTGTTTAGTTTTCTTGTTTGGATTTTTTTGGCTTTTTAGCTTTGGAATGACAAATTTTTTTTTTTGTCTTTTTGTGATTTTTGTCTTTTCGTGATTTTTTTAATTATTTTTGTCTTTTTGTGATTTTTTAGCCCTATGAGAAAAAAAAACTAAACAAGTACTGTCAATGTGAACATTAATGCGCATTTCACCCTATTATTATTAGGTGTATTTTGGTAACTATGTCACCTATATGATTTATTGGAACGTAAGAAAATAATTTGAATTAAATGAAACATAACTAGATGTAAAAGAATTTGTAAATAAATGTTCCTTATAAAGAATATTAATATATTTTTAGATTTATTTGGCACATATCATATTTTTTCATTTATGATAATTTTAATGATAAGAGTAATTATTCAATAGTTTCAAATTATGTCACATTATTTATGTGAGGTGATTATTTAAGTAATTTGAGAATATTATGTAACGATGTTTATGTATCGAATGATGTAATAAAAGATTTTACGAATGAGACGATATTAATTTTCTTTGTTAAGTAATTGAAAGATAAAAAATGACTGTTCTAAGTATATTTTGTGATTCTTCACTATATTTTTTATTACTTTTTTGGAAGTCAATAGATAGGAGAGTAATAATAATCATGAAAAATATTTGTATAATCAAACAGACCACTAACTTACAAACCACCCAGTCCAACAACTAATTCATCAAGCCTAAACCCAATAACAACATATAATCAACTCTCATAATGAAAGAAAAATAAACTACGACACCACATAAAGTATCAAATTGTTCTCCATAAGATTTAAACCCAAGAGCTCACACTATAAAGAGTGCTTCCTGGTGAGACAATGGTGATTAATTTTTGTTAGATAATTTTTATTTATTACTATTTTTTAAGTGGAATTAATAACACTAGTAATTGTCTTAATAATAACCCGAATGATTTATTATTGCAATTGATACATTGCAAATTACATATTTATTACTTCACGAAACCTCTAAAGCATTAGACTTTTTCTTATCACAAACCCTAGAATTTAAAACACCGGCGAACCAGACGGCGAACAATTAACCACACTCGATATGCTGTTCCAGTAATTCTTATTCTCTTCAAAATCAACGCTGTAGCACCTCCCTCCAACATTCTCGGAGTTGACAATCTCGTTGGAATTCTCAAGCAAAAGATCAGTAAGCCCGTCCATGAAATTGGGAATAAGTATATTAGCATTATTTGCATTCTTCAAAGTCTCTGCAATATAAACATCGTCGTTTGAATACCCAACCATGTCATGAAACTCCATTGCAGCACTGTCGATTCTCTCTTTCATCTCCGTGAAATTGTTCGATTTGTTCACCAATTGATCAATTACTGCTACCGAATTGTTCCCAAACAATCCACCGTTAATGATCGGAAATGGGTTTTCCCTGAAATTCAACGTCGATGTCGGCGACTCAAGGGTGGCGAAGATGTTGCCGGCGATGGCGTTGTCTTTCGGGGTCTTTAGCCACGACCCTTTCCAGGCCGTTAGTACGTCGAGACAGAGTGGCGGCGGTGGTGGCGGAGGACCTAAGTGGTGGTGGTGGTGATGAGGTGGTGCGGCGGGGGAGGAGCTGTGGAAAGGATTGATGACGTGGAGCTTGGACTCTCGGACGAGTCTAGCTTCGGCTTCGAGCCGAGCGCTTTCCCATTGAGCCATGTGGCTGAGGTTGGCGGCGTCCTTTAGCTGGCCTGGGCCGAGAGCTTCGCTTTTAGGCTTGTGAGTCACTGGATCGATACCCATCTTGGTTAGCCTTTTTTTGAGGTGTGTGTTCCAATAGTTTTTGATCTCGTTGTCTGTTCTTTTCGGCAAATATGTTGCTATAGCTGACCACCTATATTAAAAAATTTAAAAATCTAAGTGTCAAAAGAAAAAAAAATAAAAATAAAATTTGTTCATTATATAATATTTTGTAAACTTCAAATTTTGAATAATTTTTTTGAGTAAATTAGCATTGTCGAAAAAAATGTGGAGTAAAAAGAATGTCGCTCACATTCATTTAAGATATGGTTTTAGGAGTTTTTTTAAGTGTGCAATTGCACACCATGTGTCACTTACACAAAAAGTGTAAGTGTAAGGTGTAAGTATAAGTATAAGGTGTAAGTGTAAGGTGTAAGGTGTAAGTGGGTTGCATATGGTGTGCAACCTCAAAAAAAGTGTAAGTGTAAGGTTTAATTTTTCACAAAAGGTGTAAGTATAAGGTGTAAGGTGTAAGGTGTAAGTTGCACACCATAACCAAACCCATGGTTTTATCACATTTTGAATTTATTATATCTATTCATTGATTTTCATGTTTACTTTTTGTTTTTTTTTTTTTTTGGGTACAGTTTTTTGCAAGCAAATGGTGTTCTACATTAATTATATGTAGTATTATATTATAATCTCTTTCAACTTAACTACTAGTGAATACTATCTTACATCTTTATTTATAAATTTTTACATTTTGACGTAACTAAGAAAATACATCATTTTAGGAGATATTTGTAAATTTTTTATAATTGAGTAGGTGAAAATATACAAATTGAAGGTTGAGAAAAGTAAGAAATTATTATATAAAGTCTACTAAAACCACTATTCAATGTTGCTGGGCACATATTTCTATAAGGAAAATCAACGACATAAAACAACATACTCCTATTGACGATGGAAAAGTCTGGACCAGACATATTCACCTAATTTTTTTGTTTGAATAAGTAATTGTGTAGCGAAAATTAAATTTGTATAATGAAGAGTTCATATGCAGGACAAATTTAAATTATAAAATAATAATTTTGAGTAATTAAGTCTAAATTAATAATATTATCAATCCAAGAGTATTGATTGATGGATATTCTCGGAGTATGATCACATGATATTCTTTGGTATTATGATTAGTAAAGAATGTGAAGTATTATAATTTTATATTAGGTGATTAAAAAATATGAAAGAATATGATAAATGATAACTAGTAAAAAAATATAAACACATAATATTTCAAGAATTCCTAATAATTTCCCCTTATTTACACCTAGTAACTAAGTACAACAATATGAAAATTTTCGAACATTGAAATTACTGAGGTGAAAAAATATAACTTTGGTAATAAAAAATTTCAGTATTCGTAGTACTGCAGATTACCCCTATTACGAGGTGATGCCATATGTGCTGACTTTTCTAGGGTTAGCATTGATATTAGTTGAAATGATTTAACTTGTCTCTGGTTAAAAGTTTAACTAAATTAGACAATTAAAATTAAATAGTTGAGATATTTAATCGGTAAGAGTCATTAAACAAAAAATTTTTACCTATAAAAGTTTATAAAAATATAAATTTGTTCAAATACACTACTGATAAAAGTCTTCCATCTAATAATTATTATAAGTCAAAACTTCTATTTAATGATTTTTACCGGTCAGATCTCAACTATTTGATCCAAAATTTCAACAAGCAATTCCCTAGTTGAAAATATGTTGCAACTCCTCGTGTGCTCAAATATTTCTCAGGTTAACACATGCACTAGAAGCTTAAATAAATGGTGAAAAGCTTAGGGAGGCAGGGCAAATTAATTCTTAGATCAGTATTGCTGACAAACTGAAAACTCTTGGAATTAATCATGAACTCATGATTTAATTAGATAAAAATAAATAAAATTAAGAGTTGGATTTATCTTTCGACCTGTTTCCAAGCAGAGCATGGAGTTGGATGATGGTCCGTTCTTCTTGCAAACTAAACTTGCCTCTCTTGATATCAGGTTGGAGATAATTTGTCCACCTCAGTCTACAACTCTTCCCACATCTCTGCAGCCCTGCATAGCATAGGTATCTATCTCATCATTTTGCAGTCATGGACATGTTTGATGCATCTTATTATAATTTAAAAATTGATGATTAGTTTTTTTGATAATTAATTTTTTTTCATTATTCAAGTTATTTTTATTAATAAATTATAAATAAAAAGTTGCATTAAACAATTTGAAATACTATCAGAATAAAGAAAAAAGAAGAAGTTATAAGTAAGTTACACCAAACAACTCGTATATATCATTAGATATCGAACAATATTAACCGATATTTTGGTAAATATGAATATATGAAGTTCGCAATTGTATTACTATCGTATCGATTGATATTTGAAACCCTCATGCATAAATGTTACCAGCTTTGGCAGGCAAGGCACGCCAGCTTCCATGACCATGTTCTTCAATGTAGGCCAAAAGTTTCTGGTCTTCTTCAGGTGTCCATGGACCTTTCTTCAACCCCACCTTCGCGCAGCATGGTGACCTCCCCATTTTAGACCAATCACCAGGTGTATCACTAGCTTGAAGCCTTTAAGCTATCTTCTACTATAGCTACCTTGCCTAGAAAGCATAGACACACTCCTTTTTGAGAGAGAGAGAGAGAGAGAGAGAGAGAGTATATTGTATTTGGAGTAAGAAAAAGATGGGCGAGTGATAAGGTTAGTTGATAGAAAGGGAAGTTCACAATTTATAAGGATGAAGAATTAATTATGTGGGGTAGAGTTTTAGTGATGTCACTCAAATTTGTGATTTTTTTTTGAGAAATATCACATAAGATTTTAAAAAATAATTACAAATCAATAAGAAACTTTATAAATATTAATAATTAAAATTGTAAATTTTTTTATTGATGTAATTTTTTTTTTTTTTTTTAAATCTTATTTTGAAAAGTGGGCATCTACCATTTGAAAAAAATGATATATGTAAACCTTAACAATTTTGTCACTAAAGACAAAAGAATGGTAGGAAAGGTCGGGGCTTCCCTCTTGTAATGGATTGGAGGGTCCAGTTGAGGCAAGTGGGCCTATTTTATGTTTTTATTTTTTTTATTTTTTGGATTTAAATTGTTCATTTTATCCAGGTTAAAGAAAATAAATAAATAAATTGTTTATTTTATAAAGTTTGCTAAATATAATATTCATACAAAAAAATTAAGTAAATTGAATATTGATAGTCACTTAATTAGATAATACTTGTCTTAAAAAAAATTACTATCAAATTTATATTTGTTGCTCATTCTTTAAAACAAATGTGCTTTAATTAAATGATTATCGATATTTAATCAAATTAAATTTTTACATGCATCATTTGCTTGGTAGGCCCAACAACTTGAATAATTTGAATCATTTCAGCTTAAAAATCACTCTAGACAATCCATACTTCTCAATTTGACCCCAATCTAATTTATTGAAAAGCATTTCCCATAAGAAAGGGAGATGCTAGGAACATGGAGGATGTGAGGTCCACCCTCATGTGAGAGGGTTGAGCATTTTAGACACACAAATCTCTGTATTCCTTGCCATTCTCAAAATCCCAAGTAAAATACTATAGAATTCGTTTGGGAAGTGGGTTAACCTTTTGGTTATTCTAGTATGGGGTTAAAAAGTTTCGTTTGAAAAGGGCTTTTTAGTTTTTTTGACTTTTTGTAAGAGAAAAAATGTAATGATTATGGGTTAGATGTGATATTTTGTCTTATTAGGTTAAAAAGTTTATTTTTTTTGTGTGTGGTTACACTACAAGAAAATACACTTTTGGCGACTAAATTTTTAGTCGCCAAAAGTCCTTTTTTAGTCGCCAAATGTCGAATTTTCACTTTTCCCGACTAAATATTTTAGTCGCCGATTTTGTCGCCAATACGTGGTCGCGAATACCTTTGGCGACTAAAAAACTGTTAGTCACCAATAGACAGGTCTTCAGCGACTAAAGAATTTGTCGCCAATAGTCAATTCCATTTTTGGAAATTATACCTTTTTAGTCGCCAATAGTTAATTTTTTTTATTATTATTTATACATTTCCCGACTAAACCTTTTGTCGCCAATAGCCCAGCTTTCGGCGACCACTGACTTTAGTCGCTGAAAGCATTTTCAGAATTTTTTTTTTTTTGCCTCCGCTGCTACCAAGTTTCGAACCTATGACCACCAACTTCCCAACATTCTCAACCTTTACCAACACTCTCTCCCCACTACGCCAGTACAACCTCACGCGAATATTAATGCAATATATATTATTTATATACTATATTCGCCGGTATTAATACAAAACTATATATATACATAAATAATTATTTTTATTTAATGTATTTTATGTAAAAAATAAAATATTTACTAAAAAAAAATATGAGAGCACTTTTGGCGACTAAATCTGAATTTTAGTCGCCAATTCTATGCTTTTTTGGCTACTAAATGCTGCGTTGTCGCTAAAAACATTAATTTCCGCCCCAAAAAACTACTTCCGGCGACTAAACTTACTTTTCGTCGCCAAAACCTACACTTTTGCCGACTAAACTCAGTTTTAGTCGCCAAATTGTCCACTTTTAGCTACTAAATGTTTTTTAGTAGCCAAAAACCTTTACTTTTGGCTACAAAAAATTTGTTTGCCGGTAAAACACCTATATTCGGTGACTAAAGTATTTTTTAGTCGCCAAAACCTATAGTTTTGGCTACTAAATGCTTTTAGTTGCCAAAAATCGTGCCTTTTAGCTACTAAAATTTTTGTAGTCGCTAAAACCCCTATATTCGGCGACTAAACTCCTTTAGTCGGCAAAAGTCATCAATTTTGGCGACTAAATCCATTTTAGTCGCCATTTGTGCAACTTTCAGCGACGAAAATCATTTGTTTAGTCGCCATTGGTGCTTTTTGTTGTAGTGCTAAAATAGCCCCAAATCCAACTCAACCCAACCCAACCCAACCCAACCCTTCTTCTTAAATGAAGCCATAATACTAAAGAATGTCCCAACGGCACTTGTATGGGTTCCTAACAAATATCATGACGGAATCAGGATTTTATTATTGGAAGGGTCAAAGACAAATAAATTTTTTTACCATATATACAAACACACACATATATATAACATGATATATAAACTATATATACATAAAAAAAATCAAATATTATAAATAAATTTTTTTTGTGCAAAATAAAAAGAGAATGTAAAATGATGGAAGAATGTGATATATATATATATATATTGAGGGGTTATTTTATTTATAAAATAAGATATATATTTTAAAAGTATTAATAATAAATAGAATTTTTCACAAAAACAGGGAGCTATGGTCTCTCGTAATTTTCTCTTAATTCCATCCATGATCCTAACAAGGAGCCATGATCCTATAATTTTTTACAGAAACAGGGAGCCATGATCCTAACAAGTACCCTTATACACTTGATAGCATTTGTCCATGATTAATGATGTTTTACTATATTTAACAAGTCTTAAAACTTGTTGAATTTTAAATAAGTAATTGTATATAAATTTGAAATCCTTTGAAATTTGGATTTTGAATGGTTGTGTACATTTTGCATAAAAACGTGTGTAGTAAAGTCGTATAAATATTTTAAATATTTTAGCATGTACATTTAGGACAAGCATGATTAAGACCTGTAAAATATTTAAATAATAAATTCATTTAATTTAATATAATGAATATGTTAAAAATACAAATTTATGAAAATGAAGAGAGTAATTTACACCCACCTTGTGAAAGTATAACCTTTAGGAATTGTTTGGCATGAAGGTTTGGGTTGGGTTGGGTTATTTTAGCCACAAAAAGATAGATTTTTTAATCTAATAAAACAATATATTACATTTAAATTATAATTATTTTATTTTTTCACTCACAAAAATCCAAAAAATCAAAAAACTCATCTCAAACGAGACTTTTTAATCCCAAACTAAGAAAGTTAAAAAGCCAAATCCATGTATCAAACGAAGGCTTAAAATAATAAATGTAGAGAGAAGAAAATGGGGGTGCATGCAGTCATCAATTAATACTCTCTGTGAAAGTATGCTAAGTAGGGTAGAGTAAAGAATGGATTGAGCTGCTTGATCAGATGAGTTTGATCCACCAATTGGGTGAATCACGGTCGTATAAAACTGTTGGCTAATTTTGGATCCGATGGGTGTAATGATCACTAGTGTGCATGCTCCATTAATGGCCTCTCGATCTTTCATCACACCTATTGAGCATTACATCAGTAAAAATATGTCACACCCTTTCTGTTAGAAAAATAATTGGGAGTTCTAATTGAGTACCCTCAATTCATTCTTAATATATGGAATGGACCACACTTCTCACTTCTCATCATTTCTCTCTTTCTCTTCCCACTACAAAAAAAGTCACTTTTAGCGACTAAAATATTGGTCGCCAATGACATTCTACGTCTGTCGCCAAAAGCTTGTCGGGAAAGGTCTTAGAGGGTTTTGCTGATCAAAAAACCTTTGGTCGGCAAAAAGCAAGTCTTCAGCGACCAAAATTTTGGTCGCCGATAGTCAATTATATTTCTTTAAAATTATACATTTACTGACCAATGTTTTAGTCACCAATAGACAAGGAATCGCTGACCAACACCTTCAGTCGCCAAAAGCAAACAATCGCCGACTAACACCTTTAGTCGCCAAAAGCTTCAAATGTAAAAAAAAAAATAATAATAATTCGTTGTAGAACAATTTGATCCGTTCTTGCGGAGACTGGAACCGCTGACCTCCCGCACCATAAACCTTATGCACCATACTCTTCCCACTACGACTCTATAGCACAAAATGATTATGTATGTGACATATATTATTTATATAATATATACATTCATATTAATATAAAAGTATATGTATGTGAACATAATTATTTTAATTAACATAATTTATGTAAAATAAACTATTTAGTAGCAAAATAAAAATAAAAAAGACCACCTTTGGCGACTAAACATATTTTTTAGTCGCTAATTTTATACTTTTGGCTACTAATTGTTTTTTAGTCGCTAAAAAACTTAACTTTTACCAACCAAAGTAGGATTTGGTCGCCAAAGATGCACTTTCAGTTACCAAAATTTTGGTCGCCAAAAAATTTAATTCCCGCCTTAGGATTTTTTTTTTCTCTCGCGCTAAAAATGACGCCTAAACTTATTTTTTAGTCGCCAATTCTATACTTTTGGCTACTAATTATTTTTAGGTCGCCAAAAAGCTTTACTTTTGGCTACTAAAATTTTTTTAGTCTGTAAAACCCATATAATCAGCGACCAAACTTATTTTTAGTCGCCAATTGTAGACGTTTGGCTACTAAATTTTTTTAGTCGCCAAAAAGCTTTACTTTGGGCTACTAAACATTTTTTAGTCACTAAAACCATATAATTAGTGACCAAATTTTTTTAGTTGGGAAATTTGGTCACCGAGTATGCTTTTTCTTGTAGTGTCCATCTCTTTAGAAGTTTAAATAAAAGTCATATATTAGGAGATGTAAAATCATTCTTTTTAAAGTTTTTATTATTATATTGTGTAAACACCTATTGATATACACCAATAAGATTTAAATTAAGTAATTTATTAATGATAAAAGATTTTTTTTAATGGGGATAAAAGAGATTTATTAAGTGCTAAACAAATCATTTTTTTTGAACAAAAATGCTTTGTAGCTCGAAAATTCTTTGCCCTGAATGACTCAAATGCCCTAAACAACGTCGTTTTGAATATATATATATATATTTTTCTCTTTTCGTTCTCTCTCTATTTTCTCTTTGAAACAGACTGAAGAAGGAGAAAAGTAGAGGAGGAAGAAAAGAGAAGGAGAAAAGCAGAGCAGGAAGAAGAGAGAAGAAGAAAAGAAGAGAAGGGAACAGAGAGAGAGAGAGAGAGAGAGAGAGAGAGAGAGGAATCTATACATAGATCTATGTGTGTATACATAGATCTGTGTATACACACACAGCGGACACTGCAACAAAAAAAGTCTTTGGTGACAAACTCATTTTGTCTCCAAACATCAAATTTTCGTCACCAAAGTGATCTACAACGAAATAATTTTGTCACCACGTTTGTCGCCTATACGTTGTCGTTGAAAGTAACTGGTGACGAAAAATCGTTTCGTCACCTATTTTTCATTTTTGGTGAAGAAATTTTTCATCTCTAAATGTTGCATTTTTCGTCCTCTATAATATTAATTTTGTCACTAGAATTAGATAATATTTTATTTTAATTGTTTTGGCCACGAAATATGTCATCACCAAATATGAAGATAGAGGTTTTAGTGACGAAATTTATCCTCACCAATGGTATAGATTAAGGTGACAAAAAAATTCGTCACTAAAATGAGCACAAAACAAAATTCTTCAATGACAAAAAACATTTTATCGCCAAATATTTCAATTTAGCGACAAAATATTTAACAAATGTGATGAAATTATTTGTTTGAACTAATATCATTAGTGACAAAATTATTCGTCATATTGTCTGAAAACTAATAGCAACGGTTTTTGTTCCGATTATTAAGCTAGCACTACTATGTGATGCGCACAATCAAGTATAGACTAGTTTGCTCAAGTTGGAACAATTCAACTCATGTTTGTTTGTGAAAACGGTTTGAATTTTCCACCTCAAGTGGGCTTAAAGTTTGCGGATTTACCACCAAACATGGTGGGCTAAAAACTGATTTGCCATTAGACATAGTGGGCTTAAAACGCACATTCGTTGAATCGTTCCAATTCAAACAACAAGCCTTCTTCCACAGGCATTCATGCAGTTTAACATTTAAGCACATAACCTCATGGCAAGCATGCTAAACATGGCGACATTCACACTTGATGCAAAATTCTAAAGCATAAAAACTCACCTAGTACTCCAAGCCAAGAAAATATGAGTTAGAAAAATATGCATGATTCCTAACTATGTCAAATGTCTAATGCAATACATGCAATGAATGTAATTAATAGGCTCGGCTACTAAGCATAGCATATGAAGCAATTTAAACAATATGCGATTAAACACGTGTTCAAAGAATTATTGAAATGACAATGCAATTTGAATGATACGCTGAGCCTTGGTGCATGCAAGAAAAGATGAATGTATGCAAGCATAAGGTATGCTAATTGAAACATGTCCCTAATCTAACCATCAAAAGTGGGTAAATAAAATGGAGAAAAGCGTGGGGTTGGAAGACATACACGCATGCACGCATGCACACTTATTACAACATTACGCCCTCGCGAAGGAGGGTTCCAATGAAACTAGCTAAGCTGCACTACTTAATTAATTATTACAACATTTGAAATGAATTAACTAACTATTCTAAGCTAATTAATTATTACAAAGCACACTAATTTATGACAACATGAACTAGTTAACTAATCTACTTAAATAGTTACAAAATTTGCAAGAATTAGCTACAACTAATTAACTAAGAAAATTAACTAAACAGCCTCAGGAAACGAGGGATGTATGCATGCTCGGTTTTTCCACTCGAAGAACATCCACTGTCTGCCACTGATTGCCTCTGTTGCACAACACTTACACTGTTTTCCTCCTCCAGATCAACACTACTCTGCTCCAGAAGCGCAATAATGAAATTTTCACTGGTGGCCAGCTGGCCACAGATGAGGGTTTGCCAACCAACACTGAGGGGTTGTCGGCCATTGGAGGTGGCCTGCTGGCCACTGATGGGGGTTTGCTGGCCACTGAAGCCAAGTTTTCTCTTGCTGCAACAGAGGACAAAACAGAGCAAGAAAGAGGTGGTCTCACAGGTTGTTTGTACCATCCATCACCCCTTATCATCAACATAAGCTCAAAGGAGTAATACATTTGGCCCTCAAACCATCAATCAAGCAATTTCCATGCATGATGGCTAAGGAACCAATTTGTACAAGTTCAATGAATGCAAAACAAGACTCAAATGCCATCACCCTATCATACATGATCAAGGGCAACGGAGACCTAGGAAAGTGGCACATTTCATCACTTTTGAGTATGAAATATCCCATTTCTCTTGTCTTCAAATTAACGTCTGATTTGAACACATGTAATGCAACACAAAGAAATGCTTATCTTGCCACTTTTGCTTGCCAATTTTGTTTACACATTTTAGTTACCAAATCATTTTTTAATCAATTTGTTCATTGGTGAGTGTCCTCTAAGATGAAAGAAGTGTCAACCAAGGGATAATGTAAGGCAAGAGAGAGATCATGCCATTGATAATGAACCCTCAAAGAGGATTAAACCATTAAGTATGACCTCAATCTCAAGCTTAAAGGATCCCAAGCTTGAAACAATCCTCAAAAGCGAATGAAAGAGTGAAGCAAAGAGGGAGGTTACAGAATTTATAGTGCTAAAATGGAGTGAAAAACAATACCAAAAGATGCTATCAACTCAAGCAAGAGGTGTCTAAGACCTTAAAATACCAACTTGTGAGGATTATTGCACTACAACCATGCAAAACAAGACTCAAATGAACTAACTAGTCCAAAACAGAGCTAAAACAAACTATTTTAGAAGCTAAAACATGTTGGACTTGAGCTGAGTTAAACTAGAAAAACATGCTAACATATGGAGCTAACTAGGCATGCAAACAAGACACAAGGAGGGGAGGCTAACCCCTCTAGATTTGTACTTCAAAATGAGTTTTTTGTCACTGAAAAACCTCTGAAATTTAGTGGTTAAAAGGCCCAAAAAATTTGGTTTGAAAGTACTGAACAAAGGTACAAAAGCTTTACAAGTAAAGAAGTAAGAAGGGTGAACCACCCCCTAATTGAAAATGGTCTCAAATCACCACCTTTAGGCCATAAAATAGAGATTTTTACAGTTCAAAATCAACCCAAAAATAGTTGAAAGTGATGGAAAAACAAGTATGCAAAACAAGTGTAAAAGGGGAGTGTTATTTCTCTTGAAGCAAGCAACAATTTCAGGTACAAATTCAAGTCAAAAACATCTTCTAAAGCTCGAAGAAGGCTTCAAAGGACCTCAGCTCAAAAGTGATCAAGTTTGATTAAGGAAGTGTAAGCAAAAGTATAGGATTGGTGAGAAAATATATACAAAGTTGCAAGAGAGAGAATTTTGCTCCAAAATTTTCTAACCCTCTATAATGGGGGAGAAGGTCCCATATTTATAGAAAAACAAGCTTTTGGCTGAGTTATATCAGTCCATACACGTGTATGGTGATCAAGCCCATTGTGCCAACAGCTGGAACAGCTGTCAAGAAAATATCTGCAAAAAGGCATCAATGGCTGGCAGGCCACTAATGTGGCCGGCCGGCCACCAGTGATGGCTGGCAGGCCACTTAGGTGGCCGGCAGGATCAATTGGTGGCTGGCAGCCATCAAGGGTTACAGGCTTGAAAATTTTGGTCCATAACAAGGCACAGAATAGATGGGGTTTGAAGGCTCAAAGATAGGGCATTTCGCCGAGAACTTTGGGCACTAAAACGAGCACAAATAGTCACAATCATCATGTGCACAAACGATGACGTCTAAGTCTTGAGGACGGTCAAAAATGGGGTGTCTACAGTTGGGCTTATAGAAATTCAAAAAGAAATAGCACAGGAACAACTCCATATGAGTTGGTGTATAGGCATGATGCTTTGCTGCCCCTAGAAGTAACAGTGAGATCCAATCGACTGCCTAAGCATTTGAATGTTCCTATGGATGAATATGTAGAAGCCATGTCGATTGAGTTACAACACTTAGAGGAAAAAAGAATTATGGCCTTTAATCACTTGATAGCTCAGAAAAAGAAAGTTGAGAGAAGCTACAATAAGAAAGTGAAAAGTAAAGTGTTTTCTGAAGGAGAGTTGGTGTGGAAAACCATTTTACTGATTGGCTTAAAATGCCCAGAATATGGTAAGTGGTCTCCAAACTGGGAAGGTCCATTTAAAATACATAAGGTCCTTAGAGGAGGAGCTTATCATCTTGCTTCTTTGAAAAGTGAGCCACATATGAGAGTTATTAATGGTAAATACCTAAAGAAATACTATCCAACCATGTGGGATGCATGAAAGTCATAAAAGCATAAGAAAGAGCATGTGTAACAAGCGAAGAGAAGCCAAAGTAAATATGATAAGTCTTTTATTTAAAAATTGTGTCAAGAGTACAATCAACATAATTACATTTGGCTTAATCTTTTTGAAAGTACATGGAAAGTCTACTCCAGGCTTAAAGGGCAGTTTGGTGCCTAATTTTATTCTGCTTAAGTCTGGCTTGAGCCTGTTTAATGGCAAATGGCTCACCTTTTGCTTGAACAAGAAGAGTTGGAATTTGTTAAGAAAGGTTGGCTTATTCTTGTTCAGCAGTAGCTTTCTAAGCCCTTACAAGTGCTAGTTGAGCTTCCAGTTGGGCCTCTTCTGTTGTGAGGTTGGCAAGTTGAATGATGATGGCCTGTGATCTGTTGGAGGCCTTAGTCAGAGCAGTGACTGCCTTTTTCATTTGATCTATTTGAGTTTCAGTAGTTTTTGGCTTAGAGTGAAATTGATTGATAGCTGCCAGGTATTGTGGAAGTTCTGAAGAGAAAGTTCCGGGAAGCTTACACTTGGTTTAGGCTAAAGAGTTGAGGCACTAGAGGTGCAATGGCTTTCAGGCAGTCAGTCAAGATTGTGGTTTGAGAAAGAGCCAGATCATCCAAGGGTTGGTCGAGTAAGTTGAAGAATTGATCCACCAAGTTTTGGTCTTCACCAATCAGTTGTTTTACTCTTTCTTCGACAGAAAGATTGGCAATAGTTTCTTGTACAACAAAAATGCCAATAAGCCAGCCATTAATTGTGGAAGGAGAGACAACTGCGGCATGTGACAATAATAAAGTGAATTTAGCAATTAGTGTAAATTTAAAAGAACAAAAAATGACATACAATGTAAAATAGAAAGTAGTTTGAGGTGTTGTTACTTCTGTCGAAGGTATGGTGACAGCTCTAATGTGGGGAGGGATGGAGACAGTCAAGGTGAAGGATTTTGGGTTGGTGTGGTTTGCACCCCCATTTCAACAGTCAATAATATCTGAGAAGATATAATGGTCTTGCAAGATAGTATAAAGAGAGATTATTACGCTACATAAAAAATATGAAAAAAATAAAGTGTATATTTGTGAGAAAATATTACCTATATTGGTAATGTCTGAGTATTAGAAGTATTGGTGGCTAGAACATCTGGATTTGGGTCTCTGATCGGACCATGAATGTGAGAAGGTTGAGCCCCCATTCCTTGACTCATAGGAATATTAGTATGGACTGGTAAGGGGACATCTACTGGTGAAGGTGAATGGAATAAAGGTGCTTGGATAGAGGTAATGGAGGAGTGAATAGGTTGTGTAAGCACCTCATGAGGAGTTCTCATGTCACTAGAAGTTGATTCATTGTCCAGTACCTCAGTGTTTGCTCTGTCAGCCTCATTTCCTTGGTTGTAAAATAAAACATGACTGTCTTAATGAATGTTATCATTTTGTTCATAGACAGGGTCATGGACAGGGGAACTTCCGTTGACAAGAGCTATATAGCTGTCAGGGTTGTCGGTTAAGTCAATGAGAGTCTCTCTGACATGGCCCAAGTCAGCTGGAGTTTTTCTGGTATGGTCAAGGTTTTTTGATTCTTCTGAGGAGGAAGAGGCCACTCCAGGGAAATTGATGACTTCATTTGTCCCATGGCGCACCCTTCTAAGAGGGAAGGCCATAAAGTCTCCTAAAACTATTCCCTGAGGAATATCAGACATAATTTGGGCTAGTTCAGGGGTCAATTCTCTTAGGCCTGCTCTCTCTTGACCAATTTGTTCTTCATGATAGGGATGTTGGTGCTCTGAGTTTGGTTGAGGAAAGGGCAATTTGGTCTGGACTTCAAACATAGAAGGGGGATTGATCTGAGTCTCAGGCAACTCTTTATTCTTAGGCAAAAAAAAGGGGTAGATTGGTTTGGGTTCCAAGCAACTCCTTATAAGAAGGAGATGTAGCTGGAGAGAGAATTCTTCTCCTCTTGTATGTCTGAAAGAGAGGAAAGAATGTGGAAAAGAGTGTTAGTACATTAAACATAATGTATAGTGGTTTGGCAAAAGCTTGAGTGAAAGTTATGCCATTATAGGAAGCGAAGAAGAACTACTATAAGAGAAAGAGGCTGGTGTAACAAGAGTAGTGGTTTGAGGAAGAACTAGTTGTTCTTGTCTTCTTTTTGACCTCCTCTCAAGGGTTGTACTTCTCTCTAATTGTGACTGAGAGAACAAAATTTCTTGAATTTCCTCTTGTCTATTCTTAGTCCTCCTTTCAATCTCAACACCTTGATTGTAAGGTGTGAACCGTTCACAGCTAGTGGTGTTCAAAGGATTGCCTTTGGGTTTCTTTGGTGGGTTCATTGGAGCCTTGCCTTTGTCTCTAGGGGCTAGAGCAGCCTGGGTAGGCATCTCTATGGCCAAAGGAGTGGCTTTGACAGCAGACTTGGCTGCATGAGAAATGTGGCAAGTCAGTACCATTACACACCCAATGAAAGCAATTTTAATAATAGGTATAAGTAAAAGACAGCACAAGTGTTTACCAATGCTCATTTTCACTTATTTCCTATTGTCAGGATGCACATTCCAGAGGCAGACTTGAACTTCTTTGTCAAAAATTAATGCACTCATGAGAAGCCACCATTCTTTGAATCTTGTAGTGAGGTAAGTTGTGGTGTTGCAGTAGTAGAAGCTAAATTGATCAAATAATTTTTGATTCTCAGCTAAGAGAGCTTCCACATCTGAATGGTCTTTAAATTGAAGTCTGATCTGAACTTGTTCATGAATTGTAGGGTGGAAATAGGGGCAAGGTACAACTTGATATAAACCCATTTGCCTAGCCCATTGGCAAGGGCTGTAGCTCTCAAAGCTGTAGTTTGAGAGTCTACTGGTGGAGATAGACCCTCCCACCGAAATGTATCTGGAAGTAAGGATTTGAGCCCAAAAGCTTCTTTGTTTTTGTCTCCAGTCATTATCTAGGGTATGGGGCTCAACATTAATATATGTGAGTCTAGATGAAGTAAAATGGAAATAGGGGCGAGGTACAGCTTGATATAAACCCTTTAGCCTAGCTCATTAGCAAAGGTTGTAGCTCTTAAAGCTGCAGTTTGAGAGTCTACTGGTGGAGATAGACCCTCCCACTAGAATGTATCTAGAAGTAAGGATTTGAGCCCAAAAGCTTATATGTTTTTGTCTCCAGTCATCATCTAGGGTATGGGGCTCAGCATTAATATATGTGAGTCTGGATGAAGTAAAATGGAAATGTTGGAACGGGATGAAAAGTTAAGGATCCCTGCCAATAGGTAGTTCATAGAGAGTGGTGAACACCTTAGTGAAGGAATTAAAGGTAGTTGGTCTAAAAGAAAATTCAGTAGAGCTTTCATAGGGAGAAAGATATAGAGTTTAAGTGGTGGGCCTGACTTTAGGGAAATAGGGCATAAAGCCAAGCTTGGAAAAGCCAGAAGGGACCACTACAATTATGATCGATCTCCTTATCAACTAAAGAAAAAAGGCCTCTGTATAGGGAGCCTAATAAGAAAGGAGCAAAGGCCAATTCTATGCCCTCTTGAATACAGGTAGCAAGAGCTAAGTATTCTTTAGTAATTTTAAAACCAGGGACACATAAAAAATGTTGAGACAACCACAATAAGTAAAAAGTTGTTCTCTCTTCATTTATGGGTTTAAGTCCAAACTTTTGATACTTAGTCTGGAATTTTCCATAACTAAGTGTAGACACCTCATTTTTGACCGACTTTAAGACTCAGACGTCATCGATTGAGCGCTTGGTGATTGTGCATGTTGTGCTCGTTTCGAGTTTCCGGAGTTTTGGCTGAGAGCTTTACCTTCGGACCTCTGAACTCTTTGTGCTTTGGCTCGGTTTGTGGACCAAGCCTTGTTTCTCTTCCTTGGAGGGAGGGAGTGGTCTGGTAGACCATCTCTTTGTGGTCGTAGACAACTTTTCCCGTTTGGAGACTAGTTTTCGGTTTTCGAAGCCTTCGGTCGCGCCGCTTTGTCTCGGGACCGCTTAACGTTCTCTGTTTGGTGTGGTTTTTGAACCACACCTTGTTTCCTCTGCCTAGAGGGACACTGTGGTCCGGGAGACCACTTTTGGTGCTTATAGACTAGTTTTCGAGGCTTCCGGCTGTGCGCTTTGCCTCCCGAACTTTTGTCTTGCATCCGTTTTGGTTTGTTTTTGGTACAAACCTTGTTTTCCTTGTTTGGAAGGTGGTACAAGGGTGGGAGACTAGTATTTTCCCTTGGAGACCACTTTTCTTCCCGCCAGCCAGTTTTATTTTTAGACAACTAGTCTCCTTGGTCTTTGGGCCACCTTTTCTAGTCAGCCACCCCACCCCTAGCTTGTTTTCAGTGTGCTGATCATCTCCCACCATGGCCGACCACTTGTTGTCTTGGGAGACCACTTGTGGTGGTCGGCCGACCACTTCAAGTGGTCGGCTGCTTTTTGACACCTTTTTGGAGATATTTTTTTCCAGCTGGCACAGCTAGAGGGCACTGAAGCCATCCTTTATACACGTGTATGGAGGGATGGCTTTGAACCTTAGCTTCTTCAAGAAGCTTTGCTTTTGGTTCTCTATATAAGAGAACCACCTCCTCCCTCCACTAGGTTCAGAAATTGGAGGTTTGAGTTATACATATAGCCTTGTATCTATATCTCCTTGTTTGTTCTTATTTTTGTGCCTTAAAGTGTAGTTTTGTCTCACTTTTGTACACAAACACACACTTAAACACCATACTCTTGGAGCTGAGGTCCCTTGAAGTTGTTTTTGAGGTTCTTGGACTGGTTTGAGCTTAAAATGTGTACTGGAGTTGCAGTCTTGAAGAGGTTCTACAAGGGTGAGCTTTTAACCTTTTAAACCCCCATTTTTGCTAAAGCTTTTAGACCTACTTGCATGCTGTTTTTGCTTTGACTTTCTACTACAAAAAGTTCTGTATTTTAGTGCTTAAGATCTTTGTTTAAAGTCACTTTTGCACTTGGGGTTGTTTACCCCCTCTTAGGCCTTGTTTGGCCTTACTTTTGTGCCTTCTTTGTGAGTCTTTGGGACCACCTTGTTTTGGCCTTCTCACCACTGAAACTCAAAGGAATTTCAGTGGTGGGAAGGGTGCTTTGAGGTCCTAAATAGGAGAGGGTCATCCCCTCTCCTTGTGTCTTCAATACTTATCTTGAATGCCTCATGTGTGAGCATGTTTGTTAAGCTTATGTTGGCCATATCTTAGCATGTATTTGTGGTTATTTTGCTGTGGCATACCACTGTTTTTACTCGGTTTTGTCACTCTATGCATGCCTAATACACTTATAGTGTAAATCACATAAATTAGCTTTGTATGCTTCATGAAGTAGCATGTCATTCTAGCTTATTTTGTTTCTATTTCAGCATGTTTTTGGTGATGTTTTGCCATGCCATGACTCTATTTTGGGTGGGTTTGATGGTCCCTTGCATGCCTCATGCACTTGTAGTGCAATTCCATAAAATAGCCTAGTGTGTCTCATGCTTTAACATGTCATTCTAGCATGCTTTTGGCTTAACTTAAAGAAGTTTTTGTCCATGTTTTAACATGCTTTAGCTCTGATTTTGGTTTTTTTGGCCATGTATGCCTTGCTTTGTATAACCAAGGTTCAATCTAGCTTGTTAGCCTTGTGCATCAAGTCTACTAGCATGCTTTACTTGGCCTATTTGAATGATTTGGCATCATTTCATATGTGATTTCAGTCCATGTTTCATGCTCATGCACTTGCATCTTTCACTCATTTAATGCGTTAGAGGGTTTGCCCCTTTATGCCTTAACATGAATCATTGCGTATGCCTTCATGCCTTAGCTTGCGAGCCATCATTTCAATGTGTTTTTGGAGTTATCTTGCCATGATATAACTCTGATTTTGTTGATTAAGTCATCTCATGCTTGGTCTTAATAGGTGTAGTGTCATCCACCTTATTTGCCTTGTATGCATCATGCCTTATGTCTTTCATGTTAGCTTGTTTTGACTTCCTTCCATGCATGTTTTAGACTCATTTTGACATGTTCTAGGACTATTTTGGGTTGCCTTGGTCACATGCTTCATGCTTTGTATAGCTGTAGTGCAATTGGCCTTGCTAGCTTGGTGTGTTCAACGATCCATCAAATTTTGACGCCGTTGCCGGGGATTTCTGGCGAAATTAGTTAATTTAAAGTAACATTCTTATTTTAATTTTTAGTTTAGGATTTTATGCTTTCGTGTTGTTAAGTGTGCAGAGCGTTTGAAATTGGAGCTATCACCGAAGTGCAAGCGGTGCACAACCGAGCTTTAAAAAAAAAAAAAAAAAAACCACAGCACTAAAGTGCGTAAACAAAAGCAAACACTCGCAAGCAAAGCACCAAAGTGCTAAAAAGCAAGACGAAGCTCAATTAGAGGTTGGAGACAATGTCTACATGTCAAGCACCCGCAAGGCGAGTAAAGTGTTTTCGTTAAATCGCTGTGAGTATTTCTCATTTTGGTATTTTGCTTTCATAACTTAGTGCACAGAGTCGGAACTTTTTGTGTGTGTGTGGGTACTGTATGAACGGGCGTCGTTCTTGTCACCCTGAATTGTGGAGTTTGGACCTTGAACTAGAAAGGACTCTTCGGAGACTTAGGGCCTCTGCCCGTGTTCCTAGGCTTGAGTATTCATATTCATACATTGAGCCATTAGAGATGGCAGATTCAAATGTCCCAAATGTGCCTAACCGGACCCTTAAGGATTATTTCACACCCACTGCATATACATCACCGTCATGTATCCAATTACCCAACACCACTGCTGCTCATTATGAGATTAAGTCCAACACCATACAAATGCTTCCATCATTCCATGGACTAACTCATGATGATCCTTACAAACATTTGAATGAATTTCTGAAAATTTGCTCGACAGTGAGGATCCAGAATTTCACAAATGAGGCCTTAATGTTGCGATTGTTTCTATTCTCATTAAAGGATAAAGCCAAACACTGGCTGAATTCCTTACCTGCTAATTCAATCACAACTTGGGATCAATTACAACAACGGTTCTTGGAGAAGTACTTTCCCATAGGTAAAACCAACCAACTTAGGCGAGCCATCACAAACTTTGCTCAAATAGATGGCGAGCAATTCCATGAGACGTGAGAAAGACTTCGAGACCTTCTCCAACAGTGTCCCCATCACCAAGTGCCTGATTGGCAACTTGTTTAAACATTTAATTATGGCTTAACTGAGCCACACCGCCAAATGGTAGACTCACCCTGTGGTGGGACATTCATGTCCAAAAATGATGCCGAGGCATGGCAATTGTTTGAGAACCTAAGTGATAATTCCTTCACTATGCCTCTGCAGCCCGGCAAGTTCGGCAACCAGTAGTTAGAGCCCCGAAAAGAAGGGGCATTTATAAGGTCGGGCAAAATCTAGAGTTAGCCCAACAAGTAGAGGCACTGTCCCACAAAATGGACCAATTATTAGCTGCGGGACATGCCCCTACCTAGCAAGATCAGCCTTAATTTCATAAGGCATGTGTTATATGTGCGAGCCCTGCTCATGACTTGAGTGAGTGCCCTTCGGCATCACAATTTTCGGAGTTAGTCCAAGAGCATGTGAATGCGGCTCAAGGATTCTCCAACTTGGGTAATGATCTATACTTCAACACATACAATCCGGGATGGAGAAATCACCCTAATTTTTCATGGAGATCCCATTCACAAGGCACTTCTTACAATCCTCCACCACCAAGGCAGAATTTCAATAATTTTGCCAACCAATCATCCTACCGACCACCGCAACCTTATCGACCCCCACAACCGTACCGGCAACCACAACCCCCACCTGTTCCTCAGGGCAACTCTGCCTTTGAGACTTAGGTGTTGGAAGTTCTCTCAGAACTTAAGGGGTTAGCACTAGTAGTTCACTCCCACACTCACTCTATTGCTAAGCTAGAGGCCCAATTGGGGCAAATGGCTAACGACATGAATCGAAGAGAGGAGGGAAAATTACCAAGTCAAACTGTGGCCAACCCTAAGGGACAATACGGGGCAGAGAGTTCGGGTGGGAATGGAAAGCACCATGAGCAGGTGCAAGCAGTGATTAGTTTGAGAAGTGGGAGGGAGTTAGAACCTCAGTCAGTTGCGTCTGATGTAACTAGAGCTAAGAAGGGTGACCACGGTGGTACACCCAATGAGAACAAGGGTGAGGGGGAAACACTTAAGAGGGATGACTTAGTCCCTAACACTTTACATGAGCCCAAGGCACCATATGTGCCTAAGGCACCCTTTCCCCAATGCCTTGATACACCGTCCCCTTTTAATAAGAAGGCGGCATCTATGGAAGCAATGATGGAGGTCTTTAAACAGGTAAAAATCAACCTCTCCCTGTTGGAGGCGATTAAGCAAGTACCCTCCTATGCCAAATTTCTGAAGGATCTTTGTACGCAAAAGCATAAATCTAGGACACACGTGTCCCAAAAGGTCTTACTCACGGAACAAGTAAGCTGCATCTTGTTGAATGACACACATCCTAAGCTTAAGGACCCAGGTGCCCCAACAATTGCATGCATTATAGGGGACCATTTCATTGATAGGGCCTTGTTAGATTTAGGGACTAGTGTCAACTTGTTGTCGTACTCTGTGTATAAGGAATTTGGGCTTGGCGAGTTGAAGCCCACTACTGTCACTCTTCAGTTGGCTGACTGGTCCCTCAAAGTGCCACGTGGCATGATTGAGGATGTGCTAGTGAAGGTCGATAGGTTTTATTTTCTTGTCGATTTTTTGGTTTTAGATATGGAACCGGTAGCCAGTTCTAGGAAACAAATCCCAGTAATCTTAGGTCGACCTTTCTTGGCTACGGCCAATGCATGCATTAATTGTCGGACTGGGGTTATGGAAGTTTCATTTGGTAACATGCAAGTGAAACTTAATGTTTTCCAAGCATCCCAACAACCCCATGAGAGAGAGGAGTGCTTATTTGTGGATGTTGTGGATGAGGTTATGGAGGAAGTTTTGCCCTCCACATGCATTATATACACCTAGAGGAGGACACCAAACCTTCTCGTGAAATGCAACGGAGACTAAATCCTAATATGAAAGAGGTGGTGAAAAAGGAGGTATTGAAATTGTTGGATGCTGGTATTATATACCCCAGCTCGAATAGCAAATGGGTGAGTCCCACACAAGTGGTGCCCAAGAAATCGGGCATCACTGTTGTTGAGAATGAGAGAGGAGAGTTAGTCCCCACACGAACCACTACTGGGTGGCGAGTGTGCATTGATTATAGGAGTCTGAATTCCTCGACTAGGAAGGATCATTTTCCCTTACCTTTTATTGACCAGATCCTAGAGCGGTTAGCGGGGTAGGGTTTCTACTGTTTTCTTGATGGTTATTCGGGGTATAATCAAGTCCCGGTGTACCCTGATGACCAGGAAAAGACCACATTCACATGCCCTTTTGGCACTTTTGCTTACAAGCGCATGCCCTTTGGGCTATGTAATGCACCGGGGACTTTTCAACGATGTATGATGGCCATTTTCTCCGATATGGTGGAGAAATTCTTAGAGGTTTTCATGGATGATTTTTCGGTATTTGGACTGTCTTTTGAGGAATGCCTTAGGAACTTGACTAGAGTGTTGGAACGATGCATTGAGGGAAACCTAATTTTGAGTTGGGAAAAGAGCCATTTTATGGTTCGTGAGGGTATAGTGTTGGGACACATTGTGTTCCCTTGAGGTATAGAGGTAGACAAGGCTAAGGTTGATCTCATTGCAGGCCTTCCTCCACCCAATTCCGTGCGTCAAATTAGGTCTTTCTTAGGGCATGCAGGTTTTTACCGTAGGTTCATCAAAGACTTTAGTAAGATATCACGTCCTTTGTGTAGTTTACTGGTTAAGGACGTGCCTTTTATCTTTGATGAGGCATGCTTAAAGGTATTTGAAACACTAAGAATGGCCCTGACCACCGCCCCAATCATGAAATCACCAGATTGGTCGCTTCCCTTTGAAATCATGTGTGATGCCTCCGATTATGCTGTCTGGGCTGTGTTGGGCCAAAGGGTCAATAAGGCACCATTTGCTATATACTATGCTAGTCGCACTCTCTCGGACGCACAATTGAACTATACTACCACTGAGAAAGAGTTGCAAGCTGTGGTCTTTGCCTTAGATAAGTTTCGGTCCTATTTTCTAGGTTCCAAGGTCATAGTCTTCACTGATCATGCCGCTTTGTAGGGCTGGGCATAGGGTCATCCGACCCGCCCAAACCGCCCTATCCGATCCGAACTGCACGCATGTGGGCGGTTTCGCAAACACATTAGGGTAGGGTGCGGTTTGGATTTTATATAAATTTCGGATTGCGGGCGGGTTGCGGGTTTGACCCGCACCCGCGCCAACCCGCCCGCATTAAATTATTATTATTATTTTTTTTCCCCCCTCTTTCAAATCTAACCGTCCATCTCTCACTCACCGAAAACAGACAAAACAAAAGAAAAAAAAAAAAACCCTAATCTAATCGGCTCCCTCACTCTCATCTCAACGTCACTGTGTCTCTCTTTCTCACTCTCTTCTCTCGTTTCTGCACCGATCACTCTCTTTCTTATCTCATCGCGCCGATCATCATCGCATAGCCGATCTACTTCACAGGTGAACTCTCTCTCTCAATCTCTGTCTCTCTCTCTCTTCCGATCGTTGATTTTTTTTGTTATATATATATATATAATATATCAGATGTATATCTCTCTTCTGATCTGATTTGATCTGATCTGTCTCCCTCACTCTCTCATCTCATCAGTCTCACATTCACTCTCTGGTTTTGCATCTCTGCAACCGATCGACTCACACACAGGTAAACCACTCTCTCTCTCTCTCTCTCTCTCTCTCCTTCCTTGGTCTCTCATCTCTGATTTTTTGTGGACCAACAGATCTGATTTTTGTTGTGGACCAACAGATCTGATTCGGAATCTGTGTTTGTTTTGTTTGTTTTGTTTGATCTTAGTTGTGTTAAATATGTGTCGAATCTGTAATGTGTTGATCTTAGTTGTGTTTGTTCTTAAGAAATTTGTAATTTGAAATAGCAGAGAACCTTTGTAATTTGAAGAAGCAAGAAGCAGATTGGATTTTGAAAATTGATATAGTAGAACAGGGAGACAAATTGGTGGTGAGTTTCTTTTTAAATTTGATTATTCGATTATATATGAAATTCCTTTTTTTTTTCTTTGTTTGGTAAGCCTTCTTTTATTATTTCTGGTAATATTCATGAATCGAACTTGGAAGTATCATGTTCTTCATAGATGACATCATGGAATGTTAGTATATTCGGCAAAATTGTAGTCTGTGGACAACTTTAACATTTTGGAGTTAGAAAACAAGGATTCGTGTGTCATGTTGTTGCCATGTAGAAAAAGCAAAGTCATATAGTACTGCTTTGCTAATGTCCAAAAAGCCTATGCAAAATTTAGGTAGAACTTAACTTATTTAATGCTTAACAAAGTTTCTTACTTCAGTTTTGTCCTTGTTTAGCTTGTTGAACAAGACTCATGGGGTACTCTGATACTGATGTTGCAGAATATCTATACCAAAAGAAGCCTCAGATTGATTCATTGACTCATTTCTTCTACAATGACCTTAGTAAAGCATGCAGTGTAAAGCCACCACCAGTTCCTAAGGTGACTACTGCATTGTGATACTCAAGTTAATCCTTTTATGTATTGAATTTAACTTTCTTGTAGAGCATATTTTGTACATTAACGTAGAGCATCAAACATTGTCCTGAAAAAAAAGTTCAATCCGCAACCCGCCCGCAACCGCCCGCACATCCGCGAACCCTATCCGCACAAACCGCAAACCGCATTGTGGGCGGTTGCGGGTTGACTTTTTCCAAAACCGCATAGATGCGGGCGGGTCCAAACCGAACCACAAACCGTCCCAAACCGAACCGCGGACACCCCTACCGCTTTGCGGTATTTACTATCAAAGAAAGAGACCAAACCTAGGTTAATTAGATGGATTTTGTTGCTTCAGGAATTTGACCTAGAGATCCGAGATAAGAAAGGATCTGAGAATGTGGTGGCGGATCACCTCTCCCGAATCCTCGTTGAGTATAATAGTGACCCTCTTATTTTGCATGATTCGTTTCCGGACGAACAACTCCTTGAGCTTTCACTTGCACATATTGTGAATTACTTGGCCATTGGGCAAATTTCGCAAAATTGATCTAAACAAGACAAAGACCGATTCTTTTCACAGGTCAGGTATTATTTTTGGGAGGATCCGGAGTTGTTTAAATATTACGCCGACCAAGTGATTCAACGGTGTGTGCCGGAGAGTGAGGTGCATCGCATTCTCACATTTTGTCATTCTTCTGCATGTGGCGGTCATTTTAGTGGGCATAAAACGGCCGCCAAGATTTTACAGAGCGGGTTTTATTGGCCCACAATTTTTAAAGATGTCCATCAATTTTGTAGAACTTATTTGCGTTGTCAGCAAATGGGTTCGATATCTCAGCGTGACATGATGCCAATGTCCCATATTCTTGTGGTAGAGATATTTGATATTTGGGGGATTGATTTTATGGGACCTTTCCCGTCGTCATTCAGGTTTGAGTATATTCTCTTGGCAGTCGATTATGTGTCTAAGTGGGTGGAGGCGATAGCTACCCGAATAAACGATCATAGAGTTGTAATCAAATTCTTGCATGAAAACATCTTTAGTCGTTTTGGGTTTCCTAGAATTATAATAAGTGATCAGGGTACGCATTTTTGTAACTGGTTCTTTGAGTCTGTGGTCAAGAAATACTCTATCACTCATAAAGTTGGCACTCCATACCACCTCAAACTAGTGGCCAAGTAGAAGTCTCAAATAGGGAGGTAAAGCACATAATAGAGAAAACGGTGAGGCCAGATAGGAAAGATTGGTCATAACGGTTGATTGATGCATTATGGGATTACCGCACTGCTTATAAGACACCTATTAGGATGTCACCATATAGGGCAGTGTTTGGCAAAGCTTGCCATCTCCCGGTTGAACTTGAGCACCGAGCATTGTGGGCCATAAAGAAATTTAACTTCGATATGGCCGCGGCTGGGCTCCACCGGAAATTGAAACTCAATGAGTTTGAGGAAATTCGGAATGGCGCATATGAGAGTTCGAGAGTTTTTAAAGCTCGAACTAAAGAATTCCATGACAAGCACATTAATAGAAAATCCTTTGAACTCGGCCAAAAAGTATGGCTTTTTAATTCAAAATTGAGACTCTTTCCGGGTAAGCTAAGATCAAGATGGGATGGTCCCTTTGTGGTTGTTGAGGCATTTATTCATGGCGCCGTTGAGGTGCAAGATCCAAAGACTGGCCACACTTTCAAAGTGAATGGCCAAAGACTAAAGCCATATATAGAGGGGATTGGGAATGGGGAGATGATTGAGTCCATTGCTTTGATGGACCCTTTTTACTATGATTGATAGATTGATTTCTTGTTCTCTTTTCTTTCCCTTCTATTCTATTACGCTTTTCTTTGTTCTTGTTGTGCTTTATTTGCGTCTAGGAGACTTTAAATCCTCTAAAGGTGTAATTCCTTTGGTGTTAGCTATGCTCGAACGGCATCTGACGGTCTGGTATAGCCACCTAAACGTGTTTGTAGTGAGTTCCTAGGAGACCAACTAAGACGGTAGAAATTAGAGTTCGAATGGCAAAGCCTAAAACACAAAGGTTTGGAATTTTCGAGACTAGAGTTTGGTTTAAATACCCAGGGGTGTGGAGATTGCTTCAAAACTACCCCGGCTTGAACTCTGTATGGTAGCCCCATAGGTTGAGGTAGCTTTATGCGCCTAGATTCTGGATACCGAATCAACCTAGTCTGTCACCCTGTTGGAGAATAGGGAAAGTTACAAATACAGTTAGGGAGAAAAGTAGTACCCATGTTTTTCGTGTGAAGATTATACCCTTGTTAGGCATTCCGATATTTTCCAAAGTGCTATATTTATTTCAGATGTCAAATGAAGGTAGAAATGGTTTAGCATGCTTTGTGTTGTACTCGTTTTTAATTTCTTTTCTTTAACCTTTTCTAAAATTAAAAAAAATAAAAAAAATAATAAAAAAAAATGTTATTTTTGTTAAATGTTGTATTCAGTCAATTCAAAAAAATAAAAAAAAAATCCCGCACGTGCGGCACAACCCACGCACATGCGGCGCAATTCCACAATCAAAAGTTGCACACTGCTTTAAAAGCAGGTGCGGAGGGGCCGTGCGTCAACCAAGCCGCACGTGCAGCCTGGGCCTCGCACGTGTGGAACGTCGTGTTTCCTAAAATAAAAATAAATAAATAATAAAAATAAATAAATAAATAAATAAAAATAAAAAATAAAAAATAAAATCTGTTTAGTTGTTTTTTTATTTTATTTTATTTTTATTAATTAATTCTTTGCTAGTTTAGGTTGTTTGAATAGTTTAGTTCTGTTTGTTTAATTATTCAGTCATTAGTTAGGAAAAAAAAAAGGTTTAGTTTAGTTTATTTTATTCTTTAGTTTAGTTTATTTTATCGTTTAGTTAGTTTATTTTATTCTATAGTTTCATTTATAGTTTATTTTATTTTAGTTTCTGTTATTTTATTTTCTTCGTTCATTTTTTACTTGATAGTTTAAGTTGTTTAAATAGTTTAGTTGTGTTAGTTTAATTATTTAGTCATTGGTTATTTAGTTTATTTCCTTTATTTTATATTTCTTCCCAAAAAAAAAAAAAAAAAGAACAAAAGAACAAAAAAAAAAAAAAAAAAAAAAAAAACCTACAACTGAGAATTACATGTGGTTTATTGGTAGGCAAACTTGTGCTTTCATATTTTACTTTATTTTCATGATTGGTTCCACGGGTTTGTGTCTATTTGCTTTTGGTGTGTGCAGGATATGAGTCGACGTGTATCTGCTCGGGCCTCCAAAAAGGCCAGAGGTTCCACCTCTTCGGCGCCACCATCGCTACCGTCACCACCATCCTCGCCACCACCACTGGGTGACTTGCCACGGCCGGAGTGGGCTTCACGCCCTTTTCACAAGCTCATGCAATTCAACATTTCATATTTTCTACATGACCTAGCCATTTCTTGGGCCGTTGAGCAGCTCTAACTCCGGCAACAGTTGGGCATTTGCACTGTGACAGCGCCCACTTATCCTCGTCTGGTACGACTTTTCTACCATAACCTATGTGAGTCACTCACCAAGCCCGGGCTGCTGCCCACCATTGATGGCTATCTCGTTAGCATCACCGAATCTATGATTGCTGACGCGTTAGCGTTTTTCGCCATGCCAGACTATCAGCCCTTCCCGAAAGTTGAGGATTGACAACCCATACATAGCCTCATCCAGCAATACTTCCCGGGGGCCCACGGTGACCCCAGTTTCACATGCTTGCGGCGAAGCAAGCTGCCTAGCCGCTTGTTATTCATTGATTCCGTGGTCCATAAGAATGTCCTTCTACTTGGGTATAGAGCTGAGTGCCGTTTGGAGTTTGTTCGGGTTTTACACGGTTATCATCATGGCTATCAGGTCTCGCTTGAGCATATCATCTGGATGCTTTTACGAAAATTTCTACGAGAGGCAGTTCGGCCTGAACCTATGCAGAACCTGACTTGGCCACTGCCATTTGCCAATTTGTTGACACTTGTGTTTGAGCTGAACGGCCTCCCCATTACTGAGAATGAGGAGATTGATAGAGCGTATCCGACTTTTGGCCAGCGGGAATGGCCGCATAGTGTATCTCGCATCCCGCAGCAGGTTGGTGCCCCAGTTGATGAGGCCTAGGACCCCGTACATGACCACCCACCTCATCCTGTTCCCCCCGTGCCTCTCCAAGGGGACCCACTCTACATGACTCGCGAGGAGTACTTACAGCTTCAACACTCTGTGGATCAGGTCCACAGTACTCTTCGTGATCACCACCAGAGTCTCATGAAGTTGTGCATGGATTTTCAGGCGTATCAAGACTATTCTCAGGCGACATTCGACCAGCTCCACGCCCGCTAGCTCGACATCCAGCAACGGGTGCAGGATGAAGCCTTTGAGACGCGATCTTTGATGCAAGCCTTGTTTGCCCAGCATTTCCTGCCACCACTGCCACCGGCTTCTCCGTAGTACCCACTGTATATTACTTTATCTCTTTTATTTTTATTTTTATTTCTTTTCAGTTATTTCCTCTTCTCGAAAAAAAAAAAAAAAAAAGGGAAGAAGAAGTTGAGTGTATGTGTGTTACTATATGCCTACCTGGATGTGCACCTACAATCTCTAGTAATCTTCTCTCATTTCTCTTTACTTTTCCATTGAGGACAATGTCATATTCAAGTTGGGGGATGAGGGTTGTATTTTCTTTTGTGCATTCCTATTTGGCTCAATCATTCATGCTTATACCTGTTTCAATTGATTGCATTACTTCACTTGATGTGACTTGTTGGTAGTAGGGTGATGATATTTGTATATGTTAATTGGGGAGCATAGTAAACTTGTATGAAAACGATTTATTGGGTAGATACTTGCATGTGATGTTTGCACTAGGGAGTCGTTTGTGCTTGTGGTATTGGTACACTTGTCATAAGTATGCCTTAATTCACATGAACACACTTTCATAGCGGTGACCTCTTTATTATAATCCCTGGTGTACATCATTGATAATAGCTAGGTTGTAGAAAAGAATAAATGAGGAGCTAAGATTCTCTTCCAAAAAAAAAAAAAAAAAATACACTTGACTTGTTTGAGTTTATAGCCTTTTTAACTCGAGTTATTAAGCCCGTAAGGGTGTCTTTACACCTAGTGCCCTAAAACCGTCTGGTTTGGGAGTCATTGGCCCAATACTTGCGACATGGGTTAATTAGAAAGCTTAAAGAACTTGGACATTTCACAGTTAAGGAAAAAATAAGGAGAATGACTTGTTCGGATTCGTATCTTTTTCAACTCGAGTTATTAAGCCCATAGGGGAGTCTCTACACCTAGTGCCCTAAAACCATCTGGTTTAGGAGTTATTGGCCCAATACTTGCTACATGGGTTGATTAGAAAGCTTAATGGATCAGAACATTGCACTATCATTCACAAAAAAAAAAAAAAAAAAAAAAACTTGAGAATCTTGGCTGCAACAGGTTAGTTTTTCTGTATATGTTGGGTGTTATTATGAGTTACACTGGGCTATTATAGTGGACATTTAACTAATATGGAGATTGCACTTTACACCAAAGGTATTGATGATTTGTCCACTAGCATGCACAAGTACAGGGGACTTTACTTTTGTATTAACTGAATTGTGATTTTGACTCAATAGGTTCCTTCATGCTTGTCCACTGTGCCTTTAATGACTCATTATGTTTTAATATCACACTGTAGTGGCACATAAGTTGATTGCTAGGTGGAGTAGTGTGGTTAATTATTGGGCGTATATGAATATGAAAATGTTTGTGGGTATTATTTCTGGAAACCCTCACGAGACTTTACTCGTCCACTTGAGGTAACTTTGTGGTTTAAAGGCTTGTTGCATATGCTAAATGCAACCGTTTTCCCACAAAAGAGAAAATAGCTAGATTTTGTTTAATTTTATTTATTTATTTATTTTTATCACTTGCTTGAGGCTTAGCAAGTTATAAGTGGGGGATGTGATTAAGGCCGAATTATACATCATTGAGGCTGTTAATTAGGATCTCTTAACTTCATTTGCTTGTCAAAATGTATACTTTATGTGTGTTGAATGTCAATCAGGTTGTACATAGTCGGAGCATAAAATGGGCAAGAAGACAGAATTTGGAGAGAGTTGACTTTCCCGCACGTGCGTTGACTTTTTTTGAAAAAACGTGCCAAATGTTTTAAACCTGTTTGGAAAGACACCAGAAGTATAAATAGGCAAGAAAAATGCTGGATTAGGGTTCGAAAGTTGTTTTGTCAAGAAATGGAGGGTAGGGTTTGAAAAGATGAGGAACTTGAAGCTTCAAGCATGTCTTCCATGGTGACTTCTTCTCCATCTACCCCCATTCCACTCCTCCATGAGTGGCTAGTCTCCTTTTCTAGGGTTTTGATGAAACCCTAGCCATGTAATAGGTTTTTCTTTTTGATTTTCAATTATGTAAAGGTTTGAACACTTGTATAGTGTTTTAGAAGTTTCATATATATATTTTTCATTATTTCTTCAAATATTCGACTTTCTGTGATTGTTGAATGTTTTCCATACAAGAGTTTTCTATTCTTTCACATTCAAGGTATGAGACGAATCATACTACGAAAGACAAGTCGTATCACTTCCTTAGTTTAGAGTGAACGATTCGTACTACTTAAGATGGTTTGTGCTCGTACATTGAACGTGATGATTTTCTTGTTAAATGCTTTGAACTTGGAGTTACGAAGCATTATTCCGTCGAACCATAACATTATTGTTTTCAATTTGAAAACTCTATTTACGTGACTAGTGGTGGACTCTTCGCCCTAGGTTTTTCCCCAATTCAGTAAATCCATTTTCAGTTATAATTGATAATTTAATTATTTAGTTTAATTTATTCGTTATTAAATTAGGTTATAATCAATCATTCTTTTCATCAAAATTAATTTAGGAATTTATCAATTAAATTAGTTTAATTTCACAATTGTCTCTGTGGATCGATACATGGACTTGCCATTATTCTAAAAGAATTTGGTGTAGTTTAGTGTTTAATTTTGGTGTGTTCAACGACCCATCAACTACAAAGGGATGGAAGTGGATACTAATAAGGCCAGAGCAATTTTGGAGGCAAAACCCCCAACCAACAAAAAAGAGCTGCAAAGTTTTCTTGGAAAAGTAAATTTTTTAAGGAGATTCATAGCCAATTTGGCTAAGAAAACTTTAGCATTCTCTTCTTTGGTGAAAATCAAGTCAGACCATGAGTTTAAGTGGGAGGCATGTCATCAAGAAGCTTTTGATTTACTCAAAAGTTACTTGGCAAACCCTCCAGTGCTTATGCCCCCAATGGCAGGAAAGCCTCTGAAGTTGTATATCTCAGCTTCTGACCTGTCAATTGGTTGTTTATTGGCTCAAGGAAATGATATGGGTCATGAACAAGCCATTTACTACCTTAATAAAAGGTTAAATGATGTTGAGACTAGGTATAACTCTATCGAAAAGCTATGTTTGGCACTTTATTTTGCAGCCATTAAATTGAGGCATTATATGTTGCCCACAGAAGTGATTGTGATAGCACAAACAGATGTTATTAAGTACATGTTGTCTAAACCAATCTTGAGAGGAAGACAAGGAAAGTGGATTTTAGCATTAATTGAATATTGTCTCAAGTATGTGCCACAAAAAGCAGTCAAAGGGCAAGCCTTGGCTGATTTTCTGACAGAACACCCTTGTACATCTGTTGATTTAGATTTATATGAAATCAATACGATGAAGAGTGAACCTTGGAAGTTGATGTTTGATGGTTTAAAGACAGATGAAGGAGTGAGAGTATGTATTGTGTTGATTGCGCCAAATAAGCAAATGTACCAATTTGCATATCAGTTGGAAGCACAACATATTCAATCTTGTAATCAAGCTGAGTATGAAGCTCTGATAATTGGCCTAGAGTTGGCCATAGAGTTCAAAATTAGAAGTCTTCAAGTTTTTGGGGATTCACAGTTGGTCATTAAGCAAGTCTTGGGATAATTCAAGTGTGTAAATGGTGCTTTGGAGGAGTATTTAACTGAGGTTAAATGGTTAATCAGCTTCTTTAACCATGTTACATTCACACACATATATAGATTAGAGAATAAAGAGGCCAATGAGATGGCTCAAGCAGCTTCTGGTTTAAAAATACCTAAGGGAGCTCAGGAAAGGGTGATTCGAATTAAGAGAAGAAACTTTTCTGCACTTAAGAGTAGGTGTAGAAATTTCTTGCCTATTCTTGCTTTGGATGTGATAGAGGAAGATTGGGGATTCCCTTTAATAAAGTACTTGTCGAATCCTAGTGAAGAGAGTAATAGGCAAGTAAGATATCAAGCTCTAAATTATGTTATCATGGGAGATTATTTATTTAGGAAAGCTCATGATGGTTTGACCTTACTTTGTATCGGTAAGTTAGACCAAATGAAAGCCATGGCTGAAGCACATGAAGACATTTGTGGGGCCCATCAGGCTGGTGATAAGATGAGATGGTTGATTAACAGGTATGGCTATTTTTAGCCATCTATCAGAAAAGATTGTATAATGTATGCAAAAAGATGTTAGAATTACCATAAACATGACAATATTCAAAGAGTTCCAACCATAAGTCGTTATTCAGTGGTAAAACCTTTGCCTTTCAAAGGATGAGCCATGGACTTGATAGGGCAAATTTTTTCAGCCTCTTCAAAAGCACATTCTTATTTGCTAATAGCCACTAATTACTTCACCAATTGGGTAGAAGCAGTACCTTTAAAAGTGGTAACACAAACTTAAGTCATTGAATTCTTAAAGAAGAATGTGATCCATAGGTTTGGTTTACCCCAATCCATAACTGTCGATCAAGGCACAGTGTTAAATAGGGATGAGGTTAAAGGGTTTTCCATAGAATATGACATTCAAATATTGAATTCCTCACCCTATTATACTCAAGGAAATAGGCAAGCTGAGGCAACAAACAAGATTGTCAAAAACACTTTGGAAAGGATGATTGAAGACAATCCTAGGGATTGGCATAATCTCCTATCACAAGTGCTTTAGGCTTATAGAAACTTAAAAAGAAATAGCACAGGAACAACTCCATATGAGTTGGTGTATGGACATGATACTGTGCTGCCCCTAGAAGTAACAGTGAGATCCAATTGACTGGCCAGGCATTTGAATATTCCTATGGATGAATATGTAGAAGCCATGTCGATTGAGTTACAAGACTTAGAGGAAAAAAGAATTATGGCCTTTAATCACTTGATAGCTTAGAAAAAGAAAGTTGAGAGAAGCTACAATAAAAAAGTGAAAAGTAAAGTGTTTTCTGAAAAAGAGTTGGTGTGGAGAACCATCTTACCAGAATATGGCAAGTGGTCTCCAAACTGGGAAGGTCCATTTAAAATACATAAGGTTTTTAGAGGAGGAGCTCATCATCTTGCTTCTTTGGAAGGTGAGCCACATAGGAGAGTTACTAATGGTAAATACCTAAAGAAATACTATCTAACTATGTGGGAATGCATGAAAGTCATAAAAGCATAAGAAAGAGCACGTGTAATAAGCCAAGAGAAGCCACAGTAAATATGATAAGTCTTTCATTTAAAAATTGTGCCAAGAGTACAATCAACATAATTACATTTGGCTTAATCTTTTTGAAAGTACATAGAAAGTTTACTCCAGGCTTGAAGGGTAGTTTGGTGCCTAATTTTATTCTGGCTAAGTCTGGCTTGAGCTTGTTTAATGGTACGTAGGCCACTTTCTGCTTGAATAAGAAGAGTTAGAATTTGTTCAGAAATGTTGGCTTGTTCTTGTTCAGCAGCAACTTTCTAAGCCTTCAGAAGTGCTAGCTGAGCTTCCAGTTGGGCCTTTTTTACTGTGAGGTTGGCAAGTTGAATGATGATGGCCTATGATCTGTTGGAGGCCTCAATTAGAGCAGTGACTGCCTTTTTCATTTGATCCATTTGAGTTTCAATAGTTTTTTGCTCAGAGTGAAATTGATTGATAGCTGCCAAGTATTGTGGAAGTTCTGAAAGAAACTTCTGGACAACTTGCACTTGGTCTGGGTCAAAGAGTTGAGGCACTAGAAGTGCAATGGCTTTCATGCAATTAGTCAAGATTGTGGTATGAGAAAGAGCTTGATATCCAAGGGTTGGTCGAGTAAGTTGAAGAATTGATCCACCAAGTTTTGGTTTTCACCAGTTAGTTGTTTTACTCTTTTTTCGACAGAAAGATTGGCAACAGTTTCTTGTACAGGAGAAATGCCAATAAGCCAGTTATTAATTGTGAGAGGAGAGACAACTGCGGGCTGTGACAGTAATAAAGTGAATTTAGCAATTGGTGTAAATTTAAAAGAACAAAAAGTAACATACAATGTAAAATAGAAAGTAGTTTGAGGTGTTATTACTTCTGTCGAAGGTATGGTGACAGCTCTAATATGGGAAGGGATGGAGACAGTCAAGGCCTCCCTTGAAGGATTTTGGGTTAGTGTGGTTTGCACCCCCATTTCAGCAGTCAGTAATATCTGAGAAGATATAGTGGTCTTGTAAGATAGTATAAAGAGAGATTATTAGGTAATATGAAAAAATAAAGTGTATATTTGTGAGAAAATATTACCTGTATTGGTAATGACTGAGTAGTGGAAGTATTGGTGGCTAGAACATCTGGATTTGGCTCTTTGATAGGACCATGAATGTGAGAAGGTCAAGTCCCTATCCCTTGACTCATAGGAATTTAAGTATGGACTGGTAAGGGGACATTTACTGGTGAAGGTGGATAGAATGAAGGTGCTTGGATAGAGGTAATGAAGGAGTGAATAGGTTGTGTAAGCACCTCATGAGGAGTTCTCATGTCACTGGAAGTTGTTTCATTGTCCAATACCTCAGTGTTAGCTCTGTCAGCCTTATTTCTTTGGTTGTAAAATGAAACATGACTATCTTGATGAATGTTATCATTTTGTTCATAGGCAGGGTCATGGTCAGGAGAACTTTTGTCAACAGGAGCTATATAGCTGTCAGGGTTATCGGTTAAGTCAATGAGAGTCTTTCTGATATGGCCCAAGTCAGCTAGAGTTTTTTTGGTAGGCCAAGGGTTTTTTATTTTTCTAAGGAGGAAGAGGCCACTCTAGGGAAATTATTGACTTTATTTGTCCTATGGCGCACCCCTCTAAGAGGGAAGGCCATTAAGTCTCCTAAAGCTATTCCCTGAGGAATATCAGACATAATTTGGGCTAGTTCAGGGGACAATTCTCTTAGGCCTGCTCTCTCTTGACCAATTTGTTTTTCATGATAGGGATGTTGGTGTTCTGAGTTTGGTTTAAGAGAGGGCAACTTGGTCTGGACTTCAAACATAGAAGGGAGATTGATCTGAGTCTCAGGCAACTCTTTATTCTCAAGCAAAGAAGTGAGTAGATTGGTTTGGGTTTCAGGCAACTCCTCATGAGAAGAAGGAGATGTAGCTGGAGAGAGAAGTCTTCTCCTCTTGTATGTCTGAAAGTATATCTGAAAGAGAGGAAGGAATGTGGAAAAGAGTGTTAGTACATTAAACATAATGTATAGTGGTTTGGCAAATGCTTGAGTGAAAGTTATACCATTGTAGGAAGGGAAGAAGAACTACTAGAAGAGAAAGAGGCTGGTGCAGCAAGAGCAGTGGTTTGAGGAAGAACTGGTTGTTCTTGTTTTCCTTTTGACCTCCTCTCCAGGGCTGTACTTCCCTCTAATCGTGGCTGAGAGGACATAATTTCCTGAATTTCCTCTTGTCTATTCTTAGTCCTCCTTTCAATCTCAACACCTTGATTGTAAAGTGTGAACCCTTCACAGCTAATGGTGTTCAAAGGATTGCCTTTGGGTTTCTTTGGTGGATTCATTGGAGCTTTGCCTTTGTCTCTAGGGAATAAAGCAGCCTGGGTAGGCATCTCTATGGCCAAAGGAGCGGCCTTGACATGAGACTTGGCTGCATAAGAAATGTGGCAAGTCAGTACCATTACACACCCAAGGAAAACAGTTTTAATAAGATGTATAAGTAAAAGAGAGCACAAGTGTTTACCAATGCTCCTTTCTACTCATGTCTTGTTGTTAGGATGCACATTCCAGAAGCAGACTTGAACTTCTTTGTCAAAAATTAATGCACTAATGAGAAGCCACCATTATTTGAATCTTGTAGTGAGGTAAGGTGTGGTGTTGCAATAGTAGAAGCTAAATTGATCAAATAATTTTTGATTCTCAGCTAAGAGAGCTTCCACATCTGAATGGTCTTTAGATTAAAGTTTGACCCCAATTTGTTCATGAATTATGGAGTGGAAATAGGGGCAAGGTACAGCTTGATATGAACCCATTTGCCTAGCCCATTGGCAAGGGTTGTAGCTCTCAAAGCTGCAGTTTGAGAGTCTACTGGTGGAGATAGATCCTCCCACCAGAATGTATCTAGAAGTAAGGATTTGAGCCCAAAAGTTTCTTTGTTTTTGTCTCCAATCATCATCTAGGGTATGGGGCACAACATTAATATATGTGATTCTGGATGAAGTAAAATGGAAATGTCAGAAGGGGATGAAAAGTTGAGGATCCCTGCCAATAGGTAGTTCATAGAGAGTGGTGAACACCTTAGTGAAGGAATTAGAGGTAGCTAGTCTAAAAGAAAAGAAAAATTCAACATAGCTTTCATAGGGAGAAAGGTATGGAGTTTGAGTGGTGGGCTTGACTTCAGGGAAATAACATAAAGCCAGGCTTGGAAAATCCAGAAGGGACCACCACAATTATGATCAATCTCCTTATTAACTAAAGAAAAAAAGGCTTCTGTACAGAGAGCCTAACAGGAAAGAAGCAAAGGCCAATTCTATGCCTTCTTGAATACAGGTAGCAAGGGCTAAGTATTCTTTAGTAATTTTAAAACTAGGGACACATAAGAAATGTTGAGACAGCTACAATAAGTAAAATGCTGTTCTCTTTTCATTTGTGGGTTCAAGTCTAAACTTTTCATACTTGGTCTAGAATTTTCCATAACTAAGCTCAGTGTCAAGTTTGATAGGTGTTTGTGGAGTAAAAGTGCACTGACGTGTTGGCCAGAAGTAGGGAGGCCAATTAAATAAACATTGTCAAGAATGGTGGGAGAGATCATACCACACCTTAGAATGAAAGAATTACATGATGAGGACCAGAAGCAAGCAGCAGCACTGATGGCGTATTTGTCCATATCTAAGGCAAAGGTTGACAGCCTAATGGCATCGTAAATGCCTAAAGCCCTCTAGAGATCAATATCATACACCATCATTCGCTGGACCCATAGCCTCCAGCTAGGGTTAGGTTTTTGCCATGAGCGTAGAGGGTTAGGGCTTGAGTCCCAATGGTGCCAGACCAGCTTAGCTTTATTAAAGAGCATCATTTCGGTGTTTGCGATAGGATAATAGTAAGTAAATTCATCAGGAATGGTTGTAGTGAAAGTAGGGCCCAATTCCCCTCGTGCAGAACTATCGCGACGTGGAATAATACAGCTGTTGAAGATGTGTTGACGGAGTAGCTGTTGGAACTCAGTTGGGAAACGTTGAACATGTAACGTTTCTGCTTGTTTCTTTCCTTTCGTTTGAGCTCGTTTGAGTGTCATTGGAGTGTGGAAGAAAAGGAGGGGTTTCGAAGCAAAAGGGTTGAAGAGATAAAGAACAGAGTAAGACAGAGGGAATGAGAGTATTGAAGTGATGGTTTGAATTCTGGCGTTCAAATAGCTTATAGTGGGCCCTTCTGATTGAGTTTGGTCTTATTATTGACAATTTGGCTTAACGATTGGGCCTAGTTAATTAATGTTTTGGATCAATTTTAACATCTGGGTGTTATTATAAGTATTTGTGCTTTAATACGTGGATTTGTTTTTATAACCCTTGTAATAACCCGCAAATTTAAGTTATCTCTTAAATTTTATATTCATATTGTTTAAATAAGAAAAATTTTAAATATTTCGTAAGAGTAAAATAAAATAAATAACACTCACAGTTTAATGTATTTTCTTCAAACGTAACACATAAAAAAAAATACTAAAAAACTATTTAATGTATTTTCTCCAAACGTAACACTCACAGTTTGAAAATTATATATTTACCTAAAACTAACTAACGAATTTTGGTACTATTTTTGGAATGGTTTGAAGAATTTCACATCTTTTTTTTGTAGTATTATATTAGAATGTTATGTTTGGGAACACAAGGGATTTTTTTATGTGTTATATTGGATTGTTATACTTGAGAGTTTTTTTATAGTGTTATATTGTAGTGTTATGTTTGAGAAAAATATATTAACGATTTTTTTTTTTTTTTAAGTGTTGCGTTGAAGTGTTATATTTGAGTGTTATAGTGGAGTGTTACAGTTTAAAATTATACATTTGTCCAAAACTTACTAAGAAATTTTTGTACTCATTTTGAAATCTTTGAAGAATCTCACATCATTTTGAAATGTTTGAAAGATTCCATATTTCAAGTCATTTTTATACTCATTTTGAAATGTTTTCCAAATAAAAAATATTCTCATATAAAAATTAATCCCAAATTTAATTCTCATAGATTGTGTACATTACATTTCTAGCACAAAAGAAAAAAGAAAAGGAAACATAATAGAAATAAGGGTATAACTGTAAATTCAATTTTCAAATAATATATTAAATCTACATTTTCAAAATCAATGAGACTAATTGATCTATAAGAAAATCCTTGAGACTAAATGGATCAAAATTCCACAAGATATGATTTATAGGTAAATTTTCTTATGAGGAAAATGAATTTGAACCACTAATTTTTTTTGTTAGATAAATTATAAATTTATAAATCTGAATTTGTAGTGTTGTTTTAGAGAATAATGCTATATGTACTAATTGATATATCAATTAGTGTATTAATGGATGATGTGACACAATTTTAGAGGTTTTGAAATTTTGTACTAGGTGGAATTATAATTTTAAAATAATAATGTTATAACTATATCAATATATTAATTAATATATTAATTGATATATGTAACACCACCACCGATTGTTTTATTTAAGCTTCTGAGCCACATTTAGGGATCGTTTGGTAATGACTTTTTTAGTTGGTTTTTTGACTTTTTTGATTTTTTTAGCTTGAAATTTTTTTATTTGTTTGGTTTTCTTGAATTTTTGACATTGGAATAACAAAATTGCCCTCCACTTTGGAATGATACTTTTTTAATTTTTTGTTTGTATATGAATTATTTTAGTAATTTTACATCCCAACTCAACTTTTTTGACATTTTATGATTTTGGCATTGTTTGGCAAATGCTACAATTGGTGAGATTATGTTAAAATTTACAAAAAGATAAAATAGGCTAAAATAGCCAATAAGATAAAATGTTACATCAAATTCATAATTATTTTACTTTTTCTCTCACAAATATCACATCCAACTACAAAAAAATTTAACAATCTTACTAAATATAAAAATTTTAACCTACTAAAATAACCCACTAAAATAGTCAACTTTCTAAACAAGGCCTTTGTAATTTCTTTTCTTATTGTGTAGATATTTAACCCAAGTTAGAATGCCCAACGGGGGCTTACTGTGATCTTCACGTGTTTTTTTTCACCTTTAATTTCCCCCAACAACTTTCCAATATGGGTACCTTATTTTTTTTACTGCCATTACTGATGTATACAGTAACTTCTTCTACTGCAATTCTATTTACCGTAGTGGCGATGAAATGCCTGCACACAATAATATTACAGTACATATTTTGAATTTTATTATGAAAGAGAAATTTATTATTAATTTATTAAATATTTTTAGAGCAAATTACAAACACTCCCTCGAGATTTGGTAAAAATACAGATTCTCCCCTGAGGTTTGAGAAATTACATCCCGCCTCCTGAGGTTTATATTTCCATAACAAATTGCCCCATGAGGTTTTTATTTTCATACAAATTCCCCCCTAATTTGTTATGCAAATTTGACCTTCATGAGGCAATTTGTAATTTCTCAAACCTCAGGGGAAAATCTTTATTTTCACCAAACCTCGAGGGGGTGTTTGTAATTTGCCCATATTTTTATATTACAATTTAAATATTTGATTCCACAAATTTTAATTTTTATATTTAAGATATTTTATAGATAATTTATTCTTATAAATATTTTTGAATCCTTAGCAATTGATTATGTGAACATTCACATTAAATAAATTTGACAGTATAAATATTCACATCATAAAACATTTTGACAATGACTTTTTTAGTTGACTTTTTTGACTATTTTAACCTGAGACTTTGTTGGTTGTTTAGTTTTCTTGTTTGGATTTTTTTGGCTTTTTAGCTTTGGAATGACAAATTTTTTTTTTTTTTGTCTTTTTGTGATTTTTGTCTTTTCGTGATTTTTTTAATTATTTTTGTCTTTTTGTGATTTTTTAGCCCCATGAGAAAAAAAAACTAAACAAGTACTGTCAATGTGAACATTAATGCGCATTTCACCCTATTATTATTAGGTGTATTTTGGTAACTATGTCACCTATATGATTTATTGGAACGTAAGAAAATAATTTGAATTAAATGAAACATAACTAGATGTAAAAGAATTTGTAAATAAATGTTCCTTATAAAGAATATTAATATATTTTTAGATTTATTTGGCACATATCATATTTTTTCATTTATGATAATTTTAATGATAAGAGTAATTATTCAATAGTTTCAAATTATGTCACATTATTTATGTGAGGTGATTATTTAAGTAATTTGAGAATATTATGTAACGATGTTTATGTATCGAATGATGTAATAAAAGATTTTACGAATGAGACGATATTAATTTTCTTTGTTAAGTAATTGAAAGATAAAAAATGACTGTTCTAAGTATATTTTGTGATTCTTCACTATATTTTTTATTACTTTTTTGGAAGTCAATAGATAGGAGAGTAATAATAATCATGAAAAATATTTGTATAATCAAACAGACCACTAACTTACAAACCACCCAGTCCAACAACTAATTCATCAAGCCTAAACCCAATAACAACATATAATCAACTCTCATAATGAAAGAAAAATAAACTACGACACCACATAAAGTATCAAATTGTTCTCCATAAGATTTAAACCCAAGAGCTCACACTATAAAGAGTGCTTCCTGGTGAGACAATGGTGATTAATTTTTGTTAGATAATTTTTATTTATTACTATTTTTTAAGTGGAATTAATAACACTAGTAATTGTCTTAATAATAACCCGAATGATTTATTATTGCAATTGATACATTGCAAATTACATATTTATTACATCACGAAACCTCTAAAGCATTAGACTTTTTCTTATCACAAACCCTAGAATTTAAAACACCGGCGAACCAGACGGCGAACAATTAACCACACTCGATATGCTGTTCCAGTAATTCTTATTCTCTTCAAAATCAACGCTGTAGCACCTCCCTCCAACATTCTCGGAGTTGACAATCTCGTTGGAATTCTCAAGCAAAAGATCAGTAAGCCCGTCCATGAAATTGGGAATAAGTATATTAGCATTATTTGCATTCTTCAAAGTCTCTGCAATATAAACATCGTCGTTTGAATACCCAACCATGTCATGAAACTCCATTGCAGCACTGTCGATTCTCTCTTTCATCTCCGTGAAATTGTTCGATTTGTTCACCAATTGATCAATTACTGCTACCGAATTGTTCCCAAACAATCCACCGTTAATGATCGGAAATGGGTTTTCCCTGAAATTCAACGTCGATGTCGGCGACTCAAGGGCGGCGAAGATGTTGCCGGCGATGGCGTTGTCTTTCGGGGTCTTTAGCCACGACCCTTTCCAGGCCGTTAGTACGTCGAGACATAGTGGCGGCGGTGGTGGCGGAGGACCTAAGTGGTGGTGGTGGTGATGAGGTGGTGCGGCGGGGGAGGAGCTGTGGAAAGGATTGATGACGTGGAGCTTGGACTCTCGGACGAGTCTAGCTTCGGCTTCGAGCCGAGCGCTTTCCCATTGAGCCATGTGGCTGAGGTTGGCGGCGTCCTTTAACTGGCCTGGGCCGAGAGCTTCGCTTTTAGGCTTGTGAGTCACTGGATCGATACCCATCTTGGTTAGCCTTTTTTTGAGGTGTGTGTTCCAATAGTTTTTGATCTCGTTGTCTGTTCTTTTCGGCAAATATGTTGCTATAGCTGGCCACCTATATTAAAAAATTTAAAAATCTAAGTGTCAAAAGAAAAAAAAATAAAAATAAAATTTGTTCATTATATAATATTTTGTAAACTTCAAATTTTGAATAATTTTTTTGAGTAAATTAGCATTGTCGAAAAAAATGTGGAGTAAAAAGAATGTCGCTCACATTCATTTAAGATATGGTTTTAGGAGTTTTTTTAAGTGTGCAATTGCACACCATGTGTCACTTACACAAAAAGTGTAAGTGTAAGGTGTAAGTATAAGTGTAAGGTGTAAGGTGTAAGTGGGTTGCATATGGTGTGCAACCTCAAAAAATGTGTAAGTGTAAGGTTTAATTTTTCACAAAAGGTGTAAGTATAAGGTGTAAGGTGTAAGGTGTAAGTTGCACACCATAACCAAACCCATGGTTTTATCACATTTTGAATTTATTATATCTATTCATTGATTTTCATGTTTACTTTTTGTTTTTTTTTTTTTTTTGGGTATAGTTTTTTGCAAGCAAATGGTGTTCTACATTAATTATATGTAGTATTATATTATGATCTCTTTCAACTTAACTACTAGTGAATACTATCTTACATCTTTATTTATAAATTTTTACATTTTGACGTAACTAAGAAAATACATCATTTTAGGAGATATTTGTAAATTTTTTATAATTGAGTAGGTGAAAATATACAAATTGAAGGTTGAGAAAAGTAAGAAATTATTATATAAAGTCTACTAAAACCACTATTCAATGTTGCTGGGCACATATTTCTATAAGGAAAATCAACGACATAAAACAACATACTCCTATTGACGATGGAAAAGTCTGGACCAGACATATTCACCTAATTTTTTTGTTTGAATAAGTAATTGTGTAGCGAAAATTAAATTTGTATAATGAAGAGTTCATATGCAGAACAAATTTAAATTATAAAATAATAATTTTGAGTAATTAAGTCTAAATTAATAATATTATCAATCCAAGAGTATTGATTGATGGATATTCTCGGAGTATGATCACATGATATTCTTTGGTATTATGATTAGTAAAGAATGTGAAGTATTATAATTTTATATTAGGTGATTAAAAAATATGAAAGAATATGATAAATGATAACTAGTAAAAAAATATAAACACATAATATTTCAAGAATCCCTAATAATTTCCCCTTATTTACACCTAGTAACTAGTACAACAATATGAAAATTTTCGAACATTGAAATTACTGAGGTGAAAAAATATAACTTTGGTAATAAAAAATTTCAGTATTCGTAGTACTGCAGATTACCCCTATTACGAGGTGATGCCATATGTGCTGACTTTTCTAGGGTTAGCATTGATATTAGTTGAAATGATTTAACTTGTCTCTGGTTAAAAGTTTAACTAAATTAGACAATTAAAATTAAATAGTTGAGATATTTAATCGGTAAGAGTCATTAAACAAAAAATTTTTACCTATAAAAGTTTATAAAAATATAAATTTGTTCAAATACACTACTGATAAAAGTCTTTCATTTAATAATTATTATAAGTCAAAACTTCTATTTAATGATTTTTACCGGTCAGATCTCAACTATTTGATCCAAAATTTCAACAAGCAATTCCCTAGTTGAAAATATGTTGCAACTCCTCGTGTGCTCAAATATTTCTCAGGTTAACACATGCACTAGAGGCTTAAATAAATGGTGAAAAGCTTAGGGAGGCAGGGCAAATTAATTCTTAGATCAGTATTGCTGACAAACTGAAAACTCTTGGAATTAATCATGAACTCATGATTTAATTAGATAAAAATAAATAAAATTAAGAGTTGGATTTATCTTTTGACAGGGATAGGCCCACCAGGACCACGGCCCACCACGAGTAAACCCAAGCCCACCATTTAGACCCCATTACACAACCCGGTCAGTAAGACCCGGCACAGCTGGAGACCAACTGAGCAGGAAAGGCCAATGATGTTCGGACACGTGGCGGGTGCAGAACAGGCCATATCAGCAGACAAAGATCTGCAAAGTTATTGCCACAACACATCACCATTAATGCAACCCATCACCGCATTTATTGCGACAACACCCCTCAGCCGGAGGGGCGCCCCCTCACCCTGAACGAGACGAACCACAACGCAAGCTTTCGGCGGGGAGGTCAGAACGGCTAAGACAACGAAATGATTACCAAAGGATATAAGCGAAGTTGAAAGACAGGAAGAAGGTTAAGTTTTCTATCTCTTTTCACTCTCCCTACGTATTGTCTATCACCCTTACTAATTCACACGCCGGAGGGTCCGCCGGGGGACTACCCCGTTCCCCGATTGGACTTGCCTGCAGGTTATCCAGTGGGCTTGAGGAGCTTGGATCGGTCCAGTCCATACAACGGGACGCACTGTACTATCAGTTGGCGCCGTCTGTGGGAACTGCGGTTTGTCCGTGCGACAGTTGTGTTCATTGCCGCCGGAGCCACCCATTTTCCAGCAACCTTTGTCACCTCATCCGTCACGTGCATTGTAACGACCAGATCCATGGCTTCCCACCATAACACTGCCGATCACCAGACCGACCCTCCCAACCCGAACAACCCACCACAGTACTTCATCGAGCTCACCAATAGCATTAACCGTATGGCCGAACAAAACCAGGCCTTAATCAACGCTCTGCTCCAACGGAATCTCCCTATTCCTCCACCACCTCCAGATATTCCGCCCCATCCAGAACAAGTTCCAGGCCATACTGTCCCACAACCCGACCCCCCCAACTCGGGGGGCTTGCAACCCCCTCACCCGCATATACATCCTCCTCCTCCACCCCCGCGTCCATCAGTCATAGCCCCAGCTCCCGAGGGAGAAGCTAGCAGCGTCCAACATCTATCTCCCTCTGGAGGTGACAACACTCCCCTTTGGGACGCCGAACTCCGAGCCATGAAACTCCAACTCCAAGGGGTCATGCAGAACATCCAACATAAGCCCTGTACTACAGCAAACTCCCCTTTTGTCGCCTCCATCCGAGACAAACCCTTACCCCCCAAGTTCAAAATGCCTACCATCGACCCCTTTGACGGAACAACCGACCCCGTCGACCACCTGGAGACCTACCGTACCCTCATGATCCTCCATGCTTTCCCTGACGAAATCATGTGCCGAGCCTTTCCCGTGACACTGAAGGGGTCGGCTCGGCTATGGTTCGGCCAGTTGCCACCGGATTCGGTCTCCATATTCCAACACCTCAATGACTCCTTCCTGAGCCACTTCATTGGGGCCCAACGCCAGCGACGTCCGGCGACCCAACTCCTCAACATCCGTCAGACCGAGGGGAGTCACTGCGCAACTTTGTCACTCGCTTCAACACCGAGGCCTTACAAGTTGCTGAAAATGACGATAAAGTCATCCTCACAGCCTTTATGGCTGGCCTGCGGTCATCCGATTTCCTCTTCTCCCTCTCCAAGAACCCCCCGACATCCATGGCATCCTTGCTCTCCAAAGCCCAAAAGTACATGAACGCCGAGGATTCCCTAGCCGCTCGGCAAGACTCCACGACTAAATATCTGGCCCCCAGAGAAAAGAGGAAAGACCAAGAACCCAGTAACGCCCGGCATCATAACCAAACATCCCGCTATGCCGACCGACCCCCTCGCGCCGACCGGTCAGCCCCAACCAGACCCCCCGGTCGGTTCGAGCAATATACCCCCCTCAATACTCCCATGGAACAAGTTCTTAACCAGATCCAACGGGACTACCCCCTCAAGTGGCCTCTTCCCCCTCGGAACCCTTCCAACCGTAAAGACCAGTCCAAATATTGCCGTTTCCACCAGGATCATGGCCATAACACCGACGACTGCATCAGCCTCAAAGACCAGGTGGAGACCCTCATTCGCCAGGGGCGCCTGAGCCGTTTCACAGATACCCGCCCTCAGCAAAGGCAAAGGGCCGAGCCCCGCAGAGACAATCACAGGCATACCCCTCCACGGAGACCAGCTCAACCAGACCAGGGACATGATCGACCCCACCAACAACCTCGGCCCCAAGGCAATCCGCCCCCGCCAGTTGGTGAAATCAGGGTTATTTCAGGTGGTCTTGCTTGTGGCGGACCATCTCGCTCAGCTCAGAGGGCAGAGCTTAGAAAGATACGACAGGGCTCAGACAAGACAGTCGCCACGGTCGACCAACCCCCCAAGCAACCCAAACAGTGGACAGAGCCCATTACCTTCACGGACGCCGACTGTGCAGACATCCGTTATCCTCACGATGATCCCCTTGTCATCTCCACCGTCCTCTCCAACTATAAGGTCAGACGAGTCCTCATTGACAACGGCAGCTCGTCGGACATCATTTTCCTCAACTGCTTCCGCCAACTGAAGATCGGGGAAGAAAGCCTGTCCTCACTCCAAACTCCCCTGGTCGGTTTCACCGGCGACCGGGTGACCTCTGTCGGCTCCATTGATCTCCCCATTACCATTGGAGAATACCCACGGTAGACCACGAAGTTGCTTACTTTCCTTGTTGTTGACTACCCCTCTGCTTACAACATCATCCTCGGCCGCACCGCCCTCAATGCCTTCCAAGCCATCACATCCACCTACCACCTTGCCCTCAAGTTCCCTACCGATTCCGGGGTAGGAACGGTGAGAGGGGAACAAACCGTCGCTAGAGAATGTTATGTGGCCTCACTCAAAGAGATCAGACTGAAGGAAGCAATGATCATTGAAGGACTTGACGTCCGAGAGGAGGACGAGCTGATCAGAGGCGAACCTGCGGAGGAACTCGTCGAAGTTAACATCGATCCCACCAACCCACTCAAAACCGCTAAAATCGGCAGCCAACTACCCCCCCAAGCAAAGGCCGACCTCACCGCTCTCCTGACCGAACACAGAGACGTCTTCGCTTGGACTCATGCAGACATGCGAGGCATCGACCCCACTTTCATCACCCACCGCCTAAGTATCGAGCCCCATTGCCGACCTTACCGACAAAGGCAGCGTATTTTCCATCCAGAGCGCAACAATCTCATAGCTGCAGAAGTTGACAAACTTCTCGAGGCCCAGTTTATCCGAAATGTGGATTATCCTAAGTGGCTGTCCAACGTGGTCCTGGTCCGCAAGAACAACGGCAAGTGGCGTCTTTGCGTCGATTACTCCGACCTGAACCGAGCTTGCCCCAAAGATAGCTATCCTCTCCCCCGCATTGATCTACTGGTCGACGCCACGGCCGGTCATCAAATGCTCAGCTTCATGGATGCTTTTTCGGGGTACAACCAAATCGTGATGCACTCATCTGACCAGGAACACACATCTTTCATCACTGACCGGGGCACCTACCACTACCGTGTCATGCCGTTCGGACTAAAGAATGCTGGGGCCACCTACCAACGTTTAGTCAATACAGTCTTCCACCATCAGATCGGACTGAGCACCCTCAAAAGCCTCAGTCCGACCTGAGCACTTTCAAAAGCCTCAGTCCGATCTGAGCACTCTCAAAAGCCTCATGCAGACCTGAGCACTTTCAAAAGCCTCAGTCCGATCTGAGCACTCTCAAAAGCCTCATGCAGACCTGAGCACTTTCAAAAGCCTCAGTCCGACCTGAGCACTTCAAAAGCCTCGGCCAGACCGAGCACCTTCAAAAGCCTCGGCCAGACCGAGCACCCTCAAAAGCCTCAGTCCGACCTGAGCACTTTCAAAAGCCTCAGTCCGATCTGAGCACTCTCAAAAGCCTCATGCAGACCTGAGCACTTTCAAAAGCCTCAGTCCGACCTGAGCACTTCAAAAGCCTCGGCCAGACCGAGCACCTTCAAAAGCCTCGGCCAGACCGAGCACCCTCAAAAGCCTCAATCCGACCTGAGCACTTTCAAAAGCCTCAGTCCGACCTGAGCACTTTCAAAAGCCTCAGTCCGACCTGAGCACTTTCAAAAGCCTCAGTCCGACCTGAGCACTTTCAAAAGCCTCAGTCCGATCTGAGCACTCTCAAAAGCCTCATGCAGACCTGAGCACTTTCAAAAGCCTTAGCCAAACCTGAGCATTTCCACAACCCCCAGTCAGACCTATGAATGAAAGCCCATAAAACAACACGCTCAGTCATAATCGGACGCTTAAACACATCTTCAACATTACATTTCAGTTTACTTTTACAAGATAATCTGACACTTAGTCATGTTTTACAGATGTTCCCCCATCTTTCATTTGCAAATCACATCTTCAACATTACACCTCAGTCTATTTCCATGCTCGTCCAATTTGAAACATTACGTTCCAGCTTCCCTCCACACTTAAACAAATTTTGCCATTTCACTCTGTAGTAAGAAAATTCCTTATCCTATTCTGACTTGGATTTTGGCATGACTTTAGTTTCACCTTGCTCTACTACCTCACACAAACATTTGCTGAAAACATCAATGTACAAAATCATCACAAGAAAAACACACCAAGACCAAACCAATACAAGGGGAAATAAACTGAAATCATCAATTAGAACCATAAGTGCCATTTTATTCATTCAAAAATGTGTGTACAAATTACTTACATCTCTTCAAAAAAAAAAAAAAAAAACAAAAACAAAAACAAAACAAAACCATAAACCAAAACTCCTAAGTCTACTCATCACGCACATCACTCCTCCTCCTCGCTCGAAATGAGGTTAGCCTCTTCAATCCCCTCGTCCAGTGGGGTCTGGGCTACGTCATCTTCTCCAATCACCACACTACTCAGGTCCAAGTCTGGAAACAGCTCCTCAGCCCTGCGTTTGAACATCTTCCAACCGCTGTCCCAGTACTCAGCCATTTCGTGCTTGTAGTAGTCAGATTGCTGGAAACTGTTGATGATTTCAGACTCTGTCCTCCCCCCAGCACCTGTCCCTGATGAACCAGCACCCCCAGACCCCATCCCAGCCAAGCTGGCAGCCACTGCGGCGTCTACCGCCACCTGAAATTCAGGAGACCCTTTGAATTGTGCAACCGCTGCGACACACAGATCAGGGTAGGCTGCCCTTTCAGAGGCCGCCCTCGCCTTCACTTCGTCCAGCTCTTTTTGAAGGGTCTCCCTCTCAGAGGCTGCCCTTGCCCTTTCTGCCTCCAACTCTTTTTGCAGAGCCTCACCCGCAGTGGCTGCCCTCCTCCTCTCCTCATCAAGCTCCTTCTGCAAGCCCTCTCTCTCCACCTGCGCCTTCCCCATCTCTACTTCTAACTCCCTCTTCAATCTCACCTTTTCTTCCTCTGCCTTAGCAAGTCCTTCCTTCACCTCCTTCTGCAGAGCTTCCACCTTAGCGTCGGCCTCGTCTTTCTATCTCACCAGTTCCTCGTTGTTGTTCATGGCCTCTTCATGCCTGTCGTTGGCAATGGCACAGGCCCTTTGGGACTCGTCCAGCTTTTTCTGCTCAGTAGCCAGCTGGAATTCAAGTGACACAACCTTGCGGCGTGCATCCTCCAACTCCAGCCTGGCTGCTTGCAGCTCCGCTTGGGCCACCTCCCAACTTGCCTTTTCCTCCTTCAGTTCGGCAAGTTGTGCCTTGGCCTCCTCCACCTTGACTTTGGCAGCACCTGCTTTTCTGAAGAGGGCCCCTGCCAGAGTTGTCACCTCCATTTGTGCGGAGCACAGACCCCTGAACAGGTCCGTCTCATTGAATCTGGAAGCAGTTCGGAGGGTTGACTCCTCCACGATCCTCACCAGACAGTCAGCCCCCGCCCTGGCGGAGCCTTCTCCTCCCTCTAGCGCCTCAGCCACCGCCCGTGCATGATAAATCGCCGTGCCCAGGCCAACTCCCCCTTCCTGAGGTCCAACGCTCCTTCGCACCTCTTGCCCCTCCCTTGGCTCAGTCCTACCCTCCTCCACCACCACCTGAGGCACTGGGACAGCTTCAGCAGCCTCCCGCGCTGGGGTCACCGCTGCCACAGGGGTCTCCACCCTAGCTGGAGCCCTCTTCACCCTCTTAGCCCCCGGCTCCCCTGCAACCTCTTCTGGAGCACTTCTCTTCTTCTTCTTCTTCTTCTTCGGACCCTCCCCTTCCTCCCTCGCCTTCTCCTTCACGGGATCCACAGGGAGCTTCCGCGGCTGGAAAGTGCTTAGGTCCTTCCCTCCCAAAGGCTTGGGACGAGGTCGAATCCTCTCCTTTGCAAGCAGCTGCGGCGGTCGGTCATCCTGGGCTTCCTTGAACTTCTGAGCCTTCATCATCATGGCCTGATCCTCCGCCTCCTGCGCCCTTCTTCTGGCCTCCAACTCCGATTGGTCGAGGTCCCCCCCGATCGGTTGCGGACCCAATCCCGCTTGAAACAGTGCGGACGGCTGAACAAGCTCGTCCCACTTCATTTTTTCCCTCTCCCTCCACTCCTTCACCTTCTTTACTCTCTCCTCCACCGCCGCACCCACCTTCGACTCCACAAACTCGGTCGGAACTTTCCACTTCGTGCGCACTCCAACCCCGCCGCAATTGGACACGTAAAACCACCTGGGTCTCCAACTTTTAATCGACGTTGGTAGCCCCGTCACCAAGCCCTTCCCCGCCACCGCTTGTAGGGTTACCCAAGTTTCCTGCTGCCCTGAAGCTTTGTAGCAGCAGAAGAACTCATCCACTGTCATGGCTTGCCCTTCCATCGCCTTTGGCCAGGCGCTCGCGCACGATAGCAGAATCTTCCATGCATTGGGCATTAACTGCCCTGGTGCCACTTCCAAGTGGTTGAGCACATCTACCACGATCTGTGGCAGCGGCAACCTCAATCCACCCTTCAGCGCTTCTTCGTAGAGGGAGAACTCCCCTGGCCTGACGTCGGACGGCCTATCTGTTGATATTGGCAACACCAACTGCACCTCCGACGGAATTTGGTACTTCTCCCGGATAACCTCCAACTCCGCCGCCGTAATTAGGGATCTGTCAGCCCTCGAATGCCAGTGGTCTAGTTCCACCTGGCTGATGGGCTGGGCCGCGACTACCATGGTGGAACCACGGACACGCCTCGCGGGTTCCCCCACCTTCTCTGTCCTGTATTGTGCGGCTAATTCCTCCGCATCGTCGTCTCCCAGAGGATCCACCCTCACGTCCACGTCTCCTTCACGCGCCATCTCTAGAGTATGTCTGCGGATCGCTTCTGCAGCAGGCACTAGGAAGTCGAAGAAATGCTCTAATGGTGTATCGCGCGCAACAAATGGTGTGATACTTGGAATGTTTTGGATTCTTGAAAACAGGTAAGTAAATCGAATGATACCAAATGCCCACGGTTTACCCGTGTTCCAAGGGTCCCAGTTAATTTTCGCCAGTTTGAAAACATTTCAAATCATCCGCCAAAAATGTCTCATCAATGCCCATAATAATCCCTGACGCTTCACTCCTGATCCAACGCTTGACGTTTCCCCTCCCCCCGAAATCCTGCCACGTGTATGGTCCAGATACACTGACTCCTGCCCTCACCTTGTCTTTTCCACTTCAAATCGCCACGTGACACGCTGCCCCTTGAGCCCCGTGCCCCTCACACGCTCGGTCACCCTTGCGGTCGGCCTCTTCCACTCGGTCACCCTTGCGGTCGGCCTCACCCACTCGGCCACCCTTGCGGTCGGCCTCATCCGCTCGGTCACCCTTGCGGTCGGCCTCTTCCACTCGGTCACCCTTGCGGTCGGCCTCACCCACTCGGTCACCCTTGCGGTCGGCCTCTTCCACTCGGTCACCCTTGCGGTCGGCCTCACCCACTCGGCCACCCTTGCGGTCGGCCTCACCCACTCGGCCACCCTTGCGGTCGGCCCCATCCCCTCGGTCACCCTTGCGGTCGGCCTCATCCACTCGGTCACCCTTGCGGTCGGCCTCACCCACTCGGCCACCCTTGCGGTCGGCCCCATCCCCTCGGTCACCCTTGCGGTCGGCCCCATCCACTCGGTCACCCTTGCGGTCGGCCTCACCCACTCGGCCACCCTTGCGGTCGGCCTCACCCACTCGGCCACCCTTGCGGTCGGCCCCATCCCCTCGGTCACCCTTGCGGTCGACCTCACCCACTCGGTCACCCTTGCGGTCGGCCTCATCCGCTCGGTCACCCTTGCGGTCAACCTCGTCCGCTCGGCCTCACCCCGCTCGGCCTCCCCCACGCTCGGTCTCTCACGGACGGCCCCCCCTACAGGTCGAATTCATCTCCACTATTATTATTCCCTTCGTTGGACTAAAGCTGCACTCGGAAATGGGGGACTACTGACAGGGATAGGCCCACCAGGACCACGGCCCACCACGAGTAAACCCAAGCCCACCATTTAGACCCCATTACACAACCCGGTCAGTAAGACCCGGCACAGCTGGAGACCAACTGAGCAGGAAAGGCCAATGATGTTCGGACACGTGGCGGGTGCAGAACAGGCCATATCAGCAGACAAAGATCTGCAAAGTTATTGCCACAACACATCACCATTAATGCAACCCATCACCGCATTTATTGCGACAACACCCCTCAGCCGGAGGGGCGCCCCCTCACCCTGAACGAGACGAACCACAACGCAAGCTTTCGGCGGGGAGGTCAGAACGGCTAAGACAACGAAATGATTACCAAAGGATATAAGCGAAGTTGAAAGACAGGAAGAAGGTTAAGTTTTCTATCTCTTTTCACTCTCCCTACGTATTGTCTATCACCCTTACTAATTCACACGCCGGAGGGTCCGCCGGGGGACTACCCCGTTCCCCGATTGGACTTGCCTGCAGGTTATCCAGTGGGCTTGAGGAGCTTGGATCGGTCCAGTCCATACAACGGGACGCACTGTACTATCATCTTTCGACCTGTTTCCAAGCAGAGCATGGAGTTGGATGATGGTCCGTTCTTCTTGCAAACTAAACTTGCCTCTCTTGATATCAGGTTGGAGATAATTTGTCCACCTCAGTCTACAACTCTTCCCACATCTCTGCAGCCCTGCATAGCATAGGTATCTATCTCATCATTTTGCAGTCATGGACATGTTTGATGCATCTTATTATAATTTAAAAATTGATGATTAGTTTTTTTGATAATTAATTTTTTTTCATTATTCAAGTTATTTTTATTAATAAATTATAAATAAAAAGTTGCATTAAACAATTTGAAATACTATCAGAATAAAGAAAAAAGAAGAAGTTATAAGTAAGTTACACCAAACAACTCGTATATATCGTTAGATATCGAACAATATTAACCGATATTTTGGTAAATATGAATATATGAAGTTCGCAATTGAATTACTATCGTATCGATTGATATTTGAAACCCTCATGCATAAATGTTACCAGCTTTGGCAGGCAAGGCACGCCAGCTTCCATGACCATGTTCTTCAATGTAGGCCAAAAGTTTCTGGTCTTCTTCAGGTGTCCATGGACCTTTCTTCAACCCCACCTTCGCGCAGCATGGTGACCTCCCCATTTTAGACCAATCACCAGGTGTATCACTAGCTTGAAGCCTTTAAGCTATCTTCTACTATAGCTACCTTGCCTAGAAAGCATAGACACACTCCTTTTTGAGAGAGAGAGAGAGAGTATATTGTATTTGGAGTAAGAAAAAGATGGGCGAGTGATAAGGTTAGTTGATAGAAAGGGAAGTTCACAATTTATAAGGATGAAGAATTAATTATGTGGGGTAGAGTTTTAGTGATGTCACTCAAATTTGTGATTTTTTTTGAGAAATATCACATAAGATTTTAAAAAATAATTACAAATCAATAAGAAACTTTATAAATATTAATAATTAAAATTGTAAATTTTTTTATTGATGTAATTTTTTATTGTTTTTTTTAAATCTTATTTTGAAAAGTGGGCATCTACCATTTGAGAAAAATGATATATGTAAACCTTAACAATTTTGTCACTAAAGACAAAAGAATGGTAGGAAAGGTCGGGGCTTCCCTCTTGTAATGGATTGGAGGGTCCAGTTGAGGCAAGTGGGCCTATTTTATGTTTTTATTTTTTTTATTTTTTGGATTTAAATTGTTCATTTTATCCAGGTTAAAGAAAATAAATAAATAAATTGTTTATTTTATAAAGTTTGCTAAATATAATATTCATACAAAAAAATTAAGTAAATTGAATATTGATAGTCACTTAATTAGATAATACTTGTCTTAAAAAAAAATTACTATCAAATTTATATTTGTTGCTCATTCTTTAAAACAAATGTGCTTTGATTAAATGATTATCGATATTTAATCAAATTAAATTTTTACATGCATCATTTGCTTGGTAGGCCCAACAACTTGAATAATTTGAATCATTTCAGCTTAAAAATCACTCTAGACAATCCATACTTCTCAATTTGACCCCAATCTAATTTATTGAAAAGCATTTCCCATAAGAAAGGGAGATGCTAGGAACATGGAGGATGTGAGGTCCACCCTCATGTGAGAGGGTTGAGCATTTTAGACACACAAATCTCTGTATTCCTTGCCATTCTCAAAATCCCAAGTAAAATACTATAGAATTCGTTTGGGAAGTGGGTTAACCTTTTGGTTATTCTAGTATGGGGTTAAAAAGTTTCGTTTGAAAAGGGCTTTTTAGTTTTTTTGACTTTTTGTAAGAGAAAAAATGTAATGATTATGGGTTAGATGTGATATTTTGTCTTATTAGGTTAAAAAGTTTATTTTTTTTGTGTGTGGTTACATTACAAGAAAATACACTTTTGGCGACTAAATTTTTAGTCGCCAAAAGTCCTTTTTTAGTCGCCAAATGTCGAATTTTCACTTTTCCCGACTAAATATTTTAGTCGCCGATTTTGTCGCCAATACGTGGTCGCGAATACCTTTGGCGACTAAAAAACTGTTAGTCACCAATAGACAGGTCTTCAGCGACTAAAGAATTTGTCGCCAATAGTCAATTCCATTTTTGGAAATTATACCTTTTTAGTCGCCAATAGTTAATTTTTTTTATTATTATTTATACATTTCCCGACTAAACCTTTTGTCGCCAATAGCCCAGCTTTCGGCGACCACTGACTTTAGTCGCTGAAAGCATTTTCAGAAAAAAAAAAATTTTTTTGCCTCCGCTGCTACCAAGTTTCGAACCTATGACCACCAACTTCCCAACATTCTCAACCTTTACCAACACTCTCTCCCCACTACGCCAGTACAACCTCACGCGAATATTAATGCAACATATATTATTTATATACTATATTCGCCGGTATTAATACAAAACTATATATATACATAAATAATTATTTTTATTTAATGTATTTTATGTAAAAAATAAAATATTTACTAAAAAAAAATATGAGAGCACTTTTGGCGAGTAAATCTGAATTTTAGTCGCCAATTCTATGCTTTTTTGGCTACTAAATGCTGCGTTGTCGCTAAAAACATTAATTTCCGCCCCCAAAAAACTACTTCCGGCAACTAAACTTACTTTTCGTCGCCAAAACCTACACTTTTGCCGACTAAACTCAGTTTTAGTCGCCAAATTGTCCACTTTTAGCTACTAAATGTTTTTTAGTAGCCAAAAACCTTTACTTTTGGCTACAAAAAATTTGTTTGCCGGTAAAACACCTATATTCGGTGACTAAAGTATTTTTTAGTCGCCAAAACCTATAGTTTTGGCTACTAAATGCTTTTAGTTGCCAAAAATCGTGCCTTTTAGCTACTAAAATTTTTGTAGTCGCTAAAACCCCTATATTCGGCGACTAAACTCCTTTAGTCGGCAAAAGTCATCAATTTTGGCGACTAAATCCATTTTAGTCGCCATTTGTGCAACTTTCAGTGACGAAAATCATTTGTTTAGTCGCCATTGGTGCTTTTTGTTGTAGTGCTAAAATAGCCCCAAATCCAACTCAACCCAACCCAACCCAACCCAACCCTTCTTCTTAAATGAAGCCATAATACTAAAGAATGTCCCAACGGCACTTGTATGGGTTCCTAACAAATATCATGACGGAATCAGGATTTTATTATTGGAAGGGTCAAAGACAAATAAATTTTTTTACCATATATACAAACACACACATATATATAACATGATATATAAACTATATATACATAAAAAAAATCAAATATTATAAATAAATTTTTTTTGTGCAAAATAAAAAGAGAATGTAAAATGATGGAAGAATGTGATATATATATATATATATATTGAGGGGTTATTTTATTTATAAAATAAGATATATATTTTAAAAGTATTAATAATAAATAGAATTTTTCACAAAAACAGGGAGCTATGGTCTCTCGTAATTTTCTCTTAATTCCATCCATGATCCTAATAAGGAGCCATGATCCTATAATTTTTTACAGAAACAGGGAGCCATGATCCTAACAAGTACCCTTATACACTTGATAGCATTTGTCCATGATTAATGATGTTTTACTATATTTAACAAGTCTTAAAACTTGTTGAATTTTAAATAAGTAATTGTATATAAATTTGAAATCCTTTGAAATTTGGATTTTGAATGGTTGTGTACATTTTGCATAAAAATGTGTGTAGTAAAGTCGTATAAATATTTTAAATATTTTAGCATGTACATTTAGGACAAGCATGATTAAGACCTGTAAAATATTTAAATAATAAATTCATTTAATTTAATATAATGAATATGTTAAAAATACAAATTTATGAAAATGAAGAGAGTAATTTACACCCACCTTGTGAAAGTATAACCTTTAGGAATTGTTTGGCATGAAGGTTTGGGTTGGGTTGGGTTATTTTAGCCACAAAAAGATAGATTTTTTAATCTAATAAAACAATATATTACATTTAAATTATAATTATTTTATTTTTTCACTCACAAAAATCCAAAAAATCAAAAAACTCATCTCAAACGAGACTTTTTAATCCCAAACTAAGAAAGTTAAAAAGCCAAATCCATGTATCAAACGAAGGCTTAAAATAATAAATGTAGAGAGAAGAAAATGGGGGTGCATGCAGTCATCAATTAATACTCTCTGTGAAAGTATGCTAAGTAGGGTAGAGTAAAGAATGGATTGAGCCGCTTGATCAGATGAGTTTGATCCACCAATTGGGTGAATCACGGTCGTATAAAACTGTTGGCTAATTTTGGATCCGATGGGTGTAATGATCACTAGTGTGCATGCTCCATTAATGGCCTCCCGATCTTTCATCACACCTATTGAGCATTACATCAGTAAAAATATGTCACACCCTTTCTGTTAGAAAAATAATTGGGAGTTCTAATTGAGTACCCTCAATTCATTCTTAATAATATGGAATGGACCACACTTCTCACTTCTCATCATTTCTCTCTTTCTCTTCCCACTACAAAAAAAGTCACTTTTAGCGACTAAAATATTGGTCGCCAATGACATTCTACGTCTGTCGCCAAAAGCTTGTCGGGAAAGGTCTTAGAGGGTTTTGCTGATCAAAAAACCTTTGGTCGGCAAAAAGCAAGTCTTCAGCGACCAAAATTTTGGTCGCCGATAGTCAATTATATTTCTTTAAAATTATACATTTACTGACCAATGTTTTAGTCACCAATAGACAAGGAATCGCTGACCAACACCTTTAGTCGCCAAAAGCAAACAATCGCCGACTAACACCTTTAGTCGCCAAAAGCTTCAAATGTAAAAAAAAATAATAATAATTCGTTGTAGAACAATTTGATCCGTTCTTGCGGAAACTGGAACCGCTGACCTCCCGCACCATAAACCTTATGCACCATACTCTTCCCACTACGACTCTATAGCACAAAATGATTATGTATGTGACATATATTATTTATATAATATATACATTCATATTAATATAAAAGTATATGTATGTGAACATAATTATTTTAATTAACATAATTTATGTAAAATAAACTATTTAGTAGCAAAATAAAAATAAAAAAGACCACCTTTGGCGACTAAACATATTTTTTAGTCGCTAATTTTATACTTTTGGCTACTAATTGTTTTTTAGTCGCTAAAAAACTTAACTTTTACCAACCAAAGTAGGATTTGGTCGCCAAAGATGCACTTTCAGCTACCAAAATTTTGGTCGCCAAAAAATTTAATTCCCGCCTTAGGATTTTTTTTTTCTCCCGCGCTAAAAATGACGCCTAAACTTATTTTTTAGTCGCCAATTCTATACTTTTGGCTACTAATTATTTTTAGGTCGCCAAAAAGCTTTACTTTTGGCTACTAAAATTTTTTTAGTCTATAAAACCCATATAATCAGCGACCAAACTTATTTTTAGTCGCCAATTGTAGACGTTTGGCTACTAAATTTTTTTAGTCGCCAAAAAGCTTACTTTGGGCTACTAAACATTTTTTAGTCACTAAAACCCATATAATTAGTGACCAAATTTTTTTAGTTGGGAAATTTGGTCACCGAGTATGCTTTTTCTTGTAGTGTCCATCTCTTTAGAAGTTTAAATAAAAGTCATATATTAGGAGATGTAAAATCATTCTTTTTAAAGTTTTTATTATTATATTGTGTAAACACCTATTGATATACACCAATAAGATTTAAATTAAGTAATTTATTAATGATAAAAGATTTTTTTTAATGGGGATAAAAGAGATTTTTTAAGTGCTAAACAAATCATTTTTTTTGAACAAAAATGCTTTGTAGCTCGAAAATTCTTTGCCCTGAATGACTCAAATGCCCTAAACAACGTCGTTTTGAATATATATATATATATATTTTTCTCTTTTCGTTCTCTCTCTATTTTCTCTTTGAAACAGACTGAAGAAGGAGAAAAGTAGAGGAGGAAGAAAAGAGAAGGAGAAAAGCAGAGCAGAAAGAAGAGAGAAGAAGAGAAGGGAACAGAGAGAGAGAGAGAGAGAGAGAGAGAGAGAGAGAGGAATCTATACATAGATCTATGTGTGTATACATAGATCTGTGTATACACACACAGCGGACACTGCAACAAAAAAAGTCTTTGGTGACAAACTCATTTTGTCTCCAAACATCAAATTTTCGTCACCAAAGTGATCTACAACGAAATAATTTTGTCACCACGTTTGTCGCCTATACGTTGTCGTTGAAAGTAACTGGTGACGAAAAATCGTTTCGTCACCTATTTTTCATTTTTGGTGAAGAAATTTTTCATCTCTAAATGTTGCATTTTTCGTCCTCTATAATATTAATTTTGTCACTAGAATTAGATAATATTTTATTTTAATTGTTTTGGCCACGAAATATGTCATCACCAAATATGAAGATAAAGGTTTTAGTGACGAAATTTATCCTCACCAATGGTATAGATTAAGGTGACAAAAAAATTCGTCACTAAAATGAGCACAAAACAAAATTCTTCAATGACAAAAAACATTTTATCGCCAAATATTTCAATTTAGCGACGAAATATTTAACAAATGTGATGAAATTATTTGTTTGAACTAATATCATTAGTGACAAAATTATTCGTCATATTGTCTGAAAACTAATAGCAACGGTTTTTGTTCCGATTATTAAGCTAGCACTACTATGTGATGTGCACAATCAAGTATAGACTAGTTTGCCCAAGTTGGAACAATTCAACTCATGTTTGTTTGTGAAAACGGTTTGAATTTTCCACCTCAAGTGGGCTTAAAGTTTGCGGATTTACCACCAAACATGGTGGGCTAAAAACTGATTTGCCATTAGACATAGTGGGCTTAAAACGCACATTCGTTGAATCGTTCCAATTCAAACAACAAGCCTTCTTCCACAGGCATTCATGCAGTTTAACATTTAAGCACATAACCTCATGGCAAGCATGCTAAACATGGCAACATTCACACTTGATGCAAAATGCTAAAGCATAAAAACTCACCTAGTACTCCAAGCCAAGAAAATATGAGTTAGAAAAATATGCATGATTCCTAACTATGTCAAATGTCTAATGCAACACATGCAATGAATGTAATTAATAGGCTCGACTACTAAGCATAGCATATGAAGCAATTTAAACAATATGCGATTAAACACGTGTTCAAAGAATTATTGAAATGACAATGCAATTTGAATGATACGTTGAGCCTTGGTGCATGCAAGAAAAGATGAATGTATGCAAGCATAAGGTATGCTAATTGAAACATGTCCCTAATCTAACCATCAAAAGTGGGTAAATAAAATGGAGAAAGGCGTGGGGTTGGAAGACATACACGCATGCACGCACGCACGCACGCACACTTATTACAACATTACGCCCTCGCGAAGGAGGGTTCCAATGAAACTAGCTAAGCTGCACTACTTAATTAATTATTACAACATTTGAAATGAATTAACTAACTATTCTAAGCTAATTAATTATTACAAAGCACACTAATTTATTACAACATGAACTAGTTAACTAATCTACTTAAATAGTTACAACATTTGCAAGAATTAGCTACAACTAATTAACTAAGAAAATTAACTAAACAGCCTCAGGAAACGAGGGATGTATGCATGCTCGGTTTTTCCACTCGAAGAACATCCACTGTCTGCCACTGATTGCCTCTGTTGCACAACACTTACACTGTTTTCCTCCTCCAGATCAACACCACTCTGCTCCAGAAGCGCAATAATGAAATTTTCACTGGTGGCCAGCTGGCCACAGATGAGGGTTTGCCAACCAACACTGAGGGGTTGTCAGCCATTGGAGGTGGCCTGCCGGCCACTGATGGGGGTTTGCTGGCCACTGAAGCCAAGTTTTCTCTTGCTGCAACAGAGGACAAAACAGAGCAAGAAAGAGGTGGTCTCACAGGTTGTTTGTACCATCCATCACCCCTTATCATCAACATAAGCTCAAAGGAGTAATACATTTGGCCCTCAAACCATCAATCAAGCAATTTCCATGCATGATGGCTAAGGAACCAATTTGTACAAGTTCAATGAATGCAAAACAAGACTCAAATGCCATCACCCTATCATACATGATCAAGGGCAACGGAGACCTAGGAAAGTGGCACATTTCATCACTTTTGAGTATGAAATATCCCATTTCTCTTGTCTTCAAATTAACGTCTGATTTGAACACATGTAATGCAACACAAAGAAATGCTTATCTTGCCACTTTTGCTTGCCAATTTTGTTTACACATTTTAGTTACCAAATCATTTTTTAATCAATTTGTTCATTGGTGAGTGTCCTCTAAGATGAAAGAAGTGTCAACCAAGGGATAATGTAAGGCAAGAGAGAGATCATGCCATTGATAATGAACCCTCAAAGAGGATTAAACCATTAAGTATGACCTCAATCTCAAGCTTAAAGGATCCCAAGCTTGAAACAATCCTCAAAAGCGAATGAAAGAGTGAAACAAAGAGGGAGGTTACAGAATTTATAGTGCTAAAATGGAGTGAAAAACAATACCAAAAGATGCTATCAACTCAAGCAAGAGGTGTCTAAGACCTTAAAATACCAACTTGTGAGGATTATTGCACTACAACCATGCAAAACAAGACTCAAATGAACTAACTAGTCCAAAACAGAGCTAAAACAAACTATTTTAGAAGCTAAAACATGTTGGACTTGAGCTGAGTTAAACTAGAAAAACATGCTAACATATGGAGCTAACTAGGCATGCAAACAAGACACAAGGAGGGGAGGCTAACCCCTCTAGATTTGTACTTCAAAATGAGTTTTTTGTCACTGAAAAACCTCTGAAATTTAGTGGTTAAAAGGCCCAAAAAATTTGGTTTGAAAGTACTGAACAAAGGTACAAAAGCTTTACAAGTAAAGAAGTAAGAAGGGTGAACCACCCCCTAATTGAAAATGGTCTCAAATCACCACCTTTAGGCCATAAAATAGAGATTTTTACAGTTCAAAATCAACCCAAAAATAGTTGAAAGTGATGGAAAAACAAGTATGCAAAACAAGTGTAAAAGGGGAGTGTTATTTCTCTTGAAGCAAGCAACAATTTCAGGTACAAATTCAAGTCAAAAACATCTTCTAAAGCTCGAAGAAGGCTTCAAAGGACCTCAGCTCAAAAGTGATCAAGTTTGATTAAGGAAGTGTAAGCAAAAGTATAGGATTGGTGAGAAAATATATACAAAGTTGCAAGAGAGAGAATTTTGCTCCAAAATTTTCTAACCCTCTATAATGGGGGAGAAGGTCCCATATTTATAGAAAAACAAGCTTTTGGCTGAGTTATATCAGTCCATACACGTGTATGGTGATCAAGCCCATTGTGCCAACAGCTGGAACAGCTGTCAAGAAAATATCTGCAAAAAGGCATCAATGGCTGGCAGGCCACTAATGTGGCCGGCCGGCCACCAGTGATGGCTGGCAGGCCACTTAGGTGGCCGGCAGGATTAATTGGTGGCTGGCAGCCATCAAGGGTTACAGGCTTGAAAATTTTGGTCCATAACAAGGCACAGAATAGATGGGGTTTGAAGGCTCAAAGATAGGGCATTTCACCGAGAACTTTGGGCACTAAAACGAGCACAAATAGTCACAATCATCATGTGCACAAACGATGACGTCTAAGTCTTGAGGACGGTCAAAAATGGGGTGTCTACAGTTGGGCTTATAGAAATTCAAAAAGAAATAGCACAGGAACAACTCCATATGAGTTGGTGTATAGGCATGATGCTTTGCTGCCCCTAGAAGTAACAGTGAGATCCAATCGACTGCCTAAGCATTTGAATGTTCCTATGGATGAATATGTAGAAGCCATGTCGATTGAGTTACAACACTTAGAGGAAAAAAGAATTATGGCCTTTAATCACTTGATAGCTCAGAAAAAGAAAGTTGAGAGAAGCTACAATAAGAAAGTGAAAAGTAAAGTGTTTTCTGAAGGAGAGTTGGTGTGGAAAACCATTTTACCGATTGGCTTAAAATGCCCAGAATATGGTAAGTGGTCTCCAAACTGGGAAGGTCCATTTAAAATACATAAGGTCCTTAGAGGAGGAGCTTATCGTCTTGCTTCTTTGAAAAGTGAGCCACATATGAGAGTTATTAATGGTAAATACCTAAAGAAATACTATCCAACCATGTGGGATGCATGAAAGTCATAAAAGCATAAGAAAGAGCATGTGTAACAAGCGAAGAGAAGCCAAAGTAAATATGATAAGTCTTTTATTTAAAAATTGTGTCAAGAGTACAATCAACATAATTACATTTGGCTTAATCTTTTTGAAAGTACATGGAAAGTCTACTCCAGGCTTAAAGGGCAGTTTGGTGCCTAATTTTATTCTGCTTAAGTCTGGCTTGAGCCTGTTTAATGGCAAGTGGCTCACCTTTTGCTTGAACAAGAAGAGTTGGAATTTGTTAAGAAAGGTTGGCTTATTCTTGTTCAGCAGTAGCTTTCTAAGCCCTTACAAGTGCTAGTTGAGCTTCCAGTTGGGCCTCTTCTGTTGTGAGGTTGGCAAGTTGAATGATGATGGCCTGTGATCTGTTGGAGGCCTTAGTCAGAGCAGTGACTACCTTTTTCATTTGATCTATTTGAGTTTCAGTAGTTTTTGGCTCAGAGTGAAATTGATTGATAGTTGCCAGGTATTGTGGAAGTTCTGAAAAGAAAGTTCTGGGAAGCTTACACTTGGTTTAGGCTAAAGAGTTGAGGCACTAGAGGTGCAATGGCTTTCAGGCAGTCAGTCAAGATTGTGGTTTGAGAAAGAGCCAGATCATCCAAGGGTTGGTCGAGTAAGTTGAAGAATTGATCCACCAAGTTTTGGTCTTCACCAATCAGTTGTTTTACTCTTTCTTCGACAGAAAGATTGGCAATAGTTTCTTGTACAACAAAAATGCCAATAAGCCAGCCATTAATTGTGGAAGGAGAGACAACTGCGGCATGTGACAATAATAAAGTGAATTTAGCAATTAGTGTAAATTTAAAAGAACAAAAAATGACATACAATGTAAAATAGAAAGTAGTTTGAGGTGTTGTTACTTCTGTCGAAGGTATGGTGACAGCTCTAATGTGGAGAGGGATGGAGACAGTCAAGGTGAAGGATTTTGGGTTGGTGTGGTTTGCACCCCCATTTCAACAGTCAATAATATCTGAGAAGATATAGTGGTCTTGCAAGATAGTATAAAGAGAGATTATTACGCTACATAAAAAATATGAAAAAAATAAAGTGTATATTTGTGAGAAAATATTACCTATATTGGTAATGTCTGAGTATTAGAAGTATTGGTGGCTAGAACATCTGGATTTGGGTCTCTGATCGGACCATGAATGTGAGAAGGTTGAGCCCCCATTCCTTGACTCATAGGAATATTAGTATGGACTGGTAAGGGGACATCTACTGGTGAAGGTGAATGGAATAAAGGTGCTTGGATAGAGGTAATGGAGGAGTGAATAGGTTGTGTAAGCACCTCATGAGGAGTTCTCATGTCACTAGAAGTTGATTCATTGTCCAGTACCTCAGTGTTTGCTCTGTCAGCCTCATTTCCTTGGTTGTAAAATAAAACATGACTGTCTTAATGAATGTTATCATTTTGTTCATAGACAGGGTCATGAACAGGGGAACTTCCGTTGACAAGAGCTATATAGCTGTCAGGGTTGTCGGTTAAGTCAATGAGAGTCTCTCTGACATGGCCCAAGTCAGCTGGAGTTTTTCTGGTATGGTCAAGGTTTTTTGATTCTTCTGAGGAGGAAGAGGCCACTCCAGGGAAATTGATGACTTCATTTGTCCCATGGCGCACCCTTCTAAGAGGGAAGGCCATAAAGTCTCCTAAAACTATTCCCTGAGGAATATCAGACATAATTTGGGCTAGTTCAGGGGTCAATTCTCTTAGGCCTGCTCTCTCTTGACCAATTTGTTCTTCATGATAGGGATGTTGGTGCTCTGAGTTTGGTTGAGGAAAGGGCAATTTGGTCTGGACTTCAAACATAGAAGGGGGATTGATCTGAGTCTCAGGCAACTCTTTATTCTTAGGCAAAAAAAAGGGGTAGATTGGTTTGGGTTCCAAGCAACTCTTTATAAGAAGGAGATGTAGCTGGAGAGAGAATTCTTCTCCTCTTGTATGTCTGAAAGAGAGGAAAGAATGTGGAAAAGAGTGTTAGTACATTAAACATAATGTATAGTGGTTTGGCAAAAGCTTGAGTGAAAGTTATGCCATTATAGGAAGGGAAGAAGAACTACTATAAGAGAAAGAGGCTGGTGTAACAAGAGTAGTGGTTTGAGGAAGAACTAGTTGTTCTTGTCTTCTTTTTGACCTCCTCTCAAGGGTTGTACTTCTCTCTAATTGTGACTGAGAGAACAAAATTTCTTGAATTTCCTCTTGTCTATTCTTAGTCCTCCTTTCAATCTCAACACCTTGATTGTAAGGTGTGAACCGTTCACAGCTAGTGGTGTTCAAAGGATTGCCTTTGGGTTTCTTTGGTGGGTTCATTGGAGCCTTGCCTTTGTCTCTAGGGGCTAGAGCAGCCTGGGTAGGCATCTCTATGGCCAAAGGAGTGGCTTTGACAGCAGACTTGGCTGCATGAGAAATGTGGCAAGTCAGAACCATTACACACCCAATGAAAGCAATTTTAATAACAAGTATAAGTAAAAGAGAGCACAAGCGTTTACCAATGCTCATTTTCACTCATTTCCTATTGTCAGGATGCACATTCCAGAGGCAGACTTGAACTTCTTTGTCAAAAATTAATGCACTCATGAGAAGCCACCATTCTTTGAATCTTGTAGTGAGGTAAGTTGTGGTGTTGCAGTAGTAGAAGCTAAATTGATCAAATAATTTTCGATTCTCAGCTAAGAGAGCTTCCACATCTAAATGGTCTTTAAATTGAAGTCTGATCCGAACTTGTTCATGAATTGTAGGGTGGAAATAGGGGCAAGGTACAACTTGATATAAACCCATTTGCCTAGCCCATTGGCAAGGGCTGTAGCTCTCAAAGCTGTAGTTTGAGAGTCTACTGGTGGAGATAGACCCTCCCACCAAAATGTATCTGGAAGTAAGGATTTGAGCCCAAAAGCTTCTTTGTTTTTGTCTCCAGTCATTATCTAGGGTATGGGGCTCAACATTAATATATGTGAGTCTAGATGAAGTAAAATGGAAATAGGGGCAAGGTACAGCTTGATATAAACCCCATTAGCCTAGCTCATTGGCAAAGGTTGTAGCTCTTAAAGCTGCAGTTTGAGAGTCTACTGGTGGAGATAGACCCTCCCACCAGAATGTATCTAGAAGTAAGGATTTGAGCCTAAAAGCTTATATGTTTTTGTCTCCAGTCATCATCTAGGGTATGGGGCTCAGCATTAATATATGTGAGTCTGGATGAAGTAAAATGGAAATGTTGGAACGGGATGAAAAGTTGAGGATCCCTGCCAATAGGTAGTTCATAGAGAGTGGTGAACACCTTAGTGAAGGAATTAAAGGTAGCTGGTCTAAAAGAAAATTCAGTATAGCTTTCACAGGGAGAAAGGTATAGAGTTTAAGTGGTGGGCCTGACTTCAAGGAAATAGGGCATAAAGCCAAGCTTGGAAAAGCCAGAAGGGACCACTACAATTATGATCGATCTCCTTATCAACTAAAGAAAAAAGGCCTCTGTATAGGGAGCCTAATAAGAAAGGAACAAAGGCCAATTCTATGCCCTCTTGAATACAGGTAGCAAGAGCTAAGTATTCTTTAGTAATTTTAAAACCAGGGACACATAAAAAATGTTGAGACAACCACAATAAGTAAAAAGTTGTTCTCTCTTCATTTATGGGTTTAAGTCCAAACTTTTGATACTTAGTCTGGAATTTTCCATAACTAAGTGTAGACACCTCATTTTTGACCGACCTTAAGACTCAGACGTCATCGATTGAGCGCTCGGTGATTGTGCATGTTGTGCTCGTTTCGAGTTTCCGGAGTTTTGGCTGAGAGCCTTACCTCCGGACCTCTGAACTCTTTGTGCTTTGGCTCGGTTTGTGGACCAAGCCTTGTTTCTCTTCCTTGGAGGGAGGGAGTGGTCTGGTAGACCATCTTTTTGTGGTCGTAGACAACTTTTCCCGTTTGGAGACTAGTTTCCGGTTTTCGAAGCCTTCGGTCGCGCGCTTTGTCTCGGGACCGCTTAACGTTCTCTGTTTGGTGTGGTTTTTGAACCACACCTTGTTTCCTCTGCCTAAAGGGACACTGTGGTCCGAGAGACCACTTTTGGTGCTTATAGACTAGTTTTCGAGGCTTCCGGCTGTGCGCTTTGCCTCCCGAACTTTTGTCTTGCATCCGTTTTGGTTTGTTTTTGGTACAAACCTTGTTTTCCTTGTTTGGAAGGTGGTACAAGGGTGGGAGACCAGTATTTTCCCTTGGAGACCACTTTTCTTCCCGCCAGCCAGTTTTATGTTTTGACAACTAGTCTCCTTGGTCTTTGGGCCACCTTTTCTAGTCAGCCACCCCACCCCTAGCTTGTTTTCAGTGTGCTGATCATCTCCCACCATGGCCGACCACTTGTTGTCTTGGGAGACCACTTGTGGTGGTCGGCCGACCACTTCAAGTGGTCGGCTGCTTTTTGACACCTTTTTGGAGATATTTTTTTTCAGCTGGCACAGCTAGAGGGCACTGAAGCCATCCTTTATACACGTGTATGGAGGGATGGCTTTGAACCTTAGCTTCTTCAAGAAGCTTTGCTTTTGGTTCTCTATATAAGAGAACCACCTCCTCCCTCCACTAGGTTCAGAAATTGGAGGTTTGAGTTATACGTATAGCCTTGTATCTATATCTCCTTGTTTGTTCTTATTTTTGTGCCTTAAAGTGTAGTTTTGTCTCACTTTTGTACACAAACACACACTTAAACACCATACTCTTGGAGCTGAGGTCCCTTGAAGTTGTTTTTGAGGTTCTTGGACTGGTTTGAGCTTAAAAAGTGTGCTGGAGTTGCAGTCTTGAAGAGGTTCTACAAGGGTGAGCTTTTAACCTTTTAAACCCCCATTTTTGCTAAAGCTTTTAGACCTACTTGCATGCTGTTTTTGCTTTGACTTTCTACTACAAAAAGTTCTGTATTTTGGTGCTTAAGATCTTTGTTTAAAGTCACTTTTGCACTTGGGGTTGTTTACCCCCTCTTAGGCCTTGTTTGGCCTTACTTTTGTGCCTTCTTTGTGAGTCTTTGGGACCACCTTGTTTTGGCCTTCTCACCACTGAAACTCAGAGGAATTTCAGTGGTGGGAAGGGTGCTTTGAGGTCCTAAATAGGAGAGGGTCATCCCCTCTCCTTGTGTCTTCAATACTTATCTTGAATGCCTCATGTGTGAGCATGTTTGTTAAGCTTATGTTGGCCATATCTTAGCATGTATTTGTGGTTATTTTGCTGTGGCATACCACTGTTTTTACTCGGTTTTGTCACTCTATGCATGCCTAATACACTTATAGTGTAAATCATATAAATTAGCTTTGTATGCTTCATGAAGTAGCATGTCATTCTAGCTTATTTTGTTTCTATTTCAGCATGTTTTTGGTGATGTTTTGCCATGCCATGACTCTATTTTGGGTGGGTTTGATGGTCCCTTGCATGCCTTATGCACTTGTAGTGCAATTCCATAAAATAGCCTAGTGTGTCTCATGCTTTAACATGTCATTCTAGCATGCTTTTGGCTTAACTTAAAGAAGTTTTTGTCCATGTTTTAACATGCTTTAGCTCTGATTTTGGTTTTTTTGGCCATGTATGCCTTGCTTTGTATAACCAAGGTTCAATCTAGCTTGTTAGCCTTGTGCATCAAGTCTACTAGCATGCTTTACTTGGCCTATTTGAATGATTTGGCATCATTTCATATGTGATTTCAATCCATGTTTCATGCTCATGCACTTGCATCTTTCACTCATTTAATGCGTTAGAGGGTTTGCCCCTTTATGCCTTAACATGAATCATTGCGTATGCCTTCATGCCTTAGCTTGCGAGCCATCATTTCAATGTGTTTTTGGGGTTATCTTGCCATGATATAACTCTGATTTTGTTGATTAAGTCATCCCATGCTTGGTCTTAATAGGTGTAGTGTCATCCACCTTATTTGCCTTGTATGCATCATGCCTTATGTCTTTCATGTTAGCTTGTTTTGACTTCCTTCTATGCATGTTTTAGACTCATTTTGACATGTTCTAGGACTATTTTGGGTTGCCTAGCTGTAGTGCAATTGACCTTGCTAGCTTGGTGTTTTGTTGACTCATGCATGCTATCTTTGAGCGATTTAGATGATTTGGCATCATTTAATACTTCATTTCAGAGCATGTAGCATTGCCATGTTCCCACTTCATTCACTCTTTAAGTGCCTTTGAGTGTTGTACATTGTTGCTTAGTTTGTGACCTAGCATGTATGCCATCTTACCTAGGTACTTGAGCCTCCATCTTAGCATGTTTTGGTCATTGTCTTGACCTACTTGAGTTCTGTCCATGGTTGGTTCATGCATATTTGCCGTGTATTGCATGCCTCCTTTGTAGTCCTCTTTATTAGCTTTCATGCTTTAGGACTCTTGCATGCTTTACTTGCTTTGTTTGAATGATTTGACATCATTTCTTACTTAATTTCAGTGCACTTAGTGTTGTTACACTTGCACATTTGTCACTCTTTAAGCCTTCTTGAGGGTTGTGCTCTTGGGACTACTTGAATGGCCAATGCATTGTGCATGCATACCTTGCCCTTTGTGCCTTGGTTTCATCATTATGGCCACTGATTTGGGCATGATTAAGGTCTACCCCTTTTGGTTAAGTCCATTTAGCATGTTTACTTGCATGTTGTTCGCGTGCTTATCTTATTTTGCATTGAGTATGCATGTCCCTAGCATTGATAAGTTGCCCTTGTTGCATTGCATTGTGCATGCATGCATTACATTGCATTTAGAATCTTAAGTTACTTTGCATTGAGTATGCATGGCTTTGAGCATTGCGTATGCTATGTGTAACAAGCCCGCGGGGGACCTCGCTACAGCTCGGACTCGATTTGTGTCACGGTTCTAAATCTTGAACCAAAGAGTCTAAATCCGGTAAATCATTTTGAGAAAACAGATTTTTAGAAAGAAGTGCCAAACATGGACTGCTTTGCCAGATACAGAGTCGCCACCTAAATATTTTATTTTGGGAAATTTAGGAAACCCTGACTCGTTGCCTAAGGCCACGTGTCCGTCATCACCAAAGTTGCCTCGGTTCGGGAACTTGGGTACGATTGGGGAAGGTCACTTCGTGAGCACCCCCGCTCGCCCGATCAAAGATCGACCTCTACTAACCATGATATCAAGTTTTGAAAACATTATGCGTTCTTATTCCGGTTATTAGCCTAGATTTACTATGTGATGCGCACAGCATACAAGTATAGACTGGATCGCCTGAATTGGAACAAAACATTTCATGTTTGTTTTTTTTTTAAAGATGGTTTGCTACTCGCAAGTAGGCTTAAAATGCAGGTTTTGCAACCCTCGGGTGGGCTTAGAAAACATGGTTTTGCCACTATCTAGTGGGCTTGAAACTCACAGTCGATGATTTGTTCCAATCCAAATAACCCAACCTTCACCCACAAGCATTCAAGCAGGTATATCACATAAGCACATAGCCTCATGGTAAGCATGCTATTCATGGCAGTCACTCACACGCATGCAAGGATGCTAAAGCATAAAAACTCACCGAGTACTCCAAGCCAAAACAAAAGCTAATTAGAAATCCATGCATGATCCTAATTATACAGAAATGCCTAATGCAACACATGCAAAAATGCAACTATAGCAGGCTCGGCTATTCTAAACATGGCATATGAGATGCAACAGTTAACAAATATTCAATTTGGAATTGAAATACAGATGCAATTAGTATGGTGCGCCGAACCCGGTGCATGCAAGACAGATGAATGAATGCAGACATGCTATCATACTGTATGCTAATTGAAACATGCCCTAATCTAACCATTATAAGCTGGTAAATAAAAGGGAGAAAGACGTGGGGTTGGAAGACATACATCACACGCACACACACTTATTACAACATTGCCCTCGCTTGGAGGGTCCAAATAAATAATATACAGTCCCAAATGAATAAACAATACAATCCCGAATAAATACAAAAATCCTAATTAATTAACAAATTAACTAAGAAAGCAGTAAACTAGTATACAGGCTGGGGACTGCCTCAGCTCTGCTTCGGATGATGGATGATGCATGTTCGGGTTGCTTTGGTCGGAAAATCCCTTGCGATGCCCCGGTTAGCCTCTGTTTGTAATTGTTCTTGGAATGCGTGCCAAGCTCCGGAAGGCTGCTGATTCTTGATTTGCTGTAACAGAGAGCAACAAAGGGGCATGACAAAGTATTTTCACATATGTACGCATGTCTCGATCCTCAAGCCACCAATCACGCATCTCGATGCATGATAGCCGAGGAGTCGAATTGCACAACTCAATATGGAATGAATGCACATGAAAACACAACAAAACCTAAACTCCATCATGGGTAATCCGGAGTGTCGGCGACTGGGGAATTGAGACACGTTCCGTCACTCGGAGTACGAAACGTACCTCGTTTCCCGTGCTCGGGCTAACTCCTATCCCAAACACAATGGAATATGCATGACATACATGAATGCAACTAAGATACAATCTAACGTGCGCAATGCTATGAAATGGCATACACGATGCACGAGGTAACATGGCATATACAATGCATAATATACAACCTAGCATACACAATGCTATGAAATGAAATGGCATACACAATGCATAATGGACTTACACCAACACAAGTGGACCTCAGCCACACTCACATAAGAGGCCATTAGATGAAAATGAGACACTCGAGATGCGTGCACACGTGCACGCAAACCGAGGACCGAACCTATGGCACAAAGGCCACTCTAACAAAGTATGGCAAGGCATGGAATATGACATACTAGCATGCAAATTTCAGTGCTGAAAAATGATGCTAAACAGCCCCGAATCATAGAAACATGGCACCCGATGCATGAGATGAGACTCGAGACTTGAAACTAGGCGCATGGAATGACTTATAGCTATACAAAGCATGCATTATTTGAACATGAGACCTAAAGACAGAACCAAGGCAGTCCCAAAATATGCATATTTCCAGTTTAGAGCAAGGCCAAAGGGTGAACACAAGTAGGGCTAAGCTAACATGCAAAAATGGCCTCGAGAGAGAGATAAAGAAGCAAGTAACAGCTTCTGGCCCTAAATGGCAAAGAGCCCTTCAACAAAGTTGAAGAGGGGCTCAAAATGAAGCGCTTTACAGTTTACAACAAGCCACAAAAACAAACACAAGTATGGCTAAACTATTATGCAAGAAATGGGCCAAAAGGGAGACAAAGAAGCAAGTGATGGTTTCTGGCCTCAAACAGAGGAGGGCCCTTCAACAAAGTTGAAGAGGGGCCCAAAACATGGTATTTTACAGTTAGTGACCGAACCCAAAACAGTGCACATGCAAACTTAAAATACTATGCAAAATAAGGCCTAAAAAGAGGTTTAAACACAAAGAGTAAAAAGGGAGCTTCAAACAGAAAAAGTCCCTTGATCAAACATGAAGAGAGGGTAAAAATAATGCTATTTACAGTTTGGACCAGAGCCCAAAAATACAAGCACAAGGGGCTAACAAAACATGTAAAAATAAGGCCAAAAGAGGGATAAAGAGGCAAGTGACAAAAGGAAGCCTCAAACAGTGAAGAGTCCTTCAACAATGTTGAAGAAGGGCTCAAAATAAGCCACTTTTCAGTTTATAACCAAGCTCAAAACAATTTACAAATGAGCCTAAAATACTATGCAAGAAAGAGGCATACAAGAGAGATAAAGAAGCAAGTGTAAAAAGGAAGTCTCAAACAGGGAGAGGCCCTTAAACAAACATGAAAAGGAGCTCAAAATAATGCTATTTTCAGTTAGGGTCGGAGCCCAAAAATGCAAGCACAAAGAACTAAAATATAGATCAAAATAGGGCAAGAAAAGAGGAGAGGAAGACTTACCCTTGAAGAACCAAACTTCAACAACTCTTGGTCCAAGAAAGGTTGTTCCTAAGATCTGGAAATGGCCCTCAAGCTGCTGGAATGGAGTAAGGAGGAGTGGTGCTATGGGTTGTAGAGTAAAGGGTGCAAGAACCTTTAGGGTTTGAAGGTTGGAAGAGAGGGAGAGAGGGGGGTGTAATGCAAGAGCTCCAATACAATTTTTGTAACCCTCAAAACTGAAGGGGAGGGGCTGGTTATATAGGCAAAGGGGTGGAAAAGAGGGGAAAAAATGGGAGGGAAAACCAATTCAAGTTTCCCCCCAAAAGTGCACCCCCCCGGATACAAAATCTGGGGAGAAACAGAGGATATATTTGTACTGTCCCTGATGTAAGGATTCTGGCCGGCTGGTTATTTAGGGTTTAGGTGGCCGGCCGGCCCTCCCCATGGCCGGTCGGCCAAGGGTAAAAAGGTTCAAGAAAGATTAGTGGCCGGCCATGCCAAAAAGAGGGCCTCCCATGTGTGCACAACACAACCATGTGGTCAAAAACTGGAGAAAGTGAACCAGGAGAGAGAAAAGGCCACTTTTAGGAGGGGTTCAAAAGGGTCACACACAATTACTGGCCGGCCATGTGATATTGGTGGCCTCCTAGGTGTGTACAACACAAATATGTGGTTTAGGACTAGAAAAAGTGGCTTTAGGGTGGTCAAATTGGCTTTGAAGTGAGAAAAACGGGCGACAGAGGGCGATGAAGGAATAAAACTGGTTGTCAGAACAATTACTGGCCTCCCACCCCTCTACGACCTCTCTAACAATGAAAATGAGGCCTCAACCAAAAATGAACCAAAACCGATGCAAAATGAAGGTTCGGGGGCCAAAACGCGCAGCCTGGGGCCCCGAAAACTGACTATTAGACACCGAAAGGGGTGTTCGACCACAAAGTTGGTCTCTCGGACCACAATGTCCCTCAAAAGGGAGTAAATAAGATGCGTGCCAAAAACCGGAGCAAACGGAGGTGGTCAAGCGGTCCCGAACCGAGGCACACGGCCAACGGCTCCAAAAAATCAGAAATCGGACTCCAAACGAGCAAAATGGCCCACGACCACGAAACGTAGCCTACGGCCACTGAGAGATGGTCTACGAGACCTCTCCCTCCCTTCTGGAAGAGAAACAGAGAAAACCGAGCCTGGTTCTCAAACCGAGGCAAAGCATGAAAGAGTCCGGAAGTCCGGAGGCAAGGCTCGCAGCCGAGACTCTGAAACCTCTGAACGAGCACGATATGCAACATCACCAAGCGCTCGATCGGTGACGTTTGAGTCTTAAGGTCGGTCAAAAATGGGGTGTCTACACTATGTTACTTTGCATTGTGTATGCTTAGGTTACATCATTGCATTGTGCATGCTAATTGATATTTGCATTGTGTATGCTAATTGTTGCATGCATTAGCATTGTGCATGCCATTAGCCTTGTTAGGTTGTTCATATTGCATTGCATATTTGCATGCTTAAGTCATACTGCATATTTGCATGCTTATGTTGCATTGCATTTTTGCATACTCTATGTTACATAGCATTGTGCATGCCATGTTATGTGTTGCATTTTGTTTGGAATAGGTGTTAGTCCAAACACGGGAAAAGATGGATGTTTCATACTTAAAGTGATGAAACGTGCCTCAATTCTCGGTCGCCGACGCTCTTGATCATACATGATAGAGTTTTAGGCTTTATGTGTTTACTTGTGCATTCATTTTACATTGAATTGTGCAACTTTGCCTCTCGGCCATCATGCATTGAAATGCGTGATTGGTGGCTCGAGGGTTGAGAACCACACTCCCTTGAGCTTATGAAATGATAGGGAGGGTGGTTGTGCACACATATCTTGCAAATACATTGACATGCCCCTTTCTTGCTCTCTGTTGCAGAAAAGTAGAATCCAGCAGCAAAAAGTGGTCAGCCGACCAGTAATACTAGCTGGCCGACCACTTTTTCTGGTTTTTCAGCACAGAAAGTGGTCGGCAAGTGGTCTCCTTTCTCAACAACTGGTCGGCAGCCCTCCCACAAGTTCCCAAGGTGGAGTTTAAGCTTTCTAGAGCTCGGTGTAGTGTTCTGAGAGCAATTGCAAACAGAGGCAAATCGGGGCATCGCCTTGGATTTCCGAACGAAGCAACCGAGCATGCATAAACTCCTCGCCTCGAGGCTCCTGTTTTATTGCTTTCCTTAGCTGCCATGCTTAGATAGCTAGCTTATGCTTTGGTTTGTAACTTAAGTAGCTAATGTGTTTAGCTGCTTAATTGTTTTGTAATAGTTAGTTAACTAGGATTAGTTAATTAATTGTGTTGTAATAATTAGTTTAATTAGCTTAGATTAGCTAGTTAGCTTCTTATTCGGATCCTCCGTCGAGAGGGCCAATTGTTGTAATAAGCGTGCGTGTGTGTGATGGATGTCTTTGTAGACACCCCATTTTTGACCGACCTTAAGACTCAGACGTCACCGATTGAGTGCTCGGCGATGTTGCATTTTGTGCTCGTTCAGAAGTCTCAGAGTCGCGGCCGTGAGCCCTACCTCCGGACTTCCGAACCCTCTTCTGTGCCTTGCCTCGGTTTGCGAACCAGGCTCGGTTTTCTCTGTTTTCTCTTCCTGAGGGGGGAGAGGTCCAGTAGACCATCTCTCAGTGGCCGTGGGCTACATTTCGTGGCCGTAGGCCATTTTGCCCATTTCGGAGCCCGGTTCCCGGTTTTCGGAGCCGTCAGGCCGTGTGCCTCGGTTCGGGACAGCCTAACCATCTCCGATTCCTCCGATTCTTGGTATGTATCTCATTTACTCCCTTTTGAGGGACACTGGGGTCTTAGATACCCACTTCGTGGCCAAACGCCACTTTCGGTGCTTAACGGCCTATTTTCGGGACCCCGAACTGTGTGTTTTGGCCCCCGAGCATTCGTTTCGCATCGGTCTTCGTTCGTTTTTGGCAGGTACCTCTGTTTTATCACCAGGGAGGTCACTGGAGGGTGGGAGGCTAGTAATTACCTCAGCAACCAGTTATATTCCATTTTCGCCGTCCGACGCCCGTTTTTCTCACTTCCGGGCTAATGTTGAACATCCTAGGGCCATTTTCTTCAAGCCCAAACCACATATTTGTGTTGTACACACATGGGAGGACCCTAAAAACATATGGCCGGCCAGTAACTCCAATTGAACCTTTTGAACCCCTCCTAAAAGTGGCTTGTTCTCTCTCCTGTTTTACATTTTCCAAATTTGAACCACATGGTTGTGTTGAGGGGACCTGGGAGGACACCAATATCTGGTGGCCGGCCATTAAATCAATTTGAACCTTTTGAACCCTAGCCGACCGGCCATAGGGGGTGGCCGGCCGGCCACCTGCAGCAAAAGTACCTGGCCGGCCATACTCCCCTCAGTGCATACTTTACAGCTGTATAGCTGTTTGTCCCAAAAGATCTTTGTATCCGGGGGATATTTTGGAGGGAAGCACTTGGGTGCATTTCCCTCCACCTTTACACCCCTCTCTTGGTCCATATAAGGAGCCTCCCAGCTCTGTCCCTAGGGTTAGAAAAATTTCTTGGAGCATACACATACATATCCATCTCTATCTCTCTCATTCTTCTCAAGTTTGGTGCCATTTCTTGATCACTACCAAGCACCACCACCACCACTCCATTTCCAGCAGCAAGGGAAGGTTTTCCAGCAGCTAAGAAGCCACCAACTCAAGCCAAGAAGCAACAAAAGTATTGGTCTTCAAGGGTAAGCCATTTTCCCTCTTCTGTAGCACATTTTTGTATCACTTTTCTAGCCTTCTTTCTTACTGTTTTGGGCTCCGACCCTAACTGAAGTTAGGCATATTTTGAGCCCCTCTTCAACATTGAAGAAGGGCTCAACCTTGTTTGGGACTTCCTACTACTACTTGCCTCAATATCATCTTGTATGCCATTATTTTGCATGAAATTTCTAGCCTCTGTGTGATCTGTTTTCGAGCATAATGTAAACTGTAAGTGGGCCTATTTTGAGCCCCTCTTCAACATTGAAGAAGGGCTCAACCCTGTTTGGGCCCCCTATCTTGCACTTACTTCATAATCTCTCCTATTTACCGTAAATTTGCATGATTTGTTTGGCCTACGTGTGATCTGCTTTGGAGCATTTCATGAACTGAGATTGTGCTTTTTTTGAGCCCCTCTTCAACATTGAAGAAGGGCTCAACACTGTTTTCATACTCCATGTGTCACTTGCTTTGAATCCATGTTTTACCCTTGTTTTTGCATGCTTTGCTAGCCCATTTTGCTTCTGTTTTTGGACCATGATCAGAACTGAAAGTGGTCATTTTTTGACCTTATTAACATGTTTTATTAAGGGTCTTTGCTTATTTGATGAATTTTTGGGGTACCTCATGTTATAGCCTTTGTTGGCTTCAATCTTGCATGGCATTTCTAGCATGTTTGCATACTGTTTTTGGGTTGTCATCTACTGTAAATATTCATATTTTTGGTCCTTCTTCAGTGTTGTAGAAGGGTATTTTTCTGTTTGGGCTTTGCATTTACCATCTACTTCAATACCCCTCTCTTGGCCCCTATTTTTGCATGCCATTGTTGCCCTATCTAGGCTTGCTGTTTGGCCATGTTTTAGACTGGAAAATGCTAGTTTTGGGGCTGCCTTGCTTCTGCCTTTTCATATCATGTATCAATTATGCATGTTTGGTGTAGCTATAGGCCATTTCGGGTGCCAAAATTCATGTTTCGGGATCATTCCATGCATCGGTTACACTTTGGCCATGTTTCGGGATTGTTTTGCCCCCACATTTCAGTGCTGAAATTCATTTGCATGTTTGCATATCATATTTCCATGCCATTTCATCGCGTATGCCATTTCCTCGGTTTGCGTGCCCGCGTGCACGCATTTCGAGGCATATCTTTTTTTTTATCTGACGGCCTCTTATGTGAGTGTGGCTCAGGTCCACTCATGTCAGTGTAAGTCCACTTTGCATTCTGTATGCCATTTTAGTCTCATTGCATCGTGTATGCCATTTCCTCGGTTTGCGTGCCCGTGTGCACGCATTTCGAGGCATCTCATTTTTCATCTGAGGGCCTCCTATGTGAGTGTGACTGAGGTTCACTCGTGTTGGTGTAAACCCATACGGCATTGTGTATGCCATTTTCTCGTTTTGCGTGCTCGTGTGCACGCATTTTGAGGCATCTCTTTTTCATCTCACGGCTTCTTATGTGAGTGTGGCTGAGGCTCTCTCATGTTGGTATAAGTCCAATTTGCATTGCGTATGCCATTTCATGCCTTAGGATCATTTCCTTGGTGTGCGTGCACGTGTGCACGTATTTCGAGGCATTTCATTTTCATAGCATTGCGTATGTTAGGATTGCATATTAGCTACATTTCATGCATATCATGCATATTGCATCGTGTTCGGGATAGGAGTTAGCCCGGGCACGGGAAACGAGACGCGTTTCGTACTCCGAGTGACGGAATGTGTCTCAATTCCCAAGTCACCGACACTCCGGATTATCCGTGATGGAGTTAGGTTTTGTTGTAGCATTCATATGCATTCATTCTATATCGAGTTGTGCAATTCGGCTCCTCGGCCATCATGCATCGAGATGCGTGATTGGTGGCACGAGGATCGAGGCATGCATATATTTGTGAAATACATTGCTATGCCCCTTTCCTGCTCTCTGTTGCAGCAAAATCCAGGATCAGCAGTCTTCCGGGACTTGGCGCGTTTTTCAAGAAACATTGCAAAACAGAGGCTAATCGGGGCATCGCCGTGGATTTCCGCGCAAAGCAGCCCAAACATGTAGCATTCATCAGAATCAAGGCAGTCTCTGGCTTACATGCCAGTTTACAGTTTTCTTAGTTAATTTGTTAATTAATTAGGAATTTGTATATTATTTGGACTGTAATATTTTGGACTGTATTATTCTTTCATTTGGGACTGTATATTTATTCGGACCCTCTGCGCAAGGGCATAATTGTAATAAGTGTGATGTATGTCTTCCAACTCCACGTCTTTCTTCCCTTTTATTTACCTGCTTATGATGGTTAGATATAGGGCATATTTCAATTAGCATACAGTATGATAGCATGTTTGCATTCATTCATCTGTCTTGCATACACCGGGCTCGGCGCATCATACTAACTGCATTTGTATTTCAATTCCAAATTGAATACGTGTTAGTTGTAGCATTCCATATGCCATGTTTAGAATAGCCGAGCCTGCTATAATTGCATTTTTGCATGTGTTGCATTAAGCATTTCTGCATACTTAGGATCATGCATGATTTCTAATGTAGTTTCTGTTTTGGCTTGGAGTACTCGGTGAGTTTTTATGCTTTAGTATCCTTGCATGCGTGTGAGTGTTGCCATGAATAGCATGCTTACCATGAGGCTATATGCTTATGTGATATAACTGCCTTGAATGCCTGTAGGTGGAGGGTGAATTATTTGGATTGGAACAAATCATTGACTGTTTGTTTTAAGCCCACTAGATAGTGGCAAAATCATTGTTTTCTAAGCCCACCCGAGGGTGGCAAATCCACGTCTTAGCCTATCTACGGGTAGCACCAGCAAACCATTTTCAAACAAACAAACATGAAATGTTTTGTTCCAATTCAGGCGACTCAGTCTATACTTGTATGCTGTGCGCATCACATAGTAACCTAGGCTAATAAACCGGAATAAGAACACACAATGTTTTCAAAACAGATATCATGGTTAGTAGAGGCCGGTCTTTGACCGGGCGAGCGGGGGTGCTCACGAAGTGACCTTCCCCAATCGTACCCAAGTTCTCGAGCCGAGACAACTTTGGTGATGACGGACACGTGGCCTTTGGCACCGAGTCAGGGTTTCCTAAATTTCCCATTAAAAAATATTTAGATGGCGACTCTGTATCTGGCAAAGCAGTCCATGTTTGGCACTTTTTTCAAAAAATCTGTTTTCAAAACGATTTGCCGGATTTGGACTCTTTGGTTCAAGATTAAGAACCGTGACATTTGAGTCCTTGAACTGTAGTGACCCAACATCGAACCAGAACGGGGGGGACTCGCACTCCTCGCCTCCGGGATGCGTTCGGGGGACGTCTACAGTCTTCCAATCCCCATTTCTTTCTCCCTTTTACTTAACCGCTTACGATGGTTAGTTTTAGGGCATATTTCGATTAGCATACCTTATGCTTGCATGCGTGCATCCACTCATTTGTTTTGCATGCACCCGGCTCGGCGCATCATACTAACTGCATCGTATTTCAATACATTTACTTGAATACGTGTTCAACAACATGTTATCAAGTTGCATTTCATATGCCATCTTAGAATAGCCGAGCCTATCTGAGTTGCATTTTTGCATGTGTTGCATTAGCCATCTTAACATGAACTAGGATCATGTATGATTTCTAACTAGTTCTTTGTTTTGGCTCGGTGTACACTGTGAGTGTTTACGCTTTAGCATACTGCATGTGTGTTATTGATTGCCATGAAAGCATACTTGCCATGAGGCTAACTGCTTATTTGTTATAACTGCCTGAATGCCTATGGGTGAAGGTTGGATTACTTGAATTGAAACAATTTATTGAAATCCGCAATTTAGCCTACTTACGAGTAGCAAACTCCAAACCATTTTCAAACGAACATGCAATGTTTTGTTCTAAATTAGGCGATCTAGTCTATACTTGTTTGCTGTGCGCATCACGTAGTAAGATTAGCTAATTAACCGGAATAAGAACACGTGTGTTTTCAAAAACAAGATATCATGCTTAATACAGGCCGATCTTTGATCGGGCGAGCGAGGGTGCTCATTGCATGACCTTTCCCTCTCGTACCCAAATTCCCGAGCCGAGGCAACTTTGGTGATGACGGACACGTGGCCTTAGGCATGAGTCAGGGTTTCCTAAATTCCCCCAAAATAAAATATTTAGGTGGCGACTCTATATCTGGCAAAGCAATCCATGTTTGACACTTCTTTATAAAAATCAGTTTTCCAAAACGATTTGCCGAATTTGGACTCTTTGGTGATTTATCGGTCTTACATCGCACATTGTAAGATTAGATTCAGAACTGTGGCATTGAGTCAGAACTACAGTAGCTAGGAACTACAATTCGGGCCCTCGCACGCGGAGCGGAGTTCGGGCGGTCTACACTAAGGTCAGTGTCAAGTTTGATAGGTGTTTGTAGAGTTAAAAGTGCATTGATGTGTTAGCCAGAAGTAAGGAGGCAAGTTAAATAGACAATGTCAAGAATGGTGGGAGAGATCATACCACACCTCAGAATGAGGGAATTACACGATGAGGACCAAAAGCAAGCAGCAGCACTGATGGCTCATTTGTCCATATCTAAAGCAAAGGTTGACAGTCTAATGGCATCGTAAATGCCTAAAGCCCTCCAGAGATCAATATCGTACACCATCATTCGTTGGACCCACAGCCTCCAGTCAGGGTTAGGTTTTTGCCATGAGCGTAGAGAGTTAGGGCTTAAGTCCCAATGGTGCCAGGCCAGCTTAGCTTTATTGAAGAGCATCATTTCAGTGTCTGCGATAGGATAATAGTGAGTAAGTTCTTCAGGAATGGTTGTAGTGAAAGTAGGGCCCAATTCCCCTTGTGCAGAACTATCGCGGTGTGGAATAATGCAGCTGTTGAAGATGTGTTGACGGAGTAGCTACTGGAACTCAGTTGGGAAACGTTGCACAGGTAACGTTTCTGCTTGTTTCTTTCCTTTGGTTTGAGCTCGTTTGGGTGCCATTGGAGTGTAGAAGAAAAAGAGGGGTTTCGAAGCAGAAGGGTTGAACAGACAAAGCACAGAGTAAAATAGAGGGAATGAGAGTATTGAAGTGATGGTTTGAATTCTGGTGTTTTTATAAGCTTAAATGAACTACCCAAAAAAATATAAGTGTCCAAGCCTTATTTTGTTCTTTCTGACATTCATTCAAAACAAAAACATCTTTTTGTCTTGAATGAGGGGGCATTGTTGGCGCTAAAATTTATCTTCTCTATCGAATAAGCATAACAAATACAGAGAATTGATCCAGTGGATACTAGGAGTGAGAAAGTTTACAGTAGGAGGTGGATCCAAAAATGCAGAGCAAGTGGTAGGTGAAATAAAAAAACAGATGTAGCAAATACAATTTTTCTGTTGATTCATCTAGTAATGCAATAGGATGTGGCCAAACGTGGCCCAGGTGTCAAGCCACGAAGTTAGGCAGGTAAATAATGCAGAATACGTGTCTTGTTTGCAAAAGAAAGAGAATGTTGCAGCAGAGAAACAGTTATTAACGGTTATGGAGGTCATGGGTAGTTATACAAGGAGTTGAGGTAACTTGCTCTATGATGGGATACGTGGCAACAAAGAAGTAGCAAGGCCAGCAGCATAAAGGCGGGAAATTCGAAGAAAAGAAGACCTTCAATCAAATTCACAACCCATGTAGAATTAGAAGTAATTTAACTTAGTTAGCAATAGTTTTTGTACTTAGGAGTATTTCTATTTGTAATTCAGCCTCTGCGGCCAAGTTTTTTTTTTTTTTTTTTCTGTTGATTGTTTTGTATATTGGACTTGTAATTTAATTCTTGTGACTAAGTGGCAAGTTTACTTGTTTTTCAATCGAATTCCAGTGTGTTTTTAGTTGTTTCTTCGGATTATAATCTCCAAAGAAGTCCTTGAAACTGTCAAGGTATCTCCTCTGTCGATTTGACCCAAACCAAATTTTTACTAATAGATACCTTAGCCAAAAAAAAAAAAAAAAAAAAAGGTTAATTATACTTTCGGTCCCTAAAAATGTGTGTTTTGTTTTAAAATATTCTAACTGTGACAATGAATATTGACATCATCAATAAGGATCACTTTTACACACATTTAATATTTTAAGAACGAAATTGACACAATTAAAATATTATAAATTAATGATGTTTCAAAATACCCTTACCGTGATGATGAATATTTTTTGCATCAACGATTAAGAATGAAATTGACACAATTGAAATATTATGAATCAAAATTATACAAAATGCATATTTTAGGGACAAAAAATGAAATTATATTTTTATATTCTTTATAAGTTAATTTACAAGTTAAACAAACAAATCATATCATTGGAGTGAGGCTAGCTATAGTAATGCTACAAGTCTACGTTGCATTGGTTTAGTCCAGTGTGTGAATTGAAAACAAGCCCAACCCCATTAAAAAACACATGAAGGGTGAATTGGAAAATTTTCAAAGTGTCATAGGTGAGTCAAGAAAACACCAAAGCTTTCATTTCTTACATAATGGACATTAGTTTTGATAAAAATATATATATATAAAATGCATTCCCAGTATAATGAAATTCGTTTTTTTGTTCAAAAGATAAAAACAATTTCGAATACATTCTTTGGAACTTGTTAATTTAAAAAATAAAAAATATTGGTAAGGTTATTTTTTGAAATCAAGATTAAATATTCTTTTATTCAATTCAAATGGACTCATTTATGACCCAGTCCAATGACTAGCCCAACTAAGGCTGGTACAATGTTCATGAACAATGGCCCAACTGGCCCAAGCATGTCATATTTTGATGGTTAGGATGAGCATATTGAATACTCATTAATGGATTTAAAATAAGTAGACTTTATTATGAGGTTATTTTATAGGTGAATTTGTAATGAAAATGTAAATAGTTGGTCCATCCAATCCAACCACTCTTCAATATTTAACATTATCTCAACTAATTAAATACAGAGAGTATAAATAGACTCAGTCTAGCCAAAAACTTTGTAAATCTTAAAGGTGAATTACCTTTTAGTTTAATGCCCCGCAAAAACCAAAGATATATAATATTTCAACACTGCTGCATACCCCCAGTGGGGGTCACACCCCCAGTGAGGTGTCGTGCCCCCACTGGTAAAAAAAAAAAAAAAAAAAAAAAAAAAAAAAGCAATCTTTTTTTTGTCCAATTGTGGAGTGCCACCTCACTGGGGGTCGACCCCCAGTGGGTGTATGAGGCATTTTTTATAATATTTAACCCTTGTGGTCAATTGATGAATGTCCTCTTTGAGACCTTGGAGCCAACGAAAACCAAAGATAAACAGTACGATAGTTATTCATCGTGATCGATTGGTCAATGTTTTAGGGATCATGATCGATTAGTCAATGTTTATAGTATCCTTATATATGTCGCTTCTTAATACGAATTTTTAAATAAAATTTATTTCTAAAAATCAACTTGTAAGAAAATTATGTTTAAAAAAAAATTAATTAAGCTAGCCCAATTTATTGATACGGTGAATTATTAATAAAGGATAATTGTGATATGATGTGGTGAAATTAAAATTTGTAATTAACATCAAATTGAAAGACCAATAAACAGTAACATGTTTCTTGCAAAAAAAAAGAAAAAATCCATTGGACAAGTTAACAGAGACTTACATCAATTAAATTATTATTATTATTTATTTATCAAATCATGTATTACTAATTTGCACCGTTTCATGGTAAAATCTCTGTGCTCTTTATCCTCGCCGTCGCTCCTAAAATCAATTAATATTAACAAAGATTTTAGCTTTAATTTTAAAGCCCTTTGCAATCGACTGCCAAGTGTCATCCTCGAGTATTAGTCCTTGGACCCTTCGCGTGGGTCTCTCCAAAGCTTCAATTGTTTGGTCCCATACTCTAACAAGTATGTACTTTATGTACTTTTATGTTGGTAGAAAGTAGGTACTTTATGTATTTTTATTTAAAAAAATGTTATGAAATCATTCTTAGCCATTCATGATTTACTTAAAATATGCTTATGTAGTTAAAATTAAATTAATAAATTGTGAGATTTATGAGTAAGGGTGAACCATTAATAAATATTAAAATATGAATTTATGAATTGTTTAGTTTTTTATTTTTTCTTATTAATCTAAAGGTTTTATTAAAATAAAAATTACACAAAAAGGTAGTCACTTAGGTGCCGTTTGGTGTCACTTAGGTGCCGTTTGGTAACACTTACGTTTTCAGTTTTCTGTTTATATTTACAAAAATTTTAAAAACTCAAATAAAAACTTGTTTGATAAATTTTTGATTTATAAATCAATGGTCTCAGTTTATAAATTTGGCCAAAAAATAAAAATACAAAAAATGTGTTTTTATTTTGAGTTTTCAGTTTTTTTTTTTTTACCACCCAACACTAGCCACCACTCGCCACCATTTTTCACCACCGTCTTCCGCCGTCACCACCCACCACCCACCCCCACCACCACCTGCCACCACCACTCACCACCCACCTGCCACCCACTTGCAACCACCACCTACCATTCACCCGCCACCACCCACCGACCACCACTACCATCCACCGCCCGCCACCACCACTCACCAGCCACCTGCCACCACCACTCACCACCCACCTGCCACCACTAGCCACCACCCACCTGCCACCCACCACCCACCACCAACCATCACCCACCACCACCACCACCACCACCCACTCACTATCACCCACCACCCGCCATGTCACCCACCTACCCACCACCACCACCACCCGCCATCCGCCACCCACCTGCTACCACCACCCACTACCGCCACCGCCACCACCCACTCGCTACCACCCACCAATTGCCACCGTCACCCACCCACCTACCACCACCCACCCGCCATCCGCCACCCACCTGCCATCACAACCCACCACCTGCCACCACCACCACCGCCGCCACCACCACCACTACCACCCGCTACCGTCACCCATCCACCCACCCACCCACCACCACTACCACCCGCCATCCGCCATCCGCCATCCGCCACCTACCTGCCACCACTACCCACCACCACCACCACCACCACCACCACCCACTCGCTACCACCCACCACCCGCCACCGTCACCTATCCATCCGCCACCGTCACCCACCCACTACCACCCGTCACCACCCACCACCACCCGCTACCCACCGCCCACCGTCACTACTTTCCACCACCGTCTTCTGACGTCACTTGCCACCATCTGCCATTTCTCATTCTTTTTTATATTTTTAAAATTTTTTAAACATTTTGTCAATTACCAAACACGCTTGTAGTTTATATTTTTCTAAAAATAAACAAAAACTAGTTTATAAAATTTTTGTAAATATAAACTGAAAACGTAAACATTACCAAACAGACTCTTAGGTATTTGGGTTTAATTTTTTTAAGATAAAAGTGTGTTTCTCTAAATGTAAAATTATACATTTGGATAATCTATATTAGGGGTGGGCGCGAGTTAGTTGCGACCACAGAACCTCCAATCCGCCATCTGTCCGCCAGATTGGCGGATTAGAGAAAATTAATCCGCATCTGTCGGCCAATCTGGCGAACGTGGATTGAGCGGATTGGCGATTAGGCGAATGGATGCGAATCGGTTTGACGGTTTAAAATTTTATAAATTTTCAACATAATTCAACTTGTGCACTTCCTCAAAAAAAGAAGAAGAAAGTATTACATTCAATGACTTAAAAAAAATATTACAATCACTGCATGCCTCATCCAAAGCAAGAAAGTTTGAAACTTTAGAATATCGCAATCACTGCATGCCTCATCCAAATACTACAATCACAACATGACTCATCCACATAAAGTATTACAATCTGTGGTTCGTAAAATATAAAAACAATTCAAACCACCAAAACCATGAACAGAGTAGTAGTAGAGATTGTATGTCTCTGTATTGTTACATCTATATCTGTTTTTAAAAACAAAAACCAACCAGTATATATCATATTTTCTATTTATTATTTTTAGAGATAGATTTAAAAATCAAAAAAATATAGATAAATAATAAGTTTATTTTTTTCAATTCAAAAAAGATATTTAAGTTGAAAACTTTTTTTCAACAGAATATTTAAATTATTTTTTAATTGAAAACACAAACAGAATATTTAAACAAACTGAAAACACAAAATCTTATAAATTATTAGGGGTGCTTGTGGTTTGGCGGTTCGATTGCGGCCAAAAGAATCTCAAATCTGCCATCCATCTGCCGGATTGGCGGATTTGAAAAAATCAATCCGCAACCGTCCGTCCGTTCGTCATCGCGCATCCGTCCAAAATGCGGCGGATCAGTTCAATTCGGTCGGTTTTGGCGGATCGGTATATCCGCTGCTCACCCCTAATCCATATTATAGAGGTTTTGAATTTTATCTTCTCATGGAACAAATCTCACATTACGAACAAAAACGTAATATTCTAATAACATAACACGTTAATGTAACACATTAAAAAATTCATTGGTGTACTTTTTCAAAACATAACAGCGTAACACTCCAAAAAAACTCCTTAGTGTATTTTTCCCAAACGTAATAACGTAACACTTCAAAAAAACTTCTTAGGGTATTTTTCTTAAACGTAACACTCCAATGTAGCACACAAAAAAAAAAAACTCCTTAGTGTACTTTTCTTAAACGTAACACTCTAATCAATGTAATCTTAAACGTAATACTCTAATGTAACATACTCCAATGTAACACATAAAAAAAATACTAAAAAACTATTTAATGTACTTTCTCTAAACGTAACACTAACAGTTTGAAAATTATATATTTACCTAAAACTTACTAACGAGTTTTTGTACTATTTTTTGAATGATTTGAAGAATCTCACATCTTTTTTTTTTAGTATTATATTAGAATGTTACGTTTGGGAACACTAATAAATTTTTTTATGTGTTATATTGGAGTGTTATACTTAGGAATTTTTTTAGAGTGTTATATTGTAGTGTTACGTTTGAGAAAAATATACTAAGTAATTTTTTTTTTAAGTGTTGCATTGGAGTGTTATATTGAAGTGTTACAATTTAAAATTATATATTTGTCCAAAACTTACTAAGCAGTTTTTATACTCCTTTTGAAATGTTTGAAGAATCTCACATCCTTTTGAAAATTTTGAAAGATCCTATATTTCAAGTCATTTTTATACTAATTTTGAAATATTTTTCAAATAAAAAAGATTCTCATATAAAAATTAATCCCCAATTTGATTCTCATAGATTGTGTACATTACATTTCTAGCATAAAAGAAAAAAGAAAATGAAACATAATAGAAATAAGGGTATAATTGTAAATTCAATTTGTAAATAATATATTAAATCTACATTTCTAAAATCAATGAAACTAATTGATATATTAGAAAATCCTTGGAACTGAATGGATCAAAATTCCACAAGATAGGATTTATAGATAAATTTTCTTGTGAGTAAAATGAATTTGAACCACTAATTTTTTTATTAGATAAATTATAAATTTATAAATCTAAATTTGTAGTGTTATTTTTAGAATAATATTATATGTACTAATTGATATATCAATTAGTGTATTAATGAATAATGTGACAAAATTTTAGAGATTTTAAAATTTTATACTGAGTGGAATTATAATTTTAAAATAATAATATTATAATTATATTAATACATTAATTAATATATCAACGGATATATGTACCACTACCACCTATTGTTTTATTTAATAATCTGAACCACATTTAGGGGATGTTTGAGATATTCTAAATAAGTGTACTTTTTGACTTTTTATCAAACATGGATTGGGTTTGAAGTGATGTGGTAGAGATGTGATGTGACTTAAATAAGATGATATGACTTAAATAAGATAGTAACTTTTTAACTTTTTAACTTTTTTTTGAATATGTTAAACTTGACCTTACTGTGATCATCATGTTTTTTTTTTCACCTTTAATTTACCCCCAACAACTTTCCAATATGGGTACCTTATTTTTTGTACTGCCATTACTGATGTATACAGTAACTTGTACCGCAATTCTTGTTACAACAATGATTTATCGCACTAAAAACACCACCACTAATAGCACTAATGCATTAAAAATGTAAAAAAAAAAAAAAATATAACTCCAAGACTAAAACATCACATCATTACTGGTGGAACCCATTGCCACCTAATTAGTGGGAGCACTAATTAGTGCTCCCACTCATTTTCCTTCTTGTTAACGTAGTGCCCATGAAATACGTGAACACAATATTACAGTACATATTTAGAATTTTATTATGAAAGAGAAATTTATTATTAATTTGTAAGATATTTTTATATTACAATAATTTTTATTATTTTGAATATTTGATTCCACAAATTTTATTTTTTATATTTAAGATACTTTATAAAAAATTTATTCTTATAAATATTTTTGAACACTTAGCAATTGATTATGTGAATATTCATATTAAATAAATTTGACAGTATAAATATTCACATCATAGAACATTTACACTGTCAATGTGAACATTGATATGCGTTTCACTCAATTATTATTAGGTGTATTTTGGCAACTATGTTACCTATATGATTTATTAAAACATAAGAAATTAATTGTAAGAATTTTTTCTAAATATGGCTCAATGTGGCTTATGCATGATTATACTAGATTCATCTCATTAAGTAAGATACATTTACATTAATTAGATGGTGACTAATTATTGATGAATGCACCTATGTATACATAATGTATAGAAGGCTAATGGAGATAGTGTTAATGCATTGAATGTGATAGATTCATTATGAATGAATCTTGAAGATTCATTATGAATGAATCTTGAAGATGCATTATGTATCTATTATGAATGTATAAGATACATTAATCTATTTAATGAAGTTCATTGAATGAATGGATTCTTTGATGGGAAGAATAATAGTATAAATAGTGTAAGGTCCCAAACCACACTCTCCATCACAAAATTCAAGTTGTCAACACAAGAAGGTTCCCATCGCCTAAAAAGAGAGAAGTGATTTGAAGATCTTAGACAAGTAAAGAACTTGAAGATAAAGAACTTGAAGATCAAGGTCTTCTATTCAAGATTTCTCTTTCTTAAAAGATGATTTTATACTATCATAGATCAAGGTATGTATACACTTATTTTGTACAGTAAAAATTCTTATAGTTTTCATCTATAGAATTGAATCCTTAATGGTTTTTAGTTTATCTTCCGCAAAGTTTTCTATTAAGTAATTTGAATTAAGTGAAACATGAGTAAATGTGAAAGAATTTGTGAATAAATGTTCCTTATAAAGAATATTAATATATTATTCAAATTTATTCGGTAAATATCGTATTTTTTCATTTATGATAATTTTATTGATAAGAATAATTATTCAATAGTTTCAAATTATGTCACATTATTTAAGTGAGGTGATTATTTAGTAATTTGAGAATATTATGTAACGATGTTTTCGAATGATGTAATAAAAGATTTTACTGATGAGACAATACTATTTTTCTTTGTTAAATAATTGAAAGATAAAAAATGACTCATCTAAGTATATTTTGTGATTCTCCACTATAACTTTTTTTTTTTTTAGGCCAATAGATAGGAAAGTAATAGCAATCATGACAAATATTTGTATAATCAAATAGACCATTAGCTCACAATAATTAGAAAGTCTAAAACCAATAAGTGCAACTCACTCGGCCCAACAACTAATTCATCAAGCCTAAACCCAACAACAACATACAATCAACTCCCATAATTGAGGAAAAATAAACCACCACACCACAAAGAGTATCAAATTATTTTTCATAAGATTTGAATATGAGACCTCACACTATAAAGAGTGTTTCTTGTTTTTACTGGTGAGACAATGGTGATTAATTTTTGTTAGATAATTTTTATTTATTACTATTTTTTAAGTGAAATTAATAACACTAGTAATTGTCTTAATAATAACCTGAATGATTTATTATTGCAATTGATACATTGCAAATTACATATTTATTACTTCACTAAACCTCTAAAGCATTAGACTTTTTCTTATCACAAACCCTAGAATTTAAAACACTGGCGAACCAGACGGCGAACAATTAACCACACTCAATATGCTGTTCCAGTAATTCTTATTCTCTTCAAAATCAACGCTGTAGCAACTCCCTCCAACATTCTCGGAGTTGACAATCTCGTTGGAATTCTCAAGCAAAAGATCAGTAAGCCCGTCCATGAAATTGGGAATAAGTATATTCGCATTATTTGCATTCTTCAAAGTCTCTGCAATATAAACATCGTCGTTTGAATACCCAACCATGTCATGAAACTCCATTGCAGCACTGTCGATTCTCTCTTTCATCTCCGTGAAATTGTTCGATTTGTTCACCAATTGATCAATTACTGCTACCGAATTGTTCCCAAACAATCCACCGTTAATGATCGGAAATGGGTTTTCCCTGAAATTCAACGTCGATGTCGGCGACTCAAGGGCGGCGAAGATGTTGCCGGCGATGGCGTTGTCTTTCGGGGTCTTTAGCCACGACCCTTTCCAGGCCGTTAGTACGTCGAGACATAGTGGCGGCGGTGGTGGCGGAGGACCTAGGTGGTGGTGGTGAGGTGGTACGGCGGCGGAGGAGCTGTGGAAAGGATTGATGACGTGGAGCTTGGACTCTCGGACGAGTCTAGCTTCGGCTTCGAGCCGAGCGCTTTCCCATTGAGCCATGTGGCTGAGGTTGGCGGCGTCCTTTAACTGGCCTGGGCCGAGAGCTTCGCTTTTAGGCTTGTGAGTCACTGGATCGATACCCATCTTGGTTAGCCTTTTTTTGAGGTGTGTGTTCCAATAGTTTTTGATCTCGTTGTCTGTTCTTTTCGGCAAATATGTTGCTATAGCTGACCACCTACATCAAAAAATTAAAAAATCTAAGTGTCAAAAGAAAAAAAAAAAAAAGGAAAAAAAAAAATTTGTTCATTATATAGGCTCCGTTTAGTAGAGCTGTAAGAAAGTGATTATAACTTATAGCTGTGAACATAAGCTAATTTTTTACTTATAAATTAAGTTTCTCCTCCCCCACTCACAGAATATAAGTTGATTTTTGACTTACAAAAAGTTATAAGCTATATTGTTAAGCTGAACCAAACACATCAAAATAGTTTAAATTAAGCTAAAAACTAAAATAAGCTGGAAATAAGCTCTACCAAACATGGCTATAATATTTTAGAAACTTCAAATTTTGAATAATTTTTTGAGTAAATTAGCATTGTCAAAAAAAAAAAATGTCGAGAAAAAAGAATGTCGCTCACATTCATTTTAGGTATAGTTTTATCACATTTTGAATTTATTATATCTATTTATTGATTTTCTTGTTTACTTTTTTTTTTTTTTTTTTGGTATAGTTTTTTGCATGCAAATTGTGTTCTACATTAATTATATGTAGTATTATATTATAATCACTTTCAACTTAACTATTAGTGAATACTATCTTACATCTTTATCTATAAATTTCTACATTTTGACTCTCACAATTAAGAAAATACATCATTTTAGGAGATATTTTTCAATTTTTTATAATTGAGTAGGTGAAAATATACAAATTGAAAGTTGAGAAAAGTAAGAAATTATTATATAAAGTCTACTAAAACCACTATTCAATGTTGCCTGAGCACATATTTCTATAAGGAAAATCAACGACGTAAAACAACATATTCCCATAGATGATGGAAACGTCTGGACCAGACATATTCACCTAATTTTTTTTTGAATAAGTAGGTGTGTAGTGAAAATTAAATTTGTATAATAGAGAGTTCATGTGTAGAATAAATTTAAATTATAAAATAATAATTTTGAGTAATTAAGTTTAAATTTATGATGTTATCAATAGGTGATCCAAGAGTACTGATTGATGGATATTCTTGAAGTATGGTCATATGATATTTTATGATATTATGATTAATAAAAAATGTGAAGTATTATAATTTTATATTAGGTGATTAAAAAATATGAGAGAATATGATAAATGATAATTAGTAAAAAAATATAAACACATAATATTCCCAGAATCCCTAATAATTTCCCCTTATTTACACCTAGCTAACTAGTACAACAATATGAAAATTTTCGATCATTGAAATTACTGAGGTGAAAAAATATAATTTTTGTAATAAAAAATTTCAGCATTCGTAGTACTGCCGATTACCCCTATTACGAGGTGATACCATCTGTGCTGACTTTTCTAGGGTTAGCATTGATATTAGTTGAAATGATTTAACTTGACTCTGGTTAGAATTTGAACTAGATCAGCCAGTTGAAATTAAACAGTTGAGATGTCTGATCGGTAAGAGTCATTAAACGGAAGATTCTTACTTATAAAAGTTTATGAAAACATAGTTAAATTTGTTCAAATACTCTACTGGTAAGAATTTTTCATTTAATAATTCTTACTAGTCAAAACTTCTATTTGATCATTCTTACTGGTCAAACCTCAAGTGTCTGATCCGAAATTTCAACAAGCAATTCCCTAGTTGAAAATATGTTGCAACTCCTCGTGTGCTCAAATATTTCTCAGGTTAACACATGCACTAGAAGCTTAAATAAATGATGAAAAGCTTAGGGAGGCAGAGCAAATTAATTCTTAGATCAGTATTGCTGACAAACTGAAAACTCCTGGAATTAATCATGAACTCATGATTTAATCAGATAAAAATAAATAAAATTAAGAGTTGGATTTATCTTTCGACCTGTTTCCAAGCAGAGCATGGAGTTGGATGATGGTCTGTTCTTCTTGCAAACTAAACTTGCCTCTCTTAATATCAGGTCTGAGATAGTTTGTCCACCTCAGTCTACAGCTCTTCCCACATCTCTGCAGCCCTGCATAGCATAGGTATCTATCTCATCATTTTGCAGTTATGGATATGTTTGATGCTTCTTATTATAATTTAAAAATTGATAATTAGTTTTTTGGATAATTAATTTTTTTTTTCATTATTCAAGTTATTTTTGTTTAATAAATTATAAGTAAAAAATTGCATTAAACAATTTGAAATACTATCATAATAAAGAAAAAAGAAGAAGTTATAAGTAAGTTACACTAAACAACTCATATATATCATTAGATATCGAACAATATTAACCGATATTTCAGTAAATATGAATATATGAAGTTTGAAATCGTATTACTATCGTATTGATTGATATTTGAAACCCTCATGCATAAAAGTTACCAGCTTTGGCAGGCAAGGCACGCCAGCTTCCATGACCATGTTCTTCAATGTAGGCCAAAAGTTTCTGGTCTTCTTCAGGTGTCCATGGACCTTTCTTCAACCCCACCTTCTCACAGCATGGTGACCTCCCCATTTTAGACCAATCACCAGGTGTATCACTAGCTGGAAGCCTTTAAGCTATCTTCTACTATAGCTACCTTGCCTAGAAAGCATAGACACACTCCTTTTTGAGAGAGAGAGAGAGAGAGAGAGAGAGAGTATATTGAATTTGGAGTAAGAAAACGATGGGAGAGTGTAGTGATGAGGTTAGCTCCTAGAAAGGGAAGTTCACAATTTATAAGGATGAAGAATTAATTATGTGGGGTAAAGTTTTAGTGATATCACTAAAATTTGTGATTTTTTTTGGGGGGGGGGAGGAAATATCACATAAGTGGAAATTTTAAAAAATAATTACAAATCAATAAGAAACTTCATAAATATTAATAATTAAAATTGTAAATTTTTTTATTAATGTAATTTTTTTTTTTTTAATATCACTGGGGTGTTATTACTTTTTCTTTCTTTTCTTTTTTTTTTAATAAAAAAAATCTTACTTTGAAAAATGGGCATCTACCATTTGAGAAAAATGATATATGTAAACCTTGACAATTTTATCACTAAAACACAAAAGAATGGTAGGAAAGGTAGGGGCTTCCCTCTAGTAATGGATTGGAGGGTCCAGTTGAGGCATGTGTGCCTATTTTTTTTTTTTTTAAAGATTTAAATTGTTCATTCTATCCAGTTTAAAGAAAATGAATAAATAAATTGTTTATTTTATAAATTTTGCTAAATATAATATTCATACAAAAAAATTAAGTAAATCGAATATTGATAGCCATTTAATTAGATAACACTTGTTTGCGAAATTTCTTTTGGCAAAATTTTAAGGTAGTTGTTGGCAATGGTAAAAGATTGCAATTCTGGGTAGATAGATGGTTTAACAATCAAAGTCTGAATGTGGAATTTCCCAGATTATTCAATCTATCAGTTGATAAGGATGGCATTTTGTTTGATTTTTTCCATAGAAGAGGAGTGGATAGTGATTGGAAACTTGCATTTAGAAGGCCTCTTTTTGCTTGGGAAGAGGAGGAGGTGCAGAAACTTAATGACTTGTTGCAAAATGCACCTAATCTAAATGAAGGGATTGAAGACTCTTGTTCTTGGTTAGCTCATTCTTCTGGAACTTTTACTATGACATCAATCTAGAAGTGGGGGGAAGCATGCAAAGGGCCAGCTATTATAGTTACTAAAAGCATTTGGAATAATTTCGCTCCTCCCAAAGTACAATTTCTGAGCTGGTTAGCTTGGAGAGGTAGGATTAAATCCTCAGAGTTTTTGCAAAGGATTGGTGTATTGAGTTTAAATGTCAGTACACTATGTGTGTTCTGTAAATCTGAGATGGAGTCTTTGAATCATGTTCTACTTCACTGTTCTAAGATCTGGAGAATTTGGGCCAGTATTGTGCATTGGTGGAATTTGAGTTGGGTTATTCCTGGTTCAGTGAAGGCATTATTACATTGGTGGTCAGATACAAATATGAAGAAAAAGGTGAAGGAGATTTGGAAGATAATTCCTCTAGCAATCATGTGGTCAGTGTGGAAAATCAGGAATGAGTGCTTATTTAATGAGGCACAACTAGATTTGGCTGTTTTGGAAGAGTTGGTTAAGGTCAAAGTTGCTATGTGGGCATCTTTCCTTTTGAAGGAATTTAAGTACTCAGTGCAAGATGTTATTTATAACCTCAAGCAGGTTCGTTACTGTTTGTAGTAAGAGTGTCACAGGTCTGCTACTGTTTGAATTGCTTGTTGTTGGAAAGGTGTGGCACAGGGGTGTTTTGATCTGCTGCTGTTTGGGCCTACTGCTGCTTTGTTGTCTACTACTATTTATAACCTAGAGCTATTGGTAAGGTGTGGCACAGGGGTGTTTTGATTTGCTGTTGTGGCATATTGCTATTTAGATACTGCACTGTTTTTCTTTTTCTGGTTCGATGCACTGCTGCTAGTTTTTGTTGATAATGGTTTATGTTGCTATTGATTTACTGTTCTAGTGCTGTGTTTTTGTTTGATTGTTGTTAGTAATGTTTTGATCTACTGCTGTTGTGGCTGCAATGTTGAGTACTGCTAGTTTGGCTGTAATGTTGCCTACTGTGTGTCACAAGGGAGCTTTGAACTGCCTGCTGATGTATTGTTTTGGTGGACTGCAGAGGGTTCTGTTTCAAAAGGATATTGGTACCTCCAGTAGAGGGGTTTCTTGCTAAATGGTGTTAAAGGGGACTGTTTTGCTGGGTGGAGTTAATAGTGCAAGGGGTGATTTTTGTCATTGGTTGATCCTTAGGAATGTGTTTTGTCATGGATGTGGGTGTTTGAAGAATTGCTGAAATGTGGTTGGTTTACCTGAAGTGTGGTGATCAGGGAGCATTAGTGCTAAGGATTAGGTGCATTGTTGGGTGCATTAGTGCTACTTGGGCTGCTGCTGCATTGGATGTATTGTTGTTATGTTTTTCTTGTTTTGGATGCTTTTGTTTCGTTAGCTGGAGTTTGGACCTCGATTTGATTATGGTGGTTTTAGAGAACATGGTGGAGTTGATCTCTTGCAGTTTGTTTTGATGTTATGCTGCCTCTAGATTTGTAATGATGTTGTAGGTTGATCTGTGTGGGAGGAAGAACAGCCTGTTATGCTGCCTATGGATTTGTTATGTTGCCTCTGAATGTTTTGGTATCTTGCTGTTGAACAGAAGAGTTTTGGTATCCTGATGCTGAATGTTTAGTTGCAACCTTGTGTTATGCTGTCAAGCTTTCTTGAGAAAGGTTGCTGTGGTGGTGTGTGCTTGGTTGTGTCCTCTGTTTTGGTTGTCTTTTTTATTTCGGTTGGTTACTCACCAACTTTTGATGGTGTGCTAGCAGATAATAGGGCGAACTTATCGGTGCCAACCTAGTTGGGATTGGTTTGTGTCGTTTTGATGCTCTTTGCACTCATCGCTTTGTTTATTGATGTAATTCTCTTTTGGTTTATCAATAAAATTTATTTTTTGCTGATCAAAAAAAAATAAATAAATAAATAACACTTGTCTTAAAAAAAAATTACTATCAAATTTATATTTGTTGCTTATTCAATAAAACAAATGTGCTTTGATTAAATAATTATCGATATCAAATTAAATTAAATTTTTACATACATGATTTGCTTGGTAGAACCAACAATTTGAATAATTTGAATAATCTCAGCTTAAAAATCACTTTAGACAATCTATACTTCTCAATTTGAGAGAAAAACCTTTCCTATAAGAAAAGGAAAATGCTAGGAACACAGAGGCTATGGGGTCCACCCTCATGTGAGAGGGTTGTGCATTCTAGACAAACAAATCTCTGTGTTCCTTACATTTCTCAAAATCACAAGTAAAATATTATAATACTAAAGAATGTCTCAATGGAGGAATGTAAAAATGGCTCGCGGCCTGAGGTGAGCCCGACTCGTTTGGGCCTAGGCCCGACCCAGCCTGAGCCCTTGGACTGAGGCTTGAGCCATCATTTTGAAGCCCGGTCTGGCCCGTGGCCCAGCCCATCGACTCGCTCTCGGCTCGAAGCCCAGCCTACCTGAGGCCCAGTGCCTTTTTTAGTGGAAAATACTAAAATTTTGGTAATAAAAATTTAAAAAGACAAAAAAAATGGTCAGGCCCGCCCAAGTCAGAGACCAGGCTCAGGCCAACCGGCCCGAATACCCCTGGGCCTAATTTTTTGGCCGTTGGGCCGGCCCAAATTTTGGCAGAAGCCCGCGAGGCTCGACATGGGCCGGGCCAGATTTACACCCCTGTCCCAACGGCACTAGTATGGGTTCCTAACAAATATCCTAACGGAATCAGGATTTCATAATTGGAGGGGTCAGCGACAAATAAAAAATTTCACCATATATACAAACACATATGTATGTATAATATGATATATAAACTATATATATAAAAGAAAAATCAAATACTATAGAAGTAATCTCTAATAGAATGAATAAATTTTTATGGTGCAAAATAAAAAGATAATGTAAAATGGTAGAAGAATGCGATATATATATATATATATTGAGGGGTTATTTTATTTATAAATAAGATATATATTTTAAAAGTATTAATGATAACTAGAATTTTTCACAGAAACAGAGGCCATGGTCCCACATAATTTTCTCTTAATTCCATCCCAGATCCTAACAAGTACCATTATACACTTGTTAGCATTTGTCCATAATTAACAAGTCTTAAAACTTGTTGAATTTGGATTAAGTAATTGTATATAAATTTGAAATCCTTTGAAATTTGGATTTTGAATGGTTGTGTACATTTTGCATAAAAATGTGTGTAGTAAAATCGTATAAATATTTTAAATATTTTAGCATGTACATTTAGGACAAGCATGATTAAGACATGTAAAATATTTAAATAATAAATTTATTTAATTTAATATAATGAATATATTAAAAATACAAATTTATGAAAATGAAGAGAGTATTTTACACCCATCTTGTGAAAGTATAACCTTTAGGGATCGTTTGGCATGAAAGTTTGGGTTGGGTTGAAGTTATTTTAGCCACGAAAAGATAAGCTTTTTAGCTCAATAAGACAAATGTCATATCTAAACCATAATCATTTCATTTTTTCTCTCATAAAAGTTAAAAAAATCAAAAAGCTCATCCGAAATGAGGCTTTTTAGGTGCATTCAGTCATCAATTAATACTCTGTGTGAAAGTATGCTACGTAAGGTAGACTAAAGAATCGATTGAGCTGCCTGATCAGATGAGTTTGATCCACCAATTGGGTGAATCACGGTCGTATAAAACTGTTGGCTAATTTTGGATCCGATGGGTGTAATGATCACTAGTGTGCATGATCCATTAATGGCCTCCTGATCTTTCACCACACCTATTGAGCATTACATCAGTAAAAATATGTCACACCCTTTCTATTAGAAAAATAATTGGGAGTTCTAATTGAGTACCCTTAGTTCATTTCTAATGATGTGGAATGAATCACATTTCTCACTCCTTATCATTTCTCTCTTTCTCTTCCATCTCATTAGAAGTTAAAATAAAAGTAATATATTAGGAGATGTAATATCACTTTTTTATTATTATATTGCTCAAACACCTATTGATATACACCAATAAGATTTAAATTAAGTAATTTATTAATGATAAAAAAAAAATTATGGGGATAAAAGAGATTTATTAAGTGCCAAACAAATCATTTTTTTGAACAAAGCTCAAAAATTCTTTGCCCCGAATGGCTCAAATGCCCTAAACGACGTCGTTTCGAATTTTCTTTTTTCCTTTCCCTTCCCCCTATGTTTTCTCTCTGAAACAAACCGAAGAAGGATAAAAGTAAAGGAGGAAGAAGAGAGAAGAAGAAAAGAAGAGAGGGGGAAGACACACACAGAGAGAGAAAGAGAGAGAGATCTATACACAGATCTATGTATGTATACATAGATCTGTGTATACACACACAGTGAACATTACAACAAAAAAGTTCTTTGGTGACAAACTCATTTTGTCTCAAAACATCAAATTTTTGTCACCAAAGTGATTTGCAACGAAATAATTTTGTCATCACGTTTATCAACTATATGTTGCTATTGAAAGTAGCTAGTGACGAAAAATCATTTCGTCGCCTATTTTTCATTTTTGGCGACGAAATTTTTCATCTCTAAATATTGCATTTTTCGTCCTCTATAACATTAATTTCGTCACTAGAATTAGAGAATATTTTATTTTAATTGTTTTGGCCACGAAATATTTCGTCACCAAATATGAAGATAGATGTTTTGGTGACGAAATTTATCCTCACCAATGATATAAATTAAGATGAAAAAAAAAATTGTCACTAAAATAAACACAAAACAAAATTCTTCAATAACAAAAACATTTTGTCGCCAAATATTTCAATTTAGCGACGAAATATTCAACAAATGTGATGAAATTATTTGTTTGGAACTATTATTATCAGTGACAAAATTATTCATCTTGTTGTTTGAAAACTAATAACAATGGTTTTTTATTTCGTCGCAAATAATAATTAAAATTTTTAAAAATAAGGGTAATATTTTCAATTTTTCTTTTCACTAAAAATTCTCTGCGCATTTTAATAATCTGTTTAATAAAATATCTATTACAGATCAATACAAAAATCTGTTCATTTTCATAAACGCCACAGTCGAAATGTCTCCTAATATCCACAAAAAAACATGTCTCCTAATATCCACATAAATATAATATCAAGTGTGGATTACCAAACATGTCCCCTAACACCCACAAAAATATAAAATTTACAACACAACTAAAATACATGTAAGGTAATATGAACAAAAACACAAAATGAGTAAGCTTCTGCTCTCTAGATTACCAAATGTCCATATCTAATCTTCAATCTACAACAAAACAAAACAAAATAAAACAAAAAAAAAAAAGAAAAGAAAAAGGAAGACAATTATTATCATATCAATCAAATATACAATTTAATATTGTTCAAGTCTAAGTGTTGGAAAAATACATTTTTTGACTCAGTTTTCAAACCGGGAGTCCCTTGCTAATTCCATAAATTTTCACAATTTACGTTGATTCCTCTCAAGGTGTTCGGGGTGTTCCCCGGGCCTTCTCGTGGCTGTTTCACGATTTTGGCCCCCCAATGGCCTATTTTTAAGCCTAAGTGTTGGAAAAGTGCATTTTTCAAACCGAGAGTCTCGTGCTAGTTCTGTAAGTTTCCACAACTTATATTGGTCTCTCCCAAGGTGTTCAGAGTGTTCCCCGGGCCTTCTCATTGCTGTTACACGATTGTGACCCCCGATGGCCTATTTTCAAGCCTAAGTGTTGGAACAATGTATTTTTTGACTTAATTTTCAAACCGGGAGTCTCGTGTTAGTTTTGTAAGTTTTTACAAGTTACAATGGTCCCTTCCGACTTTTTTATTGATCACTAACCACTTGACCCATCATTATATTTGTTTTACAACATATTGACAAAAACATATTTTAGGTTCCCTAACAGTGGTCAATTTGACTAGGCATAGCAACATTTTGCCGCACCCATCTGATGGACAATTAATTCGAGCTAGTAGGTGAGCAAAAACACACTCTGTGATTGATTGAAATAGCATAATAGGTTTAAATATTAGGTCCTATTTAAAGCATAATAGATTGATTTAAATAGAAAATCCCACTATTTGACTCAATTACAAAGTATGTTTTATTCACCACCAAAACACTAGATCCCTACACAATTCCATCTCACCCTCTCACCGTTCACTGCCAACATGTACATTCAAAGTTGAATAGAAACCAATAAATAATGCATTAAGTTGTTGAGAAAACAAATGAAAAGAAAAAAAAAAAAATTCAAAATTCATTGCATACTTGAACTTTCTTATTTTTATTTTTAGCAAATAAACAAAACCCAATTCAAATGATTTACACCCCCCCCCCCCCCCCACACACACATATATATACATATAATACATATGTCTCCTGTAAAGAATCCAAAACCCAATTCAATTATTTTTCAAATTTGCTTAACAAATAAATACATATAAATTCATGGAACTTATGGTTTGTATTAGTAACAAATAGAAAACCCAATTCAATTCATTTCTGTATCTTATATAAACAAACAATATACCCATTGAAACTTATTTTTTTGATTGACAGCAAATAATACAAAACATGACTCCCTCATTGGAACTTTTTTATTTCAATTCCACTTCTTTGCAGGTTGAAGAAGTTTTGTATTTAGTGTTTCCTAATATATTAAGTTGGTGTTCTCAAGGATTTCTAGGTGATCTCCATGTTGACATACCTACTCCAACATATGATTTGGTCAATTCAAAACAAAGCAGGAGAGAGAAGATGTAATTGGTCCATTCAAAACAGATGATCTCCATGTTTTTAAAGAATCCAGAAAACAAGAAGAATATATATTACTCTGTTTTTCTCAATTAAAATTGGTAGCTAGCTGCTTTCAATGTAATTGCTCTATTTTTCTAATTTTAGGAACATGATTTGACCGAAGTATATATATCGACCATTATAGTTTTACCATAACAATTAACAACATTATCAATCAGCTAATTGAAAACATAACAAGTAGATCATCACAATTCCAAAACCCTACCTAAAACTCAACCCATTTCCACCAAATCCATAACCCCTCCCCCTCTCTCTCTCTCTCCCTCTCTCTTTCTAGGTTTCTTTTTAGCTTCATATACAGCAAAAAAAATTCAACATTTTGGGAGTTCCATCTTCGCCATCGCAACAAAAGAGGAAAAGAATGGGGAGAGAAAGATAATAATAGTAGAGATAAACAAAATTGAAAGAAACAAACAGAGAAATAGCAGAGAGAGACAGAAAGAGAGAGAGAGAGTTTGAGGAAACACTCACTGGATTTGTGTCCTCCGCCGTTTACCACTACGACTGCTGGACAGAGAGAGTTAGAAAGATGCCAAAACCAGCGACACCCAAAAAAGAGAGAGATGAGAGCGAAAAGAAAACCCTTATGCTCATAGCCCTAAGATTTGTGAATGAGTGCTATATTTGGGTTAAGAGAATGGATTTGGTGAGGAATAGATTTTCTCTTCAAAACACAAAACTATGTAATTTTGAATATTGAAATATTTGGTGATAAAATATTTATCCTCACTAATAATATTTTTAATGGAGTCGAAATTTTTTGTCACTAATTGGCGGCATAATTCCCTCTAAATTTTTTAATGGTGGGAAAAAATTTTGGTGACGAAAAATAATTTCGTCACCTAATTTTTTATTATGTATGTACATTGGTGACGAAATTTTATTTTTCTCTCTAAAAATGGTACATTTTGAGACGAAATATTATTTTCTTCACTAAAAAGTAAGTCTTTTGTGACAAAAATTATTTTTGTCATTAGTTTTCGTCTCCAAAGACTTTTTTGTTGTAGTGGGAGGGTTGCGATGGCGCTAGTGAGTGGAGGGGTTTGCGACGGTGATAGCGGCGCCGATGAGTGGAAGGAGAGCACAGATCTGTGTATACACACAGATCTATATATGTATACACAAATCTGTGTATACACATAGAGGAAGGTCGATGGCGGTGTTGGTAGATGGAGGGGTTTATGATAGTGATGGCAATGCCGGTGGGTGGAAGGAGTTTTGGCTTCCTTTGTTTCCCTCCCTTTTTTCTCTTCCTCCCTCTTTCTTCTCTGGCCTCTTTGTTTCAGAGAGAAAAAAGAGGAAAAAAGAAAAAAAAAAATGGCCAAACGACGTTGTTTTGGGCATTTGAGCCATTCGGGGCAAATAATTTTTGAGTTACCTAGCGGGATTGTTTTTTGAATGTCCCAATTTAAGGTTAGGTTATTTTATGTCTTTAAATGAAAGGCGCTCAGACCAAAATTCTAATTTTGAATTTTTTTTTGTTCAAAGATCTACGCGCAGAATTACTTTGTCTATAAGGACATGCTTTTGCGCAATGAACAAACTACCCTTCATACATATATTTTGTTTGTAGATCAAAACGCTAGTTGCCTCGTTTAGAAACATGCCATTTTAGTAATTTTTTGACTTTTTATGAAAAGATGTGCAAAAAAATAGAGAGAGTGATGTGACAACTTATAATAAGTTTTTAACTTTTTGGCTAAAACTGAAGGTTGCCAAATGAGGCTGTCTCAAACTAGCAGCTCTCTCTCTCTCTCCCTCTCTCTCTCTCCCTCTCCGCAGCGCCTCTCAATTGCTCCACCACTCTCGGCAACAACTGACCTGGACACCACCTATTGGTCCACATCGTCTTTGGCATCGTGGTGACCACCACTAGCACTAATGGTCATCGCTCTCATGGATCCCGTTAGTGGGACTAACCGGAGTATTCGCCATATGGTTCACGGATAGTTCAGAGAAAGAGATCCTTGATGACTCATCTGATGCTTAAATCTTCGACAACCTTGAGAGAGACCTTTAAGAGAGTGCCCCATTCGGTCTTCCACGGTAGCAATGGTCAAAAATTGAGCTCGTTTGCGGCGAATGGAGGTAGATCAGCGTAGTGTTATGACTCGTGACAGCGATTGATACTTGTCCTCTGTCGTTCGCCGCAACTGACCACATTACAGATCTCTTTCTTTCTCACTTAGATTTCAGATCTCTTACCTCACAGATCTCATTTCTACGGTTTAAGGAGATCAATCCATTGAGTGAAGCTGTTGTTGAAGTAGGATTCACAAGATCTGAAGGGAATGTTGGGATTGAAAAACCATGAGAGGTGTGAAGGTAAGATTGGCTATGGTTTAGAGAGAGAGAGAGAGAGAGAGAGATGTTGTGGTTTTTCGTTAGGTATGGCAATTTTCGGTGAGAGATTGGTGGTTCTTTGATGGGGGTCGACTTCAAGCTTTAATTTGTTCATGTTCTTGAGAGGATTGCAGTTTCTCTCTACAGCGTAAGGGGCTATAAGTTGCATCTGATCTCCATCTCCTACTTTTCTTCATCATCCATCATCTTTTCCATTCACCTCTAAAAAATGCAAGCTAAAGGTTTATTTCTTTTCCAAATTCCTTCTCTCTCACTCTTTCTCTGGTTTTTTTGTTGTGTGATGATGATGATGAAACAGATAAATTTTTTTGTTTTGTTTTTTGTTGAATAGATAAGGAGGAGAAAAAGATAGAGAGAAGGAATTTTTTTTTTTTTTTTTAAGATTTGAGCTCAGATCTGTGCTAGATTGAATATATGTGTTAGATTTGATTTTTTATTATTATTATTTATTATTTGTTGTGGATGGTTATTTTTGATTATTGATATTATTGTTTTGTTGATGAGAATAATGAAACAGATTACACAAAGAGAGAGAGATTTGAACATATATTTTAAAAAAAAAATTGAACAGATAGTGTTTTGTTTGCACAAAACTGTATAGATAAGAGAAAAATATAAATACGTATGTAACATGCATAGATAAGAAATAGACAAATAGAAATTTCAACATATCACTTTTTGAATTTGAATAGATAGCTTTGTATTTCAACAACCAAAAAAAAAGTTTGGTTGAATAGATAGTTTTGTATTTGGACTGATAGTTTGGTTGCATAAATAATCTTTACTCTCTCATCTCTATAATTTGGATAGATAAAAAAAATTAAAACATATTCGTTAAAATAATTTCGACAGATATAAAAAAATAAAAAGATAATAAAATTTGGACAGGTATTTGAACATATAAAGGGGAAAAAAATGAAACAGATAGTCAAAAAATTTAAACATATAATTTTTTTGAACATATAGAAAATAAATTTGAATAGATATTTAAAAAATTGACCAAATAGGCATAATTTTGAATAGATGAAATTGAAAAAAATTAAACAGATAGAAATTTTTTTTTGGAACAGATAAGGAATCTTTTTGAACATATAGGGAAAAAAATTGAATAGATAGTCAACGGAAGTCAACAAATAAAAAAAGGTTAAGGGGGTAAAATTGAAAACAAAATGTCCTTCAGAACCAAGAAAATGACTTTTCACAAAATATGGACCTCTCACCAATAAAAAAAAATTCACTTGGACACTCTCTAAATTGGATTTATCATCAATTTTCTCTTAAATGAATAATCATATCTAAAAGTTTCGGAACAAATTTTAATTTTTTTTTTAATTATTTGCAAACACTAAACCCATTTAATTATCTATTTCATGAATGACTTAATTTTAAGTTATACAATTTTTGTTTTTTTTTTTGGGCAGGATCGATCAAAAAATACCTGCATTAAATGAGGTAACTTAGTCGGTCACTCCAATATACTCTCAACTGATTTTTTTATTTTTTATTTTTTATTTTAAAATTTTATAAATTGGCTCAACTAATAGGTTAAAGGATTAATATCAGTTAAGAGAAAGAAAAAATATTTTTCACCATTAAGGCCTCTGTTTTAAGTTATTTATTTATTTTTTCATTATGTAACACATGCTTGCTTGATGTTGTGATTGCTAGATTTAAGCTTGTAGGTATATGTTGTTGGATCTTCTTTCATGATTGATTATTCAGTTTAATGAGATATCTAAGTGGCATATATCATACTACATGAAAATTTTACATTTTTTTCTTATACAAACACACATGTTTGGTTTAATTTTTCTGAAACTATATTCATAATTATTAAAAAAAAAAAAACCTAGTTTGACAAAATAAATATCAAAAAAATATTTTTAAATTTTTAAAAATTATTTCAACCATCTCAAAAGATATTTTAAAAACCAAACTAAATAGAGCCATCAATTTGGATACATCAACTTGGTTAAAAATTAATTTTTTGACTTTTTTAAAAAATATATATATATATATATATATATATATAAAGAAGATAATATGATTCAAAATAAATTAAAAGGCAAAATTTAACTTTTAACCAAGTTTCTAAATTACGCGTAAGCACAAACTTTTTCCATCGACACGTGAGAATTGTTTTGCTCGTATTTATTGGGTTTGGTGTATTTCACCTTGTGTTGGACTTTCCTCATTAAATTGAACATTTTCACATGATATTTATATTTAAAAGAATAAATTAATTAATTGATATCATTAAGCAGAAAATTTAAAATCAATAAAAATGGTGGGTGGCAGGCAGTAGAGGGTGCGTGTGGCAGAGATGGTGCAATGCATTGCATTGATTATACATTGATTATACGAACCCTACAGGCAGGCATTTATTTATTTCTCAAAATTAAAAGCAAAGAAAAAAATACACAAACACAGAAAAGGAGAAGCATGATTATCATTACATGTTTGCATGACATTCAATTCAATTCTCTAAAAAATGATAAGAGAAAAATATATACATATAATAAATAAATAAATATTTATTTATTTTTTTGGCATGCATTTCATTGAATTGAAGAGTACGAAAACAAATTAGTATTAACTAATAGCCACCATGAGTCCAGAGCACCTCCCCAGCCTGAGGTCTGCTCGTACAAGTCACTGGTTGGTTATTATTAAGCAATCAAATCGACAGGTTTTTGGAGATATGATTTTTCAAAAATGTTATGTATAAAAGAAATTTTTTTCTTTCTAATTTCTCATCACATCATGTCGTACATATATTTATTAATATATGTACCCACTACATTTGTGTCGAGTAAGACAAGAAATTTGCTTGTCCATAATATTACTCAGATTTTACTTATCTAATAAATTTTAAGATTTATGCGGATTTAGTGAAACATATTTTCTTTGAGTTAGACTTCTTTGAGTGGATTGGACTGGACTACTAAGTTCAAAAATTATAAGAGAGGCTGTGGAGTCTATAGCCATTCTCACAGTTTGTGACCAGAGAGAATTAAATCCAATTCATTTTCTTTTGATAATCAAGTATTCATCTTAAGCAGTGTCCTTTGGAGCCAATCGATCCGAGAAAGTAGACTTGAAGTTCAAAGGTCATCCATTGGGCACTGAATTGGGTGAATAGGAGGAGAAACATTTTTGCAAATAAAATTATCATCAAGTGATTAAACTTTAAGGTGAGATTATGGTGTTGGTAAATTGTTTTTTTGTTTTATTACTAATTGCTTTGGATCAAAATTGAGAAGCAAATTCTTCAAACTAAACTCATATTTAGAGTCGTTTTGCGAAGTGACTTATAAGTTGATTTTTTGACTTATTATGAAAGACGTACAAAAAGTTGAAAGGTAATGTGATCCAAATAAACCAATAAGCCAATAAGTTAGGATTTTTTTTACCTCCCAAAAGCGGTCTTAGTTCATTAAAACTTTGTATGAGATCAATTTGTAAACAGGATGAATATATTTTAAAGTTCATTAATTAATATACGCATATATAATTTTTTTTCTTTTTTAAAAAAAAAAAAAGAAAAAAAAAAAGAAAAAAAAAAAGAGAGAATAAGAAAAAGGGCTCGTATGAATTTACAACCTCATAAAAATTTTGTGATCCTCTCGACAACTAAATAAACTAGCTTAAGCAAAAGCACATTTTGAAGTTTCTTAAAATTTGAGGCCAAGCTTATACGTCTATTACTTACAAATGACAGTATAATTTCAATTTTTTTTTTTAGTAAATGAATAATACTACACACTTGTGTAGGTGTTTGGAAAGCTGTTATTTTAATAGACTATTTTAATTTTTAATTATTTTAAAAGATTAAAATTTTTGTATTTAAAAAAATAATTAAATTTTTTTATAGTTGAATGTGATGTTTAAGAAAAAAAAAATATAATAATTATAAATTTAATGTGATATTTTGTCTTATTAACTATTTTAACTTATTTCATCTTTTAATACTATTTTAGTCATAAAAAAAAAAAAAAAACTTTCTTCCCGAACATCCCCATCGGCGAAATCAGATTCGGCTCAAAGATCGAAAAAACAAGGTAGAATTTTGTACCCATGATAATGTCTTTTGTCGTGTCTCGCCCCTCACTTAAACCCCAATACGACTTGAGCAAAGAGATACAGGTATGGTTTGGGGGGGTGGGTGGAGGTTTTTTTTCTTTTTTTTTTTTAATCTTTTTTCTCTCAGTTTGCGGTTAAAAAATTTGGTTTAGAACAAATTTTTAGTTTTTTGGTTTCTTTAGTTTTTTTTTTAGAGGAATAATATAATGATTATATGTTAGATATGATATTTTGTCTTATTAAATTAGAAAATTTATTTTATTTTTTGTGACTATTTTAGCTAAAAAATCTCCCAAACCCTCTTCCCAAACCATGCCTATAAGGAGAAAAAAAAAAAGTGTTGATTAGCTTCTTTAAATATATTTTTACTTATTATTTTGAGTGTTTTATTTGTTTAAAATTTTTAAAAATTAATTTCACACTCACTTTTGAAAACTTTTTTTAAGGCGAAAAAATTTGAACTAACCGACGTCCGGCCGGTTGACTAAAACAGTATTCTTTATTTATTTATTTATTTATTTATTTTTATAATTGGCACTTGTTATTTTTTATATTTTAAATAAAAAAAATCAAAATTTTTTAAAAAAATTTATGAACTTTGAATAGAATTTTGAGTTGTGTGTTTGGTTATGAGTTTTAAGTTTTTGTGTCAAATATCATATGTTACATCAAAAATTTCAAATTCAATTTAAAATTCTTTTCAAAACTCCTAACCAAACAAAATTTTCACATTTAAATCATAATTTTAAAACTCATAAACTCAAAATACAATTCTATTATCAAATTAAAATTCCAAAACTCTACCAAATACCACCAAAGTGTACATTTGAGGGACGGCAAACAACAAATAAACAGTCTACATGCACACATTTATGGGAAATAAAATACCAACAAGAATAAATTAGCAAGTATTATCGCCCAATCTCCACCCCCCCCCCCCCCCCCCCCCCCCCCCCCCCCCCAAAAGGAGATAAATATTTAAAAGTAAACATTAATACTATGTTTAGTTAGAAGATTTGAAGAGAAATTTGAAAAGAAAAATAAAAAATATAGGTAAAATGTAAATAAAATATATTTACATTTCACCTAGTTTCACACACATTTTTCCTTTCTTTTTCCAAATTTCTTTCCAAATCTCTTAACCAAACACAATGTAAGCGTAATTATAGAAACTTCTTTAAAATAAAGAGAATATATATATATTGTTAAAAGTAATAGTTTTTTTATATTTAGGTGGGACATTATAAGAGTTTTTTTTTTTTTTTTTTCCTAAGAGAGCCACGTTAGCATGTATTTTCTTTATTACATAGAGTTCCAACTTAATTTAAATTATATTAATTTTATCTATTTTATATGGATTCTATTTGACAAAATTTTTTCCATATATTTTTTCGTCGTAAATTGAAATAATTCACAAACCCAATACCAATTTTGCATTTCACGTTTTTTTTCTTAATTTTTTCAAGGATATTAGGATTTTTTTAATACTAAATTGCTTCATTTTTTTTCTCCTTATTTGTCCGTGCATTATTCTATACCCAATACTAATACTATATTATTCTATATTATGGATTTGTCATTTAAATTTTATAGTAATTCTATATATGAAATTATACTTCATTTCCTACATTATTTTATATAATCACAACTCACAGGAGAAAAAAACTGCACAATAATGATTCTCTCGAGGAACCTCTAAAATTTAGATTTACTACTTGAGTTACTTTTTCAATTGTTGAACAATAAGTTCTTTTATGTTTTAACATCATATTACAAATAATTAATCAATTCACATATTGAGATGTATCTATCGTTTGAATCTCTTCATTATTTTTTCTTTTTAGATTTAGATATTATTATATAATTCTTTCTTAATTAGTGGTTATTGATTTTTCTTATATAGTTGATATTTTAATTTAATTAAAAGTATTTATTTTACAATCTTATAATTTAATATATATAAATATATCATATGAAAGTATTATATGATAATCTAACTATAAAATATTTATATTTAATTTTTTAATAAATTTTATATAATTTATATTTCTACGTATTTTTATTTTCCTAATGAATATAAAAAAAAATTAAATAGTTAGAATTATTTTTAATTTTATGTTACTAATTCTTCTCCTAATTTAACTATTATTTTTAATATCAAAATGAGTATTTATTTTACTATTTTATAATTTAATATATATCATACAAAATTATTATATGATAATTATACTTTTATAATACGTTAGAACTAAAATTATCAAAATACACAAATAATTTAACTAAAATTAATATATATATAAGTATTCAAGTAACAATTTTATAGAACGGTAACGCTAATATTATCAAAATAAATAATTAAAATTATATTTTAATTTTAATTTTAATTTTAATTTTAATTTTAAATTAAAATTAAAATTAAAATTATTATTTGATAATGCCATTGTACCATCAAATATTTTTTCTTAAAAAATAATATATATATTACACAGGTCAACTGCTAATCTATATATATATATATAAGGGAAGAGTTGAAAAACTATATAAACATGCTAAATGATAAATTTTATAAAGTTGAGAAGGGATATGTGCTGCTCTTCCGCACTATGGGAAGAAACTAAAAAAAATCAATTTTTTAACTTTTTAACTTGTTTAGTTAAAGAAATTAGTTTTTTTGTCAAAAAAATAATCAAAAAAGTCAAAAAACTAAAAAATTAATTTTTTATCAATTTCTCAAAATACCACCCTGAAACTACATAAATCAAATTTTTATTAATTTTTTCTATATGACTTCACATAAAAATAGTGCAACTCACCGTAATAAATACACGTAAATTTTTTTTGTTTGGAGTCAGCTTTTTTAGTTTTCTTGCAAGTTGCAACGCAATTTATACACCTTCGTGGTTACTTATACCTAAGAAAAACATTTTTCAATTTCTTTTTATTTATTTATTTTATATATATATATATATCATCAGTACGAGGATTAAAAACCTTACGGATGGTAGATGTGTGAGGAAGAGAGGGTGGAAATATGAGTAGCTTTATTATTATTTTGGAGTGTGTTGGGAAGATGGTTAAAAATTAATTTTTTTAATTTTTTTTGACTTTTTTTATTAAAAAAAAATGTGTAAAAAATGTGAGAGATGATGTGACCAAAATAGATTAAAAATTGAGAACTGAATTTTAACCTACTTCCTAAAAGAAACTTTTATATTTATGTCTTGCAAATAGATAATTATTCAATAATTTTAAATTATCATATAACATTATTTACGTGTTATTTTAATTTTCAATTACGTAACAGAAAATTTTATAACTATCATACTGACCAGATTTGTTAGCGTGTTGTTTTTTTTTTTTATCAGCATTTGTTAGTGTGTTGTGCCTTCTTGTTTTTACCGTGAATACTACTGCATACATAATATACTAATATCACATACAATACTCTCAAAACATTTAATAAACTAGATAAATTAGGCACAATTTCCCTAAGTTTTGTACAAAATGCAATTAATCTCACATTTTTCACATAATTATATTAGTCTTTCTTAAAGTCTTAATTTACATAATAATTACATCATTTTTCATCACTAATTCGTTTTCATCTCTTTTCCACTAAAATATATATATAATTTTATTTATGTCAGTAACTACCTATTATTTACATTAGTTTTAGTCACTTTAACTTTGTTAAAAAGATTTCAATATAATTTTATAAAAAAATAAAATTAACTATATTTTTCTTACACCTCTAGGACAACATTGTAATTTACCCTTATAAATTTTAGAGTGCCTTTATTTACATACCACCTTTCATTTCAAGGCACACCATTAATTAGTTTATTTTTTATTACAATATTAACCTAATGTAAAATGACCAAAAAGGATAAAGAGTTATGATACACACCTTATGTAATACACACCAATTACTCATTGCATACCACACCCAATTTTGATTTTTGATTTTTCACTCAATATACACTATCAATTTTCAAATATTTCCAAAATATCCTCATATTCTCTAACCATAACCATAACCCTAAACCTAACTCTACCCCGCAGCCGCCGCCACCAACATTGTAATTTACCCTTATAAATTTTAGAGTGCCTTTGTTCACATACTACCTTTTATTTCAAGGCACACCATTAATGTTATTATGAGGGATAGGGTTAGGGTTAGGGTTAGGGTTAGGGTTAGGGCTGGTGGTGGTATGTTGTGTGGATTGAGAAATTTGTGTGAAGGTTAAAAATGTAATTGACTAAAAGGACAAAGATGTAATAAAGTTTTTTAAGGAAATGAAAAATTGAAGATTGTGGATGGTGTATGTGAGTGAGTAAGGCTAAAGATGGAAGATTGCGGGTGGGGTGTATGAATAAAGGTAAAGATGAAAGATTGTGATGTATATTGAGCAAATTTCTTATTTATCAAATTACTAAAGGTGTGCCTTGAAATGAAATGTGGTGTGTAAATAGAGGCATCCTAAATTTTAGGGTAAATTACAAATACACCCTCTGAGGTTTGTTTACAATATAGATTACCCCTTGTGGTTTGAAAAATTATAGATACCCCCTTATTAAATTTTTTTATTTAACAAAATTAATTAAAAAAATAAAATTTATAATTGCTCTCCTATACAATAATAAAATTGCCTAAACCATTAATTGAAATATATTTTTAATATCATTAAAAACTGTTAATTGACTTAATGATTTATTAATAAAAAGGACGATTTGTTATGAAATTAAAAAACTCAAAAGGTGAAATATAATTTTCAAAATCACAAGAGACGATTCGTATTTTAATAAAATCTCATGAGATATTTTTGTCATTTATCCTAAATTGTATTGCAACAACAAAAAGGTGGTGGAAAAACGGGTGAGTCATTCACTGTTGTCAATAATGCCACAGCTAAGGCGTTTTTATTCAGATGGTTGGGAGTTCCGGAAACTTCTTTTTTATTTATTATATATTAGCATATCACCCGTGCTATGCACGAATTGTATTTATAATTATTTATATATGTGAATTGTGATTTAATTTTTTTTTTAAATGTCTTCTTTTTTTTCCTTTTTTATATTATATTAAAGTTTAATATTTTGATAATAATCATATGTGTTGGACTTTTTAAGGAATTAAATGTCTTTTTTATTATTATATTATATTAAAATTTAATATTTTGATAATAATCATATGTGTTGGACTTTTCAAGAAATTTTTTTTATGCTTGTTCTTAATGCATTAAAGTATTATTATGAGAGATAATAATCATATGTGTTGGGACTTTTCAAGGAATTCATATGTGTTGAATTTCAAAGAATTTTTTTTATATTTGTTCTTAATGCATTAAAGTGTTATTATGAGGGTAAGACTTGGGAGTTAGGAGAAGTTAATAAATGCTAAGATTTTTTTTTTTAAATAAAAAAATCAAAAAATTTGGATTGAGAAATTGGAGCTCCCACAAAGCTTGGGGCTAAAAACCCCTTTTTGCTTAATATATAACTAGCATATCACCCGTGCTATGCACGGGATTAAATTTAAATTAAAAAAAAAAACCATTCATAATTATGTTAAACATATTTTTAAATTGTTAGCATAAAATATATGTAATTTTAAAAGAAAATATTGACATTGCATAATTAAAGTAATAAAAATAAGAATTTATTACATTTGTTCGAAATTCACTGAATAAGTAAAACAAAAAATAACTAAAATCTAACTTGTTGTGGGCCTTCCATCAGCATTCCTGCATTGTCAACATGATAGTTAGTATCATAATTAATGAACAATACATATATTATGTATTTATAAAATGTTATAAAGTAAAAAAGTTATACTTACATTTTTTTTTTTTACTTTCTGAAAGATGTAGACATTCTTCAGACCAATCTATATTTAAAACAAAGGTGACGCATGTTGCACAATCTAGTTGACGTGGCATTGTTGGTACAGGTATGATAAATGCATAGGCACGGTCTTGGCATGACGCAATATAATCTTTAATCATTTTAACGCCATTATCCTATAAAATTTTGGAATTATAAGTTTGTGTTTGAAAAAGTAAGAATAAGTTATTTATAATAAATTTTATAATTTCCTACCTTTGATCTCATATTCTTCAAATATGATGGTTGACATCGCAAAATAAACTCTGCCCGTTTATCTTGAACAGTAAGATTTATTGAACCAGTACTGTCTTTGACCACAAGGTTAACATTGTATCTTATCAACCAAAAAAAAAAAAGGACACTTGTTAAAAGGAAATATTGTACCTAATAAAAAATTAAAACACTTATTAAGTTTGAATTATTATTGTACATAGTAATTATTTACCTAAAGAAAATTACCTTGTTATAATATCAATATCATCATGTAGGCAGTGACGACAAACAATGTGACCATAATGATATTCAACTTTTTGATAGCAACTTTTGCACAAATCAATCCAAAGGTTGTCAACATCAATTTGTTTGATGTACCCAAGTATTCGAAAATATGAGACCTACAAAATATTTGAAAAAACATAAATTAATCTCTCTATAAACAAATTATATACATATCGTTTAATTTTCATTAATTGGGATGATAACAATTATTACCTTTGGCATGGGTGCAAAATCACGTATTCGAATTCTTTTGGCATTTGATATTATCAATGACTGTGAAATTGAGAATCCATTTTTTCGATTCCAAGATACCAACTTTTGTGGTATAGGATTCATAGCAAGCCTAGGTAAACATGTCAATATATATATAATTGTGAGAATTATATTGTCATATATAATTGATTAATATTATACAATCATAACAAAATTATTACAAAATAATTCTTACCGTGTCGTGGAACAATGTTATTATTTGTATGCAATTTAATGCTCTCGGTTATGGGATTTATGACTATTTCATCGTAAAAAATCATTGAAAAATAATTAAATATCCCAAAATAAACTTATGTGAAATAATACAATGAGAATAGTAATGAGATAAGTATAAATTATGAGTCATGAATAACATAATAGTTTATTCTTACCTTGTTGTGGAAGAATATTAACATTTGTTGTCAAAGTGACTTCTGAGACATCTCCATGCAACTGAATGTCCTCAGCTATGAGGGGCATGACTATTTCATCATCTAAAATTTAATTGAGAAATGATTGACTTAAAAATTAATATTTAATTTAAAGGTTCGTGAATATCAATTATTGACAATTATAATTTTAAAAATTATAATTAAAAATATTAATATCTATAAACATATATAGTATAGATATATATATATTAGGGTTTACCTTCTGGTAGGACAATATTATTATTCACCACCCTTGTAACTTCCAAAACATCTTCATGTATGCGAACTTCCTCAGATATCGGGAACACAACAATTCCTTTATTTGAATTTGCATGAATAAAATATTTAGTGTCAAATCTTTTATTATTTGAAGTTATGATAATATTGTCAAATAAATCATAATTATAAAATTAATACAAATAATAATTATTACCTTCTTCTTCTGTGACAATATTGTTGTTCGCTATTATAGTTTCCTGTAATAAATCTCTATGCAACTGAATGCCCTCTAAATTTTGAGACATGACTATCCCGTCATCTAATTGGATGAAAAAATAAACAATATAAGTATCATGAATTATAATTTTAAAAATAGTAATTACAAAATCTATATATATGTTAGTGTTTACCTTGTTGTAGGACAATATTATTATTCAGCACCCTTGTGACTTCTGAAACATCCTCATGTATTTGAACACCCTCAGATATTGGGAACATAACAATTCCTTTATTTGGATTTACATGAATAAAACAATTAGTATAAAATCATTACTTTTTTGAAGTTATAAGAATATTGTAAAATAAATCATAATTGTAAAATTAATATAAATAATATTTCATACCTTCTTCCTCAGATATGGGAGGCATGACTATTGCATCATATAATTTTCATGAAAAATATAAACAATATAACTATTAGCATTCATTATGAAAATAGCAAATATTAGTATTTGCAAGTTATAATATAAACGAATAATAATTAGAAAATATTATTACTCGAGGTTCTTACCATTTAGAACATTAGTATTGTTTGTCAATGTAGTGACTCTTGAAACATTTTGGTGGAAGTGAACACCCTCTGATGTGGAAGGCATAAGAACTCCTGTATTTTAAATTGCAGCAAAATATATATATATTGAGTATAAAACTAATGTTTCAATTAATATATATGAAAATGATAATACTTTAGAGCTTACTTGTGGCATTTCGAACATTCATTCTATAATGCAATTGTTTGTCACGTAGAACACATACTCTTAATCGACGTGCTTCTTTTTGAAGTTGTTTCAATTTATCCTTGAATATGGGATCATCATGATCAGTCTGGCGTGAAATGAGTAATTTTCTTTTTCGACATAGTCGATTGATTTTAGCTTTAACTGAATCACGTTCCATCCTGTAAAAACATAGAGATTGTCACAGCGCAAACAAATTTCTTTCCTCATCATGTGATCGAAATATAGTGTAAAAAAACACAATCAGTTAAAATAAATTCAGCACAGAGATTGTCACAACGCAAACAAAATTAAAATAGAGATTGTCTATAATGCAACATTTTTCTTTTTGTGAGGGTTTATATTTATCTAACTTTAATCATATTAAAAAATTAAAAATAAAATTAAAATAGTAAATAAAAAGATTAAATAATATTAAAAATTAGTTAACCACATTTTTTTTAACTATTAAACTAACTACAATCATATTAAAAAAAAAGAATCATTCAACTAATTATAATCACATTTTCCTTTTTGTGAGGGTTTATATTTATCTAACTTTAATCATATTAAAAAATTAAAAATAAAATTAAAATAGTAAATAAAAAAATTAAATACCATTAAAAATTAGTTAATCACATTTTTTTAACTATTAAACTAACTACAACCACATTAAAAAAAAGAATCATTCAACTAATTATAATCACATTTTTTTCTTTTTGTGAGGGTCTATATTTATCTAACTTTAATCATATTAAAAAATCAAAAATAAAATTAAAATAGTAAATAAAAAGATTTTACATTAAAAAAAGACCATTGAACTAATTTTTGATTAACTACAATATTAAAACAATAAACAAAAGAAAAAGTTAAGAAGGAGAAATTATAATCACATTTTTCTTTTTGTGAGGGTTTATATTTATCTAACTTTAATCATATTAAAAAATTAAAAATAAAATTAAAATAGTAAATAAAAAGATTAAATAACATTAAAAATTAGTTAATCACATTTTTTGTAACTATTAAACTAACTACAATCACATTAAAAAAAAAATCATTCAACTAATTATAATCACATTTTTCTTTTTGTGAGAGTTTATATTTATCTAACTTTAATCATATTTAAAAATTGAAAATAAAATTAAAATAGTAAATAAAAAGATTAAATAACATTAAAAATTAGTTAATCACATTTTTTTAACTATTAAACTAACTACAATCACATTAAAAAAAAGAATCATTCAACTAATTATAATCACATTTTTTCTTTTTGGGAGGGTTTATATTTATCTAACTTTAATCATATTAAAAAATCAAAAATAAAATTAAAATAGTAAATAAAAAGATTTTACATTAAACAAAAATCATTGAACTAATTTTTGATTAATTACAATATTAAAACAGTAATTAAAATAGTAAATAAAAAGATTTTACATTAAACAAAAATCATTGAACTAATTTTTGATTAATTACAATATTAAAACAGTAAACAAAAGAAAAAGTTAAGAAGGAGAAATTATAATCACATTTTTCTGTTTGTGAAGGTTTATATTTATCTAACTTTAATCATATTAAAAAATTAAAAATAAAATTAAAATAGTAAATAAAAAGATTAAATAACATTAAAAATTAGTTAATCACATTTTTTTAAACTATTAAACTAACTACAATCTCATTAAAAAAAGAATCATTCAACTAATTACAATCACATTTTTATTTTTGTGAGAGTTTATATTTATCTAACTTTAATCATATTAAAAATTTGAAAAATTAAAAATAAAATTAAAATAGTAAATAAAAAAATTAAATAACATTAAAAATTAGTTAATCACATTTTTTTAAGCTCACACATGGCTCGTGGGTTTAAAGCTCCTTTTTCCTTAATCAATAGTAAGTATAGATAGATAGATTGCAGTAATAACAAAAATGAATAATGAAAAGAAAGAATAGCAAAAATGAATAATGAAAAGAAAGAATAGCATTTTAAGTTTGAAAAAATTATTATGAAAACAATTCACATTTTAAGGATTACAAAAAGTGTTTTTGAAATTTTATCAGTAATAACAAAAATGAATAATGAAAAGAAAGAATAGCATTTTTCAATTTGAGGAGTTTTAGAGAAGATTACCTGTGGAGGAGGAGACTGCAATAGGTATGTGTCTGGCTTCTTAGTCCTTGTCAAGCTCCATGGAAAACGGCAATTTCACAGAGAGGAATGTAAATTAATTGGCAATTTCACAGAGAGGAAGTGGAGATTGATCTTTAAAAGCTCAAGCTTGGAGAATTCAATTATTATTGGAATTATTGGAGAAGTCAAAAAGACTTGGGAGAATTCATTAAGTGTTGGGATTTTGTTTTTTAAAAAAAATCAATGCTCAAGCTTGAAGAATTCAATTATTATTGGAATTATTGGAGAAGTCAAAAAGATTTAGGAGAATTCATTAAGTGTTGGGGTTTTGTTTTTAAAAAAAAATCAATTATTGGAGAAGTCAAAAAGACTTGGGAGAATTCATTAAGTGTTGGGGTTTTGTTTTTTTTTAAAAATCAAAAAATTAAGAAATTAGAATTGGGGTATTGAAGCTCTCACATGGCTTGTGGGTTTAAAAGTCCATTTTCCTTAATATATAGTATAGATAGCCTATCACCCGTGCTATGCACGGAATAATTATAGATATTTATATTTGTTTTAATTTTTTTTATATATAAATTATGTTTTTTAAGATTTTTTATAAAAATAATTTAACAATCTTATCACTAACCATAGTGTACAGGAGAAATTAAAAAAGCTACTGCAGTAACTATGCACGGGCTGTATCTATAATTATTTGTATGAGAGGATTTTAAATGCTAATCAGAGATTTTGACCAAATCAATAAATGCAGGCATGTGGATTGGAAAAAGTTAATAAATGCTGATCAGGGGATTTTGACCAAATCAATAAATGCTGAATTTTTTTTTTTTTTAAATCAAAAATTTAGAAAATTGAGATTGAGAGATTGGAACTCCCACAATGCTTGGGGTTTAGAAACCCCCTTTTCCTTAATATATTTACAATTATCAATATATGTGAATTGCGATTTTTAATTTTTTTTTTTTAAATGTCTTCTTTTTTTCCTTTTTTATATTATATTAAAATTTAATATTTTGATAACAATCATATGTGTTAGACTTTTCAAGGAATTAAATGTCTTCTTTTTTTTATTATATTATATTAAAGTTTAATATTTTGATAATAATCATATGTGTTGGACTTTTTAAATTTTTTTTTATGCTTGTTCTTAATGCATTAAAATGTTATTATGAGGGATAAGAATCATATGTGTTGGGACTTTTCAAGGAATTCATATGTGTTGGATTTCAAATTTTTTTTTATGCTTGTTCTTAATACATTAAAGTGTTATTATGAGGGTAAGACTTGGGGGTTAGGAGAAGTTAATAAATGTTAAGGTTTTTTTTTTTTTAAAAAAAATCAAAAAATCAGGAAATTTAGATTGGGAGATTAGAGCTCCCATAAAGCTTGGGGTTCAAAATCCCCTTTTGCTTAATATATAGTATAGATATAGATATATATATATCTCTTTATCTACCTAGTTAAAGTGCATTTTAATCTTTTTTATTTATTTGTTTTGGTTGAACAGTGCTTTTAATCATGTTATGCACGTCTTTGAAACATCAATATAAAATCATGTGTTCGTTTTGTAACAGTATATATTATCTAAAAATAAGGCATTTTTTCTAATGAAATGCATTGTTTTTCTCTATTTTTTGTTGATGCTTTGCACTACTATGTATAAATATATATATATATAGTATTCTAGTCTCATATTGTGCTGACATGTATATTTTAAATAATTTTTGTGATTTAATTTAAGAGTTTTGATTGGATTGAACTATCTGGTTCAGCTATTTTCGCAATCCATTTATTTCTTAGTTGTGTTTGGGGAAAAAGTTAATCACCTTGTTTGTTTTTACTTTTCAAAAAATACTTTTCAGAAAATTTTATTTTTTTATTTTTCATATTTTTTTATTTTTACTGAATTTTTTTAATATTTTAAGTAATTTTTTTACTTTTTAGACACACCTAACATAAATACACCTAAAAAATAAAAAAATTGTAAAAAAAATCTTTTAAAAATTCACTAAATACCAAAAATACAAAAAAAAATATATAAGAATTCAGTAAATTTTTTGTATTTTTATGTATTTATTAATTTTTAAAATATTTTTTCACAAATTTTTTTACTTTTTAGATAAATCTAAGTAAGGTGCATCTAAAAAAGTAAAAAAAATATTTAAAATTTAAAAAATAGTCACTAAAAACAAAAAAACACGAAAACCAAAAAAGTCAGTTTTCAAAAAACTTAATCCAGAAAATTCAAACCAAACACACTGAATTTTTTTTATAATTGTATGTAATATTTATCAAAAAAAAAATAATAATTATGAATTTAATATAACATTTTATTTTATTAATTATTTTAATTTATTTTATTTTTTAATCTATACTATATATTAAGTAAAAGGGGGGTTTTTAACCCCAAGCCTTGTGGGAGCTCTAATCTCCTAATCTAAATTTCCTGATTTTTTGATTTTAAAAAAAAAAAAACCGTAGCATTTATTAATTTCTCCCAACTCTCAAATCTTACCCTCATAATAACACTTTAATGCATTAAGAACAAGCAAAAAAAAAAATTCTTTGAAATCCAATACATATGAATTCTTTGAAAAGTCTCAACACATATGATTATTATCTCTCATAATAACACTTTAATGCATTAAGATCAAGCATAAAAAAAATTTCTTGAAAAGTCCAACACATATGATTATTATCAAAATATTAAACTTTAATATAATATAATAAAAGAAAATATTTAATTCCTTGAAAAGTCTAACACATATGATTATTATCAAAATATTAAATTTTAATATAATATAAAAAAGAAGGTATTTAAAAATAAAAATAAAAAAGACATTAAAAATTACAATTAACATATATAGATAATTGTAAACACAATCCGTGCATAGCACGGGTGGTATGCTAGTACTATTTTAACCAAAAGGCCAAATTTTTTTCTTTCTAAACACCCACAAACTAAGCGATTAGCTTTTTTGGCCCGTTTGTTTGTAGAGTTACAAGGGGGATTGGGATTGATAGTGAGGTATGACTCACTAATATTGTGTTTGTTTTGAGAGATGAGGAGGGGATTAATAGTGAGCTCCAGATTAGGATGGGCCTCCCCAAGGGGATTCGGATGGGCCTCCAAGACTTAGTATTAGAAAAATAGTCCGGCGGACTAGAAATTTTTTATTTTTATTTATTTTTTATTTTATTTTTTACATGTCGGGCATTTTTTTTGAACAGTAATATTTAATTTTTTGTGTTTTTTGTTAAGTAAAAATTATTATTTTATGTGTTTTGTTTTTTTCTGAATTTTTTTAATTTTATTTTTATTTTTTTAAAATTTTTTACATATTGGGCATTTTTTTTAAACATTAATGTTTAATATTTTTATATTTGTTTTATTATTTTATATTTATTTTATATAAAAATAATTTAACAATCTCTACACTAATAACTATCATCAAAACAAATATAATTTTATTTAATTCTCTCACTAACAATCCCTTCACTACCCATCCTTCTATCCTACTTTTGAAAACAAACATGCCTCTGAATCCAAACGGGAGTGTCAAATTCCAAGGCCCAAAATGGTCCCATATCATTAATTTTCAAAAAGTAAAAATTAACCACCGTACATAAATCAAAATTTGAATCAAATTTTGAATCAAAACAAAAGCCTAACCCTATGTTAAAGGGGTACTTACCAATTAGTCATATTCACTAGATTTATTTACCTACAGGTCTTAACTAATAAATTTAACACTATAAAAATAAGAGAGTGATAAATTTATCACTAAAAATTTATTCATAAAAATAAGAGACTGATAAATTTATCACTATAAATTTATTCATAAAAATAAGAGACTGATAAAGTTATCACTATAAATTTATTCATAAAAAAAAAGACTGATAAATTTATCTTTATCACTTAATAAATTTATCAAATAGGACTTAATGGGTATTAAGTCTCCAAAGTAGGACCTATTGGGTAATAAGTCTCCAAAATAGGACCTATTGGTAGTTTACCCTATGTTAAATGGGTCATTGGGTTTTGTGAGTTCGTAGACAAATCACAACGTTTGATTTGCAAAATTATTCACTTTACTTGTTTTTAGTTTTTTAAAATTATTTTTCAAAAAATTTTATTTTTTTGTTTTTTCTTTTTTTTACTTTTATTAAATTTTTTTAATATTCTAAATAATTCTTTTAATTTTTAGACACACCTAACATAAATACACATACAAAATATAATTTTTGTAAAAAAATCTTTTAAAAATTCATTAAATACCAAAGATATTAAAAAATATTAGAATTCAGTATATATTTTTTATTTTTATGTATTTATTAATTTTTTAAAATATTTTTTCACAAATTTTTTACTTTTTAGATACATCTAAGTAAGGTGCATTAAAAAATGTAAAAAAAATATTTAAAATTTTAAAAATATTTACTAAAAAAAACACGAAAAATAAAAAACTCAATTTACAAAAAAAACTTAATTCAAAAAACTTAAACCAAACACACATTTGATTGACACCGCCAAAAGCTCCGGTCTAAACCCTTTTCCAATATTGTCCTCAAACGGGAAAAAAAAAAAAAAAGATTTACTTATAAGTGTTAATTTGTAAATTTATATCCAAAAAAATTATGTTCAAAAAAAAAAAAAAACTAGAAAAAATTGAAAAAACTAGATTATTTTCTTGATTTTATTGGATAGTTGAATTAAACCAATAAGTGGAAGGGATAAAACGTTTAATCTCATGCTCTTTTTTTTTTTTATCAATTAATGAAATAATTATCTGAAAAATTACTATGCAAAATTGATAATATTCTTAGTTTTAAAAATTGATAAAAATTGATAATATTCTTAGTTTTACTAAATAGTATTTATTAGTTCAAAAAATCTTAGATAAGATCTGAGCTACTATAACATTTATAAATAGAACTTTTAGATAATTAAGTTTGAAAAAAATAGCTTTTTAATTTATTTATTTTTGGCTAAGTAAGTTTAAAAATAAAAAAATTGTTTGTTATCAATTAAAAATACAAAAGACCCACCCAATTTTTTCACTAAAAAAAAAATAAGAATAAGGGTTTTGTGGCCACAAGTTTCGAAGCCATACGTAAATATATATGGAGTTCATGAAATGATTAGGATGCGGCAAAGAGCATATATGCAGAAATTAGTTGCTTAAACTATAGTCTTTTTATAGAACAATGACTTTAAACATAATCATAGTTGCACCTTTGGAGGAAAACATAGCAGAGAACACCCGCACAAAAAAAAAAAAAAAAAAAAAAAAAAAAAAAAACTGTTATTTGTACATAGGCCGAATTAATTTTCTAGATATCGTGAATTTTTTATGTACATATTTGTGTGCATTTATGTAAAAAGTAGAAAATTTATAAAGTTTATCTAGTGACATATATATATATATATATTTTAGATAAGGATACAGCTTCTATTAAGCTTATGTAGTAATAGACTTGACCATATTGTTGGCTCATTTGGGTCTACTCTACCACATTTTTAAGATCTACCATGCTCAACTTCAAAAATTTTGTGTGTAAATCATTCATAAAAAAATAATAATAATAAATAAAAAACAAAAAAAATCTGTTTTTGGTCCAATAATTATAGCTACATGATTTTATCATAAATGTTTTGTAGTATATTTCATATTTGTCCATTTGCTTTATGATAATTTTTTTTATTTTTTTTTGGATTAATTTTTTGTTTTTGATCAGCTTGATGATAAATCACATAATTGTATTATCATGTTATTTAATTTTTTTTTTTTTTTGTTAATGAATAATTTACACACACAATGGTAGGAAATGAATGAATCTATCATAAAAATAGCCTTGTGATGGGTTTAAATGAACAGACATTACGATCAAATCTATTATGAAAACTAGAGAAACGCTGTACCCTTTGCTAGAGAGATGCTATTGTTGGATTCATTACTATTCCACATTAGGATGACCATTTGCCAACCAGGAAATTTACTAAGGATCCCACAAGATTGATGGCTTCAACTTCAAGCAATGCATCCAACTATGCACACATTCAGAGCAACGTAAATTGATTTGGTTAGAAAGCACCATAAATTAATGCCTTGTATTTATCAAAAATATGAATTCCACCAAACAATTAGGTATAAGTAATTCACTTTGAATGCTTACAACAATTACAATGGCCAACTAGATGGTTAGCAGATCAATATATTTGGTCATTACTAATGACCATGGCAACAACCTTAGTAAATTGCCAAGTTTTTATGAATAGCCATTGACACCCTTTTACCCACTCAAAGTGAACAACAACAACCAAATGATAGTATGGCTATTTCACAGAGTGTAAAAATGTAAGTAACAGTAAAATAAGAAAACTGTTACTCTTCTATAACCTATTGAATCCAAAAATTATCAAAATTATAGAAAAATAACAGAATTCTATCAACAAAACTACATTATTAATCAAAAGCTGAATAGCCTGGCATACATTTTTAAAATAGATTAGAATTTGTAAAACAACTACTACTAAAAAGGAAACTAAAATATTAAGAAATAAAATAATTCTTGTGAAGTAAGGAATCCTAATTCTTGTAAAAGAAGAAAATAAATGAAATAGAAAAACTAAATAAATGGAAAACTAAAAATTATAACCTTAAATAATGCTCCTAGTTAAAATAAAAATAAAAATAAAAATAAAAATGTAAAATTTTCTAATTAAATACTAATTCTAAAATAATAAGAATAAAATATATAATTCTTTAAATTCAGTTTGTGTCACTGACCTTCAACCGTTTGGGTCCTATATGTAAGTGAACTAAGGCTTTTTTATTCCACACACATACACAAACGGCCAAAAAAAAAAAAAAAAAAAAAAAAAAAAAAAAAAAAAAAAAAAAACAAGATGAAGGTCTGTAGATGGCATGCAAGTGTTTGTCAAAAAATCAAAAAGTTACTAAAAAAATTAAAAAACTTGTAATCTACACTAAAAAGTCAGATTTCTTTTTTCTCTTTACTTTTCACATCTTTTCGTAAAAAATCAAAAAGTCATTTCAAATCTACTAGTTTTTTTACCTCATATTTTAGCCAAAAAGTTAAAAAATTAGCTAAAAAGTCACTGTAAGTTGTCACATCACTTTCTCTACTTTTCTGTATATCTTTTTGTAAAAAATCAAAAAATTACTAAAATAGTCTGTTCCCAAACAAGGCTTAAGTGCTTATAACTTTTTTTTATTTTATTTGCTATTCACAGTTTGCTTGAATATAAGTACTCAAATTATATACAAAATTTGGATACATAGATTAACATCTAAACAAATCATTATAAGAATTCAAAAAATATAAAAATATTGTCATGTTGTTTCATAATTTAGCAAAATTCAGTTTTAAATAAAAAATATAAAGCTATAATACCAAAATACAGACGGAAATTTGTATTTTAGCTGCAAAATTACTAGTAAAGCTGGTATAATTAATCCAAATTCTAAAAAAAAAAAAAAAAAAAAAAAAAAAAAAAAAAAAAAAATTATTGGGACAAAGTAGACTTGGGAGCAAAAAAATTCAATCTGAAAACCTCAAAGGATTTTAACGAGCAAAAAATGCACTCTTATCACTTATCGAATAGAAAAATGTTTCAAACCCCCTATCCCTTCCACCTCCTTTGACCCCCTTTCTCTCCTATTGGCCAGTTTTTTTTTTTTTTTTTCACCACCCGCCACGTGTGTGTGGGGGTGGTGGGGGTGGTGATTGGAGGGGGTCTCTATCAATGCTGTGTCGAATAAGTAACCGTCACTACAACATGGGGATGCAACTTGAATAGGCTCAACCCGAGCAATCCGTGCCCAGCCCGAGTTTTTTTTAAGGTTTGGGCAAAAATATATTGTAATCTAGACAAGTTTGGGCAAATTTTTGATGCTCGAATTGCAATTTGGTCCGGGCCTGGGCAAATTTTTATTATATATTATAGAAGTTATATAATATATGTATAAATAGGTGGCCCTTAGATTTTATTTTATTGCTAGACTTTGGCACTTAGATTAGAATCTTGTATTTGGACCATTAGATTAAAAGTAAAGACTAAACCCTACCTATTCTTTCCTTTCCTTTCTGTGTCTTAGACTCTCATTTCTTCCTCAAAGAGTTGAAGAACGGCAGAGAGAGAAACAATGATCACAAAGTTTAATCGGGGAAGGATTCCATCTGTGTAGATGTTTATGCTCTTAAGGATTCTAAGTAAGCAATCCAATTATACTCTTATATGTTGATTAATATTTTACTAGTCTAGCTTGTATATTGATAGCAGAATGTTTATCCTAGCCTTCATCCATGAATTGCAATAGTTTAATCATAAAGATGTTGATCATTTTGGACTATGGTTTAGATCACTGAAATGCACCATTGCCAATCCTCTATTTTAGATTTGGATGTATTTTGCCGCTACATTTGTGGAAGTTCGAATAATGATGAAATTAGCTGCTTATTGCATTGTGGTGGTCAATGCTTAATCAGGGAATGCATCTATACAAATCATGTTTAACTTAAGTTTTTTTTCCTAGTTTCTCCTGTCAATATAAATGGATAAAAAATGGCTTATTGTTGTAATATCATCATATTTCTTGTGAAATTTGGACAATTCCGGCTAACCCGAATTTAGATTATGAAGCTCGATCTGGGCTTGGGTAGCCAAGCTCGGGTTGATGGTCGGGCTTGAGTGGGCTTAGGCACTGCCAAACACAATTCGAGCTGGGCCTGGGCAACCCTCAGGGCCGAGTGAACCTATCCGAGTTGCACCCATACTACACACTACAAGAAAATACACTTTTGGCGACTAAAAATATTTTGGTTGCCAACAGTTGTGGAATTGGCGACCAAAAATTATGTTAGTCGGTAAAGGTACAATATTTAACTACTAAATTTTTTTAGTCGGGATATATTGATTATTGGCGACTAAAAAAAAATTTAGTCGCTAAAAATGTCACAATTGGCGACTAAAGAAAATTTTTAGTCGTTGTATAGATAGTTTTGGCAACTAAAATAATTTAGTCGCTGAATAAAAAATAAAAATTTATTTTTTATCTTTGGCGACCAAAAGTTTGGTCGGCAAAAATTAATTTTAGCGACTAAAAAATATTTTAGTCGTTGTATAGATAGTTTTGGCAACTAAAATAATTTAGTCACTGAATGAAAAATAAAAATTTACTTTTTATCTTTGGCGACCAAAAGTTTGGTCGGCAAAAATTTAATTTTAGTGACTAAAAAATATTTTAGTCCCTGTATAGATAGTTTTCGCAACTAAAATTATTCAGTCGCCAAATGAAAAATAAAAATTTAATTTTTATCTTTTGCGACCAAAAGTTTGGTTGGTAAAAATTTAATTTCAGCAACTAAAAAATATTTTAGTCGTTGTATAGATAGTTTTGGTAACTAAAATAATTTAGTCGCTGAATGAAAAAATAAAAATTTACTTTTTATCTTTTGCGACCAAAAGTTTGGTCGGCAAAAATTTAATTTCAGCGACTAAAAAATATTTTAGCCGCTGAATTAAAAAATAAAAATTTACTTGTTATCTTTGGCGAACAAAAGTTTGGTCGGCAAAAATTTCATTTCAGCGACTAAAAAATATTTTAGTCGCTGTATAGATAGTTTTGGCAACTAAAATTATTTAGTCGCCGAATGAAAAATAAAAATTTACTTTTTATCTTTGGCGAACAAAAGTTTGGTCGGCAAAAATTTAATTTCAGCGACTAAAAAATATTTTAGCCGCTGCATAGATAGTTTTGGCAACTAAAATTATTTAGTCGCTGAATGAAAAATAAAAATTTACTTTTTATCATTGTAGACACCCCATTTTTGACCGACCTTAAGACTCAGACGTCACCGATTGAGCGCTCGGTGATGTTGCATATTGTGCTCGTTCAGAAGTCTCAGAGTCGCGGCCGTGCGCCCTGCCTCCAGACTTCCGAACCCTCTTCTGTGCCTTGTCTCGGTTTGCGAACCAGACTCGGTTTTCTCTGTTTTCTTTCCTGAGGAAAGGGAGTGGTCCGGTAGGCTATCTCCCGGTGGCCGTGAGCTACGTTTCGTGGCCGTAGGCCATTTTACCCATTTCGGAGCCCGGTTCCCGGTTTTCGGAGCCGTTAGGCCGTGTGCCTCGGCTCGGGACCGCCCAACCATCTCCGAGTTCTCCGGTTTTTGGCATGTGCCTCTGTTTTAATATTCCGAGGAGCACTGGGGCCCCTGATGCCCACTTCGCAGCCGAACACCACTTCCGGTGCCCGGCGACCCATTTTCGGGACCCCGAACTGCGTGATTTGGGCCACGAGCATTCATTTTGCATCAGCCTTCTCCGGTTTTTGGCGGAGACCTCTGTTTTAATGTTCCAAGGAACACTGGGTTCTCAGAAACCCACTTCGCGGCCGTATGCCACTTCCGGTGCCTGTAGCCGGTTTTCGGGACCCAAAACCGTGCGGTTTTGGTCCCGAGCATTCATTTCGCATCCGCTTTCTCCGGTTTTTGGCAGGTACCTCTGTTTTGTCATTCCGAGGGACACTGGGGTCGCAGATACCCACTTCGCTGCTGAACACCACTTCCGGCACCAGATGCCCATTTTCGGGATCCCCAATTGCTCGGTTTTGGCTCCGAGCGCTCATTTCTCATTAGTTTTTGTTCAAACTTGGTAGGTACCTCTGTTTCAACATCAGGAAGATCACTGGGGGGTGAGAAGCCAGCAATTATCCCAAATAGCTAGTTTCGCTCCTCCGGAGCCCGTTTTTCTCACTTCCGGGCCAATGCTGAATACCCTGGGGGTATTTTCTTCCAACCAAAGCTACATATTTGTGATCAGGGGACATTGGAGGACACAAAAAACTACTGGTCGGCCAGAAATTATGCAGTTCATTTTTGAGCCTCTTCTTCAAGCTCTATGTTGTGACTCCTGCTTCAGAGTTGCCAGATTTCAACCATGGGGCCTTATTCTACACACTTGGGAGGACCCTAATGTATACTGGTCGGCCCGAAATTCAACACTTCATTTTTTGGTGGTGGCCGGCCGGCCATGGTGAGTGGCTGGCCGACCAGGTGGGGTGGCCGGCCGGCCACCTTGCAGAAAAATACCTGGCCGGCCAGATTCTTGCTTTCCAGCTCAGGACAGCTGTCCGGATATTTTGTTCAAAATATCACCCCATCCGGGGGATATTTCAGGAGGGAGGGATTGTCTCCATTTCCCTCCCACTCTACACCTTGTTTTGCCTATTAAAGGGGCTGGGGAGCTCCTTTGCAGAGGTGACAAAATTTGTCTTCAAGAACACTTAAGCAAAAACCCTAATCTCCATAGCCAAAACCTCCAAAAAAGCTTCAAGTCTTGCTTGATTTCTTCACCAACACCTAGCCTCACCATTCCAACTTCGATTCCAGCAGCTAGGAAGTGAATTTCAGAGGTTGAGAAGCTACAAATCAAAGCCAAGAAGCAAAGAAAGACAAGTCTTCAAGGGTAAGTATTCAAAACCAACTTTTAGGGGTTTTTCTTGATTCATTTCTCTACTCCAATTGGTTGAGAATTGGGGCTCCGACCCCTACTGATTTTGTGCTCATATTGAGCCCCTCTACAACATTGTAGAAGGGCTCAACTTCATTTGGTGCTTATATATACTAGTTCCTTCAATATTCACCAAGTTTGTCACATTTTTGCATGCTAAAATTGACCTATTTGTGTTTGTTTTTAGGGGTCCGACCCCTACTGGTTTTGTGCTCATTTTGAGCCCCTCTACAACATTGTAGAAGGGCTCAACCCCATTTGGCCATTGTATATACCACCTCCTTCAAATTTCATCAAGTGGGCCACATTTTGTATGCAATTTTTGACCTATTTCTATTTATTTTTGGGACTTCGACCCCTACTGACTTTGGTCTTATTTTGACCCCCTTTACACATTTCATGAAGAAAGTTTGGTCATTTGATGTATAGATAGCATGTCTCTTGTTATAACCTCTTTTGAGCTCCATTTTGCATGGAATTGTTAGCATGATTTTATTCTGATTTTGGGGTTTCCATAAACTGAATATATGCTTATTTTTGGGCCCTCTTCAGTGTTTTAGAAGAAAGTTTTTCCATTTGAATTTTCTATACACTACTTGCTTTGTAAATCTTCTTTTTTACCGTATTTTTGCATGATATTGTTGATCTATCTATGCTTGCATTTTGGCCAAGTTTGTTACTGAAATAAGCCTTTTTTGGGACTGCCTTGCTACTGTTCTTGCTGCCATGATCATATTTTGCATGTATAGCATGGCTATAGGCCATTTCGGGGCTTAATTTTACATTTTCGGGATGATTGCCTGCTTCGGGTGTCATTTCGAATTGTTTCGGGGCTGTTTCCCCCTTTATTTAGGTGCTGAAATTCCATTGCCATGCTTGCATATCATTTCCCATGTCATTTCATGCCTTAATGCATTGCCTCGGTTTGCGTGTCCGTGTGCACGCACTTCGAGGCACCTCGTTTTTATCCGACGGAAGCCTATGTGAGTGCGGCTGAGGCTCTCTCATGTTGGCGTAAGCCCATCACTGCATTCTGTATGCCATTTTATGCATTCCTCGATTAGCGTGTCCGCGGACACGCGTTTCGAGACAGCTTTGTTTTTTTACCCGACGGCAGCCCATGTGAGTGAGCTGAGGCTCTCCCATGTCGGTGTAAGCCCATCGTCGCATTCCGTATGCCATTTCATTGCATTTCATCATCGCCTCGGTTTGCGCGCCTGTGGGCACGCACTTCGAGGCACTTCGGTTTTATCCGATTTTGCATCGCATATCATCGCCTCGGTTTGCGTGCCTGTGGGCGCGCATTTCGAGGCAATTCGGTTTTATTCGATTTTTCCCATTTTGTCATCGCCTCGGTTTGCGCGCCTGTGGGCACGCATTTCGAGGCACTCTGTTTTATCCGTTTGGCATTGCGTATGCCTCCGCCTCGATTTGCGTGTCCGTGTGCACGCATTTCGAGGCACTCTGTTTTATCCGCTTGGCATTGCGTATGCCTCCGCCTCGGTTTGCGTGCCCGTGTGCACGCATTTCGAGGCACTCTGTTTTATCCGCTTGGCATTGCGTATGCCTCCGCCTCGGTTTGCGTGCACGCGTGCACGCATTTCGAGGCACTCTGTTTTATCCGATTTACATTTCATCATTGCCTCGGTTTGCGTGCCAGTGGGCACGCATTTCGAGGCACCTCATTCTTATCCTTCCGGCATCCTATGTGAGTGTGGCTGAGGCCCCCTTTATGTTGGTATAAGCCCATCATTACATTTCGCATGTCATTCCGCATCGCCTCGGTTTGCGTGCCCGTGGACACGCATTTCGAGGCATCTCATTTTCATAGCATCGTACATGCTAGGATTGAATGTTAGTTGCATTTCATGCATATCATGCATATTGCACGGGAAACGAGGAGCGTTTCGCACTCCGAGTGGCGGAGCATGTCTCAATTCCCCAGTCACCGACACTCCGGATTACCCATGATGGAGTTAGGTTTTGTTGTAGCATTCATCTGCATTCATCCCATATTGAGTTGTGCAATTCGGCTCCTCGGCCATCATGCATCGAGATGCGTGATTGGTGGCACGAGGATCGAGGCATGCATATATTTGTGAAATACACTGCTGTGCCCTTTTCCTGCTCTCTGTTGCAGCAAAATCCAGAGTTAGCAACTTTTCAGAATCCGGCGCGCATTTCGAGAAACATTGCAAACAGAGGCTAATCGGGGCATCCCAGTGGATTTCCGCGCCAGGCAGCCCAATAGGCGGCATCTATCAGAAGCAAGGCAGTCCCTGGCTTGCATGCCAGTTTACCGCTTTCTTAGTTAATTTGTTAATTAATTAGAAATTTGTATATTATTCGGACTGTATTATTTATTTGGACCCTCTGCGCGAGGGCAAAATTGTAATAAGGGTGTGTGAGTGTGATGTATGTCTTCCAACCCCCATTTCTTTCTCCCTTTTATTTACCCGCTTTGGATGGTTAGATATAGGGCATATTTCAATTAGCATACAGTATGACAGCATGTTTGCATCATTCATCTGTTTTGCATGCACCGGGCTCGGCGCATCATACAAACTGCATTGTATTTCAATTCCAAATTGAATACTTGATAGCTGTAGCATTTCATATGCCATCTTTAGAATAGCCGAGCCTGCTATAGTTCGCATCTTTGCATGTGTTGCATTAGGCATTCTGTATATTCTAGGATCATGCATGATTTCTAATCAGTTTTCTGTTTTGGCTTGGAGTACTCGGTGAGTTTTTATGCTTTAGCATCCTTGCATGCGTGTGAGTGACTGCCATGGATAGCATGCTTACCATGAGGCTATATGCTTATGTGATATAACTGCCTTGAATGCCTGTGGGTGGAGGTTGAGTTACCTGAATTGGGACAATTCGTTGACTGTTTGTTTTAAGCCCACTAGATAGTGGCAAAACCATTGTTCTTCTAAGCCCACCTGAGGGTGGCAAAATCTGCATTTTCAGCCTACCTGCGGGTAGCAAACCATTTTCAAGCAAACAAACATGAAATGTTTTGTTCTAATTCAGGTGATTCAGTCTATACTTATTTGCTGCGAGCATCACATAGTAACCTAGGCTAATAACCAGAATAAGAACTCACAATGTTTTCAAAAACAGATATCATGGTTAGTAGAGGCCGGTCTTTGACCGGGCGAGCGGGGGTGCTCACGATGTGACCTTCCCTAATCGTACCCAAGTTCCCGAGCCAACTTTGGTGATGACGGACACGTGGCCTTTTGGCACCGAGTCAGGGTTTCCTAAATTTCCCATTTTAAAAATATTTAGGTGGCGACTCTGTTATCTGGCAAAGCAGTCCATGTTTGGCACTTCTTTCAAAAAAATCTGTTTTTCTCAAAACGATTTGCCGGATTTGGACTCTTTGGTTCGAGATTTGGAACCGCAACAAAATCGAGTCCGAACTGTAGCGAGGTCCCCCGCGGGCGTTGTTACAGTTTCTGGCGACTCTGCTGGGGAGTTAGAGAACTTGACTCGAACTCATGATATCTATTTTTGACTACACTTGTGTGTTTCTTTGCATTGCATTTGCATGGTGCACCTAGGACACCGTGTTTGCCATCTGCTATTCCTGAGCGGTTTGCCGGAGGCTTGTCTTGTCAAGGCATGTCCATAAGGCTGACCGGTTACGGGCTCTGCCAGTATGGGAACACAAACCCCGGTTTTACCGGGGCACCCTTTTCGACCATTCGACCTAGTGCATATTCGGATCCATAGTGACCATTCCAAACTAGGACAGGTTGCTTACCCGTTTATAGGTTGTTTGAAGCCGCTGCGTGCGTAGTGAACCCCTAGTTCCTGACGAAATAGGACAGGGAAACCCTACCCCAACATAGGGGTGTTTTGGCTCTCACTTATCTGTTATGTGCTTGTTAGAGTGCGTCTCTACAAGGAATGCATGTATCAGTATGAGTTTGGGCATCAGGCCTGCGGGCATCAGTTTTTGAGTTTGGGTATCAGGCCTGCGGGCATTATTCAGTATATTGGGAATCAGTTGTCCATGGATATCAGATTCAGTCTATCAGAACAGTGGTACTGGAACAATGATCAGTGGTTGAGGACAATGTATTTCCAGCTCATCCAAACTGTGTGTTGTATGCCCGACTGTGTGTTGTGTGTATTTAATTAAGCTGTTATGCTGCCCGTTTTTCCGGTCATTTATTTCCTTTTTGCTTTATTATCTTTTTGCTAGGGCAGTTTGTAGCACAATTGCTTCTGAACCAGTCGATACTCCCCAAGCAATTTGGACACGCGGTCGCCGACTTAACCGATCCGAGGATCTAGTTGACGGACATCCAGTGTTCCACTCACTACCCCCAATCGCCAGAAGAAGGCCGAGGAGGCGCAGTCCGTCAGAACAGAGATTACTGGGACAGCAGTCTGTTTTAGTAGCAAACAGTCAGGTTGAGATTCCTGTTTCTGCTATAGAGATACACTTGCCGGTTATTCAGATGGAACAACAGAATACAGCTATGGAGGCGATGATGCGCCAGATGGGTGAAAGCATGAAACAAATGCACGACGATGCTATCCGCCAGGCGGAGTTTTCTAAACAACAGGCTGCGGTCATGGCCCAGCAGTCTGAGTTGATTACCAGATTACAACAGCAGAACGCTGCATCTGCTTCCCACCAGGTCCCTCCTCCACCCGGGGCCCCATTACCTGAGCAACTGGCTACTGGCCAGAATGCCCCTCCAAATCTGCAGAATACCCAGAATACCCTCCCAAACCCACAGAACCCTCCACCTAACCTCCAAAACACCCAAGAGGACACGGGTCTTCCAACGGGGCTGGCTCCGCCCCCGCTTCTACCACAACTGTCCAAAAACATTACACCAAACTACCCGGACGCTCCATTTGAGTTCGAGGTAGACCAGACAGCTCTGAAATTGAGCAAGTTGGAAAAACTCTTCAAGAAGTCACAGGGGGTGAAGGCCATCCCGGATATTGAAGACGGCTATACTGATGTGGCCGTGACATTGCCGGATAGATTTAAGATGCCCCAGATCGATCGCTTTGATGGATCCGGAGACCCTATGGTTCACCTCCGGCTATTCTCAGACGTTCTAAGACCAATGGGCCTAACCCGACCGCAAAAGCTTTCCTTGTTCGGTCGAACCCTGTCGGGTGTGGCATCTACTTGGTATTCAAAGCTGGAAGATCAGGTGAAAATAAACTGGGATGAGATGGCCGAGGCCTTCGTGGCACAATATTCATACAACACGCAGATCGAGATCACAACTCGTGATCTCGAGACAACGAGGCAGGAACCCAAGGAATCTTTCTCTGACTTTGTGACCCGGTGGAGGGCGAAGGCATCGATGATGACCTTAAGGCCAACAGACAGAGATCAAATACGGATGATTGTGCGCAATCTCCAGCCGGCATTAATGAAGAAGATGATTGTAGTTCCCTTCCCCACCTTCGCAGATTTGCATGATATGGGGATGCAAATCGAAGATGCAATGAAGCAGGGTCTGTTTGACCAAGATCGGGATCAACCCCGAAGAACATTCAACCGTGGTAATAATACGGGCCCGAGTGGCTCTTCCAATACAAGAACTTCAGAGGTCGGAATGGTCACCACCAATCCCCCTCCCCAACCAAGGTCCGCAGCGGCCACACCTTTTTCTGATGCCTCTGGGAGCAGTAACCAAGCTTCAAGGTACCAACCCAGGGGTCAACGAACCTTCTCTCCACTACATATGCCTTTATCCAAAGTCCTCGGAGTTCTAGTCAGAAAGGGGCACCTGAAACCCCTGGAACCGAGGCCCCCACCAAATCCACTCCCTCCTTCCCATAACCCAGCCAAATATTGCAAATACCACCAACAGCATGGTCATGACACCGACCAATGCTACAGGCTACGTCATGAGATTCAGGATCTCATTGACAAGAACATCATTCTCCCCCCCGAGCGACCCAATGTCACAACCAATCCCCTCCCAGCACACAACCAAGATCCACCCAAAAGAATCAATCTTATCCAAACTGGGGGCGTGTCTTACGACCCTAGTATCTACATTACTCCCACCCACCTACCCAAGCCGGAGGTGATCCTCCCTGATAGCACGGACTTGTGCATGATGGATACCTCCACACCCCAACCTGAGCCAAAGGTGGTGATCACCGAGAATGGAACGAGCCAGGCTTCTGAGGAGAGCAAAACTGAGTCTGGGGTGGAGCAAACTGAGAATTTAGCTGGCAGAGCTTGTGATCCGAGTGGATATATCTTGTCAGTGAGCCAACCAAAGCTGAGTGCGGGGCTGTTGCCAGAGGCTGAATTGTGTATGATCCGGGGGGACAAACTTGAATCAGCAGGGGATGATCTGACAACGGTGGAAGAGGACTTCGCCGACCTCCAGTTTTTCAACGATCAGGAATCAGGGGATGCATCAGTCAACTGGTTTGAATATGAGGAGTCAGCAGAAGTCGTCGGATGGTTGGATGATCAGCCCGATATAGTGGAGTTTCAACCAGAACAGAGCCCGGCAGGGGCGAGGGTAGCAACTGTGGCCGGAAGGGCCGAGGATCAGATTGAATTGCCGGAGAGCGCCGGTACGAAGAATTCCGCTCGGGACCAAAACATTTTGAAAACTGAACAACTGACATTGGAGGAACAAGGAAAGAGATGGGATTCTGAGAGGATCCGAAAAGCAAAGAATCATGAGGAATTTGAAAGTGCTGCGAGCACGAAAACTGAACATGCTGTGAGCATGTGGGAGGAAAATGCTGAGAGCGCAAACAAGCCGGAACCAGACAGGTGCCTGCTAGATGCTGATGGAATGTGGTGGGAAGATGACGATTTGTATCTTGCCCACACAGACGAAGACTGGGCAGGTGATCAACCAGACAGCACTTGGTACCTTGAGGAGGTGGACCACATGACTAGAAGTGGGCGGTACTTCAAGCCCCCACACCTTGATCAACCCGAGGCGTCAGGAAAAGATAAAGAGGCAGAGAAACAGAGAGAGAAGCAAGTTGAAGAAGAGGCTGTACTGAAGCAGCTAAAGAAAATACAAGCAGACATCTCGATCTGGGGACTGCTTATGGCTTCAAGGGTGCACAGGCAGGCTGTCCTATCTGCCATGGACAAAGCCAAACTCTCCATCGAAACTACGCCAGAACAGTTAGTTGGGCTGGTCTTCCCGGGAGGAGGTTCCCCGGCATTGACATTTTCAGACAAGGAATTGCCGCCTGAGGGCGTGGATCATAACAGACCTCTCTACATCTCTGTAGAATGCAGGGACAAATGGATTCCGGTGGTGCTGGTTGACACCGGGTCCGCTATCAATGTCTGTCCGGCCAGGACGGCATATGCAATTGGGTTAAAGCCTGCGGACTTCACACCGACTACTCAAGTAATCAGAGCCTACGACAATACAAGCAGGGATGTCCTGGGGACAGTAAAAATCCAAACCAAGATTGGGCCGGGACAACACGAAGTAGATTTTCATGTCTTGGAGGTCCCTGCATCTTTCAACATGCTTTTGGGGCGACCCTGGTTGCATCAGGTGAAGGCCGTCTCATCTACTCTACATCAAATGGTGAAGTACCCCTACGGAAAGGGAGTAGCCATTGTTTTTGGGAACTCATCAATCCATCCCCCTCCGGAGGTATCTACGCCAGTCCTTGAGATTGAACACGGCATGGAGGACATGTTCATATCGGGATTTACTTTGGCTGAGGCCCGGATGGTGCAGAATATCATGGCTGTGAATGAGGGTCTGTATGTCAGCGCTCAAGCCGTCTACCTCATGAATAAGCTACAGCATATCCCAGGGATGGGATTGGGAAGAAGCGGCAGGAAGGGAGTCGCAGCGTTGGCCGAAGTGCCACACAATCCACATACCTTTGGACTGGGTTATCTGCCCACCAAAGAAGACTGGGCGAGGAAAGGAAAGGAAATGGCCGGCAGAGCCAGGGCGAAGCAGGCTGGGAAGCCTTTTGATCTAATGCACAGGCCCATCTGGGGTACCCTGAACGGACGCTTCGTCCGGGAGGGGGAAGATTTTCCATTTTGTGGCTTCCTAGAGCCATGGTTCAACGCGGAGAAGAAGCGCGTACCAGGTTTCGAAATCTTCTTCGACCTGCAACTATCCGGGGATGACGTTGCCACAGAGCAGACAGACCCAACAACTGAGGCTGAGCAGAATAAGGCAGAGGAGCCTGAGGGCACTGAATTGGAAATGGGGGTAGCACTGGCAAGTCTCCTCTCTGATCCTCTGATCGACCAAGATTGCTTGGGGAATAACGCCGTGGTTTCCATGATTGGGAATGAAATGGCCGCGAGCCAACCAGCAGCTATTTTGGACGCATCAATCGCACCCTCCCTCACTTGGCAGTATGAGGAGGGATTCCTATCCAGCAGCACCGGGTCAGGTAGTGAGCCGGAGTCTGATTCCACCGAGTCCTGTGAGTCTGAATCAGATTCCAGCTCGACTGAGTCTGAGTCTGGTACTCTTGGGGGTGTCAACCCGGATGCCACAGTCCTGTCCAGGTCGTCTTTTTCCTTTTCTTTTGAGTCTGTTGTAACAGAAGAATTGGACGATTTGGATGAACTTAATGAGAATGAGGTGAATGTGGTTTCCGAGTACTTTTCTGTGCCCCTAATTTATTGCTTAAATCAGGACTTTCAAAATTTTGATCAAAACGACGAGGACGAAGTTCCTCCGGTTTTACAACGACTAATTGAGCAGGAGCAAGAGAGGTTTGTTAAGCCCTTAATGGATGAAATCATTTTTGTGAATATTGGTACTGAGGAGGACCCGCGGCTGGTCCAGATCGGGTCCACGCTGTCTTCAGAGGAACGCGAGCGCTTAGTCGCTTTATTAAAAGATTTCAAAGATGTTTTCGCGTGGTCCTACGAAGACATGCCTGGGATCGATCCTGAGATTGTACAGCATCGGATCCCCCTTGACCCCGAGGCCCGACCTGTCAAACAAAAGCTCAGAAGGATCCGCCCGGATTGGGCTCTTAAGATCAAGGAAGAAGTCACCAAGCAAATTGACGCAGGCTTCCTGCTAGTCTCTGAATATCCAACTTGGCTGGCCAACATAGTTCCGGTGCCTAAGAAAGATGGCAGGATCCGGGTGTGCGTAGACTTCAGGGATTTGAACCTAGCCAGTCCGAAGGACGACTTTCCCCTACCACACATCGACGAGTTAGTGGACTTTACAGCAGGGCATGCATTGCTCTCGTTCATGGATGGCTTTTCAGGATATAACCAGATAGTGATGGCGCCGGAGGACAGGGAGAAGACTGCATTCACCACCCCGTGGGGGACATACTGCTACCGGGTAATGCCGTTTGGGTTGAAAAATGCTGGGGCTACTTATCAACGGGCCGCGACCACAATACTACATGATATGATCCACAAAGAGGTTGAGGTGTACGTGGACGACATGATTGTCAAGTCCAAAGAAAGAGAGGGCCACTACACCGCCTTGCACAAGTTTTTCCAAAGGATCAGGGAATTCCGGTTGCGGCTAAACCCTCAGAAATGTACATTTGGTGTTACAGCGGGAAAAATGCTGGGGTTTCTGATTACACAAAGGGGCATCGAGGTCGACCCTTCCAAAATCAAGGCCATCCTAGAAATGCCCCCACCAAGGACTGAAAAAGAGGTGCGAGGCTTTCTGGGTAAAGTGCAATTCATAAGACGGTTTATCTCAAAATTAACCTTGACTTGTGAACCACTTTTTGGTCTCCTGAAGAAAGGAAAGAAGTTCCAATGGGACGGCCGATGTCAAGCTGCGTTTGAGCAGATCAAAGAATATTTACAGAACCCGCCCGTGTTGTCACCACCAGAACCAGGAAAACCGTTGATTTTGTATCTGTCAGTAACTGAGACCACGATGGGCTGCATGCTTGCACAAGAATCAGAAGATAAGGTGGAGAAAGCCATCTATTATTTGAGCAAGAAGATGCTGGAATATGAGACCCGGTATACGCCGCTAGAAAAGGCTTGCTTAGCTCTGGTATGGGCTACTAGGAAGCTGTGGCACTACCTGTTAGCTCACTCTGTAATGTTGGTTTCACGACTCGATCCCATCAAATATCTTTTCGAGAAACCAGCACTTACGGGTAGGCTAGCTCGCTGGTTGCTGTTGCTCTCCGAATTTGATCTCACATATGTGACACGCAAGTCAGTGAAAGGAAGAGCAGTGGCAGAGTTCCTTGCCGACCACCCGGTCGAGGGGGATGAGGCAGTTGAGTATCTATTCCCAGATGAAGCAATTTTGCATATCGACGAGGAAACTTGGACGATGTACTTTGACGGAGCGTCAAATCAACATGGGTATGGGATAGGAGTGTTGCTGATAGCACCCGACAACTCCCGTATCCCTCTAGCCTTCAAACTCCGGTTCAAAGTCTCAAATAATGAAGCAGAATACGAAGCGTGCATTGCTGGTTTAGAAGCAGCCCTAGAACTAGGGGCAAGACGGCTGGATGTCATTGGGGATTCGAACCTTGTTGTGTCTCAAGCTAAAGGAGACTGGAAAGTAAAAGAGGAAAATATGATGATGTATCACCAAACCTTGGATTTGCTGATTCCTCGGTTTGAGAAGCTGAATTTCGCTCATCTACTAAGAGAGAACAACAAGTTCGCAGACGCCTTAGCAACTCTATCATCAATGATAGACATCTCGTGTGGAGTCCGGATGCGTCCAGTCATCATCGACAAGAAATTTGTACCTGCTTATGAGTCGATTGCAACCATAGATGAAGTTCAGGACGAACACCCCTGGTACTACGATATCTGGAACTTTTTAGAGAAAGAAGCATACCCGCCAGGGGTAAATGCCAAAGACAAGAGGGCAATCCGAAGAATGTCGGTTCAGTTCATCATCTGTGGGGGTAAACTGTATAGAAGAGGTCATCTGGGAATGCATAAGCTGTGTGTGGATGCAGAAGAGTCAAGGCGTCTGATGGAAGCCATCCACGGGGGTGAATGTGGTGCACATATGAATGGGGTGATGTTGGCACGGAAGATCCTTAGACAAGGTTATTATTGGTCCACCATGGAGGAGGATTGTATTGGTTTCGTCCGGCGATGCCACAAATGTCAGATTCATGCAAATCGCATGAACATTCCGCCGTCAAAGCTATACAACATGACTTCGCCATGGCCATTTTCTGTCTGGGGAATTGATGTAATCGGAGCTGTTACGCCGAAGGGGTCGAATGGGCATGAGTTCATCTTGGTAGCGATAGATTATTTCACAAAGTGGGTTGAGGCCCAATCTTATGCAGTGTTGAAGGCTTCACACGTCGCAAAATTCATCAGAAACAACATCATCTGTCGCTACGGAGTCCCAAATGAAATAGTTTCTGACAATGGTTCCCACTTCAAGAAGGAGGTGATTGATTTGTTGAAGAAATACAATGTGGCTTTTCACAAGTCGTCTACTTACCGGCCACAAACCAACGGAGCAGTTGAGGCCGCCAACAAGAACATCAAGCGCATACTACAGAAGATGGTGGAAACCTATCGGGATTGGCCAGATAAGCTGCCGTTTGCTCTGTGGGGCTACAGGACTTCGATCAGAACTTCTACTGGGGCGACTCCGTACTCATTAGTCTATGGGATGGAGGCCGTTCTACCTATTGAGATTGAGGTTCCGTCATTACGAGTATTGGCCGAGTGCCAGATAGCCGAAGCAGATTGGCAGCAAAACAGATTTGAGGAACTCATGCTTTTCGATGAAAGAAGGTTGAAGGCACTGTACCATGTTCAGGGTTATCAACGCAGAATCGCCCGGGCTTTCAACAAGAAGGTTAAGTCTAGGAATTTAAAAGAAGGAGATTTGGTGCTCAAGGACAACCGAGCTCCCATCCACGACCCAAGGGGCAAGTTCAGACCCAATTGGACTGGTCCCTACATCATCAAGTCAATCTGGTCAGGTGGAGCTGTGGTTCTGATGGATCTAGATGGCTTGGAGTTTTCCCAACCGATCAACATGGACAAGTTGAAGAAATACTACCCCTGAGAGGCTCGCTAGGCCGAAAACCCGAAAGGGCGACCTAGGCAAAATTCAGAGCACAAAAAAAATTTGAAATTATAAAAACTGAGCTCGCAAGGTTGAAAACCCGCAAAGGGCGGCCTTGGCAAAAGTTAGAGCGCAAAAGGAGAGTAAAAATACCCGAGCGAACCTAAGCCTGAACTACGTAAGGCTTGATTCCCATCTTTGGGATACGTAGGCAGCTTCATCTTGAAGTTCAGTCACAATCTTTTCCCCGATCAACTTTGTCCATTTTGATCATCTCAGTCATCTTTATTCATCAGCATTTATTGTGATCTCCGGTACAGTGCTATTCAAACTAGGGGCAACTTTCCGTTGCGATGAAGTGCTGCGGCACCATTCAAACTAGGGGCAACTTTCCAGTTGCTAGGATTCGGGGTTGTGCATCTTAGTGACAGATCTCAGGTGTGTCCAGTTCTGATCCATACCGAAAATAGTTTTGAAAAGTTTTAATAAAAGTTGACTTTGTTCAAATTAATCTTTTTACAACTAAGACCATTTTTGGACCAAAGCGGAAAGTTTTCAGTACCACAACCTTCAATTTCATTGATTTCAAAACAGAGTTCTCTCGCTCTTGCATACAATCGAAGTTGCTTTTTTATTACATTCATAACGAAAACTTGAAAGTACTAATAAAGCAATAAATCTGGGGCACAGTCCAGTCAGGTGTCTCTGCGCCCCCTCCCAGAGCTGGTTGAAGCCTCTGATGCCAACTTGGGCCCACCTTGTGCTTCTTCGTTGAGCCAATCCCAGCACTCATCAGACAAAGTGCAACTGAAGACAGGGGCAGGGGCCAGAAGCTCTCTAACTCTCCATGCTGCGGTCTGTCGAGCCAGCTGTGCGCCTCGGACTGGGAATGTAGCCGGATACTCTATCCCCTCTGGTGGGCAAGTCTGATCATGGCCGAACTGGCGCAGAATACGGAATGGGAAATAGAATACACAGTGAGTCAAGCCGATCAGACGGATCCCGGTATCCTGGAACATGCTGTAGCTCATCGCTGGAAGATTAAGCCAGGGACAGCGCCACGCAATGCGATCTGCCGATAAATTGCACATCCATTCAAACCACCAGCTCTCATCAGGAGCATTGACTAGGCGTTGCCGAAAGAAGTAGCCGCGGGCTGAATAAGCAGGGCAAGAGTCCACAACTTGCAACTTATCCATCAACCATATCTGGGGAGGGATGAAAAATGAGAGAATAAAGAATAGAGAGATGTGCGATGAGAGAAAAGTGAGATAAGGGTTTTGTGAGAAAAACCGAGCCTGAGGGCCGAGTGATGTGAGTAAATATACATGTGAGCTTGGGTGGGAAACATTACCTGCAGCAGTAGGGTGGGAAACATTACCTGCAGCAGTAGTGGACTCCCCGCAAACCTGGTTGTCTCCTGACGGTAGAAGGCATCTAGACCCATCAGTGTCTCGGCCAAAGTCATGGCAATACAACTCTTTCCTTCTCTCAAACCTTGAGCAACTTCAATCAAGCGGATGTTAGCTCCTCCGGAGCCCGAGACAAACAGAAAATGGGATAGTAGGCACAAGCAGAGGGCATGCTGTCGGAAACCTTGCCAATAATGGTCGCTGCGGTCACCAGCATCGGAGAATCGGTAAATCAGGCTCGGGATGTCCAGCATCCCATTACCAATCAGAGATCGAGCATCATGCGCGTTAAGACCGCACATCCGCCCTAAAGCTTGGGCATGACCAAAACGAGATTGAGGCAAGATCTCTTCTGAGCGTTCGGACTCCATCAAAACTTGAAAATCTTCAAAGGTAGGACATACCTCTTGCCCGCCAAAGCTAAAGACGTGCGTCACCGGGTTCCAAAACCTCGCCGCGGCAGAGAGGAAAGGAAGATGCAGCGGAGTCCGGCTTAGCGTGAATAGTGCATTCAAGCCAAAACCTCAAAAATTCAACTTCTCCGAGCCATCTAGAGAAGAAATCCAAGAAGTGAGACTTTCTGTGAGAAATGCCTCCATTTTGGTGAGGAAAGGTGATGAAATGAATAAGTTCCAAGAGTGGGGCTTTTATAGAGAGGCAAAACACTATTCAAAGGACACGTGTCACATTTTTGGCGGATGTGGGGGGGGTGGCCGGCCGGCCACCTATCCTAGTAGGCCGGCCACCTTTTGGTTTTCAACTTCAAAATGTTTTCGGCCTCGCATTGGTCCTGTTTTGCCCGCCGGAAGAGAGTTTGAAGCACTGTCACGCATCGGGAATGTTGAAGGCCTCAATTTCTCTCAGTTTTGGATACATTCCGTCATCCAGACTGTCCGTCTGAAGTATGCTTTGTTTTGCTTATCGAGTTGTTGTTTTGCTTATCGAGTTGTAAGTTTTGTCGAGCTGTCGCATTTTGTGTTTTGAGTTGTTACTTTTTGCTTACACAGCTTTGTTAAGTTTTGTCTGCTGAGTTGTTAACATTGTTGTATTTTGTTTATCGAGTTGTAAACTTGCTAAGAACCTGTTATTTCTTAGTGAGTCGATTTGTTTTTATTTGTTGCGTCGGTTCATTACCTGACCTGGTAAATACATGAGGCACATTTTCATTCAATTCCACTTTGTGCGAAATAATGCGATGCAATGCCAAGAACTTCAAATACAACATCTTTTCAAAAAGCCGTTTCATTCCATCATGTTTTACAACAAAATAAAGGTACAAGTTTTACAGAAAATAAAACTGCCTAACAATGTGCAAAGTGCTACAAACTACTAGCCAAAAAGTAAAATAAAGCAGGGAATAACATCAGTGCCCTCGGGAACGGGAAATGGGAGGTCCTCTCATCCTCTTCTGCGGGATAATCTCTGCATCATCATCACCATCTGGATCGGAGCTGTCATCCTCCGGATCCCCCTCAGGCTCGTCTCCGCTCCCGGAACCAAGACCGGAGCCTCCTTCCCCAGGAGATGTCTCTGATACATGGCCTGCGACCTCCTCCTCGTCATCCTCAACAATGGGTGCCCTGCGTCTGCGAGACGACCCTCCTCCTCGAGCTCTTCGGTGAGGCCGAGATGACCCAGCTCCTCGAGGCCCAGTACCTCTACCTCTCTGAAAAGGCCCGGGAGGCCCACCTTGTGTCGGAGCATAGACTGGAGGCATCTGAAAATGCAAAGTGCAATACATCAGTTCAAACATAAAAAGCAGGTGCAAGTGCAGTATGGGAGTGGGGTGTGTGCCAGATGTGTTCTACACAGCCTATCAGTGCAATGGAATGTTTAAAGCCAGAGCATTAACAGAAATATGATAAATGCAAGAAAGATGAAGGGTACCTGGAAGCCCATGATGGACATCTGTGCCTCTCTACGCAGGACCATCCCCTCGAGTGAGGCCACCACTCCGAGCATCTGATCTATGTAACCCCGAGGTGGCTGCAGATACAAGCTCGATTCATCAATTAATAAGCAACTGTCAAAATGTCTGTGTGACAAATGAAGAATGGTAGAACATACCGGTGGTGAGTCAGGATCACTGACGTATCTGTGACCAGGCGTCGGAGGCTCCATAGGGATCGGAATCGGGGAGGTAGCCCCATACTGCCAACACGTCAACTCAGTCGGCATCTCTGGCCATCCAGGGTGATCAAGAGTCGGAGGGATCGGAGGAATCGAACTGCCTCTACCTCTAGATGTGCCAGCCCTGCTAGAAGAAGGGATGTCTGTAGCACGAGCGCGACTCGAAGATGGTGCGCCCGCGGACCTCCGTGGTGGAGCCCGTACTCCCGTCAAGGGGGGCATCAGATATATACGGCGGTAGGTGGCGTAGCTCCCCTCAAGGAGATGTAATAACGCATCACTGCCCTGCATAGCACTACTGACCTCCTCAGGAGATAATCTATCAGCAGTCCGCATGGTGTCTGGAGGCACAGCAGGAGGGTCCTGAGAATTCCCCCCCCATAGCTGGCGCTGGAAGCGTTCCCCCAGGAACCAAGTTCTGCCGACTGGTCCCTCAAGCAGGAACCTATACTGGGAACTAGTCGACCCTCCAGGGTACTGATCCTCGAGATCATTGCCGAAGATTGCCCAAGGCTGCCAAGTGATCTGCGGATAACCAGTGCATAAGTCAATCAGAAATCAGAACATACAAAGCAGATCAAAGATGAAAATGGAAAAAGAACTGAGAGTTCTAAAATACCTCTGTCGCTCGAACAGTGTCGAAGTACTGCCGCAGAGAGAAGAGAGTCTCTCGAGGCCTCGGCAAGTGCTCGCCCTCAAACATCAATGAATACGGGGTCATAGGAGGTCCTGTCACCTCCATCTCCGGGGCTAATGTGGGAAAATATGCATATACCCATAGCTGAGAAAAGCAGTGCGGGATGTGAATACAAGGTGCTAAAGGCAGAATACAGAGTGCAAAGTGCGCCGTGTGTGCAGTGAACAAGTAATGAGAAGCAAAAATGTAAATCAAAAGGACAGAATGTACCTCCCAGGTTCTCCAGTAGCCGCCGAGTAAATCTCCCCGCCCGCGAGAGACTGCGCTCATGTAACAATAAAGGGTAGCCAGGCCAGCGCCGCCCCAATCATACTGACCGACCTGTGATAGGTCTACCAGAGCGCTCAGTAGATATAACCCTACCATGTTCCCTCTATCAGCGAACAAGGTGGTGCCGAGGAGATACATGAGAAAACCGCGGGCATACTGCTCCGCCTCCTCAGGAGTATCGGGCTCCATCTGTGGCCGCCGGAAGTGCAAAGCAAACCAGGAGTATCGGACTCTCCCCGAACCTCTGTCTACAGGCGGGTGTGTCCCCAATAGGTGCATCCAAGCAGCCTCCCACTGGCCCATATCCTCGTCATAGGGAATGGGTACACTGCCTACGTCTAGGCCGGTGAGTATAGCGAAGTCCAGCGGGGTCATGGTCATATCCCCGGCCGCAGAAAAATGGAAAGAATTGGTGGTGTCCCACCATCTCTCCGCCAGAGCAGCAAAAAGAGTCCTACTGATGAGGCAATGAGATAACCCTCTGCAGAATGGCCCGAACCCTGCAAAGTCAACCAATTCCCGGACAGCTTCCGAAAGCTCAAAATACCACTCCCTCACGGTGACGGAGCCATATCCTCGCACTGTGCGAGAGTGAACCTGCATTTAGAATAAATGCGTAGATCAGCAAATGAAGTGAAAATGAGCTGTGTGCAAATGAAGTGAAAATGAGCTATCAGCAAATGAAGTGAAAATGAACTGTGTGCAAATGAAGTGTTTTGGGCTGCGTGTTCAAAGTTTCAAAAGTGTGGGCTGTGTGTTCTACTCAATCAGTGGGCTGTGTGTTCGCTTCAAAAATCAGTGGGCTGTGTGTTCTACTCAATCAGTGGGCTGTGTGTTCGCTTCAAAAGTTTGGGACTGTGTGTTCTACTCTCAATCAGTGGGCTGTGTGTTCGCTTCAATCAGTGGGCTGTGTGTTCGCTTCGAATCTGGGCTGTGTGTTCGCTTCAAAAGTTTGGGACTGTGTGTTCCACTCTCAATCAGTGGGCTGTGTGTTCGCTTCAATCAGTGGGCTGTGTGTTCGCTTCAAAGTTTGGGACTGTGTGTTCTACTCTCAATCAGTGGGCTGTGTGTTCGCTTCAATCAGTGGGCTGTGTGTTCGCTTCAAAAGTTTGGGACTGTGTGTTCCACTCTCAATCAGTGGGCTGTGTGTTCGCTTCAATCAGTGGGCTGTGTGTTCGCTTCAAAAGTTTGGGACTGTGTGTTCTACTCTCAATCAGTGGGCTGTGTGTTCGCTTCGAATCTGGGCTGTGTGTTCAGTGCATCAAAGTTTAGGGCTGTGTGTTCTACTTTTAATCAATGGGCTGTGTGTTCGCTTCAAAGCTGGGCTGTGCGTTCAGAAAATCTGAGTTTTGGGACTCCGTGTTCTACTTTTAGTCAATATGTGCTGTGTGCTCATTTTCAACTTCGGGCTGTGTCTTCGGTGAATCAATGTTTGAGCCGTGTGTTCAATTTCTAATTAATGTGCACTGAGCGTTCTCAATTATTCAATGTGCCAGGTGTTCATGAAATTCAAGCGGCTTAGTCACATGCTCAGGATACAAGTACTATGTCGTAAGCTAAACTGTGTGTCTAAGCATGGCAAAGTATGAAATGCACGAGGAATACAGAGACTAAAGTAAAATACCTCTGCATCATAAGAGAGGTGCTGCTCTGGCTCTCGTAGGAGAAGATCCCCTGGTACTCGGTCGTTAAACTCAGTGAAATGACGAAAAGTGGCCCGCGGAAGCCTATGAACCGCTGGGGCATATCGATCGAGAATGAAAGGGCGAACTCTCGGAGGCAATGCCATAATGTCAAAGTCATCTCCGGCGCCGGGAAAACCTCCGCCGTGAGGGAAATGGCCCGCCATGTCGAGAAATCTGCAAAGAGGAGCAAAAATGAGCAAAATGGGCCAAAGTTGGAAAAAGTCAACAAAAGTCAACTCTCGGGAAACGAAAAAGTCAACAAAAGTCAACTCCCGGGAAATTTTCCAAATATTGAGACAAACTTACCTCAAGTGATGATAATGAGAAGAGAAACTCCAAAATCAAAATTTAGTCGGCTTAAAGTGCTTAACGCGGGAAGATTTCGCAGAAACAACTTGCGTGGGAGGCCGAGGGGCGCGTATAAAATGCAGATCTGAGAGAGAAAATGGCTTAGAGAGCAAGAGGAGAGAATTTCACACTTGGGGGAGTGATTTCGGATGGCATTGGAGGTGTGTATATATAGAAACATGAAAAATGACCATTTTGCCCCTGCTTTTAGCAAGTGGTCGACCGGCCACCTAACCTGGCTGGCCGGCCACCTACTTTTTTGCCCCTGGCCGATGGCCTCTCCTAGGATGGTGTGCTGGCCGACCATGTCCCCCACCCCCTCCCCTACCTCTCTGCAAATTTTGAGGACAATCGGAGTTCCCGGGACCTGAAAAAGTTGAAGAAAAGTGCACTTTCTGGCGCTGAATTGCTCCGCCGGAACTTTGATTGCAATTATTGACATGTGTCTCGTCATTATTCATCAAAATCAGAGTGTATCCTTTTTAAACATGTTGTGACCTCTCCGGGAGTTGAATCAGAGGCCGCGATTGAGTTGCCGCCGCCAAACTGCGCGTTTTCCGGTTCATCATTTCATGTCAAACGGGCATCCTGACTTGTGCTCGTTTTGCATTATTTGGCTCATAATTCGCATTCTCATGAATGTTTTGCATTGTCATGCATGATTTCTCGGTGTACAATACTTCTGTGTTTGAACATGCGTTGCCACGCATTATCTTCTCTCGCGTTATGTTGCATTTGTTCACCTACACTGTGTGTGTCAGACTTTTGGAATCATAGGAATCACATTGAATATATGTTGTTAGCATATTGTTCCTGTTGGATTTCATTCTTTTGCAGGCACGATATTGTATGTACGGTTCATTTGAGGCTGGTGCGACCAGACGAATCGCGCAGGTATCGTATCTTCTCCGTGTGAGACGCGACGAGAATTGAATAATTCTCCGCATTCCTAACTGCATGAAATGTAGTTGTTTGCTTTGCATTCTTGCTTAAAACTGTTGCATCTATTTGTCAATACCTGCTTCATTACAGCTTGTTGCACTTGCATGATCATCTGGCTCCGCGCCTATCATTTTGCATTTTGCCCCCTGCCTGCGGGCACGCCTGCGGGCACACATTCTCTGTTTATCTCGTATGATTGTCTAAGTCTTCGGCCTTGTCAAAAATGGGTCGTCTCTGGGCTTTGACATTCACTCTCGTCACTTCTTGACTTCCGAGTTCTGTCAAAGAGGGGCAACTGTAGACACCCCATTTTTGACCGACCTTAAGACTCAGACGTCACCGATTGAGCGCTCGGTGATGTTGCATATTGTGCTCGTTCAGAAGTCTCAGAGTCGCGGCCGTGCGCCCTGCCTCCAGACTTCCGAACCCTCTTCTGTGCCTTGTCTCGGTTTGCGAACCAGACTCGGTTTTCTCTGTTTTCTTTCCTGAGGAAAGGGAGTGGTCCGGTAGGCTATCTCCCGGTGGCCGTGAGCTACGTTTCGTGGCCGTAGGCCATTTTGCCCATTTCGGAGCCCGGTTCCCGGTTTTCAGAGCCGTTAGGCCGTGTGCCTCGGCTCGGGACCGCCCAACCATCTCCGAGTTCTCCGGTTTTTGGCATGTGCCTCTGTTTTAATATTCCGAGGAGCACTGGGGCCCCTGATGCCCACTTCGCAGCCGAACATCACTTCCGGTGCCCGGCGACCCATTTTCGGGACCCCGAACTGCGTGATTTGGGCCCCGAGCATTCATTTTGCATCAGCCTTCTCCGGTTTTTTGCGGAGACCTCTGTTTTAATGTTCCAAGGAACACTGGGTTCTCAGAAACCCACTTCGCGGCCGTATGCCACTTCCGGTGCCTGTAGCCGGTTTTCGGGACCCAAAACCGTGTGGTTTTGGTCCCGAGCATTCATTTCGCATCCGCTTTCTCCGGTTTTTGGCAGGTACCTCTGTTTTGTCATTCCGAGGGACACTGGGGTCGCAGATACCCACTTCGCTGCTGAACACCACTTCCGGCACCAGATGCCCATTTTCGGGATCCCCAATTGCTCGGTTTTGGCTCCGAGCGCTCATTTCTCATTAGTTTTTGTTCAAACTTGGCAGGTACCTCTGTTTCAACATCAGGAAGATCACTGGGGGGTGAGAAGCCAGCAATTATCCCAAATAGCCAGTTTCGCTCCTCCGGAGCCCGTTTTTCTCACTTCCGGGCCAATGCTGAATACCCTGGGGGTATTTTCTTCCAACCAAAGCTACATATTTGTGATCAGGGGACATTGGAGGACACAAAAAACTACTGGTCGGCCAGAAATTATGCAGTTCATTTTTGAGCCTCTTCTTCAAGCTCTATGTTGTGACTCCTGCTTCAGAGTTGCCAGATTTCAACCATGGGGCCTTATTCTACACACTTGGGAGGACCCTAATGTATACTGGTCGGCCCGAAATTCAACACTTCATTTTTTGGTGGTGGCCGGCCGGCCATGGTGAGTGGCTGGCCGACCAGGTGGGGTGGCCGGCCGGCCACCTTGCAGAAAAATACCTGGCCGGCCAGATTCTTGCTTTCCAGCTCAGGACAGCTGTCCGGATATTTTGTTCAAAATATCACCCCATCCGGGGGATATTTCAGGAGGGAGGGATTGTCTCCATTTCCCTCCCACTCTACACCTTGTTTTGCCTATTAAAGGGGCTGGGGAGCTCCTTTGCAGAGGTAACAAAATTTGTCTTCAAGAACACTTAAGCAAAAACCCTAATCTCCATAGCCAAAACCTCCAAAAAAGCTTCAAGTCTTGCTTGATTTCTTCACCAACACCTAGCCTCACCATTCCAACTTCGATTCCAGCAGCTAGGAAGTGAATTTCAGAGGTTGAGAAGCTACAAATCAAAGCCAAGAAGCAAAGAAAGACAAGTCTTCAAGGGTAAGTATTCAAAACCAACTTTTAGGGGTTTTTCTTGATTCATTTCTCTACTCCAATTGGTTGAGAATTGGGGCTCCGACCCCTACTGGTTTTGTGCTCATATTGAGCCCCTCTACAACATTGTAGAAGGGCTCAACTTCATTTGGTGCTTATATATACTAGTTCCTTCAATATTCACCAAGTTTGTCACATTTTTGCATGCTAAAATTGACCTATTTGTGTTTGTTTTTAGGGGTCCGACCCCTACTGGTTTTGTGCTCATTTTGAGTCCCTTTGTAGAGGGCTCAACCCCATTTGGCCATTGTATATACCACCTCCTTCAAATTTCATCAAGTGGGCCACATTTTGTATGCAATTTTTGACCTATTTCTATTTATTTTTGGGACTTCGACCCCTACTGACTTTGGTCTTATTTTGACCCCCTTTACACATTTTATGAAGAAAGTTTGGTCATTTGATGTATAGATAGCATGTCTCTTGTTATAACCTCTTTTGAGCTCCATTTTGCATGGAATTGTTAGCATGATTTTATTCTGATTTTGGGGTTGCCATAAACTGAATATATGCTTATTTTTGGGCCCTCTTCAGTGTTTTAGAAGAAAGTTTTTCCATTTGAATTTTCTATACACTACTTGCTTTGTAAATCTTCTTTTTTACCGTATTTTTGCATGATATTGTTGATCTATCTATGCTTGCATTTTGGCCAAGTTTGTTACTGAAATAAGCCTTTTTTGGGACTTCCTTGCTACTGTTCTTGCTGCCATGATCATATTTTGCATGTATAGCATGGCTATAGGCCATTTCGGGGCTTAATTTTACATTTTCGGGATGATTGCCTGCTTCGGGTGTCATTTCGAATTGTTTCGGGGCTGTTTCCCCCTTTATTTAGGTGCTGAAATTCCATTGCCATGCTTGCATATCATTTCCCATGTCATTTCATGCCTTAATGCATTGCCTCGGTTTGCGTGTCCGTGTGCACGCACTTCGAGGCACCTCGTTTTTATCCGACGGAAGCCTATGTGAGTGCGGCTGAGGCTCTCTCATGTTGGCGTAAGCCCATCACTGCATTCTGTATGCCATTTTATGCATTCCTCGATTAGCGTGTCCGCGGGCACGCGTTTCGAGACAGCTTTGTTTTTTTACCCGACGGCAGCCCATGTGAGTGAGCTGAGGCTCTCCCATGTCGGTGTAAGCCCATCGTCGCATTCCGTATGCCATTTCATTGCATTTCATCATCGCCTCGGTTTGCGCGCCTGTGGGCACGCACTTCGAGGCACTTCGGTTTTATCCGATTTTGCGTCGCATATCATCGCCTCGGTTTGCGTGCCTGTGGGTGCGCATTTCGAGGCAATTCGGTTTTATCCGATTTTTCCCATTTTGTCATCGCCTCGGTTTGCGCGCCTGTGGGCACGCATTTCGAGGCACTCTGTTTTATCCGTTTGGCATTGCGTATGCCTCTGCCTCGGTTTGCGTGCCCGTTTGCACGCATTTCGAGGCACTCTATTTTATCCGCTTGGCATTGCGTATGCCTCTGCCTCGGTTTGCGTGCCCGTGTGCACGCATTTCGAGGCACTCTGTTTTATCCGCTTGGCATTGCGTATGCCTCCGCCTCGGTTTGCGTGCCCGTGTGCACGCATTTCGAGGCACTCTATTTTATCCGCTTGGCATTACGTATGCCTCCGCCTCGGTTTGCGTGCCCGCGTGCACGCATTTCGAGGCACTTTGTTTTATCCGATTTACATTTCATCATTGCCTCGGTTTGCGTGCCAGTTGGCACGCATTTCGAGGCACCTCATTCTTATCATTCCGGCATCCTATGTGAGTGTGGCTGAGGCCCCCTTTATGTTGGTATAAGCCCATCATTACATTTCGCATGTCATTCCGCATCGCCTCGGTTTGCGTGCCCGTGGACACGCATTTCGAGGCATCTCATTTTCATAGCATCGTACATGCTAGGATTGAATGTTAGTTGCATTTCATGCATATCATGCATATTGCACGGGAAACGAGGAGCGTTTCGCACTCCGAGTGGCGGAGCATGTCTCAATTCCCCAGTCACCGACACTCCGGATTACCCATGATGGAGTTAGGTTTTGTTGTAGCATTCATCTGCATTCATCCCATATTGAGTTGTGCAATTCGGCTCCTCGGCCATCATGCATCGAGATGCGTGATTGGTGGCACGAGGATCGAGGCATGCATATATTTGTGAAATACACTGCTGTGCCCTTTTCCTGCTCTCTGTTGCAGCAAAATCCAGAGTTAGCAACTTTTCAGAATCCGGCGCGCATTTCGAGAAACATTGCAAACAGAGGCTAATCGGGGCATCCCAGTGGATTTCCGCGCCAGGCAGCCCAATAGGCGGCATCTATCAGAAGCAAGGCAGTCCCTGGCTTGCATGCCAGTTTACCGCTTTCTTAGTTAATTTGTTAATTAATTAGAAATTTGTATATTATTCGGACTGTATTATTTATTTGGACCCTCTGCGCGAGGGCAAAATTGTAATAAGGGTGTGTGAGTGTGATGTATGTCTTCCAACCCCCATTTCTTTCTCCCTTTTATTTACCCGCTTTGGATGGTTAGATATAGGGCATATTTCAATTAGCATACAGTATGACAGCATGTTTGCATCATTCATCTGTTTTGCATGCACCGGGCTCGGCGCATCATACAAACTGCATTGTATTTCAATTCCAAATTGAATACTTGATAGCTGTAGCATTTCATATGCCATCTTTAGAATAGCCGAGCCTGCTATAGTTCGCATCTTTGCATGTGTTGCATTAGGCATTCTGTATATTCTAGGATCATGCATGATTTCTAATCAGTTTTCTGTTTTGGCTTGGAGTACTCGGTGAGTTTTTATGCTTTAGCATCCTTGCATGCGTGTGAGTGACTGCCATGGATAGCATGCTTACCATGAGGCTATATGCTTATGTGATATAACTGCCTTGAATGCCTGTGGGTGGAGGTTGAGTTACCTGAATTGGGACAATTCGTTGACTGTTTGTTTTAAGCCCACTAGATAGTGGCAAAACCATTGTTCTTCTAAGCCCACCTGAGGGTGGCAAAATCTGCATTTTCAGCCTACCTGCGGGTAACAAACCATTTTCAAGCAAACAAACATGAAATGTTTTGTTCTAATTCAGGTGATTCAGTCTATACTTATTTGCTGCGAGCATCACATAGTAACCTAGGCTAATAACCAGAATAAGAACTCACAATGTTTTCAAAAACAGATATCATGGTTAGTAGAGGCCGGTCTTTGACCGGGCGAGCGGGGGTGCTCACGATGTGACCTTCCCTAATCGTACCCAAGTTCCCGAGCCAACTTTGGTGATGACGGACACGTGGCCTTTTGGCACCGAGTCAGGGTTTCCTAAATTTCCCATTTTAAAAATATTTAGGTGGCGACTCTGTTATCTGGCAAAGCAGTCCATGTTTGGCACTTCTTTCAAAAAAATCTGTTTTTCTCAAAACGATTTGCCGGATTTGGACTCTTTGGTTCGAGATTTGGAACCGCAACAAAATCGAGTCCGAACTGTAGCGAGGTCCCCCGCGGGCGTTGTTACAGTTTCTGGCGACTCTGCTGGGGAGTTAGAGAACTTGACTCGAACTCATGATATCTATTTTTGACTACACTTGTGTGTTTCTTTGCATTGCATTTGCATGGTGCGCCTAGGACACCGTGTTTGCCATCTGCTATTCCTGAGCGGTTTGCCGGAGGCTTGTCTTGTCAAGGCATGTCCATAAGGCTGACCGGTTACGGGCTCTGCCAGTATGGGAACACAAACCCCGGTTTTACCGGGGCACCCTTTTCGACCATTCGACCTAGTGCATATTCGGATCCATAGTGACCATTCCAAACTAGGACAGGTTGCTTACCCGTTTATAGGTTGTTTGAAGCCGCTGCGTGCGTAGTGAACCCCTAGTTCCTGACGAAATAGGACAGGGAAACCCTACCCCAACATAGGGGTGTTTTGGCTCTCACTTATCTGTTATGTGCTTGTTAGAGTGCGTCTCTACAAGGAATGCATGTATCAGTATGAGTTTGGGCATCAGGCCTGCGGGCATCAGTTTTTGAGTTTGGGTATCAGGCCTGCGGGCATTATTCAGTATATTGGGAATCAGTTGTCCATGGATATCAGATTCAGTCTATCAGAACAGTGGTACTGGAACAATGATCAGTGGTTGAGGACAATGTATTTCCAGCTCATCCAAACTGTGTGTTGTATGCCCGACTGTGTGTTGTGTGTATTTAATTAAGCTGTTATGCTGCCCGTTTTTCCGGTCATTTATTTCCTTTTTGCTTTATTATCTTTTTGCTAGGGCAGTTTGTAGCACAATTGCTTCTGAACCAGTCGATACTCCCCAAGCAATTTGGACACGCGGTCGCCGACTTAACCGATCCGAGGATCTAGTTGACGGACATCCAGTGTTCCACTCACTACCCCCAATCGCCAGAAGAAGGCCGAGGAGGCGCAGTCCGTCAGAACAGAGATTACTGGGACAGCAGTCTGTTTTAGTAGCAAACAGTCAGGTTGAGATTCCTGTTTCTGCTATAGAGATACACTTGCCGGTTATTCAGATGGAACAACAGAATACAGCTATGGAGGCGATGATGCGCCAGATGGGTGAAAGCATGAAACAAATGCACGACGATGCTATCCGCCAGGCGGAGTTTTCTAAACAACAGGCTGCGGTCATGGCCCAGCAGTCTGAGTTGATTACCAGATTACAACAGCAGAACGCTGCATCTGCTTCCCACCAGGTCCCTCCTCCACCCGGGGCCCCATTACCTGAGCAACTGGCTACTGGCCAGAATGCCCCTCCAAATCTGCAGAATACCCAGAATACCCTCCCAAACCCACAGAACCCTCCACCTAACCTCCAAAACACCCAAGAGGACACGGGTCTTCCAACGGGGCTGGCTCCGCCCCCGCTTCTACCACAACTGTCCAAAAACATTACACCAAACTACCCGGACGCTCCATTTGAGTTCGAGGTAGACCAGACAGCTCTGAAATTGAGCAAGTTGGAAAAACTCTTCAAGAAGTCACAGGGGGTGAAGGCCATCCCGGATATTGAAGACGGCTATACTGATGTGGCCGTGACATTGCCGGATAGATTTAAGATGCCCCAGATCGATCGCTTTGATGGATCCGGAGACCCTATGGTTCACCTCCGGCTATTCTCAGACGTTCTAAGACCAATGGGCCTAACCCGACCGCAAAAGCTTTCCTTGTTCGGTCGAACCCTGTCGGGTGTGGCATCTACTTGGTATTCAAAGCTGGAAGATCAGGTGAAAATAAACTGGGATGAGATGGCCGAGGCCTTCGTGGCACAATATTCATACAACACGCAGATCGAGATCACAACTCGTGATCTCGAGACAACGAGGCAGGAACCCAAGGAATCTTTCTCTGACTTTGTGACCCGGTGGAGGGCGAAGGCATCGATGATGACCTTAAGGCCAACAGACAGAGATCAAATACGGATGATTGTGCGCAATCTCCAGCCGGCATTAATGAAGAAGATGATTGTAGTTCCCTTCCCCACCTTCGCAGATTTGCATGATATGGGGATGCAAATCGAAGATGCAATGAAGCAGGGTCTGTTTGACCAAGATCGGGATCAACCCCGAAGAACATTCAACCGTGGTAATAATGCGGGCCCGAGTGGCTCTTCCAATACAAGAACTTCAGAGGTCGGAATGGTCACCACCAATCCCCCTCCCCAACCAAGGTCCGCAGCGGCCACACCTTTTTCTGATGCCTCTGGGAGCAGTAACCAAGCTTCAAGGTACCAACCCAGGGGTCAACGAACCTTCTCTCCACTACATATGCCTTTATCCAAAGTCCTCGGAGTTCTAGTCAGAAAGGGGCACCTGAAACCCCTGGAACCGAGGCCCCCACCAAATCCACTCCCTCCTTCCCATAACCCAGCCAAATATTGCAAATACCACCAACAGCATGGTCATGACACCGACCAATGCTACAGGCTACGTCATGAGATTCAGGATCTCATTGACAAGAACATCATTCTCCCCCCCCGAGCGACCCAATGTCACAACCAATCCCCTCCCAGCACACAACCAAGATCCACCCAAAAGAATCAATCTTATCCAAACTGGGAGCGTGTCTTACGACCCTAGTATCTACATTACTCCCACCCACCTACCCAAGCCGGAGGTGATCCTCCCTGATAGCACGGACTTGTGCATGATGGATACCTCCACACCCCAACCTGAGCCAAAGGTGGTGATCACCGAGAATGGAACGAGCCAGGCTTCTGAGGAGAGCAAAACTGAGTCTGGGGTGGAGCAAACTGAGAATTTAGCTGGCAGAGCTTGTGATCCGAGTGGATATATCTTGTCAGTGAGCCAACCAAAGCTGAGTGCGGGGCTGTTGCCAGAGGCTGAATTGTGTATGATCCGGGGGGACAAACTTGAATCAGCAGGGGATGATCTGACAACGGTGGAAGAGGACTTCGCCGACCTCCAGTTTTTCAACGATCAGGAATCAGGGGATGCATCAGTCAACTGGTTTGAATATGAGGAGTCAGCAGAAGTCGTCGGATGGTTGGATGATCAGCCCGATATAGTGGAGTTTCAACCAGAACAGAGCCCGGCAGGGGCGAGGGTAGCAACTGTGGCCGGAAGGGCCGAGGATCAGATTGAATTGCCGGAGAGCGCCGGTACGAAGAATTCCGCTCGGGACCAAAACATTTTGAAAACTGAACAACTGACATTGGAGGAACAAGGAAAGAGATGGGATTCTGAGAGGATCCGAAAAGCAAAGAATCATGAGGAATTTGAAAGTGCTGCGAGCACGAAAACTGAACATGCTGTGAGCATGTGGGAGGAAAATGCTGAGAGCGCAAACAAGCCGGAACCAGACAGGTGCCTGCTAGATGCTGATGGAATGTGGTGGGAAGATGACGATTTGTATCTTGCCCACACAGACGAAGACTGGGCAGGTGATCAACCAGACAGCACTTGGTACCTTGAGGAGGTGGACCACATGACTAGAAGTGGGCGGTACTTCAAGCCCCCACACCTTGATCAACCCGAGGCGTCAGGAAAAGATAAAGAGGCAGAGAAACAGAGAGAGAAGCAAGTTGAAGAAGAGGCTGTACTGAAGCAGCTAAAGAAAATACAAGCAGACATCTCGATCTGGGGACTGCTTATGGCTTCAAGGGTGCACAGGCAGGCTGTCCTATCTGCCATGGACAAAGCCAAACTCTCCATCGAAACTACGCCAGAACAGTTAGTTGGGCTGGTCTTCCCGGGAGGAGGTTCCCCGGCATTGACATTTTCAGACAAGGAATTGCCGCCTGAGGGCGTGGATCATAACAGACCTCTCTACATCTCTGTAGAATGCAGGGACAAATGGATTCCGGTGGTGCTGGTTGACACCGGGTCCGCTATCAATGTCTGTCCGGCCAGGACAGCATATGCAATTGGGTTAAAGCCTGCGGACTTCACACCGACTACTCAAGTAATCAGAGCCTACGACAATACAAGCAGGGATGTCCTGGGGACAGTAAAAATCCAAACCAAGATTGGGCTGGGACAACACGAAGTAGATTTTCATGTCTTGGAGGTCCCTGCATCTTTCAACATGCTTTTGGGGCGACCCTGGTTGCATCAGGTGAAGGCCGTCTCATCTACTCTACATCAAATGGTGAAGTACCCCTACGGAAAGGGAGTAGCCATTGTTTTTGGGAACTCATCAATCCATCCCCCTCCGGAGGTATCTACGCCAGTCCTTGAGATTGAACACGGCATAGAGGACATGTTCATATCGGGATTTACTTTGGCTGAGGCCCGGATGGTGCAGAATATCATGGCTGTGAATGAGGGTCTGTATGTCAGCGCTCAAGCCGTCTACCTCATGAATAAGCTACAGCATATCCCAGGGATGGGATTGGGAAGAAGCGGCAGGAAGGGAGTCGCAGCGTTGGCCGAAGTGCCACACAATCCACATACCTTTGGACTGGGTTATCTGCCCACCAAAGAAGACTGGGCGAGGAAAGGAAAGGAAATGGCCGGCAGAGCCAGGGCGAAGCAGGCTGGGAAGCCTTTTGATCTAATGCACAGGCCCATCTGGGGTACCCTGAACGGACGCTTCGTCCGGGAGGGGGAAGATTTTCCATTTTGTGGCTTCCCAAAGCCATGGTTCAACGCGGAGAAGAAGCGCGTACCAGGTTTCGAAATCTTCTTCGACCTGCAACTATCCGGGGATGACGTTGCCACAGAGCAGACAGACCCAACAACTGAGGCTGAGCAGAATAAGGCAGAGGAGCCTGAGGGCACTGAATTGGAAATGGGGGTAGCACTGGCAAGTCTCCTCTCTGATCCTCTGATCGACCAAGATTGCTTGGGGAATAACGCCGTGGTTTCCATGATTGGGAATGAAATGGCCGTGAGCCAACCAGCAGCTATTTTGGACGCATCAATCGCACCCTCCCTCACTTGGCAGTATGAGGAGGGATTCCTATCCAGCAGCACCGGGTCAGGTAGTGAGCCGGAGTCTGATTCCACCGAGTCCTGTGAGTCGGTTGAATGAAAAATAAAAATTTACTTTTTATCTTTGGCGACCAAAATGTTGGTTGGCAAAAATTTAATTTCAGCGACTAAAAATCATTTTAGTCGCTGTATAGATAGTTTTGGCAACTAAAATAATTTAGTTGCTGAATGAAAAATAAAAATTTACTTTTTATCTTTGGAGACCAAAAGTTTGGTCGCCAAAAATTTATTTTCAACGACTCATAAATATTTTAGTCGTTGTATAGTTACTTTTGGCTACTAAATTTATTTAGTCGTTGAATGGAAAACAAAAATTTACTTTTATTTTTGGCAACTAAAAGTTTGGTTGCCAAAAATTTATTTTCAGTGACTAAATAAAATTTTAGTCACTGTATAGTTAGTTTTGCCTACTAAAATTATTTAGTCGCCAAATGAAAAAAAAAATTTATTTTTTATCTTTCGCGACCAAAAGTTTGGTCGCCAAAAATTTATTTTCAGTGACAAAAACATATTTTAGTCGTTGAATAGTTAGTTTTGCTTACAAAAATTATTTAGCCGCCAAATGAAAAGCAAAATTTTATTTTTTATCTTTCGCAACCAAACGTTCGGTCGCCAAATATTTATTTTCAGCGACTAAAACATATTTTAGTCGTTGTATAGTTAGTTTTGCCTACTAAAATTATTTAGTCGCCAAATGAAAAATAAAAATTTATTTTTTATTTTTGGCGACCAAACGTTTGGTCGCCAAATATTTTTTTTCAGCAACTAAAACATATTTTAGTCGCTGTATAGTTAGTTTTGTTTACTAAAATTATTTAGTCGCCAAATGAAAAACAAAAATTTCCTTTTTATCTTTCGCGACCAAAAGTTTGGTCGCCAAATATTTATTTTGAGCGACTAAAACATATTTTAGTCGCTGTATAGTTAGTTTTGCCTACTAAAATTATTTAGTCGCTGAATGAAAAATAAAAATTCACTTTTTATGTTTGCTGACCAAAAGTTTGGTCGCAAAATATTTATTTTTAGAGACTAAAACATAATGTATAAAAATTGAATTTGTTTATCTGAAGGAGCTCTCTCTTCTTCATTTGTGGGTCATCAATCTCAATCCCTCAAGCCACTTTGTATGTCTTTGCCACCATCGCCGACACCATCGGCGGTCTTTGCCTAACAGCTAGGCTAGTAAGAAGAAAAGAGGCATTTATCTATCACTCGAGAATCGATTAAGGCATGAAGATCTTCCTCCACTGATAAAAAGCATATCGATCTTGATTGAGAAATCAACCTCGGAGTTGAAAGGGTTGGTGTGGCCAGAAGTGAGAACTCCTTCAAGCCATTTATCCATCACCCTACATTGTCGAAGCCATCCTTCTCTATCTCCTACAGACCCAACCCATTGACTGTAAGCCTTGTGGTGGTGATACCACAGAGCAACTCATCAATAACTATAGGCTAGGGCTAGGGCTAGGGCTCCACATCGATTGAGCTGCCATCGGTTTGACTAATTTGATGGTGGGTCCACCGTCGTTCTATGGAAACAAGCCGACCATTCTTGATCTTCTTAGGCTGGGGATTAGAGCCGGTGGAGCCCCCACTGCTGGCTTTTCGACTTTGTTTACTTCCATTGGAGATGGGCTTGATGTTGCGGTGGCTAGTAGCGGAGCTAGGAAATTAAGTTAGAGGGGGCAATTATTAATTATAATTTGTTATTTTAAAAAAAATCGTGATCAATATTAAGATAAGAATAATTTTATGAGCCAAATTTAAGCATAAAAAATTAAAAATCATTATTAATAGGAACAAATCAAAATTCTATAATAGTGTGTAATACATCGGTGCGGGATGGTAATATAAGTTTGTAATTTTGGCACAAAAAATTACTAGGTTTCAAAATTCCTAATTTTACAAAATAAAAACACATCATTTATAGCACAAAATATTATAAAATCTATTTAATTTTTATTTGACAAAAAATATTAAACAGATCTTATTGGTTATAAATGATGTGTTTTGAACATAAATTATTACATAGTCTTCGAGTGCCATATGGTGTTGCCTATGTAATGCTCAAAATATGAGAAATCACAAATTACACTAAATAGTTTGTCAACTACCTCAAAATAATGACTTAATTATATTTAATTCATAAGATTTCCTACTACACTATTGGTATAAACTAGTACGTAAATACATTTTGTATATGTCCACACAACAAAAACAAAGAAATTTCAAAATTGGAAACATCTAAAAAAAAAATAAAATGAGTTGATAATATTGGAAACATCTGTAAAATTGTAATTGGAAACATCTGGTAAATTGTAAACATGTAAAATTTTTAGCGACCAAAATTTGGTCGCAGATGTTAAAATGACCCCGTTTTGAATGTTATTTAAGTAAATTTTGATTCAATACCGACCAAACAGTTTTGTAGGGAAAAAATTGCCCTATATCAGCCAAGTGAATTTTTCAACCGCGTACCACTCCTCAATACACACCTCATCGTCGATTCTCCTGCTCGATTGCAGTCAACAAAGTCGCTCCTCCTCCGTCATCGCAGTCGCCTGTGTCGATTTTTCGACCAAGCATCAGCGGCGCTTCGAGAAGTACTTGGGCCTCCATTGTTAGATATGTATTTTTATCTGTCTCTGTCTCTCTGTCTCTCTCTCTCAATCTTTGTAGTTTTGTTCCATTACTCCTCTTACTCACATGGTTGCTCTCTCTTTTTGCACCTAATAGCACCACCATCACCATTTTTCTGCTACAACCAGTTCGCCTATCTTCAAACAACCTCGACATCAGGTATGGGTCATCTCTTTCTCTCTAGCCCTCAATTTCTCTATTTTCCTTTGTTTTCCCTAATTGTCAAAACCAATTTTTTTGAAAATCCCTAATTTTAAAACCCTATTGAGTGAATGTTTGAAGGGATGGACTAAAATCATACTCTCCAGATAATGCAAAAAATGAAAACTGATATATATATATATATATGTATGTATATATGTATATTCTTGTTTGTTCTGGTTGGGATGACAGAACACATGCAAGTATACCATATCTCCTTTATATAATTTGCTTATTAGTTGGGAATTTTATGTATCACTGTTTATATGATCTAGGTTATTGCATGATCATTAATAAATTTTTTATTATGACCCTTCATTTTACAAAATTTAATTTCTTCAATTTTGCTATTTTGTAAGTGGTTCTTCATTCTTTTTTTCTTTTTTTTTTTGGTTATGTTCAAAAGGGGTTTTTGAACTTCTACATATACTACCAAGTAGAAAGAAGCATTTGTCTATCCTCCGTGACATTAGTGGAATCATTAAGCCTTGCAGGTGAAAATCTGCCAACAGTTTTTCTATTTTCAAATTTGTATTTTTGGGCAATTCATTTATGATATTGATCTTTCATGTGATTTTTGCAGACTGACATTGCTCTTAGGTCCTCCAAGTTTTGGAAAGACAACGCTGCTGTTGGCTTTAGCTGGAAAGCTTGATATTGATCTTAAAGTAAATAAATATCATTGAAGCTTCAATTGTTTCATGAAATTTAAGCATCGGATAGTTGTATATGGTTAATTAGTCCATCTCCAATGTGAATACTGATATTTCCTCTTTTCTACAATGCTAGATCTCTGGGAGGGTGACTTACAATGGCCACGAAATGCGTGAGTTTGTACCGTAGAGAATTGCTGCATATATTAGTCAGCACGATCTTCATATCGGGGAAATGACTGTGAGAGAAACCTTGGCATTTTCAACAAGATGCCAAGGGGTCGGATCTCGTTATGGTTGATAAAAAGATTGGTTTATTTTTATTTTCTTTTGTTTACATATGCTCAAACTATGCGCACCGATGAGTTGTTGCAGGTTAAGTATGTTAATTATTCTTTTCAAACATTTGCAGATATATTAGCAGAGTTGTCCACGAGAGAGAAAGAAGCAAATATTTAACCTGATCCTGATATTGATATCTTCATGAAGGTAATAAACGAGTGCTACCAACTTTGAAGAATTTCCTAACAAATGATGTGCTGTGTAAATACTAGTTGTTTTCATAAACGATTGTATGAGTTCTCTTCTTATGACTTAAATGATAATAATAACATAGATAAAGCGACAAAGGTTTGAATTTGAATTCACTGGGTTCTGTCAAAAATTGAGTTTATAATGTGTAGTTTCATCTTTATGTGAATTTTATGTTCCAAATATTATTAGGGTAGTTAAGGTGTTCTCTTATTAATTTTCTTAGTTTTTTTTGGAATCAGTTGTGATAAGTAGAGGGTTTTATATTCAAATTATGATCAATTAGGATTAAACTCAATGCAAAGGATTTGCCTATGTTGTGAAATTGTTTTTCTTTGGTGGAAAAATTTCCATTATTGTTTCCAATAATTCAGGCAGCAGCAACAGAAAGACAAGAGGCTAGTGTAGTCACATATTATATTCTAAAGGTACTGAAACAACAAAGTATTCTAACATTTTCTAGAATGACATAAGACTACATAATTTATTTTTTTATTTCCTTTTCCACTTAAATTACAGGTTCTGGGTTTGGAAGACTATGCAGATACCATGGTTGGGGATGAAATGATACGAGGTATCTCTGGAGGACAGAGGAAGCGTGTCACAACAGGTAAATTAACTCAATTCCTACTTTTTAAGCAATGAAATCCTTTTTCCTTGTTTATTTTTTTTGCATTTACCCTAATTGGAGAAAAAAAAAAATCTATAAATTACAGGTGAGATGCTGGTTGGACCAGCAAAGGTGCTTTTTATGGATGAGATATCTACTGGTTTGGATAGTTCGACAACTTTCCAAATTGTGAAGATGCTCAGGCAGTGTGTCCACATGCTCAAAGGAACAACTCTCGTCTCTCTCCTGCAGCCAGCACCAGAGTCTTATGATCTATTCGATGATATTATTCTCATATCTGATAGACAGATTGTTTATCAGGGTCCTCGTGAACATGTGCTTGGGTTTTTCAAACATATGGGCTTCAAATGTCCAGAGAGGAAATGCGTGGCTGACTTTTTGCAAGAAGTAATTGTACTTAATCTTTGTTTGCTCTCATTTATAATTAAGATGAACACAAATCTAATAGTTAGCTTATATAATTTAAATATGATTTAAGGGGTCTTATGAAATTACAGGTGACATCAAAGAAAGATCAGAAGCAGTATTGGGCACGTAAAGATGAGACTTACAGTTTTGTTACAGTCAGTGAATTTGCTAAGGCATTCCAGTCATTTCATGTTGGACAGAGACTAGAAGATAAGCTTGCAGTTCCATTTGACAAGACTAAAATCCATCCAGCTACTTTGACAACCAGAAAGTATGGTGTTAGTAAGAAGGAACTCTTAAAAGCTTGCACCTCAAGAGAACTCTTGCTGATGAAGAGGAACTCATTTGTCTACATCTTCAAGCTCATGCAAGTGAGTTTTTCTATATACAAACATTTATTCCTAATTTTTTGTCCTAACTTTGCATGTGTAGTTGTTATTGATAATAATAATAATTTTTTTATATATATATTTTTTCTTTCTTTCTTTTAGATCATTGTAATGGCATTGATTACAATGACACTCTTCCTACGGACTGGCATGCATCGAAATTCAATAACTGATGGAGGAATATACATTGGTTCTTTATTTTTCACTGTGGTTATGATCATGTTTAATGGATTCTCGGAAATGGCCATGACAATTGTGAAGCTTCCTGTCTTTCACAAGCAAAAGGACCTTCTCTTTTATCCCCCCTGGGCGTATGCTCTTCCCAATTGGATCCTTAAGATGCCCATTACATGTGTCGAGGTTGCTTTTTGGGTGTTCCCCACTTACTATGTCATTGGATATGATCCAAATGTGGGAAGGTAAATACTTACGAAGTAAAAATTAACATGTTGAGAAATTATTCATTTTTGTTTTGCATGTTTTTTCTTCCAAATTAAAACTAACCTCCTAATGGCATCACTGTAGATTGTTTAGACAGTACTTTCTACTCTTACTTGTACACCAGATGGCTTCTGGATTGTTTCGATTTATTGGTGCAGTAGGTAGGAATATGATCGTTGCAAACACATTTCGGTCATTTGCATTGCTCATGTTTTTCACATTGGGTGGCTTTATCCTATCACAAGGTATAAGCACAAATATATGCTTTAAAGTACAATTGTTCTCATACTTGAACACTAATAATCTATCTACTTGTTTGATTACACAGACAATGTAAAGAAATGCTGGATATGGGGTTATTGGATGTTGCCATTGATGTATGGACAAAATGCAATTCTAGTAAATGAGTTCCTAGGGCATAGTTAGAGACAAGTAAGCCACAAAGTCAGAGTGTGTATTTGTGCACACATTAGTCTCCTATCAAAATCAGCTAATATTTGAATTTTCTTTTCTGTCAAAGGTTCTCCAAAATGCAATAGAACCTCTAGGAGTTGAGGTTTTGAAATCTGGAGGATTCTTCCCTGATGCATACTGGTATTGGTTAGGAGTTGGGGTATTGTTTGGATTTGTATTCCTATTCGGGGTATTGTTTGGATTTGCATTCCTATTCAACTTCTGTTTTACTATGGCGCTCACTTATCTCAATCGTGGGTATCTGTAACAACGCCCGCGAGGGACCTCGCTACAGTTCGGACTCGATTTTGTTGCGGTTCCAAATCTTGAACCAAAGAGTCCAAATCCGGCAAATCGTTTTTGAGAAAAACAGATTTTTTTGAAAGAAGCGCCAAACATGGACTGCTTTGCCAGATAACAGAGTCGCCACCTAAATATTTTAAAATGGGAAATTTAGGAAACCCTGACTCGGTGCCAAAAGGCCACGTATCCGTCATCACCAAAGTTGGCTCGGGAACTTGGGTACGATTGGGGAAGGTCACATCGTGAGCACCCCCGCTCGCCCGGTCAAAGACCGGCCTCTACTAACCATGATATCTGTTTTTGAAAACTTTGCATGTTCTTATTCCGGTTATTAGCCTAGGTTACTATGTGATGCTCGCAGCAAACAAGTATAGACTGGGCCGTCTGAATTGGAACAAAACATTTCATGTTTGTTTGTTTGAAAATGGTGTGAAGGTGCTACCCGCAGGTAGGCTAAAATGCGGATTTGCCACCCTCAAGTGGGCTTAGAAAACAGTGATTTTGCCACTATCTAGTGGGCTTAAAACAAACAGTCAACGCATTGTCCCAATTCAAATAACTCAACCTCCACCCACAGGCATTCAAGGCAGTTATATCACATAAGCAAATAGCCTCATGGCAAGCATGCTATCATGGCAACACTCACACGCATGCAAGGATGCTAAAGCATAAAACTCACCGAGTACTCCAAGCCAAAACAGAAGCTGATTAGAAATCCATACATGATCCTAGATACGCAGAATTGCCTAATGCAACACATGCAAAATGCAAACTATAGCAGGCTCGGCCATTCTAAACATGGCATATGAGATGCAACAGCTATCAAGTACTCAACTTGGAATTGAAATACAGATGCAGTTTGTATGATGCGCCGAGCCCGGTGCGTGCAAAACAGATGACTGATGCAAACATGCTGTCATACTGTATGCTAATTGAAATATGCCCTAATCTAACCATCATAAGCAGGTAAATAAAAGGGAGAAAGAAATGGGGTTGGAAGACATACATCACACACACCCACACTTATTACAGCATTGCCCTCGCGCAGAGGGTCCGAATAAATAATACAGTCCGAAATAAAAGAATAATACAGATTTCTAATTAATTAACAAATTAAACTAAGAAAACTGTAAAACTGGCATGCAAGCCAGGGACTGCCTTGCTTCTGACGGATGATGCATGTTGGGCTGCCTGGCGCGGAAATCCACTGTGATGCCCCGATTAGCCTCTGTTCGCAATGTTTCTCGAAATGCGCGTCGGATTCTGAAAAGTTGCTGATTCCTGATTTTGGCTGCAATAGAGAGCAGGAAAGGGGCACAGCAATGTATTTCACAAATATATGCATGCCTCGATCCTCGTGCCACCAATCACGCATCTCGATGCATGATGGCCGAGGAACCGAATTGCACAACTCAATATAGAATGAATGCAAATGAAGACATGACAAAACCTAGCTCCATCATGGGTTATCCGGAGTGTCGGTGACCTGGGAATTGAGACACGTTCCGTCACTCGGAGTACGAAACGTACCTCGTTTCCCGTGTCCGGGCTAACTCCTATCCCGAACACGATGCAATATGCATGAAATGCAACTAAGATACAGTCTAGTATGCACAATGCTATGGAAAATGAGATGCCTCGAAGTGCATGCCCACAGGCACGCAAATCGAGAAAGTGGCATGAATGTAATGCAAACAGGCATGAATGCGATCTATTATATAAATTAGCATGCACAATGCTATGAAGATGAGATGCCTCGAAATGCGTGCCCACGGTCGCGCAAACCGAGGCGATGGCAAAATGGCATGAAATGACACATGGAATGCAAATTGGACTTATACTAACATGAGAGAGCCTCAGCTACACTCACATAAGAGGCCGTCTGATAAAACAGATGTGCCTCGAAGTGCGTGCCCACGGGCACGCAAACCGAGGCAATGATAAAATGAGATGGAAATGCGAATTGGGCTTATACTAACATGAGAGGACCTCAGCCACACTCACATCAGAGGCCGTCGGATAAAACAGATGTGCCTCGAAGTGCGTGCCCTCAGGCGCGCAAGCCGAGACGATGATAAAATGAGATGAAAATGCGAATTGGGCTTACACTAACATGAGAGGACCTCAGCCACACTCACATCAGAGGCCGTCGGATAAAACAGATGTGCCTCGAAGTGCGTGCCCTCAGGCGCGCAAGCCGAGGCGATGATATGACATGCGAAAATCGGATAAAACAAAGTGCCTCAAAATACGTGCCCTCAGGCACGCAAACCGAGACGATGATATGCTATGCAAATCGGATAAAACCGAAGTGCCTCGAAGTGCGTGCCCACAGGCGCGCATACCGGGGCGATGATATGAAATGAAAATCGGATAAAACCGAAGTGCCTCGAAATGCGTGCCCACAGGCGCGCATACCGAGGCGATGATATGAAATGAAAATTGGATAAAACCGAAGTGTCTCGAAATGCGTGCCCACAGGCGCGCATACCGAGACGATGATATGAAATAAAAATCGGATAAAACCGAAGTGCCTCGAAATGCGTGCCCTCAGGCGCGCATACCGAGGCGATGATATGAAATGAAAATCGGATAAAATCGAAGTGTCTCGAAGTGCGTGCCCACAGGCGCGCAAACCGAGACGATGATGTGAAATGCGAATCGAATAAAACCGAAGTGCCTCGAAATGCGTGCACACGGGCACGCAAACCGAGGCGATGATGTGACATGGCATACGGAATGCAATGATGGGCTTACGCCAACATGAGAGGGCCTCAGCCGCACTCACATAAGCTGCCGAGAGATGAAAATGAGATGCCTCGAAATGCGTACACGCAGGCACGCAAACCGAGGCGATGATATAGAATCAAGAAATGGCTTGAAAATGCAAATTGGGCTTACACTTACATGAGAGGGCCTCAGCCGCACTCACATAAGATGCCGAGAGATGAAAACGGAGTGCCTCGAAGTGCGTGCCCACGGGCACGCAAACCGAGGCAATGACAAAAAGGCACAAAAGGGCATGGAAATGATATGCAAGCATGAAAACTAAATTCCAGCAACTAAATGAAGAGAAAACCGCCTCAAAATGATGATAAAAATGCACCCGATGCCCAGAATGTTCCCGAAATGTGATATTTAACCCCCGAAATGGCCTACAGCTATGCTATACATGCAAAATTGACACATGACAGAAAAAACAGTAGCAAGGCAGCCCCAAAAATAGCATCTTTCCAGTACAAAACATGGCCAAATTGTAAGCGTAGATATGACAACAATAGCTTGCAAAAATACGGAAAAAGAGAGGATTTACAAAGCAAGTGATATCTACAATGCTCAAACCCAAAAAATCAGTTCTACAAAATTAGAGAGGGACTAAAAATATGCATTTTTAGAGAAGATGAGATCCCCAAATTCAGTGTGTAGATATACAATACATAGCATGCAAAATAAGGGTCAAAAGAGGTTTATAAAGAGAGGTATCATAAGCAATGACCAAAAAACTTAAGACCCTTAATAAAACCTGAATAATAGACCAAAAGAAGACACTTCACAAGCCTGATAAAGGCCAGAAACAGAAGCTAGAATGGCCTAAACAAACATGCAATTTTACGGTAAATTTGAAGAATTTCAAAGCAAGTACTAAAACCAATTACCAAATGGCTTAAGACCCTTCACAAAGCATGATTTATGGACCAAAATAAGACTCCTTCAAGGCCTGATGAAGGCCAAAAACAGAAGCCAAAATAGTCTAACAAAGCATGCAAGATAGGCATAGAACATGGATTCAAAGCAAGTGTATGATAGAGGAGGCAAACATGGTTGAGCCCTTCTTCAATGTTGAAGAGGGGCTCAAAATGAGCACAATATCAGTAGGTTTCATACTCCAACTCAGATCACAAATAGGCTAATTAACTCATGCAATTTTACGGTAAATTGGAAGAAATACAAAGAAAGTGCATGCTAGAATCACCAAACATGGTTGAGCCCTTCTTCAATGTTGAAGAGGGCTCAAAATAAGGCCACTAACAGTTTATAGTATGCTCGAAATCAGATCACTCACAAGGCAAATAAAGCATGCAAAACAATGGCCTAAAGAGTGGTATTGAAGCAAGTGTATCAAGGAGACACCAAATAGAGTTGAGCCCTTCTACAATGTTGTAGAGGGGCTCAAAATGAGCACAAAACCAGTAGGGGTCGGAGCCCAAAAACCAAAAGGAAATAGGGTAAAAATAGGAAGCAAGAAAATGGTAGAAAAAGGGAAATTGAACCTTACCCTTGAAGACAAGTCTTTCTTTGCTTCTAGGCTTGAATTTGTTGATCCTTGGCCACTGGAAATCACTCCCTTGCTGCTGAAATGGAGTTGGTGATAGTGGTGCTAGGGGTTGATGAAGGATTGGCTTAAAGACTTAAAGGTTTTTTTGAGAATTTGGCTATGGAAATGAAGGATTTGAGAGAGAGGGTTTTTAGACAATTTTTTGTAACCCTAGGGAAGGGGCTGTCCAGCCCTTTAAGTAGACAAAAAAAGGTGTAAAAGGGGAGGGAAATGGAGGCTAGATTTCCCTCCCAAAATATCCCCCGGATGGGGAGATATTTCAACAAAAATATCCGGACAGCTGGAATGGGCTGGAAAGCAAGAAGCTGGCCAGCCAGGTGGTTTTCTGCAAGGTGGCCGGCCGGCCACCCCACCTGGTCGGCCAGCCACTCCTCCTGGCCGGCCGGCCATGGTCAAAAAAAGGAAGTGAAAATTTTGGGCCGACCACCATGGTTTAGTGTCCTCCCAAGTGTGTAGAATAAGGCCCCAGAGTCGGAATCTGGCAACACTGAAGCAGGAGCCACAACATAGAGCTTGAAGGAGAGGCTCAAAAATGAAATCAACAATTGCTGGCCGACCACCAACTTTTAGGGTCCTCCCAGATGTGTGGAACAAGGTTCCAAGGTCGGAAATTGGCAACACTGAAGCAGGAGTCACAACATAGAGCTTGAAGGAGAGGCCCAAAAATGAAATTCTGAATTTCTGGCCGACCATGCTCTTTTGGTGTCCTCCCATATCCCCTGATCACAAATATGTAGCTTTGGTGGGAAGAAAATACCCCCAGGGTGTTCAACATTGGCCCGGAAGTGAGCAAAACGGGCGCCGGAAGAGCGAAACTGGTTATCTGGGATAATTGCTGGCTTCTCACCCCCCAGTGATCTTCCTGGTGTTGAAACAGAGGTACCTGCCAAGTTTGAACAAAAACTAATGAGAAACGAACACTCGGAGTCCAAACCGGGCAATTCGGGATCCCGAAAATGGGCTGCAGGTGCCGGAAGTGGTGTTTAGCAGCGAAGTGGGCATCTGCGACCCCAGTGTCCCTCGAAATGACAAAACAGAGGTTCCTGCCAAAAATTAGAGAAAACCGATGCAAAATGAATGCTCGGGGCACAAATCACGCAGTTCGGGGTCCCGAAAACCGACTGTAAGCACCGAAAGTGGCATACAGCCACGAAGTGGGCATCAGAAGCCCCAGTGTTCCTCGGAACTATAAAACAGAGGTGCATGCCAAAAACCGGAGAAATCGGAGATGGTTGGGCGGTCCCGAACCGAGGCACACGGCCTAACGGCTCCGAAAACCGGGCTCCGAAACGGGCAAAATGGCCTACGGCCACAAAAAGTAGCTCACGGCCATTGGGAGATAGTCTACGGGACCATTCCCTCCCCTCAGGAAAGAAAACAGAGAAAACCGAGTCTGGTTCGCAAACCGAGACAAGGCACAGAAGAGAGTTCGGAAGTCCGGAGGCAGGGCGCACGGCCGCGACTCTGAAACTTCTGAACGAGCACAGTATGCAACATCACCAAGCGCTCAATCGGTGACGTCTGAGTCTTGAGGACGGTCAAAAATGGGGTGTCTACAGTTGCCCCTCTTTGACAGAACTCAGAAGTCAAGAAGTGACGAGAGTGAATGCCAAAGCCCAGAGACGACCCATTTTTGACAAGGCCGAAGACTTAGACAATCATACAAAACAAACAGAGATGTGTGTGCCCGCAGGCATGCCTTTCAGGCAAGAGGGGGCAAAATGCAAATGATAGGCACGGAGCCAGGTGATTATGCAAGTGCAACAAGCTGTAATGAAGCAAATATTGACAAATAAATGCAACAGTTTTAAGCAAGAATGCAAAGCAACAACTACACTTCATGCAGTTAGGAATGCAGAGAATTATTCAATTCTCGTCGCGTCTCACACGGAGAAGATACGATACCTGCGCGATTCGTCTGGTCGCACCAGCTTCAAATGAACCGTACATACAATATCGTGCCTGCAAAAGAGAGAAATTCAACAAGAACAATATGCTAACAACATATATTCAATGCGATCCCGAGGATTCGAAAAGTTTGACACACACAGTGTCGGTGAAATGATGCATCACAACGCGAGAAAAGATAACGCGTGACAATGCATGTTCGAGCAATAGAAGTATGGTACATCAAGAAGTCACGCATGACAAGGCAAAACATTCATGAGAATGTAAATTATGAGTCAAATAATGAAGAACGAGCATAAATCAGGATGCCCGTTTGTTGCACAACAACGAGCTGGAAAACGTGCATTTCGGCGACGGCAACTCGATCGCGGCTTCTGATTCACTTCCCGGAGAGGTCACAACATGTTTAAAAGGATATATTCTGATTTTGATGAATAATAATGAGACACATGTCAATAATTGCAATTAAAGTTCCGGTGGAGCAATTCGGCGCCAGAAAGTGCACTTTTCTTCAACTTTTTCAGGTCCCGGGAACTCCGATTTTCCTCAAAATTTGCAGAGAGGTAGGGGAAGGGGTAGGGAGCATGGTCGGCCAGCACACCACCCTAGGAGGGGCCATCGGCCAGGGGGGAAAAAGTAGGTGGCCGGCCAGCCAGGTTAGGTGGCCGGCCGACCACTTGCCCAAAGTAGGGGCATTTTGGTCATTTTTCATATTTCTATATATATGCTTGCCCATTGCCTCCGAAATCACACCCCCAAGTGTGGAATTCTCTCCTCTTGCTCTCTAAGCCACTTTCTCTTTCAGATCTGCATTTTATACGTGCCCCTCGGCCTCCCACGCAAGTTGTTTTCGCGAAATCCTTCAGATTTAAGCACTTTGAGGCGACTAAATTTTGACTTCGGGACTTCTCTTCTCATTTTCACCACTTGAGGTAATTTTGTTTCAATATTTGGAAAATTTTTCCGGGAGTTGACTTTTGTTGACTTTTCGTTTCCCGAGAGTTGACTTTTTGTTGACTTTTTCCAATTTTGGCCCATTTTGCTCATTTTTGCTCCTCTTTGCAGATTTCTCAACATGGCGGGTCATTTCCCTCGCGGTAGAGGTTTTCCCGGCGCCGGGGATGATTTCGACATTATGACATTGTCCCCGAGGGTTCGCCCTTTTATTCCCGAGCGATATGCCCCAGCGATACATAGGCTTCCGCGGGCCACTTTTCGTCATTTCACCGATTTCAACGATCGGGTACCAGGGGATCTCCTTCTGCGAGAACCGGAGCGGCACCTCTCCTACGATGCAGAGGTATTTTACTTTATTTTTTGTATCTTTCGTGCATTTTGTACCTTTGCCATGCTTAGACACACAGTTTAGCTTTCAACATAGTACCTGCATCCTGAGCATGCGACTTAAACAATTGAATTTCACGAACACACAATACACCGCTTGATTATGAATGTATAGCACGCATTAGTTAGAAATTGAACACATGGCTCAAACGTTGATTCAGCGAACACACAGCCCGAAGTTTGAACATGAGCCCACAACACATACTAACTAAAAGTAGAACGCACATAGTCCCAAACTCAGATTTTCTGAACACGCAGCCCAGATTTGAAGCGAACACACAGCCCACTGATTAAGAGTAGAACACACAGTCCCAAACTTTGATTTACTGAACACACAGCCCAGATTTGAAGTGAACACACAGCCCACTGATTAAGAGTAGAACACACAGCCCCAAACTCTGATTTACTGAACACACAGCCCAGATTTGAAGCGAACACACAGCCCATTGATTAAGAGTAGAACACACAGCCCTAAACTCTGATTTACTGAACACACAGCCCAGATTTGAAGCGAACACACAGCCCATTGATTAAGAATAGAACACACAGCCCTAAACTCTGATTTACTGAACACACAGCCCAGATTTGAAGCGAACACACAACCCATTGATTAAGAATAGAACACACAGCCCTAAACTCTGATTTACTAAACACACAGCCCAGATTTGAAGCGAACACACAGCCCATTGATTAAGAGTAGAACACACAGCCCTAAACTCTGATTTACTAAACACACAGCCCAGATTTGAAGTGAACACACAGCCCACTGATTTTCTGAAATTTGAACACAGCTCAAAACAATTCATTTGCACACAGCTCATTTTCACTTCATTTGCTGATACACGCATTTATTCTAAATACAGGCTGGCTCTCGCACAGTGCGAGGATATGGCTCCACTGCCGCGAGGGAGTGGTATGCGGAACTTCCGGAAGCTGTCCGGGACTTGGTTGACTTCGCAGGATTTGGACCATTCTGCAGGGGGTTATCACACTGTCTCATCAGTAGGACATTATTTGCTGCCCTGGCGGAGAGATGGTGGGACACCACCAATTCTTTCCATTTTTCTGCGACCGGGGATATGACTATGACCCCACTGGACTTCGCTATGCTCACCGGCCTAGACCTAGGCGGCGGACCTATTCCCTATGATGAGGATATGGGTCAGTGGGAGGCTGCCTGGATGCATCTATTGGGGGCCCGCCCGCCTGTAGACAGAGGTACCGGGAGAGTTCGATATACTTGGTTCTCTTCCCATTTCCGGCGGCCACAAATGGAGCCTGAGTCTCCTGCGGAGGCTGAGCAGTACGCCCGTGGTTTCCTTATGTTCCTCTTTGGCACCACTCTGTTTGCCGATAGAGGGAACATGGTCGGGTTGTATCTACTGAGCGCTCTGGTAGACCTATCACAGGTCGGTCAGTATGATTGGGGCGGCGCTGGCCTGGCTACCCTTTATTGCTACATGAGCGCAGTCTCTCGCACGCGGGGGGATTTACTCGGCGGCTACTGGAGAGCTTGGGAGGTACATTCTGTCTTCTTGATTTACAGTTTTGCTCCTCATTGCTTATTCACTGCACACACGGCGCACTTTGCATTCTGTATTCTGCCTTTAGCACTTTGTATTCACATCCCGCACTGCTTTTCTCAGCTATGGGTATATGCATATTTCCCCACATTAGCTCCGGAGATGGAGGTAGCAAGACCTCCCATGACTCCATTTTCGTTGATGTTTGAGGGCGAGCACCTATCAAGGCCTCGAGAGACTCTCTTCTCTCTGCGACAGTACTTCGACACCGTGCGCGCGACAGAGGTATTTCAAAACTCTCAGTCCATTTCATCTTCATCTTTGATCTGCTTTGTATTTTCTTGATTTCTGATTGATTTGTACACTGGTTATCCGCAGATCACCTGGCAACCCTGGGCAGTCTTCGGCGACGATCTCGAGAATCAGTACCCCGGAGGGTCGACTAGTTCCCAGTATAGGTTCCTGCTCGAGGGACCAGTCGGTAGGGCTTGGTTCCTGGGGGAACGCTTTCAGCGCCAGGTGTGGGGGTATGAGTCTCAGGACCCTCCTGCTGTGCCTCCAGCCACTATGAGGACTGCCGACAGGCTTTCTCCTGAGGAGGTCGCTAGGGATATGCAGGGCAGCGATGCTTTATTGCATCTTGTTGAGGGGAACTACGCCACCTATCGCCGCATATATCTGATGCGCCCCCTGACAGGAGTCCGGGCTCCGCCATTGAGGCCTACTGGCGCACCATCTTCGAGCCGTGCCCGTGCTGCAGACATCCCCTCTTCTAGCAGGGCTGGTGCATCTAGAGGTGGAGGCAGTTCGATTCCTCTGATCCCCCCGACTCTCGATCATCCTGGATGGCCAGATATGCCGACTGAGTTGACGAGTTGGCAGTATGGGATTACTTCCCCGATTCCGATCCCTATGGAGCCTCCGATGCCTGGTCACAGATATGTCAGTGATCCTGACTCACCACCGGTATGTTCTACCATTTTTCATTTATCACACAGACATTTTGGCAGTTGCTTATTTATTGATGAGTTGAGCTTGTGTCTGCAGCCACCTCGGGAGTACATAGATCAGATGCTCGGAGTGGTAGCCTCACTTGAGGGGATGGTCCTGCGGAGAGAGGCACAGATGTCTATCATGGGCTTCCAGGTACCCTTCATCTCTCTTGCATTTATCATATTTCTGTTAATGCTGGTTTTAAAGATTCTGTTGCATTGATAGGCTGTGTAGAACACATCTGGCACACACCCCACTCACATACTGTACTTGCACCTGCCTTTTATGTTTGAACTGATGTATTGCACTTTTCATTTTCAGATGCCTCCCGTATATGCTTCGACACGAGGTGGGCCACCCGGGCCTTCCCAGAGAGGTCGAGGTGCTAGGCCTGCCCGAGGTACAGGGTCTCGAGGAGCTGGGCCATCCAGGCCTTACCAAAGAGCTCGGGGAGCAGGGTCGTCTCGCAGACGCAGGGCACCCATTGTCGAGGATGAGGAGGAAGAGGTCGCAGACCGTGTGTCAGAGACATCTCCTGGGGAGGGAGGTTCCGGTCTTGGTTCCGGGAGCGGAGGCGAGGCTGAGGGGGATCCGGAGGATGACAGCTCTGATCCGGATGGTGATGATGGCGCAGAGGTTATCCCGCAGAAGAGGATGAGAGGGCCTCCTCATTCCCGTTCCCGAGGGCATTGATGTTATTCCCTGTTTTATTTTGCTTTTTGGCTAGTAGTTTGTGGCACTTTGCACATTGTTAGACAGTTTTATTTTCTGTAAAACTTGTACCTTTATTTTGTTGTAAAACATGATGGAATGAAACAGCTTTTTGAAAAGATGTTTGTATTTGGCATTCTTAGCATCGCATCGCATCATTTTGCACAAAAAAGGAATTGAATGGAAATGTGCCTTGTGTATTTACCGGGTCAGGTAGTGAACCGACACAACAAATCAAAACAAATCGACTCACTAAGAAATAACCGAATCTTAGCAAGTTTACAACTCGATAAGCAAAATACAACAATATTAACGACTCAATAAACAAGACTCAACAAAATTGTGTAACCAAAAAGTAATAACTCGAAACACAAAATGCGACAGCTCGAGAAAACTTACAACTCGATAAACAAAACAACAACTCGATAAACAAAAATACAACAAAACATTCTTCAGACGGACAATCTAGATAATGGAATGTATCCGAAATTGAGAGAAATGGAAGCCTCCGACATTCCCGACGCATGAAAATACCTTAAACTTTCTTCCGGCGGGCAAAACAGGACCAACGCGAGGCCGACAACAATTTGCAGCAAGAGATTGGAGGGTGGCCGGCCTACTGGAATAGGTGGCCGGCCGGCCACCCCTCCCGTGACCTCCAAAATTTTGACAAGTGTCCCGTGAATAGTGTTTTAGCCTCCTATAAAAGCCCCAATCTTGGAACTTATTCATTTCATCATCTTTCCTCACAAAAATGGAGGCATTTCTCGCAGAAAATCTCACATCTTGGATTTCTTCTTTAGATGGCTCGGAGAAGTTGAACTTCCGGGGTTTTGGCTTGAATTCACTATTTACGCTAAGCCGGACTCCACTGCATCTTTCTTTCCTCTCTGCTGCGGCAAGGTTTTGGAACCCGGTGACGCACGTTTTCAGCTTCGGCGGCCAAGAGGTATGTCCGACTTTTGAAGATTTTCAAGTTTTGCTAGAATCCGAGCGCGGCGAGGAAATTCTGCCCCAGCTCAATTTTGGTTATGCCCAAGCCTTGGGGCGGATATGCGGTCTCAACGCGCATGATGCTCGATCTCTGATTAGTGACGGAATGTTGGATATCCCGAGCCTGATTTACCGATTCTCTGATGTCGGTGACCGCAGCAATCACTATTGGCAAGGCTTCCGGCAGCACGCCCTCTGCTTGTGCCTGCTATCTCATTTTCTGTTTGTCTCGGGCTCCGGAGGGGCTAGCATCCGTTTGATTGAAGTCGCCCAAGGCTTGAAGGAAGGAAAGAGCTGTATTGCTATGACTTTGGTCGAGACGCTGATGGGTCTAGATGCCTTCTATCGCCGGGAGACGACCAGGTTCGCAGGGAGTCCACTACTGCTGCAGGTAATGTTTCCCACCCAAGCTCACATGTATATTTGCTCACACCACTCGGCTCTCGGGCTCGGTTTTTCTCACAAAACCCTCATCTTACTTTTCTCTCATCGCACATCTCTCTATTCTTTATTCTCTCATTTTTCATCCCTCCCCAGATATGGTTGATGGATAAACTGCAAGTTGTGGACTCTTGCCCGGCTTACTCAGCCCGCGGCTACTTCTTTCGACAACGCCTGGTTGACGCCCTTGATGAGGGATGGTGGTTTGAATGGATGTGCAACCTGTCGGCAGATCGCATTGCGTGGCGTTGTCCTTGGCTCAATCTCCCGGTAATGAGCTATAGCATGTCCCGGCAAGTCGGGATTCGACTGATCGGCTTGACTCACTGTGTGTTCTACTTCCCTTTCCGTATTCTGCGCCAGTTTGGCCACGATCAAACTTGCCCACCAGAGGGGATTGAGTATCCGGCTACATTTCCAGTTCGAGGCGCACAGCTGGCTCGACAGGCCGCAGCCTGGAGAGTTAGAGAGCTTCTGGCCCCTGCCCTTACTTTCAGTTGCACTTTATCTGACGAGTGCTGGGATTGGCTCAACGAGGAAGCACAGGTTGGGCCTAGGCTGGCATCAGAGACTTCAACTAGCTCTGGAAGGGGGCGCAGGGACACCTGACTTGACTATGCCCCAGATTTATTGCTTTATTAGTACTTTCAAGTTTTCGCTATGAGTGTAATAAAAAAGCAACTTCAATTGTATGCAAGAGCAAAAGAATTCTGTTTTGAAATCAATGAAATTGAAGGTTGTGGTACTGAAAATTTTCCGCTTTGGTCCAAAAATGGTCTTAGTTGTAAAAAGATTAATTTGAACAAAGTCAACTTTTATTAAAACTTTTCAAAACTATTTTCGATATGGATCAGAACTGGACACGCCTGAGATCTGTCACTGAGATGCACAACCCCGGATCCTAGCAACTGGAAAGTTGCCCCTAGTTTGAAATGATACCGCAGCACTCCATTGCAACGGAAAGTTGCCCCTAGTTTGAGTAGCACTGTACCGGAGATTGCGATGAATGCTGATGAATAGAGATGACTGAGACGATCAAATGGACAAAGTTGATCGGGGAAAAGATTATGGCTGAACTTCAGGATGAAGCTGCCTACGTATCCCATAGATGGGAATCAAGCCTTACGTAGTTCAGGCTCAGGTTCGCTCGGGTATTTTTTACTCTCCTTTTGCGCTCTAACTTTTGCCAAGGCCGCCCTTTGCGGGTTTTCAACCTTGCGAGCTCAGTTTTTATAATTTCAAATTTTCTGCGCTCTGAGTTTTGCCTAGGTCGCCCTTTGCGGGTTTTCGGCCTAGCGAGCCTCTCAGGGGTAGTATTTCTTCAACTTGTCCATGTTGATCGGTTGAGAAAACTCTAAGCCATCTAGATCCATCAGAACCACAGCTCCACCTGACCAGATTGACTTGATGATGTAGGGACCAGTCCAATTAGGTCTGAACTTGCCCCTAGGGTCGTGGATGGGAGCTCGGTTGTCTTTGAGCACCAAATCTCCTTCCTTCAAATTCCTGGACTTAACCTTCTTGTTGAAAGCCCGGGCGATTCTGCGTTGATAACCCTGAACATGGTACAGTGCCTTCAACCTTCTTTCATCGAAAAGCATGAGTTCTTCAAATCTGTTCTGCTGCCAATCCGCTTCGGCTATCTGGCACTCGGCCAATACTCTCAACGACGGAACCTCAATCTCAATAGGCAGGACGGCCTCCATCCCATAGACTAATGAGTACGGAGTCGCCCCAGTAGAAGTTCTGATCGAAGTCCTGTAGCCCCACAGAGCAAACGGTAGCTTATCTGGCCAGTCCCGGTAGGTTTCCACCATCTTCTGCAGTATGCGCTTGATATTCTTGTTGGCGGCCTCAACTGCTCCATTAGTTTGCGGCCGGTATGTAGATGACTTATGAAAAGCCACATTGTATTTTTCCAACAAGTCTATCACTTCCTTCTTGAAGTGGGAACCATTGTCTGAAATGATTTCATTTGGGACCCCGTAGCGACAAATGATGTTGTTTCTGATGAATTTCGCGACGTGTGAAGCCTTCAACACTGCATACGACTGGGCCTCAACCCACTTCGTGAAATAATCTATCGCTACAAGGATGAACTCATGCCCATTCGACCCTTTTGGCGTGACAGCTCCGATCACATCAATTCCCCAGACAGAAAACGGCCATGGCGAAGTCATGTTGTACAACTTTGACGGCGGAATGTTCATGCGATTTGCATGAATTTGACACTTGTGACATCGCCGGACGAAACCAATACAATCTTCTTCCATGGTGGACCAGTAATAACCTTGTCTAAGGATCTTCCGTGCCAGCATTACCCCATTCATGTGTGCACCACATTCTCCTCCATGGATGGCTTCCATTAGACGCTTCGACTCTTCGGCATCAACACACAATTTATGCATTCCCAGATGACCTCGTTTGTACAGTTTACCCCCGCAGATGATGAACTGGACTGCCATTCTCCTGATTGCCCTTTTGTCTTTGGCATTTACCCCTGGCGGGTATGCTTCTTTCTCCAAGAAATTCCAGATATCGTGATACCAAGGGTGTTCGTCCTGAACTTCATCTATGGTTGCAATCGACTCATAGGCAGGTGCAAATTTCTGATCGATAATGACTGGACGCATTCGGACTCCACACGGGATGTCTATCATGGATGATAGAGTTGCTAAAGCGTCTGCGAACCTGTTGTTCTCTCTCAGTAGATGAGTAAAACTTAGCTTTTCAAACCGAGGAATCAGCAAGTCCAAGGTCTGGTGATACATCATCATATTTTCCTCTTTAACTTTCCAGTCTCCCTTAGCTTGAGACACAACAAGGTTCGAATCCCCAATGACATCCAGCCGTCTTGCCCCTAGTTCTAGGGCTGCTTCCAAACCAGCAATGCACGCTTCGTATTCTGCTTCGTTGTTCGAGACTTTGAACCGGAGTTTGAAGGCTAGAGGGATACGGGAATCATCGGGTGCTATCAGCAATACTCCTATCCCATACCCGTGTTGATTTGACGCTCCGTCAAAGTACATCGTCCAAATTTCATCGTCGATGTGCAAAATTGATTCATCTGGGAATAGATATTCAACTGCTTCATCCCCCTCAACCGGATGGTCGGCAAGGAACTCTGCTACTGCTCTTCCTTTCACTGACTTGCGCGTGACATATGTGAGATCAAATTCGGAGAGCAACAGCAACCAACGAGCTAGCCTACCCGTAAGTGCTGGTTTCTCGAAGAGATATTTGATGGGATCAAGTCGTGAAACCAACATTACAGAGTGAGCTAACAGGTAGTGCCGCAGTTTCCTGGTAGCCCATACCAAAGCTAAGCAAGCCTTCTCCAGCGGTGTATAACGAGTTTCATACTCTAGCATCTTTTTGCTCAGATAGTAGATGGCTCTCTACACCCTGTCTTCTGACTCTTGTGCAAGCATGCAGCCCATCGTGGTCTCAGTCACTGATAGGTACAAAATCAACGGTTTCCCTGGTTCTAGCGGTGATAAAACGGGCGGGTTCTGTAGATATTCTTTGATTTCCTCAAACGCAGCTTGACATCGGCCGTCCCATTGGAACTTCTTTCCTTTCTTGAGGAGGCCAAAAAGTGGTTCACAAGTCAAGGTTAATTTTGAGATAAACCGTCTTATGAATTGCACTTTACCCAGAAAGCCTCGCACCTCCTTTTCAGTCCTTGGTGGTGGCATTTCTAAGATGGCCTTGATTTTAGAAGGGTCGACCTCGATGCCCCTTTGTGTAATCAGAAACCCCAGCATTTTTCCCGCTGTAACACCAAACGTACATTTCTGAGGGTTTAGCCGCAACCGGAATTCCCTGATCCTTTGGAAAAACTTATGCAAGGCGGCGTAGTGGCCCTCTCTTTCTTTGGACTTGACAATCATGTCGTCCACGTACACCTCAACCTCTTTGTGGATCATATCATGTAGTATTGTGGTCGCGGCCCGTTGATAAGTAGCTCCAGCGTTCTTTAACCCAAACGGCATTACCCGGTAGCAGTATGTCCCCCACGGGGTGGTGAATGCAGTCTTTTCCCGGTCTTCGGGTGCCATCACTATCTGATTATACCCTGAGAAGCCATCCATGAATGAGAGCAATGCATGCCCTGCTGTGAAATCCACTAACTCATCAATGTGCGGTAGGGGAAAGTCGTCCTTCGGACTAACTCTGTTCAGATCTCTGAAGTCTACACACACTCGGATCTTGCCGTCTTTCTTTGGCACCGGCACAATGTTGGCCAACCAAGTCGGGTATTCGGATACCAGCAGGAAGCTTGCGTCGATTTGCTTGGTGACCTCTTCTTTGATCTTGAGAGCCCAGTCCGGGCGGATCCTTCTGAGCTTCTGCTTGACAGGTCGGGCCTCGGGGTCAAGGGGGATCCGATGCTGTACAATCTCAGGATCGATTCCAGGCATGTCTTCATAGGACCACGCGAAAACATCTTTGAAATCTTTTAATAAAGCGACTAAGCGCTCGCGTTCCTCTGAAGACAACGTGGACCCGATCTGGACCAGCCGCGGGTCCTCCTCAGTACCAATGTTCACAGAAATGATTTCGTCCATTAATGGCTTAACAAATCTCTTTTGCTCCTGCTCAATTAAACGTTGTAAAACCGGAGGAACTTCGTCCTCTTCGTTTTCATCAAAGTTTTGAAAGTCTGAATTAATACAATAAATCAAGGGCACAGAAAAATACTCAGAAACCACAGTTGCCTGATTCTCATTAAGTTCATCCAAATCGTCCTCGGTTACAATAGACTCAAATGAGAAAGAAAAAGACGACCTGGACAAGACCGTGGCATCCGGGTGAACATCCCCAGGAGTACCAGACTCAGACTCAGTCGAGCTGGAATCTGATTCCGACTCACAAGACTCGGTGGAATCAGATTCCGGCTCACTACCTGACCCGGTGCTGCTGGACAGAAATCCCTCCTCGTATTGCCAGGTGAGGGAGGGTGCGATTGATGCATCCAAAATAGCTGCTGGTCGGCTCGCAGCCGTTTCATTCCCAATCATGGAAACCATGAAGTTATTCCCCAAGCAATCTTGGTCGATCGGAGGATCAGAGAGGAGACATGCCAGTGCTACCCCCATTTCCAATTCCGTGCCCTCAGAATCCTCTGCCTTATTCTGCTCAGCCTCAGTTGTTGGGTCTGTCTGCTCTGTGGCAACATCATCCCCGGATAGTTGCAGGTCGAAGAAGATTTCGAAACCTGGTACGCGCTTCCTCTCCGCGTTGAACCATGGCTCTGGGAAGCCGCAAAATGGAAAATCTTCCCCCTCTCGGACGAAGCGTCCGTTCAGGGTACCCTGGATGGGCCTGTGCATCAAATCAAAAGGCTTCCCAGCCTGCTTCGCTCTGGCTCTGCCGGCCATTTCCTTCCCTTTCCTTGCCCAATCTTCTTTGGTGGGCAGATAACCCAGTCCAAAGGTATGTGGATTGTGTGGCACTTCGGCCAACGCCGCGACTCCTTTCCTGCCGCTTCTTCCCAATCCCATCCCAGGGATATGTTGTAGCTTGTTCATGAGGTAGACGGCTTGAGCGCTGACATACACACCCTCATTCACAGCCATAATGTTTTGCACCACCCGGGCCTCAGCCAAAGTAAATCCTGATATGAACATGTCTTCCATGCCGTGTTCGATCTCCAGGACTGGCGTAGATACCTCTGGAGGAGGATGGATTGATGAATTCCCAAAAACAATGGCTACTCCCTTTCCATAGGGGTATTTCACCATTTGATGTAGAGTAGATGAGACAGCCTTCACCTGATGCAACCAGGGTCGCCCCAAAAGCATGTTAAAAGATGCAGGGACCTCCAAGACATGAAAATCTACCTCATGTTGTCCAGGCCCAATCTTGGTTTGGATTTTTACTGTCCCTAGGACATCCCTACTTGTATTGTCATAGGCTCTGATTACTTGAGTGGTCGGTGTGAAGTCTGCGGGCTTCAACCCGATTGCATACGCCGTTCTGGCTGGGCATACATTGATAGCGGACCCGGTATCAACAAGTACCACCGGAATCCATTTGTCCCTGCATTCTACTGAGATGTAGAGGGGTCTGTTATGATCCACGCCGTCAGGCGGTAGCTCCTTGTCCGAAAAGGTCAATGCCGGGGAACCTCCTCCCGGAAAAACTAGCCCAACTAGCTGCTCTGGTGTAGTTTCGATAGAGAGTTTGGCCTTGTCCATGGCAGATAGGACAGCCTGTCTGTGTACCCGCGAAGCCATAAGCAGTCCCCAGATGGAGATGTCTGCTTGTATCTTTTTAAGCTGTTTCAGTACAGCCTCTTCTTCAACTTGTTTCTCCCTCTGCTTCTCCGCTTCTTTATCTTTCCCCGATGCTTCGGGTTGATCAAGGTGTGGGGGCTTGAAATACCGCCCACTTCTGGTCATATGGTCCACCTCTTCGAGGTACCAGGTGCTGTCTGGTTGACCACCCGCCCAATCTTCGTATGTGTGGGCGAGATACAAATCGTCATCTTCCCACCACATTCCATTAGCATCTAACAGGCACCTGTCTGGTTCCGGCTTGCTTGCGCTCTCAGCATTTTCCTCCCACATGCTCACAGCATGTTCAGTTTTTGTGCTCACAGTATTCTCAACCTCCTCATGGTTCTTTGCTTTTCGGATCCTCTCAGAATCCCATTTCTTTTCTTGTTCCTCCAGTGTCAACTGTTCGGTTTTCAAAATGTCTTGGTCCCGAGCGGAATTCTTCGTACCGGCGCTCTCCGGCAATTCAATTCGATTCTCGGCCCTTCCGGCCACAAATGGTACTCTCGCCCCTGCCGGGCCTTGCTCTGATTGAAATTCCACGATGTCTGGCTGATCATCTAACCACCCAGTAACTTCTGCTGACTCCCCGTATTCAAACCAGTTGATTGATGCATCCCCTGATTCTTGGTCGCTGAAAAATTGGAGGTTGGCGAAGTCCTGTTCCATTGTAGTCAGATCATCTGCCCCTTGTTCAGGTCTGTCCCCCCGGATCATGCACAGTTCAGTCTTCTCTGGCAACCCCACACTCAGCTTAGGCTGGCCCATTGACAGGATATATTCACTCGGATCATAAGCTCTTCCAGCTAGATTCCCAGACTGCTCCACCCCAGACTCAACAGTTTTGCTCTCCTCGGAAGCCTGCCCCGTTCCATTTTCGGTGGTCACCACCTTTGGCTCAGGTTGGGTTGTGGAGGTGTCCATCATGCACAAGTCAGTGCTATCAGGAAGGATCACCTTTGGCTTGGGTAGGTGGGAGGGAGTAATGTAGATACTAGGGTCGTAAGACACGTCCCCAGTTTGGATGAGATTGACTCTTTTGGGTGGATCTTGGTTATGTGCTGGGAGTGGGTTGGTTGTAACGTTGGGTCGCTCGGGAGGTAGAATGATGTTTTTGTCAATGAGGTCTTGAATCTCATGACGCAGCCTGTAACATTGGTCGGTATCATGACCATGCTGCTGGTGGTATTTGCAATATTTGGCTGGGTTGTGGGAAGGGGGGAGTGGATTTGGAGGGGGCCTCGGTTCCAAGGGTTTCAGATGCCCCTTTCTGACTAGAACCCCGAGCACTTTGGACAAAGGCATATGTAGTGGAGAGAAGGTTCATTGGCCTCTGGGTTGGTACCTTGAAGCTTGGTTACTGCTCCCAGATGCATGAGAAAAAGGTGTGGCCGCTGCGGGCCTTGGTTGGGGAGGGGGAGTGGTGGTGACCATACCGACCTCTGAAGTCCTTGTGTTGGCGGAGCCACTCGGGCCCGCATTGTTATTACGGTTGAATGTTCTTCGGGGTTGCTCCCGATCCTGATCGATCAATCCTTGCTTCATTGCATCTTCAATCTGTACCCCCATCTCGTGTAAATCTGAGAAGGTAGGGAAAGGGAGTACAATCATTTTCTGCATTAACTTAGGTTGGAGATTGCGCACAATCATCCGGATTTGATCTTTATCTGTTGGCCTTAAGGTCATCATCGATGCCTTCGCTCTCCACCGAGTTACAAAATCAGAGAAAGTCTCTTTTTGTTCCTGCCTCGTCGTTTCGAGATCACGTGTTGTAATCTCGATCTGAGTATTATATGAATATTGTGCCACGAAGGCCTCGGCTAGCTCATCCCAATTTCTCTTCACATCATCTTCCAATTTTGCGTACCAGATGGCCGCAACCCCCGACAAAGTTCTGCCAAATAAAGAAAGCTTTTGCGGTCGGGTTAGGCCCATCGGCCTCAATACGTCTGAAAATAGCCGGAGATGGACCATAGGATCCCCTGATCCGTCAAAACGATCAATCTGCGGCATCTTAAATCTGTCCGGCAGCGTCACGGCCATGTCAGTATAGCCGTCTTCAATATCTGGGATGGCTTTCACCCCCTGTGATTTCTTGAAGAGCTTTTCCAATTTGCTCAATTTCAGAGCTGTCTGGTCCACCTCGAACTCAAATGGAGAGTCCGGATGATTAGGTGCAAGATTCTTAGACAGTTGCGGCGGAAGCGGGGGCGGAGTCAGCCCCGTCGGAAGACTCGTGTCCTCTTGAGTGTTTTGGAAGTTTGGTGGAGCGTTCTGTGGATTTGGAGGGGCATTCTGGGTGTTCTGGGTATTCTGGATATTCTGAGGATTTGGAGGGGCATTCTGGGGATTTAGCAGGGTATTCTGGCCAGTGAGTGCCTGCTCAGGCAGTGGAGCCGCTGGTGGAGGGGGAATCTGATGCGCCCCTAGTGGAGGAGGGACCTGGTGTGAAGCAGATGCTGCATTCTGCTGTTGTAATCTGGTGATCAGCTCAGACTGCTGGGCCATGACAGCGGCCTGTTGTTTAGAAAATTCCGCTTGGCGGATAGCATCATCTTGCATTTGTTTCATGCTCTCATTCATCTGGCGCATCATCGCCTCCATCCCTGATGTATCCTGATGTTCCATCTGAATGGCTGGCAAGTGTATCTCTATAGCGGACACAGAAATCTCAGTTCGACTGTCTGTTGCTAAAGTAGACTGCTGTACCAGTAATCTCTGCTCTGATGGACTGCGTTTCCTCGGCCTCCTTCTGATAACCGGGGGTAGTGAATGGAACACCGGATGTCCGTCAACTAGATCCTCGGATCGAGTAAGTCGGCGACCTCGTGTCCAAAATGCTTGGGGAATATCTGATGGTTCGGAAGCAATTGTGCCACAAACTGCCCTAGCAAAAAGATAAATAAAGCGAAAAGGAAATAAATAACCAGAAAAACGGGCAGCATAACAGCTTAAATTAAATACACACCACACACAGTCGGGCATACAACACGCAGTTTGATAAGCTGGAAATACACTGTCCTCAACCACTGATCACTGTTCCTGTATCACTGTCCCCAAAACTGAATCGGATATCCGCAGACAACTGATTCACTGATACTGACTGATGCCCGCAGGCGTAATGTGCCAACTCAAAACTAATGCCCGCAGGCCTGATGCTCAAACTTATACTGATACACGCATTCCCTGTAGAAACGCACTCTAACAAGCACATAACAGATAAGTAAGAGCCATAACACCCCTATATTGGGGTAGGGTTTCCCTGTCCTATTTTGTCAGGAGCTAGGGTTTCACTACGCACGCAGCGGTTTCAAACAACCTATAAACGGGTAAGCAACCTGTCCTAGTTTGGAATGGTCACTATGGATCCGAATATGCACTAGGTCGAATGGTCGAAAAGGGTGCCCCGATAAAACCGGGGTTTGTGTTCCCATGCTGTCAGAGCCCAGAGCCGATCAGCCTTACGGACATGACTTGACAAGACAAGCCTCCGGCAAATCGTTCGGGAATGGCATATGGCAAACACGGTGTCCTAGGCGCACCAATGCAAATGCAATGCAAAGAAACACACAAGTGTAGTCAAAACCAGATATCATGAGTTCGAGTCAAGTTCTCTAAATCCCCAGCGGAGTCGCCAGAAACTGTAACAACGCCCGCGAGGGACCTCGCTACAGTTCGGACTCGATTTTGTTGCGGTTCCAAATCTTGAACCAAAGAGTCCAAATCCGGCAAATCGTTTTTGAGAAAAACAGATTTTTTTGAAAGAAGCGCCAAACATGGACTGCTTTGCCAGATAACAGAGTCGCCACCTAAATATTTTAAAATGGGAAATTTAGGAAACCCTGACTCAGTGCCAAAAGGCCACGTATCCGTCATCACCAAAGTTGGCTTGGGAACTTGGGTACGATTGGGGAAGGTCACATCGTGAGCACCCCCGCTCGCCCGGTCAAAGACCGGCCTCTACTAACCATGATATCTGTTTTTGAAAACTTTGCATGTTCTTATTCCGGTTATTAGCCTAGGTTACTATGTGATGCTCGCAGCAAACAAGTATAGACTGGGCCGTCTGAATTGGAACAAAACATTTCATGTTTGTTTGTTTGAAAATGGTGTGAAGGTGCTACCCGCAGGTAGGCTAAAATGCGGATTTGCCACCCTCAAGTGGGCTTAGAAAACAGTGATTTTGCCACTATCTAGTGGGCTTAAAACAAACAGTCAACGCATTGTCCCAATTCAAATAACTCAACCTCCACCCACAGGCATTCAAGGCAGTTATATCACATAAGCAAATAGCCTCATGGCAAGCATGCTATCATGGCAACACTCACACGCATGCAAGGATGCTAAAGCATAAAACTCACCGAGTACTCCAAGCCAAAACAGAAGCTGATTAGAAATCCATGCATGATCCTAGATACGCAGAATTGCCTAATGCAACACATGCAAAATGCAAACTATAGCAGGCTCGGCCATTCTAAACATGGCATATGAGATGCAACAGCTATCAAGTACTCAACTTGGAATTGAAATACAGATGCAGTTTGTATGATGCGCCGAGCCCGGTGCGTGCAAAACAGATGACTGATGCAAACATGCTGTCATACTGTATGCTAATTGAAATATGCCCTAATCTAACCATCATAAGCAGGTAAATAAAAGGGAGAAAGAAATGGGGTTGGAAGACATACATCACACACACCCACACTTATTACAGCATTGCCCTCGCGCAGAGGGTCCGAATAAATAATACAGTCCGAAATAAAAGAATAATACAGATTTCTAATTAATTAACAAATTAAACTAAGAAAACTGTAAAACTGGCATGCAAGCCAGGGACTGCCTTGCTTCTGACGGATGATGCATGTTGGGCTGCCTGGCGCGGAAATCCACTGGGATGCCCCGATTAGCCTCTGTTCGCAATGTTTCTTGAAATGCGCGTCGGATTCTGAAAAGTTGCTGATTCCTGATTTTGGCTGCAACAGAGAGCAGGAAAGGGGCACAGCAATGTATTTCACAAATATATGCATGCCTCGATCCTCGTGCCACCAATCACGCATCTCGATGCATGATGGCCGAGGAACCGAATTGCACAACTCAATATAGAATGAATGCAAATGAAGACATGACAAAACCTAGCTCCATCATGGGTTATCCGGAGTGTCGGTGACCTGGGAATTGAGACACGTTCCGTCACTCGGAGTACGAAACGTACCTCGTTTCCCGTGTCCGGGCTAACTCCTATCCCGAACACGATGCAATATGCATGAAATGCAACTAAGATACAGTCTAGTATGCACAATGCTATGGAAAATGAGATGCCTCGAAGTGCATGCCCACAGGCACGCAAATCGAGAAAGTGACATGAATGTAATGCAAACAGGCATGAATGCGATCTATTATATAAATTAGCATGCACAATGCTATGAACATGAGATGCCTCGAAATGCGTGCCCACGGTCGCGCAAACCGAGGCGATGGCAAAATGGCATGAAATGACACATGGAATGCAAATTGGACTTATACTAACATGAGGGAGCCTCAGCTACACTCACATAAGAGGCCGTCTGATAAAACAGATGTGCCTCGAAGTGCGTGCCCACGGGCACGCAAACCGAGGCAATGATAAAATGAGATGGAAATGCGAATTGGGCTTATACTAACATGAGAGGACCTCAGCCACACTCACATCAGAGGCCGTCGGATAAAACAGATGTGCCTCGAAGTGCGTGCCCTCAGGCGCGCAAGCCGAGACGATGATAAAATGAGATGAAAATGCGAATTGGGCTTACACTAACATGAGAGGACCTCAGCCACACTCACATCAGAGGCCGTCGGATAAAACAGATGTGCCTCGAAGTGCGTGCCCTCAGGCGCGCAAGCCGAGGCGATGATATGACATGCCAAAATCGGATAAAACAAAGTGCCTCAAAATGCGTGCCCTCAGGCACGCAAACCGAGACGATGATATGCTATGCAAATCGGATAAAACCGAAGTGCCTCGAACTTTGAGCTTGAAGGAGAGGCTCAAAAATGAAATCAACAATTGCTGGCCGACCACCAACTTTTAGGGTCCTCCCAGATGTGTGGAACAAGGTTCCAAGGTCGGAAATTGGCAACACTGAAGCAGGAGTCACAACATAGAGCTTGAAGGAGAGGCCCAAAAATGAAATTCTGAATTTCTGGCCGACCATGCTCTTTTGGTGTCCTCCCATATCCCCTGATCACAAATATGTAGCTTTGGTGGGAAGAAAATACCCCCAGGGTGTTCAACATTGGCCCGGAAGTGAGCAAAACGGGCGCCGGAAGAGCGAAACTGGTTATCTGGGATAATTGCTGGCTTCTCACCCCCCAGTGATCTTCCTGGTGTTGAAACAGAGGTACCTGCCAAGTTTGAACAAAAACTAATGAGAAACGAACACTCGGAGTCCAAACCGGGCAATTCGGGATCCCGAAAATGGGCTGCAGGTGCCGGAAGTGGTGTTTAGCAGCGAAGTGGGCATCTGCGACCCCAGTGTCCCTCGAAATGACAAAACAGAGGTTCCTGCCAAAAATTAGAGAAAACCGATGCAAAATGAATGCTCGGGGCACAAATCACGCAGTTCGGGGTCCCGAAAACCGACTGTAAGCACCGAAAGTGGCATACGGCCACGAAGTGGGCATCAGAAGCCCCAGTGTTCCTCGGAACTATAAAACAGAGGTGCATGCCAAAAACCGGAGAAATCGGAGATGGTTGGGCGGTCCCGAACCGAGGCACACGGCCTAACGGCTCCGAAAACCGGGAACCGGGCTCCGAAACGGGCAAAATGGCCTACGGCCACAAAAAGTAGCTCACGGCCACCGGGAGATAGTCTACGGGACCATTCCCTCCCCTCAGGAAAGAAAACAGAGAAAATCGAGTCTGGTTCGCAAACCGAGACAAGGCACAGAAGAGAGTTCGGAAGTCCGGAGGCAGGGCGCACGGCCGCGACTCTGAAACTTCTGAACGAGCACAGTATGCAACATCACCAAGCCCTCAATCGGTGACGTCTGAGTCTTGAGGACGGTCAAAAATGGGGTGTCTACAGTATCACTGCATTCTCAATTTTGAACCTATTTAATGCAAAAGGCCTTATACTAACACATTGCAAAAATGTGCAGCTTTTGAGAAGCCTTAAGCTATTATACGAGAGGAAAGTCAAAACAATACAGATGATGATCAAAGTGGAGAATCCGTTCAGTTTGACGGGCGAACTGTATTTGAAGGTAACAAATCTGATACACTATGTATTCATGTATCAAAGGGTCACTTTATATTGTTTACATGCCAATCAAATTCAAATTGACATGCAGAGAGAGGAGATCAGATTAGAAGGAGAAATATCTCATCTGGGTCCTCATCAGTGAGGACAACAACCATTGTTGGTGCCAATCAAAATAGAAATAAAGGAATGATTCTTCCATTCGAAAAACATTTCATCACCTTTGATGAAATTAAATACTCTATTGACATGCCACAGGTAACCAAATCTAAAGTATTAAACAATTGATATATCGGTGTTTGTTTGGATGTTAGTAAACTGCTTGTCTCAAAGATATGTAATCAAGAACACAGTAATAATTGTTGAAATATGACCTGCAGGAAATGAAGGAGCAGCGTGCAGTTGAAGATAGGCTTATGCTTCTGAAGGGTATTAGTGGAGCTTTCAGGCCGGGTGTTCTCACAGCCCTAATGGGTGTCAGTGGTGCTGATAAAACTACTCTGATGGATGTTCTGGAAGGTAGGAAAACAGGAGGATATGTTGAAGGTAAAATCATAATTTCCAGCTATCCAAAGAAGCAAGAAACATTTGCTCGGATTTCTGGTTACTGTGAACAAAATGACATCCATTCTCCCCATGTTACTGTTTACGAGTCCTTGCTCTACTCAGCTTGGTTGCGATTGTCTCCAGAAGTCACTTATGAAACCAGAAAGGTTGGTCTTTTAAAACCAATTTTCTTTTGCCAGTGTTTTCCCTTTTTTCTAATAGATGAAATTTTGAACTGAAATCAACCAAAATAAACACTTAAGCTTTGAACTTCATTTAGTTGATCTATGGGCATATGGCCAAGCTTGGGTTCATGTATTTGACTCCAGTTATCATTGTGGGACCAAGTAGTATGTCGATAGGACTAGGGTTGTGGATATATATTTGATATTAATGCATGCATGCATGCTTAGGTTGTTAAGAGATGATCAACAAAATACTTTACATGCTGGATCAGAGTGATGTGCATCTTTGATATCCCAATATTTTTGATCTAGGGTTTCCTTTTTCAGCTGAGAAAGTGGAGTTCACAGTACTTCAATGTTGGTCTTTATGTTTCTTATGGCACAGTCACTGCATTTATTGATCATTTTAGTATAGCTCAACAGTAGATCAAAGGCAAACTTTGCATAACGGCCCAAATGAAAGATCTTAGGTGTTATCTGTTGATCAATGGAAATTATTCAGATTGTATTTGTGTTCAACCATCAAGGATATATCCCAATTAGATTGAGACACCCTTCACAAATCCCATTGTAACAGCTCCAGTAGCACAAAGCAACAATTACAATTTATAACAGCACATGAGGTAAAAACACATTAACCACAAGACCCATCAGCAACTTAGCATCAAACTCTTCACAACCCTTGACTCCCAAAAACACTTTGCCTTTCCTCAATGCAAAATAAGTAGCATAAAAAGTATGAGTAGAAGGTAAGTGTTTTAATTTTTTGTCTGGTGTTTGTGGGTAATATGCTTCTGATACAGAGAAGGGTTTGTTGTTTTGCTAGAGCTTGTGTTGATAAAAAGTGGTATTTTGCTAGTATTTGTTGCTGTGTTTCCCATGGGTAGGCATTTTTAGTCATCATGAAGGATCCCTTTTGTGTTTTTGAATTGTTCTTATACCTTGGTGTTCCTTTCATCTTCTTTCTTTTAATGTTAGAATTGATATATACATATGAATAGTCTATACCTTGGCTAGGCATTTGTTAATGTTTCCTTTACTAGGAAAGAAGATGATGTTAATGATGTTTAACTATTGTAAAGTTGAACAATAGTTAGAATTGATATATACATATGAATGATGTTTTATTTACAAAATGGTATTGATAGTCATTTAATTTGTTAATGTTTCCTTTACCTTCCACTGAAATTTTTTTTTTTTTTTGTCCAACTTTACAATAAAGTGATGTGCAAATATTTTCAACAAAAAGTTGCCTGACATTATTTATCATTTTCTTTGGTACAGATGGATGATCTCGTGCACGAAGCTAAATTGTACATGACTAATTGACACTATAAGCATTTTTTTTAAGGAATATATATTTTTGGATAGATGTATGTATGGAAAAGATTTGGGTGGACTAGTAGTTATATTTTTGGATAGACTAGTAGTTATATTTTTTGATGGACGTGTATGGCAAATATTTGGGTAGATTACTAGTGTGCATATTTTTTGATAGATGCGCATGGATAACAATTTAAAACATAATAAATTGTTATGTTTTAAATTGTTATGTTACATGGATGTGACTTGGATGATTATATAGATTATAAGTGGATTTTTAATTGGATGAATATGTAGTTTGAAATTACTTGTAGATGAAAACTTATAATAGTTGATGACTTTCATTAAACAGGTGCAAGATTGGATGATTTATGTATTTTGTCGAATGTTTATGATTCAGTTAATTTGAATGATTATTGCAAATTACATATTATGTTGAATGGATTGGATGAATTATTATGAATTATAGGTTTATTTTGTTGGATGCTGGCGACCAAATTTTGAATTTGTTTTTTTGGTTTTGGCGACCAATTGATTAGTTGGGAAAGATAACTAATACTTTTGCCAACTAAATAAGGTAGGCGAGAGGGTACGTTTGGCGACTAAATAATTAGTCGTTAAAATTATTAATTTTGGCGACCCAAGGATTTCGTCGCTAATAGGTCAATTGCCGACTAAAGTTTTAGTTGTCTAAACATTCTTTTTCGCGACTAACATGTTTGGTGGTGGAGGAATGTCACTATTGGAGACCAAACTTTTTGGTTGCGGAATGTGACAATTGGCAATCAAAATTTTTGGTCGCCAAAACAGGTCACAATTGCCAACCAAACTTTTTGGTCGTGGAATGTGCCATTTGTCGACCAAATTTGTTGGTCGCGGAATGTATTGCCGACCAAAGTTTTTGGTCGTGGAATGTGACAATTGGTGACCACATTTTTTGGTCGCCAAAATGGGCCACAATTGCCGACCAAAGTTTTTGGTTGTTGAATGTGCGAATTGGCGACTAACATGTTTGGTCGGGAAAATATAATTTTTCGCGACTAAAGTGTTTTAACTACTAAATGAGTTAGTCGCAGTAATTATATATTTAGCAACCAAAAATTTAGTCGGCAAATAGAACTTTTTCGCAACTAAAGTTTTTTAACTACTAAATGGATTAGTCGCAGTAATTATATATTTAGCGACCAAAAATTTAGTCAGTAAATATAATTTTTTCGCAACTAAAAAATTTTTTAGTCTCTAATTACTTTCCGCGACTCTCAATTAGCGACCAAAGTGGCAACCAAAAAAATTAGTCGCGGATAACTTTTGCCCACTAAAAATGGACTTTTGCCAACCAAATTTTTAGTCGGCAAAAGTGCGAATTCTTGTAGGGACAACATATAAGAGTTTGGTCTCTGAAAGTGAAAATTTTATTCCAAAAGACATTTATGGACCAATTTTTATAGTCATGAGAATAGTCACTAAAAAGTCGTCCTGAAAAGTCAAAAATAAGGCTTTTAGTGACAAAATTTTGAAAATGTCACTAATAAATATACTTTTAGGGACAAGATAATTTGGTCTCAGAATAGTTTATTTTTTTAGACAAAAAATTTAGTCCGAAAAAAATAATAATTCATCACTAATGTCCAATTTTCATTGCTAAAAATATAATAACAATACTTTTCGTAACAAAAATTTTTGGTTCCAAAAAAATAATTTTGTCTCTAAATTTTGATCTCTAAAACTTTAACATTTTTTGTAGTGCGTAAATCGGTAAATGAAATCTGAAATTTTCATTCTTAAAAGAAAATCCCAAAATGAAGATTGAAAACTTTTATTCTACTGTAAATGAAACTCTTTTTTCTTTTTCTTTTTTTTGTTTTTTTTTTTGGTGGGGGGGGGGGGGGGGGGGGGGGTGGTGGTGTTCTCTATTGTTGACGACTGATTTCCTCTGTATTTTTGGGCCGTTATGCTTTAGTTTGGCCCTTGCATAACTCAGATTGTAAAATTTTACTTCTCAAGCTAACGAGTAAAATTTTACCAAGTTAAAATTAGTTTGGAGCTCCTTCTTCTTCTCCTTCTTTTTTCTTGTTCCCACAATTTATAGCCAATTGGATCGTGTTTGATAAATTTTGATAAAAAAAATTTAGAAGTTGTAACATTTTAAAGTTTGAAAATCAAGTTTAGTAGATAATGGTATTTTGGTAATCATGATGTATATAGTATATAGTGGCAAAATTTATTACCATATTCTTAATTTATCAAAATCTTACTATAAGAGATTTATAATAAAAAAAATTCCCATTTTGACGATTCGATTAATTTATTTTATTAGTTCTTGTGAGTTAGTCTTTCATTTAAAAAATTAAATTGACCCAATTTCAATTGTTGGCCCACTTTTTTATTTGAAGCCTACTCTGAATATTTTAATTTGGGGTCATGTATAACTCAGAGTGCAAAATTTTACTATTCAAGGAAAAAAAGAAAAAATAAATAAAAACTAATGGTTGAAATTTTACTGTTGAAAAAAAATGTACCTCTTGCTTTTTTTTTTTTTTTTTTTTTCTTCCAAAATTTTATAATTAACTAAATCTTATTTAATAGATCTCGATAAGAAAATTCAAAAGTTATAACATTTTAAAGTTTGAAAATTAAGTTTAGTAAATAAGGGTATTTTAGTAGTCATGATGCATGGTGTATAGGACAAAATTTATAACCATATTCTTAATTTATCGAAATCTTACTATAATAATAATAAATCTTCATTTTGATTATTTAATTCATTTATTTTATTCATTATTTTGTGTAAGTCTTTCATAAAAAAAAAAATTTAAATTGACCAAATTATCATAGCCATTTGATTTCATCTTATATATTTTTAAAAAATTAATAATTTATTTGATATTTTTACAATTATCAAATCAGCTTGATTTTTTTATTAAATAAGTCTATTTGAACATTTGAACGATTGGAGTGGACTCACGCGGCCTCCACTAGACCTGTAGTCTAAGTTTTAAACTAGTGGCAGGCCTCTTGACAAAGGTTCTGTTTGGTAGAGCTGTGGAAAAGTGCTTATAACTTATGCTTAAACAACTTATAGCTTATAACTATGAACATAAGCTGATTTCTGACTTATAAATTAAGCATCTCTTGCCCCACTCAAAGAATAAGCTGATTTCTGACTTCCAAAAAGTTATAAGCTATAAGCTAAACCAAACACATCAAAATAGCTTAAATTAAGCTGAAAGCTGAAATAAGCAGCTTTTAAGCTGCACCAAACAAGCACAAAGAACTGGAAAAAAAAATAAAAAAATAATGATAATGATATATGATTCAAGTTCGATTCTTACATAAAGGGAACTACACTTAAAATAAATTTAAATTATATATTTTTTATTTTTAGCTTTTTGATATCTTTCTATGTTTAAGATCTTAATTTCTAATATTACTGAATGCCTTATTAGCTTTTAATAAAATATCACTTTTTGTTAAAAAAAAACAAAAACCTCTCTCTCTCTCTCTCTCTCTCTCTCTCTCTCTATGGTGTTTTCGACCTTTAATTCGTTCAACAACTTTGCAAGTTGTAAATTAATATGCACTCTCTAGTAAAGAGACTTGTAGAGACTGCTCAAACAATGCCATTGTGATAAATTCATGGGTAAATTTCACTTTTCACCATTAGAGTTTTGTTGAAATTACTTTGATCTGTTATTTTAATTTAAACAATTTAGTTCATACTTTTCTCATTTCAATTTAGTCCTTTCGATCAAATTTTCATTAATTTTTTTTCCAATGTGTATATCTCAACAGACTGACAACTGTTTCAAAATTATTAACTTTAACATTCAATTTGAATGAAATGACCAAATCGAAATTAGATGTAAAGTATAGGAACTAAATTGTTCAATTTAACCAATAAGATGCAAAGTGAAAGAGTTAAAAATTTAACTTATCCTAAATTCATTTATGAGTTTTGCTACAAACTAAAAAAAAAAATATACCAAAAAAAAAAAAAAAACGAAACTAAAACAACGTCCAAACAGTATACATTAGTTTGTGTTTGGGAATGGAAAAATTTGGTACATATTTAACCTTTAGCATAGTACGTAAAGTGATTGCTCCGAAACTTGAACTAATACCTCAAAATTATTAGATCAAAATTTTCTCATTGAACCAATCATCACCCTAATTACAGCCATACCGCTGTTTTTATGGTCACAATATGGTAAAACATTATGGATATGTAGAATTACTCATTCATTTATCCTTGTGGTTAATTTCTTGTCGCCATGTCCTTCCTTGCAGTTAGTAAATAAAGAGACCTGAAGCAAAAAGATAAAGATAGAGATTACTCAAACAACGCTGTTTCGATACCAAGGCATTGCCACCAAAAATAGAAAAAAAAAGAGGAAGAAGAATATGTCCTTCCTTGCACTTAAATGAAGAGACCTAAAGCAAAAAAGATAGAGACTACTCAAACAACGCTATTTTGGTACCAAGGCTTTGCCACACCAAAAAAAAGAAAAAAAGAAAAAAAGAAAAAGAGATAGAGAAACAATCAGTGTGTTTGGTTTCAATTTTCTGAATTCAATTTTTTAGAAATTGTGTTTTTTACTTTTCTTATTTTTTTTGTTTTTAGTGAATATTTTTAAAATTTTAAGCAATTTTTTTACTTTTTTAAATGCACCTTAGGTGTATCTAAAAAATAAAAATATTTTGAAAAATCAATAAATAGACAAGAATATGAAAAATGTACTGAATCCTGTTTTTTTTTTTTTTTTTTTAGTGAGTTTTTTTTTTAAATTTTACAAATGATATACTTTTTAAGTGTATTTATGTTAAGCGTATTTAAAAATTAAAAAAAAACTAATTAAAATATTTTAAAAAATCAGTGAAAACAAAAAAATATGAAAAATAAAAAAAAATTAATTTTCTACAATGTGAATCGTGAAAATAGAAACCAAACAAGCTTAATGCAATTTTGATACAAGGCATTTTCACCAAGAAAAATAATAATAATAATAATAGGGTCCAGCTTGTCTCAAGTTGAGATCAAGACTGGACCCGTCCAGTTCGGCCCATGGGGTCCATTTTTTGGACCCGTTTTGATAATCTGAACCGTTCAATGTGTAAAACTCGTCGAGTACTACATGCCTGTAAAAAATCATGTTGATCGGATATCAATAGCTATGTGATCAAATCAGTTTTGTATAAAAAAAAATAGACAGTGAAAAAATTAACGGTTGATAAAAAACTGTTTTTTTCACATAGCTATCGATATCCGATCAACGTGATTTTTTATAGGCATATAGTACTCGACGATTTCTACACATTGAATAGTTCAAATTATCAAAACGGGACCCATGATGAGTCCCTATGGACCCAACAGTACAATCCAATCCGATCTTAAACTGGACCAAAGCCACTGTCATAATAATAATAGAGACTTTTGGTACCAAGGCATTGTCAGAACAAAAGAAAGGAAAGCTAAACCGACCAAACCTGGAGCAATTGTTGATCGGCTTGCAAACATTGATTACTCACGTGGTGTTTCATATTTAATGTAAGGCTGAATTTGATTAAGATAAAAATGGTAGGAACTAAAAAAAGAAAGAAAAATATTTTTTTTATAAAGTTTGTTTACAATAATAATCGTTTGAAGCAAGAATAATAATAGTTGATGTTATAAGAAAGTTGACTTTCATATACGGCTTATGCCCGCATAGTAACACAACCAAATCTATATATATATATATATGTTACGAAAAATGAGACTTCTAATAAGAAATTCTTTAATACCTCTAAAATCTTAAATTAAATTTTTTTTTTTTTTGATAATTATAAAATTCACTCTATTTCTTATGTGACTTCCTCCTCCTGCTTAATCCTTTTTTCTTTTTTCTTTTTTTGACATTTTAAATTTTAAAAAACTCCGCCAAAGGCACAATCTCTTACTCTCTCTCAAATCACGCTTCTTTCCCTTCATTTACATCTATTTACCTTTCCTTTTATCTCATCCTGGTTTTCAAGTTTTTATAGGCTCGTGTTGTAGTGACAAAAGGAGCAAAGTTGAGGACTGTAATGGGGAGCACCAATGTGTATGTGTGTGTACATTGCGCATTTGAGTTTTGGAGAGTAGGATGGGACTAGATGCAACGTGCAGTGCTATTGGGAATAAATGGCTTAGGAGTTTGTGTGTAAGGGTGAATGATATGTGTTTTTGTCAATTAATTCAATTATTTTATTGGGTTTGTTACTCATTCACCAAGTAGGGAGTATTTTTTCTCTTTTTTACTTTTTCTATGCTACATCCATTTTGACATAAACTAAATACAAAATGGGACACAACCCTCTCAAAATGGGCGAGGTCCACATGTGTGGGACTTACATATATGTGAGACCCACTTTTTATGAGAGGGTTGTGTCCCATTCTATATTTATTTATATATTAATAAATTATTTCTTTTTATAATGAAACCTATGCACCTAAGGAAGTAAACTCAAGGTTGTAACCCTATGAACACTTTATTTTCATTTTTTCTGTTTGGATAAAAATTAAATTTTTTTTTTTTAATTTTTATTTTTGACTTTGTTTTGAACAAATTCTTACAAAATTGCATTGTGGGATAGAAAACTATAACAGTTTTTCATCTAAAATAACTCTAAAACATTAATCTAAAATTTTTAAATTTTTAATTCTTAATTTTAGTAAATACACATGGCATAGGAATATTGGTCCATCTAACAATATCTATATATTTAAAAATTTAAAACCTCAAAATAAAAAGTCAAAAACAAAATTTAGCCATTTCTAACTCATTTCTAATTTGAAAGTAAAATTTTTTTAAAAGGAAATTCCAATGTAACTTTAGTCTTATATAATTTCACATTTTAAAAATATTTACTTCTAAATTTTTTGTTATATTTTTAAAAACTAAATAATACATGTGGCGTCTAAACAATTAAGAACTTTTAGGCGTCAGTATATTTACAACACATTTATTAATAAAAAAACAAAATTTTGCATGACACATATAAAAAGAAAATTATATATATATATATATATATGTTCGGTGTATATTTTTACGTTACATAAAAAACTACATGTGTCAATTCATTGCTTAAAAATACATTAAATAATTTTTGAGATATAAATATACTTTAATATTGAAAAAATAGATATTAGACATATTTTAAAAATAAATATATAATTTCTTAATTAAAATTTTAAATTTTTAATAAATATACCAAAATAATATATGTATATATATGTTCTATTCATGCTATAAAAAATATTTAAAAATATACTTACAAATTAAAATTTAAATATATTGGCCAAATAACTTATGGATTGAATATAAACCAAGATAATTCTTTAAGGATTAGGCTTGAACCAAGAGTTGTTGTCATAAAAATTGGCTCGAACTCAGTTTTTAGACTATTTTTAATATTTAATTCAATACTGAAACTCCCAAACTAATTCATGTCCGTCACAACTTGAGAAATTATGATATAATGTAAACATAAAGTTCAAATTTATTATTATCAAATATTTTTACTAATTAACTGATCAATTTTTTAGATTAGTTGTAAGGCTAGGGTTAGAATATGGTTCATAATTTAGGGCAACCCGATATTAGATAGTTTTTCAACTAACTATGCATTTAATAGTTCTAAACATAAATATACATTTTTTTTTACCCAAGTTCAGTTTTTTTTAATAAATATGCATAAACGTGTAAATATTTTTATTTTTATTATAAAAAATATTTAAATTAATAGATCAAATGTTCATAAGTTGGACATATATGAAAATAATACTTTTATGATTAACTTAAGTCAATTTGTAATATCGACTAACTTAAGTCAATTTGTAATATCTAGCCTAACTCTATAAGCCAACCCTAATCCATCTTTACCTAAAAGTTATGACATGAGACAAATTATAATTTTATGCCTAAGTAAGTTTACTTAAAAGTTTAAAATTATAATCTAATGTAATTAGTTATGACTCATTCTGATATTAGTTATGATATAATGTAATTTTTTTTTTTTTTTTTTATAATTGAAGATGTGTTAGTGATCATTTTAGTTATGAATGGAAAGAAACACATGGAGGATAAACTCCACATAAAGGATAAAATTCACATGTCAAATGTAACTAGTAATTCAATAAATTCTATATCTTTATTGAAATTAATTATGTTTGTATGTCAATAATGATAGATATCACTATTATATTGAAATTTTCATAAATAATAATATAACTTATTATAGTCTCTTTATTTTCAATCAAAATAACCATTATTATTCTCATAATTTTAGAAATGTCATTGACATTTCACTAATATTTTTATAAATTTTTTTTTATTTAAAATATTTTCTTTATGTTAAAAAAAAAATTCCGAAAACCCAGGGGCACGTGACCACCCCGGCCCGGCGGCCCTACACAGCTATGCCCCTGGCATTATATTTCTATTGACAAAAAAAAAAAAAAAAAAATGAAAAATCAAGATGTAATATTTAGTGTGTATTATAGGGGGTATTTTTTGAAAAATCTTCTTTTTAAGTATTTTATTCCATGTAATTCATATTATTTTTTAGTATTTCATTAAGTTATGTTTAATGTAATATGATCAAATCATCCTTTCTAATTTTTTGCATATATTTCTATTTTGAAACTAATACATAACCATAGTCATTCATTTTATGGAGAAAATTTATCTCTCATTCTAAAGAGAAAATTTTTCCCTTATTCCATAGAGAAAATCTCTCTCTTATACTAAGGAGAAAATATCTCCCGTATTCCATGAAAAAAATCTCAAATTATAAACTTTGAATCTTTTTATAATTTGAAAATCTTAAAAATAACGTAACAAAAAATCTGAATGAAAATCAAAATATAATGTGAATATTCACAATAAACAACAAACATACAACTAACTTTTGAAAAAAATAAAAAATATATACTAAAGTACAATGTCAATGTTCACAATAAACAATAAACATGCAACTAACCTTCGAAAAAATAAAATTCATACAAAAATACAATGTGAATGTTCACAATTTATAATTAACATACAACCAGCTTTTAAAAAATAACCCATACCAATGTAAACATTTATACTGCAACATGAAAATATAAAACAAAATTAAAAAAAGTGAAAATCGACACAAAAATGATTGTTTAACTAACAAGTACAGTAACAAGAACAACAAACATATAATTAACTTTCGAAAAAATAAAACTTATACCAAAATATAATGTGAATGTTCACAATTTACAATTGATATCCCACTAGTTTTCTATAAAAAAAAAAAAAAAAAAAAAAAAAAAAAAAAAAAAACTTAGACCAATGTGAATATTCACACTGCAACGTGAAAACATAAAATAAAATTGAAAAAAGTGAAAATCGACTATTTTGATTGTTCAATGGTAACAAAAATAATTGTTTAACAAACAAGTATAGCAAAAAAAACAACAAAATACAACCTTTTTTTTTTTTATTAGCAAAAGAACAAGAACTTTATTAATGAATTAAGAGGTTATTACATCAATGAAGGAAGAGGGAGGATGAGTGCAAAAAGCATCATAGTGAACCAAATCAATCCCAACTAGGTTGGCACCGATAAGACCATCCAATCATGTGCTAGCACCACATCAAAAATTGATAAGAAACCAACCACAAATAGAACTACAACGGCAATTTACAACCCAAAACCAACCCACAATAGGTTAGCAACATCAAATATAATCTAACCATAGCTAAGATAAAATTACAACCCAAATCTAACAAACAACAACACAGCAGCACATCAGCAGAGAAACTCAACAGCAGCAGCAACCCAAGCAGATCAACAACAACAACAACAAGACCCAACAGCATCCAAACAGAGCATCAATAATACATCAACACCAGTACACACATCCCACATAGATTAGTAACAACCCCAGCAGAGCGGCATCACCAAAGCATCACCCATTATACATATATCAACCCAAACAGAGCCTCCTTTAGACCTTAGATAATATGCCTCACCCGTTTTATGTTTGAAACAATCTCTTGAATGGAGAAACAGCACCCCACATCAACAGACTTCAACCACATGGCCACTCGAATTTTAATAAGCTCACATAAAGCATCAATATCAGGTTAAGTATTATTAAATAAACAATCATTTCTATACATCCACAGTGACCAAATGACAGAAACAAAAATAACCCTCCATACTCTCTTTTCCTTTTTCCTGAGTTTCCACCCCAACCACCATTGCATTAAGCCTTCAAACGATCCAGGTAACACCCATTGAATTCCCCACCAGGCCATGATGTTTGACCAAAAATGCCACACAAATCAACAGAATAAAAAAATATGATTAGAGGTTTCCTCTTCAACTTTGCACAGCACACACTGCCAAGTCCCATTACCTCTCAAAACTCCAATTCTGCTGAGGAATGCAGACGTTTTCAACCTACCTTTCCAAGCGAGCCAAGTAATGAATTTAGCCTTCGGAGGAGCAAAGTTATTCCAGACCAAATTTGGATAGCTGAGGATAGGCCCATCACTTTGTTTGCACCAGTTATACACAAATCCAACTATGAAAATCCTCGACTGGTCAGCTTTCCACCTGATTGAATCCCTTTGACTAGCCACAAGGCATGGTCCTACTCCCAGTAGATTTTACAACCTTAGCACCTCATCTTCTTCCCATTCAAATAGAGGCCTTCTAAAGTTAAAGAACCAATTATTGCTATTATCTGTGCAACCAATCTGCGTCTTCAAGGTGATCTTCTTATTTAGGCTTGGTTTGGCATAATCAAAAAAAGTCAAAAAGTCACTGTCTTATTTAAGTTACATCATCTTATTTAAGTCATATCATCTCTCTACCACATCACTTCAAACCTAATCCATACCCAACCCATATTTCATAAAAAGTCAAAAAGTGCACTTATTTAGTTTATCCCAAACAACCCCTTAAACTCAATTGATACAACCTTGGAAACTGAGATTTAAGGCTTAATGTTCCCAGGCAAGCATCCTGCCAGAATTTTACCCTATTCTCATCACCAATTCTAAGCTCCACATTTTCCAGAAAAAAATTATACAGCCGAGGATTTAAATAAGACACAGCAAGGACTTGTCTTCAGATAGCAGAAACAGAAACCAGAGCATTCACTGGACGAAACAGTGGCCCCCCGATACTCCATACTTGGCACAAATCACAGATTTCCACAGAGCCTCATCTTCAAAGGCATATCTCCACCACTACTTAAGAAGTAGACATTCATTTGTCAATCTAATATCTCTAAGACCAAGACCTCCTTGTTTCTTATTCATCTGCACTACTTTCCATTTTACTAAATGGATTTCCTTTTAGACTCATCCCCTCCCCACAAAAACCTTGCTTGAATCCTATCAAGTTACTTAATAACGCACTCTGGTATCTTAAACAAGGATATATAATAAACAAGTAAGGAAGATAACACAGCTTTGATGAGAGTGACCCTACCAGCATAGGATAACAACCTTCTCTTCCACCCAGCTAATTTCTTTTTATACCTGTCTACCACTGGCTGCCATGTTTGCTTCCGACCTGTGTTGGCTTCAAGTGGCAACCCAAGGTACTTTAAAGGTAACTTATGACTCCGACAGTTAAGTATGTCTGCAAATTCCTCAACCGACCCATTATCAACTCTCACCCCACATATCATGCTTTTATGAAAATTAATCTTCAATCCCGAGACCATCTCAAAACATCTTAAGATTCATTTAATAGCCATAATGTCTTCCCTTTCAGCCTCACAAAATATAATAGTGTCATCCGCGAACTGAAGATAGGATACAATGACCTCACTGTTACCCACTACCACTCCTTTTATAATCCTTAATTTCTTAGCTCTTGACAACAATATGTTCAAGCCTTTAACAACAACATTGAACAAGAATGAGGAGAGAGGATCACCCTGTCTTAACCTTTTCTGCGGACAAAATTTAACTGTCGGTGAGCCATTTACTAATATGGAAATTCTAGCAGATTTTATACACTCATTCATCCATCGAATCCATCTAGATCCAAAACCAAAACTATCTAACATCTATAACAAATAATTCCAATTAACAGTGTCATATGCCTTTTGAAAATCCAGTTTGAGAATAATACCCTTCTCCTTAAATGTTTTCCACCAATCCACCACATCATTAGCTATAAGCACACTATCTATAATGATTCTTCTCCCTACGAAAGCAGATTGGGTCTTATCAATCACAGTAGGCAGGACTTGTTTCATTCTATTAGCCAAAACTTTAGATAGCACCTTATATGGGGAATTTATCAAACTAATGGGTCTGTAATCAAGAAGAGAGGTCGAATTCTCTTTTTTTGGAATAAGAGCAACAAAAGAGCAATTTACCCCATACCCTAATTTACAATTGCTATAGAACTCCTTCATAAATTTCATAATGTCATCTTTCAAGAACTTCTATCCTTTTTTAAAGAACATCATATTAAACCTATCCGGGCCTGGGGCTTTGTTTCCATCACACTCTTTTACAGCAGCCCATACTTCTTCTTCTGAGAATTCTCTCTCCAGAATAGCATCTACTTGATTAACGACAATTTTCTTAAAATCACCTCCAATACTTGGCCTAAACCACCAATGTTCAGAAAATAAATTTTGGAAATGATGGCAAGCTGCATGTTTGACCTCAGTAGGTTCATCCACCTCAACCCCATTAACCAAAACAGAAGAAATCAGGTTTCTGTTGTGCTTCTTGGTGGCCATAATGTAAAAAAATCTAGTGTTTCTATCTCCTTTCAAATCCCAATGTAACCTTGATTTTTGTATCCACAACCACTCCTTTCTTTAGCTAAGCTTCCATATCAAACCCCTGACTTCCTTTCTTCGACCCTCTTCCTCCTCAGTCAACTCACTCACTTCAGATTGTAAATCCATAGAATGTAACTCACGTTCAGCTTCTTTCAATTCTGATTCTACATCACCTAGCACTTCCACATTCCATTTTTTAAGAGCTACTTTTAGAGTTCTTAGCTTTTCCATAATTATATAACAAGCTCAACCATTTACATTGGATGAGTCCCAAACTTTTTTTGCATCTCGAAGGAACTTAGGATGTAAAACCCAAGCATTAATGAACTTGAAAGGCTTCGGGCCCCAATTACTATCATTTTCCATCAGCAAAATGGGGCTATGATCCAAAAAAAGTCTTGGTAACCCCCAAACCTTGTATCTATACTATTCCAGCCACTCTGGGTTAACCAAAAACCTATCAATCCTGCTCTAACTTTGAGAATTACCCCAAGTATATTGCCTGCCTAACATTGGAATATCTATCAATTCAAGATTGCTAATAAAGTTGCCAAACTCACCCATTCCTCTGTCCCTTCTTATATACCATTTTCTTTCACTAATATTCTTTTACTTCATTGAAATCTCCCCCTAGGCACCAAGGATTAGGAAATATCGACTTCAAATTGGATAAAGTACCCCATAACCTTCCCGTATTCAAATCTTCATTAGGGGCATATATGTTACCAATTACACAATTAATAGAAGAATGCATAATACCTGCCAAAAGGATGAAATTTCTGGAACAACAGCACTCATGTAGTGAGAAAATCATAGGATTCCTGATGCACAAAATCCCACCTGCACCTCCCTATGCGCCCACTTCCATGTACTCCACCGAATCAAAGGGCCACAGAGACCTAACAACACTTTCATCAATATTTGATCTTTTTGTTTCTTGCAACAAAGCCATATCCACATTTTTCAGCCTCAGAAATTCCTTTACCCTACGCCTTCGATCAGCCCTTCCCAAGCCTCTCACGTTCCAAGATAGAATCTTTATAAAGATACAGGTATACACTAGAACCTCCTACCAAGTGCTATAGTTAAGCACCTGGCACCACCCCTTTTGCCCTCATTCTCTCAATATCTTCAACTTAAACTTATTTCCCATTCATTGCCAGTCCCAAAGTCTTACCCAACTGCACTGTGGCCTCTGCTTCCTGTCTGATTCTCTTTTGTTTCCGTAAAACGTTACTAATAGATAAAGATGATGAGGATGCCATTACTGTAGCTCGAACAAAAGCACCTCGTTGAAAACCATTTCTGAATGATATTCCTTTGTGCTCTTTTCTTTTCTAGATTTTGCCCAACACTCTATTTTCATTGAGCTTGACCTCTTCTCTACTAGCCCAAACATAATCACCAGATTGATGCACTTCCCCTTCTTATTCACTTAGGCTTGACTCATCATCTATACTATCACTTGCCTCAGCTTCTTCATTTGGGTTAACCTCCTCAACAACAGTGGCCTTTGCATTTTCAGGCCCTAGATGATTCCCATCAAAATGGGCTTTATCCAAAACCACTTCTAAAGATATGTTGGGCCTATTTAAATCCCCCACACTTAAACTTCTAATGAGCCCATTAGATGTCTCCAGCACCACACCTCCTCGTCTTCCACCCCTATCAACCTCTTTTACTAATGGTGCCTACAAGCAGACATTGGGTACTGGATCAACTACATCATGATTGCAAATTCCCAACTCAATACCTGTTTCATTAACCATTGATATAGAGTTTGTAGTACACGTGTGCTTGTGACCTACCCCCACCACCACATCATTAGACTTCTTGCTATTTGCCATGCAATGTTTTCTCTCCACATCAGCCACAATATTTCCCACGTCATTACCTTCATTCCTGCATCCATGGTAAGTTGCGGAACAATGGTTACCATCGACCATAGACATAGGTGCAGCTCTCCAACTTCGACTACATGAACAGAGTGGGTTCTACTATATTTTTCCAGAGTAACCAATTTATCAATACGGTCCAGTTGAGATTTACATATTTTGATTTTCCCGCATTTTACAGACTCCATACTAAATACATTACGATCAAGCTCCACAACTTCACCATAAACATCACCAATTTTCCTAAAGTTATTAACATTCCAGAGATTTAGAGGCATACCAAAGCAACTTAACCAAACTAACCTTTCATTATCCAACCTGACATCTTTGTTCCACTCAGTGATGGAATCACACCACTCCAATACCCAGTCTCCTAAACTGTTCAGTGATTGTTTCATATCCTCTTTGGATTTAAGAGTGATACACCCATTTCTCCCTCCGCCTTTTCTGAGTTGTATGTCCTTCAATCCTCTATTACGACATTCAGTCTTAAAACCATCGAAGTTACATTGAGGTTTAAGTTTGATTACTACACTCTGTAATAACCAGCCAATGGCATATTCATCCGCTTTAATTTTGATATGATTACCACTTTCAAACCTCCCTCCTTTCAAAACCTCCACATAAGAACTTATCCCTCCAATACCAACCCCAATTAGTCTTGAGACCCCATCTGGTTTATGTGTTTCTAGTCTTAGATGGCTCTGATCATTTTCTTTTTCAAAATCAACCTTTTTCACCTTCAAAGATTTAACACCACATCACACTCCATTGGCTTTCTGAATTGCAATCCCCGCTGCAACAGGACAGTCATATCGTACAAAACCAAATCTGGTTTTCGTCGCTTTTCGCCGTTTCTCTGGGATGTACACATCTTTAACAACTCCAAAGTTTGAAAACATGGTGAACAAACCTTTAGGATTCATCGAGTCCGGGATCTCATCAACAAAATCGTGTGGAGATGTGCTGCCCCTCCATGTCTACCTTGTCGACGACAGAATACCGGATTCCGCCCACCTTACTGCCGCTTCATCCAACTAACTTTTAAAAAAACTTCCAAAAAAAAAACTTATAGCAAAATACAATGTAAATGTTCACAGTTTACAATTAACGTACAACTAACCTTAGAAAAACTAAAGTTGCGTTTGGTAAAGCTTTTTAAATATGATTTGAGAGTAGGAGTTGTATTTTAAGTTTGTGAGTTTTGGAATTATGATTTGAGTGTGGAAAATTTGTTTGGTGAAAGAGTTTGAATTGAGTGGAGAATTTTTGATGTGACATATGATATTTGATACAAAAACTTACAACTTATTACCAAACACACAACTCAAAATTCTATTAAAACTCATAAAAAATTTTAAAAAATTCAGAAAATATTTTTTTCGAATATATAAAAATTCACGTGTGAATTGAGAAAAAAAAAATATTTGCACTGTTTCGGTCAACCGGCCAGATGACCGGTGGGACGTTCGGTGAGACGACCGGTTAGCCTAAATTTTTCCGCCGTCGATCGAATTTTCAAAATTGAACGTGGAATTAACTTTTGAAAATTGTAAACAAAGTCATGTACGAACGTTCCAGAGCTGTACTAAACACAGTCTAAATTCATACCAATGTGAACAATCACACTACAACATAAAACAAAATTGAAAGGAAAAAAAATGATTATTTCAATTGTTTAATGATAACAAAAAATGATTGTTCAAACAATAAGTATAGTAACAAATAACTAATAATATGTGAATATTCACATCTTGCAAAATATATAATTATATTCATATTTATATTCCAACACTTATTTCTCAAACTTTCAAACAACGTGAAATATGAACATTCACACTGATTGACACAAAAAAAAAAAAAAACACTTTAAAAATAAAAAAATATCACCCACATCATCATCTTCATCATTATCTTTATCATTATCACTATCATTAACAATCTATGCAATTTCACCACTCTATAAATCCAAATCAAACCAAACCCACCTTTGAAGAATATATTTGTAACAAATTGATTGGATATAAACAAAGCTTTGACTTACAACAATGGAGAAACATAAAATTTCGAATACAGAGTAACAATAGACGAATACCGAACTTCGAACACAAAGTGACAATAGAGGAACACAAAGCTTCACCGTTATAATGGAGGAACATAATATTATTTCACCACCATATGTACAATTAACGTATAACTAACCTTAGAAAAACTAAAGTTACGTTTGGTAAAGCTTTTTAAATATGATTTGAGAGTAGGAGTTGTATTTTGAGTTTGTAAGTTTTGGAATTATGATTTGAGTGTGGAAAATTTGTTTAGTGAAAGCGTTTTGAATTGAGTGAAAAATTTTTGATGTGACATATGATATTTGATACAAAAACTTATAACTTATAACCAAACACACAACTCAAAATTCTATTAAAACTCATAAAAAAATTTTAAAAATTCGGAAAATATTTTTTTTGAATATATAAAAATTAATGTGTGAATTGCAAAAAAATATATATATATTTGCACTGTTCCGGTCAACTGGTCAGACGATTGGTGGGACGTCCGGTGGGACGATCGGCTAGTCCAAATTTTTCGGCCTTCGATCGAGTTTTCAAAATTGAACATGGAATTAACTTTTGAAAATTGTAAACAAACGTCATGTGCGAACGTTCCAGAGCTGTACTAAACATAGCCTAAATTCATACCAATGTGAACAATCACACTGCAACATAAAACAAAATTGAAAGAAAAAAAAATAATTATTTCAATTGTTTAATAGTAACAAAAAATGATTGTTCAAACAATAAGTATAGTAACAAATAACTAGTAATATGTGAATATTCACATCTTGCAAAATATATAATTATGTTCATATCTATATTTCAACACTTATTTCTCAAACTTTCAAACAATGTGAAATATGAACATTCACACTGATTGACCAAAAAAAAAAAAAAAAACACTTTACAAATAAAAAAATATCACCCACATCATCATCTTCATCATTATCTTTATCATTATCACTATCATTAACAATCTATGCAATTTCACCATTTCATCAATCCAAATCAAACCAAACCCACCTTTGAAGAATATATTTGTAACAAATTGATTGGATATAAACAGAGTTTTGACTTATAACAATGTAAAAACATAAAGTTTCGAATACAGAGTAACAATAGACGAACATCGAACTTCGAACACAAAGTGACAATGAAGGAACACAAAACTTCACCGCTATAATGGAGGAACATAATATTATTTCACCACCATATGTAAATTAGAGTTTCTAAACCCTATCAAATAGAGAATTTCGAAACCATAGCACAATGAAACAATACCACAAATGTAAATGAAACTGATCAAAAGGTAAAACGTGAATAATAGTAATTACCAAAATAGAGGTAGCAACAAAAAGGAAATATATATATCTTTTTTCTATGTAATACATATCACCAATAGACATAAGGGTATAATAGTCTAACAAACAATATAAATCAAGAAAAAATGGCGTAAGGATCCTCTAGAGTTAATCCTCTAGAGTAATCTCCTAAAGTGCCTAATCAGACGGCTGTGAATAAAACCCACCAAAACGACGTCGTTTTGGTGAGTTTTTCAAAAAAAACAAAAAAACAAAAAAAAAAAAAAACTGAAATTCGGGGATTTCAAAATTCCCCCAGATGAAGATGAAGAACTGTACAGACGGAAATCAGCACCGCGTAATTTCGGTGAAGGTTGAGCAAGGATCTGGTAGGGTGAAGTCCCAGGTGGAGAAGAAATCAGCACCGCGTAATTCCGTCAGGCTGTTCTTGATTTCGTGTAATACGGAAAGATCGACGGTGCTGATCTGTTGTTGTGGGTTTGCACGACCCAGGAGTAGGAGTAGGAGATCGAGTAACAGGAGGAGGAGAGAGTGAGGTCTGACCATTCTGTGAGAGAGAGAGAGAGAGATTTGAGTTTGAAAAAACAGGGGTCTAAGTGTTAATAAGGAATATTCAATAAAAGTGATAGTGAGTGAGGTTGGTTTTAGAAGTTCACAGATTCACAGGTGCCTAAGTGGTTGTGTGGACATGAGTGATAGAGACAACAAAGAAACAGGGATAGGCGTGAGGGACGAAGAAACGCGTGCAAACCCACAACAACAGATCAGCACCGTCGATCTTTCCGTCTGTATAGTTCTTCATCTTCATCTGGGGGGAATTTTGAAATCCCCGAATTTCAGTTTTTTTTTTTTTTTTTTTTTTTTGAAAAAACTCACCAAAACGACGTCGTTTTGGTGAGTTTTATTCACAACCGTCCGATCAGGCACTTTAGGAGATCACTCTAAAAGATTAACTCTAGAGGATCCTTACGCGAAAAAATCACCTCATGAAATAAAAGTATAAATACATGAGACTAACTAGGCTATAATTTTTCTTGGTGGACTTATTGGATTAGAACACCTCTAAATAGAATTTATCAATAAAAAAACCCATTATAGACACTTATTTATAAATCCCTTTTCACTTACTTATATTCTGTTTAGTTTAAATTATTTTTTTATATTCCAATAAGTCCTATGGGTGATATAATTATCAAAATACTCCTAATAATAATATGCATAGTGACAGTGTGAATGTTCATATGTTCACATTGTCATAATGTGAACATTCACACGTCAATGTAAATATTCATATTGTAAAATATGAATGTTCACATCACCAACTTGCAAACCGTTCAAAAAATATTTGTAAGGATAAAATTATTCATAAAATACCTTAAATATGAGAATTAGGATTTGATGGATCAAATGTCTAAATAATATGACTTATTGAAATATAAGAATATGTTATGGACTAATTGGGATACAAGTATTTGAAAAATTATTTCCTAATAAATCTCTCTATTAACTGAATTTGTAATTGCTTATGCATAAGCATCTATGACCTCATAACCTTGCCATCACTACCACTATTACACCACATTCCCACCATCGCCATTCCCATAGCCCACACTATTATTGTGTTGGCTACATATTTTGTAAAAGCCAATTACAGTTCGACACGTGGCAAAGTAAGGGCAATATTGGGAGACTACCCAAGTCTTCGATCCTGATCGTATGCGTGGCAATGAAATTTGGTTCTCACGTGATCTGAGTAGCACTGGATCAGTAAAGAGATACAAGGTGACGTGGCTTCAACGGTTACTCATATTCAAATTCAAATACAGGGGGGAAGCCCAACTGCAAGTGATGGCATAGTGGAACTACTTCTAAGGCAGCATGATCAACGATCATGGAGAAGCAGTTCAACGGTTTGAAGTGCAGTTCGATGGTCATCCTTGAAGAGTATAAATAGCAAGGAGGTCCCCAGAAAAAGCCCCCAGACTCAGATCATACGAATCAGTCTTGCTTTATACATTTTCCTTTCCAGTTTTTACATTTCTAGTCTTTACATTCCTGCACTTTAAATACATGTTCTGCACTTCATTTATAGGAGTAGTTTCAAGTAGATTCAAGTAGATTGTCGCTGTAAACCTCTACGAGACTGAGTTTGGACCATTGTAAGTTTTCATTTTAATGAAATACTTCAATTGCTTTTTGTTTAACTGCTATTTCGCTTAATTTCTCCTAAGTCAAGCCACCAGTAAAAGTCCTCTTCATTGAGGCTGAAAGAACTAAAACACAATCGTCTGATAATTGGTTGGCAATTATAATTTCTGTAAGGACTGATTGATCCTTGCTGGCACGCTTGCATTTACAAAAATACCCTTCGAAAGCCAAAAAGCCAACATATATTTTTGGCACGCCCAGTGGGACTAATTAAAATGGCTAGACGAAGACGACAAGGAGAAAATGAACGCCTGGAAGAAGGCGTAGAAGGAGAGGTTGAAATACCTAATCCAGAGGATAATGTGGTAGCACATCCTATGGAAACTCCCATGTTATCAGAACCTATGGTCGAACAGACCAGTACTTCTGGACAAGAACCATATGTTCATAATATTGGACGAAACCAAGGAATTGGACCATCCACTGTCCCATCTACTCAGCCAACAAATCCTTGAAATAGTCTAGTAGATGCTATGGGACAACAATTAATGAACACAATGGAAAGGTGGGCAACATCCTTTTTGGATCGAATGAATAACCACAAACTAACAAACACAAGGCACACAGAGGAAATTTTAAATGTCTATCAGCAAAGATTGGCTAGAGACAAACAGCCTATGCAAGTTAATGGGCACTGTAATGGTCAAACTAGTAATCAGAATCATGAAAGACCATCACCTCAGTCTTGGTATGAACCTATTTCGAGGCCTGTAGTAGGTCAAAATACCCCAGTACTCAACAATGAAGCCACACAAGTTGGTGGATCTGGTCAAGTACAAGAAACTGGCGTAAGAATGGTTACAAATCCCATGTTCGAAGCCATACCTGGCACTAGGGGATATAATAATCCTTTATTCGAATTTACACCCGGGGGGTTGGAAGGCTAGCCTGTAAGTGGAAGGGACACAATACCTGTTCCAGCACCTTTCGCAGGACCTTTTGCAGGATAGGCTCAAAGGGGTTACCCACACCCCCAACAGCAACCTATACCACAGGGACAACCAGTCCCAAATGTACCACCTTATGGACCAAGAGGACCACAAGCACAAGTTTGTCCACCGAATCCTGTGTTTGTTCCTCCAGTAGTGGTTCAGCAGGCACAAAATATGGTCCCTAGAGACCAAATTGCTGATATTGTTAGGGAGATGTGTGGACCGATGGCTCGGGGGGTCCAGACTCCTTTATATAGAAAACCATACCCAGAATGGGTAGATAGGGTACATGAATACCCAAGGGGGTTCAGGATACCAGATTTTACCCTTTTCTATGGGACTGGGAATCAATCAACAATAGAGCACATTGCCAGGTTCGCTACTCAATGCGGTGAATTTACTAATCATAACTATATGAAACTAAGATTATTCTCAAATTCTCTAACTGGGGGAGCGTTTGTATGGTACATCAACCTTACACCTGGTTCCATTCAAAATTGGCAACAAATGGAAGAGGCATTTCACGCCCAATTCTTCCAGTCGGAGCCAGAGGTTTCCATGGCAGACTTGGCCAGATTGAGTCAAAGGCCTGAAGAGAAGGCTACTCAGTTTATTGCTAGGTTTAAAAGGGCTCGAAATAAATGCAGAGTCATCCTTCCAGAGCCAGAATTCGTAAGATTGGCTCAAAACGGTTTAGAGTTCAGGCTTCGAAAGAAGTTTGACTCAACTGAATTCAGAGATTTGGTTGAACTAACCTATAAGGTGTCTCGATATGAAGCATTACTAGAGGAGGAACAAGATCGGAATAATGCATCATACAAGAGATATTATAGAGATCCTAATTATGAGATTGATGCAGCAGAGATTGTGGGCAAAGAACCTGTGATCTGTGAGGCATTAGTTCATAAGGATACAACAATTGACCAGCAATTTAAAAAGAAAGACTTTCACATGAAGTACTCTTTCAATTTAACAAAAGCAGATGACATTTTTTTGCTCGCGGCCAACTTCCTTAAGTTACCTAAAGGAGTAAAACTGTCATCTCTAGATGAACTTAAAGGAAAAATATATTGTAAATGGCATAACTCTTAGTCTCACTCGACTAAAAACTGCATTGTTTTTCGAGACAGGATCCAAGAACAAATTCGGAAAGGAAGTTTGAAGTTCCCAGCCAAAACAGAAAAGGCCATGGGGATCGACAGTAATCCGTTTCCAGAAGTTGGAGAAAGTACAGCTAATGTGGTTGTACCAAATTTTCAGAATTTATCTCTGCAGGAGTTGGAAGAGGTCAATGTGCAGATGCATATTGCCAACCAGAAAACTACCAAGAAGGACACTAAAAACCCACCAGCTATTGGACAAAGTTTCTCACACCAGAAGGAACACTCTCATGAAGAAGTACTGGATGATGATTCCTTGGAAGTAGCTGTAATGCAGAGGATGTGTCCCAGGTGCAGATTGAGTTATAAATGGTTGAAAGGGCTCCCAGTTGATGGGAAGCAATACTACAGGGATGTTCAGAGACGTCCTAAATCAACCAACGCTTACAACAAAAGGCCGTATCCGGCTAGTGATAGGCAGCGACCACCAGTGGTTGAGCCTGCAATGGACAGAACGCATGCTAAAGGCAAGAGGCCCTTGTATGAATCTAGGCCACCTAACTATTACCGAATAGAGAGCAGTCATTCTGAAAGAAGACTGGAGAGAGGCTCATTTCATGGGGTCAAAGCCAGGGATTGGCCTCCTAGGCCAGCCTCACGCAGGACAGAAAGTGGCTACCTTCATCGAAGGTCTGAATTAGGTTCAAAACATGAGGTCAGAGTCAAACACTTATCTTCACAGCCAGCTTTGAAGATGGCTTCGAAGGTCGAAAAAAGCAATTCAACATCTGAGTTGAAAAGTTCGTAGGTACCTGGAGTCCCAGACTGGTTTGTAATGCAAAACAAACCCAGGGAACTGCCCGCCCGGAGAGAGGGTAGAACCTAAGGCAGGATGGTCAAGCCTCCTTTGGTGGCTCCAAACAATTGGGTATTGCTCAAACACCCAAAGACAAAGGAAACAGATATGGTCCCAGTTATTTCAAGATCACAAAGGAGAAAGATTCAGCGTAGGTACACTCAGTACCAGCAAGATCTGAAAGAAAGCGGAGAAAGTTCTTCACTGGTCAAGATAGAAGGAAAGGAGAATCCAAAGTCAGACTATGTTACAAAGCCAATTCCACAGAACAAAGTGGTTTGCAGCAGAGAACAGTTGGCTAAGGTTCATTCTGAACTAAAAGCCAGAGAGAAGGCCAGCTTAGCAGGTTTGGAGAAGGCTCTGATAGAGAGTGGTAGTGAGACAGAAAAAGAGATTGGCATAAGCCAAAAGAAAGAAATGGTGGAGGAAGAAATGTTCGAAGCCTTCATGGCTGAGCAAACATTTTTGGTTGAAAAACCAGTTGAAAAAGATCCTTCGAAGGAATTAGTTAGCAATGAAGTGCCAGAATGCAGTATGGAGGATGCTTCTAGAATTATTGATCAAGATAGCCAAGCGGGGAAACAGGCACAGCCAGCCATCCAATTTGGCTCATTTCCTCCAGTATCAGTCAATATGGTACACGTACTGCCCCATGAGTTCCAGGCTGGAAATGAGGACCAAGATGACCAAGACATGGATCCTATTCTTGTTTCTAGTGAAGACTCGCAAGTAAGCATGGTACAAGATGATCCTGAGATGGCTACCCCAATGGAGACTGAATACGAGAGTGAGGAAGAGGTGAGCATTAATCTCTCATATCCTTTTGAGTATCCTTCGAATTCTATGACACAACATGTCAAGCCGCTGTACATCAAAGCGTTCTTCGATGGGATACAACTGAACCGTGTCCTGATAGACAATGGGGCAACAGTGAACTTACTACCAAAATCTTCTTTGAAGAAACTAGGAAAAAAGAATCCCAGGTTGATTCCAACCAGCACAACCATTGCTGGCTTTGCTGGGGACAAACAGATGGCTCAAGGGATTCTACCCATTAACTTGAGTGTGGGAACCAGGGACTGCATGACAGCATTCTTCGTAATCGACAGTAATGCTAAATACAATGCTTTACTTGGGAGAGATTGGATCCACACTAACAAATGTGTGTCTTCCTCTTTGCATCAGAAGATTATGATGGCCTTAGGCAATGGAGAGACGGAGGAAATTGATGCAGATCCTCAACCCTTCATAGTCTGTGCAGACTTTGCAGAGGCCAAGTTGTATATTGAGGGTGTAACACCACTTAGTATACTGAGGAAAGCTGATGGCTCAGCCGAAGTGACGGCTGATGAGGAAGTGACACACCTAAAGCACTTAGTCCAAGAAAGTGCTGATGAAGAGATTGTCATTAAGAATGACAATAATGCCTGGTTGTAGGCAAGGAGATGAAGGACAAGAAGCCAAGTCTTTGGCTCTAATTAAATTCTCAACATTGGACGTAAAAGCAATAGTCCAGAAAGTACAGGAGCAAGAGAGAGAGGCCATGATAATTGGCTGTGAACAGGAATAGCAGCGGGTCAGAATTTTGACCCTTGGCAAATATTGTGCACTGGACATTGAAACAAAGGTCCAAGAAATACAGGAAGAGGATGCCTTATGGACAGACTTTGTCTATGAGGAGGAGGGCAAAGATGTTGAACTAAAGAACCTGGGAGCAGAACAAAGTGAGAAGATTGCTTCGAAGGTAGAGGAAACCAAGGAAAAAGCTTCAATAAGTCCTCAGATACAAGATCCCTTAGAAGAAGTAAATTTAGGGGAAGGTTCTATACAACAGCCCACCTATATAAGTGCTTGTCTGAATGATATGGACAGGGACCAGTTATTGGTTGTTTTAAAGAAGTATAAAGATTGCTTTGCATGGTCTTATAATGAACTACCAGGATTGGATAGGTCATTAGTGGAACATAGGCTCCCTATGAAGCCTAACTTCAAGCCATACAAGCAGAAACCAAGAAGAATGAGTCCAGAAGTAATTCAGAAAGTCAAGGAAGAGATTCTTAGGCTACTCAAGGCAGGTTTTATTAGGACAGCCAGGTATGTTGAATGGCTATCTAATATTGTGCCTGTAGTCAAGAAGAATGGTAAAATGAGGGTATGCATTGACTTCAGAAACTTAAATCTAGCAACTCCAAAAGATGAATACCCCATGCCTATAGTGGATCTGTTGGTAGACAGTTCAGCCGGGCATCAAATTTTATCAATGATGGATGGACACTCTGGTTATAATCAAATCTGCATTGCAGAGGAGGACATCCACAAGACAGCATTCAGATGCCCTGGGAATATTGGCACCTTCGAATGGGTTAAAATGCCATTCGGCCTGAAGAATGCTGGAGTTACATATCAGAGAGCTATGAACACTATCTTTCATGACTTCATTGGAGGGTATTTGGAATGTTATATTGATGATATCGTAGTCAAATCCCAATCCATGGGGAAGCACTTGTTTCACTTAGAAGCAGCCTTTGAAAGAATGAGAAAGTTCAGATTGAAGCTCAATCCTCTTAAATGTGCTTTTGGCGTCTCATCTGGAAACTTCTTGGGTTATGTAGTGCACAAGAAAGGGATACAGATTGATCAGAATAAAGCCAAAGCCATCATTGAAGCTAGGCCTCCATCAAGTAAGAAAGAATTACAAAGATTCCTTGGACAGGTTAACTTTCTTCGAAGGTTTATTTCTAACACTGCAGGGAAAACTAAAGTATTTTCTTCCTTGTTAAGGCTGAAAGATGAGGAGTAATTTCTGTGGACAGCAAAGCATCAAATTGCTTTCGAAGGTATCAAAGCCTACTTGGCCAACCCTCTAGTGCTGATGCCACCAAAGGACAATAAACCCTTGAAGTTGTACATAGCTGCAGCAGAAGATTCATTGGGAGCTTTCTTGGCCCAAGACAATGAAGAAGGCAGGGAACAAGCTGTTTATTACCTTAGTAGGTTTTTAAATTCTTGTGAATGTAAATATTCAGCTGTAGAAAAGTTGTGTCTTGCTTTGTATTTTGCTGCAATGAAATTAAGATATTATCTTTTACCTACAACTGTCTTGGTAATTGCAACCACAGATTTGGTTAAGTACATGTTATCTAGACCTATGTTGAGGGGAAGAATTGGCAAGTGGATACTAGCCTTATCAGAATTTCATTTAGAATATGTCCCTCAAAGGGCAGTAAAAGGGCAAGTTCTGGCCAATTTTCTGGCAGACCATCCCTATCAAACGGAGAGCCAAGAGATAATAGAACTTGGCATGGCTAGTGTTGAGCCATGGCAGATGTGGTTCGATGGATCGAAAGCCAATGGCTTGATTGGAATTGGTATTGTGATTAAATCTCCGCAAGGGGTAGAGACCACACATGGGTTCAGAGTGGATGAAGCTAGCTGTTCCAATAACCAGGCTAAATATGAAGCCTTAATAGTGGGACTAGAAATCCTTATTGGATTACAAGTACATGCAGTTGACATATTTGGAGACTCTCAATTGGTGGTTAATCAAGTGAAAGGGGTTTTCAAGTGTCAAAGCATAAGTATTCTGCCATACTATGTTGTTGCATTGCATTTGCTTTCTCAATTTCAAATAGCAAATGTAACTCATGTTCCAAGATTCTTGAATAATAGAGCTAATGATGTGGCTCAGAAAGTTTCGAACTTCAAGAGAAGGGATAATGCCCAAAGGGACATAAGCCAAACAACATATCAGAAGTTGATACCGCCTTTGAATAAAAGGAATGTGGTCTTGGAAGTCAGTCATAATGACTTACAAGAACAAGATTGGAGGCATCCAATAATACAATACTTAGCTAGTCCATCTTCGAAGGCCAGCAGGAAAATCAAATTGCAGTCTATGCAATATATGATATATGGCAATGCTCTCTACAAAAGGGGGAGAGATGGTTTGTTGCTGGAATGTTTAGGTCCAAAAGAAGCATTAACAGCTATGGCTGAGGTTCATGAAGGCATTTGTGGTGCTCATCAGCCTGGTGCAAAGATGAGATGGTTGCTTCGAAGGCATTCCTACTATTGGCCAACTATCCTTAAAGACTGCATAGAATATGCAAAGGGTTGCCAAGCATGTCAAAAGCATGGCACAATAAGGCATGTGCCTGTAACTAACTTGCATGCAGTAGTGAAACCTTGACCATTCAGAGGATAGGCCATGGATATGATGGGAAAAATACACCCACCTTCTTCGAAGCATCATTGTTTCATTCTAGTGGCCACTGATTACTTCACTCAGTGGGTCGAAGCCAAGCCATACAAGGCTGTGGATCAGACAGAAGTCATTGGGTTCATTAAAGATTTGATCCATAGATTTGGCATCCCACAAACCATAACTGTGGACAATGGGACTGTGTTCGATGGGAAAATGGTGAAGTCTTTTGTGGCAGAATTTGGAATTAGCCTTATTAATTCCACACCCTATTATGCACAAGCCAATGGTCAAGCTGAATCATCCAATAAATCCTTGAAAAAAGGAATACAAAAGGTTGTAGAAGATAATCCCAGGGATTGGCATAACTTGTTGTTGGATGTTTTATGGGCTTATAGAACTTCCCCAAGATCAAGCACAGGAGTTACACCTTATGCCCTAGTATATGGGCATGATGCAGTGTTACCTGTAGAGATTAATGTTAAATCTTTGAGGGTAAGATGCCAAAACCAGTTGGATCCGGAACAGTACCATCAGAGTATGTATTTGGAATTAGAAGGTATAGATGAGGCCAGAATTTTGGCATTGAATAGTATTCTTTTCCAAAAAAAGAAAGCAGCCAAGAATTATAATAAGAAAGTCAAACACATTGGCTTTGATGAAGGTGATTTGGTATGGAAAACAATACTCCCAATAGGAATTAAAAGCCATAAGTTTGGCAAATGGTCACCTAACTGGGAGGGACCATATCAAATTCACAGAGTTCTGCCTTTTGGAGCCTATCATTTGAGAAATTTGAATGGATATGTGCATCCCAAAAAAATTAATGGCAGATATTTAAAGCCCTATTTTCCAACTATCTGGGAAACACAAGGGATAAAATGAACACTATACACAAGAATACAAGACAGCTCAAATGATAGACAAAATTTGTGCTTTCATAAAGAATTAAGTACATTTTGCCACAAATTGGCCCAAAATTCATTACAATGTCTTAATTATTTTTGTACAATAGATTTCCTATTGCTAAGTGAAGGAGCTAGTTGAATAACTGCAGCCATCTCTCCCTTTCGATCAGCCAGTCCTTGGTTGGTGATTTGCAATTTTGTATCAGTTCGGACTATGGCTCGATTTACTGCAGCTAACTCCTCTTCAAGTTGAGCTTTCCTCTCCAGCAGCTGGACTCGAAAGTGGGAGACAGAGGAGTGTTGTTCCTTAAGCGTTGATACTTCGGTATGTACTTGGGAAACAAAACTCTGGTCATCAGCCAATTTCTCATCCTCAGCCTTGGCAGCTTGGCAAATGCTGATGTAAAAATTGACAATAGCCGCTGCCTGAGATAAATGACTTGAAACATCCATGCCAAATTGCTCAGCAAGTCTGCAGCACTGGAGGAACCCATTTCGGATTATAGGCCTCTGTAGAGCCTCAAAGGGAATCCTCGAAAAGGAAATCAGCAGTTCCAAACATGTGTCTAGGTCTATTGAAGGTGCAGAAGGCTTACTACTGGAAGAAGAAGAACTCTCGAGAATTTCCAGCAAAGAGTCAGCCAAGACTAGTGGCTCAGCTTCAACATTGAATCTTGGAGAGGTAGAAGGTAAGTCAAAAAGACTAGCTAGTCTTGCTTCGAAGACATCTACCTCATCCGTAGACATGAGGGGTGCAGAGAGAGCTGTGGTAGAAAGCGTAAAGGACTGCATGGGGATAGGAGAAATGAATGAAGCATCTTTGGCAGCCTCTATGGTCTTAGCCACCAATAAATCAAGTGAAGAGGGGCTAGGAGTAGGTAAAGATGATGAACCAGGAGTTGGGGAACTTCTAGCACCCTCTGTAGGAGAATCAACTGCCATTAGAGATGGAATAGCAGTTGGATTTTCTGCGAAAGGAGGAGCAAGGCTCGAAGGAGAATTGGACTGAAGTAGGTCGAAGGTCAAGAAAAGGAGGTACGGCTCTAAGCCAAGAAGGAGAGATGCAGGAAGGCTGGGGCTCAAAGAAGGTATGTCGAATATGGGCCTTGGAAGTGGGAGTACGATCTGAATAACACTGACATTCTGCAGTTGATCAACCTCAACTGAAATTGAGGAAGACCTCGTTGGAAAGATAAACGCAGTAGGTATTGCTGCAAAAGGAAGAAGTGTAAAGCAATGTTAAATTTCAAATATCAAAAGCTGATAAAAGAAGAACAGCAGGAGCGTGAAAGAAATTACTTGTTTCAGAAGCACTGGCACTGTTGGGGGAACTGCGGAGGGAGTAATGTTCGGCAGTCTGTTGCCTTCTTGCCATCTCCCTTTGTAATGCATCAGCAACAGCAGCTTCGTCTCTCAGAAATTGTTGCTGCCGTCTCTTCTCAGCTCTCTGAAAGACAATTATAGCTTTGGAATGTTCCTGTTCTACTGCCTGGGCAGCTGCCTCATGAATGGGATCTTCAACCAAGGCAGTAGTTGAAGCAGTCACTTTCCTTCTCTTTTTTATTGCTTGGGCAATTGTCTCGGAATCAGAGTCTTCAGTAAAATCAGAAGGAGAGACAGTAATCTTTTTTCTCTTCTTTCTTTGAACTGGCATTGTCTGCTCCTTAGATGTCCTTTCAGCTTCTGCAGACTGAGATCCAAATTTCCTAAAAATAATCTCCTTCTCTACTTCTTTAGCGGTTGTTTCCTCTTGAACCAAATCAATCACTTTTTTCCTTCTTATCAAGGGTGACTCATGTTCTTGGTCTGCTTCCCCTTTTTCTTCTTCTTCTTCTTGCACCTCAGTTATTTTCTTTTCAGGCTCAAGCAGTCTCATCTTCTTTTGCTGCTGACCACCTTCACAAAAGAAGAATGAAGAATAAGATAATCAGCATTATGTAGGAAGTCGAAGGAAAGAAAACAAAGGCACATACCTTTCTTCGAAACAGCCTGAGTGGCTTTAGGAGGAGTTGAGGTAGCAGGAATAGACTGAGTTGTAGGAGGCACAGTGGAGGAAATGACAGTTTCAGTTCCTTTGGGCTTGGGTACATCTAACACCTCCAGTAGGTTTTGAGGTGGAATGGCCAAATAGACTTCCATATTGTTTACCCACCAATTTTGGTATCTCTTCAATACGGTACTTTGAGGGATGAAAGGGGTGTATTCAAAACTGGCCAAGTCATCTATGAATTTGAAGGTGGCCTCTTCTAGCCTCGACTTCTGAACCTTCAAATCTCTCTTGGTGAGGCTCAGATTGGTGTTGCTGCAGAGAGGTATCGGGACCCCTTGTGTGAAGCCAAACTGTCTAGCAAATTGAGCAGGACAATAAGGCTCAGCTATACATTTATAAGCTCTGGGGTTTGTGGTCCCGATAAATAGCTCTCTAGGAATCAGAAGGGAAGCCCATATATCCTTGTGAATAGGCGAAGCACAGAGCCTGTCACTTAGGAAATGGCTTAACCAAACTGGACCTATGCTAGTTTCGAAGGGACGAAAACGATGTATGGGAAGGGCAGCTGGTAGTTGATAGAAGAAAGAAAAATAAAAAGCAAAAGTAGAAGGATAGAGTGAAGCATTGGCTAATCTTATGCCATGGGTAAGAGAGTGTAGCCCAGAAAATTTAAGGCATTTGGATTGTAATTCAGTAAAATAGGCAAAAAGCCAAAGCTGAAGGATCCAGAATGGCCCCCCTTGATTAGCATCTAAGGGTTTCTCACAAAAGAGGGAACAAACTCTGTATACATGGCCTAGAATATATGGAGCCAAAGCTACCATTTTCTGCAAAACAAAGGCTTTGGCAAGATGAGCAAATTCAGACATGATTCTCTAGGAGGAGGTGCAAAAGAGGAATTTGCAAAGCCAATATAATAAGAAGGAAAAGAATTCTCTATCAGTTACTGGGCCCTTTCTTTTATTCTCAGCTTTAGCAAAATCACTGTAAGATGAATTAAGAGAGGGAAGGGAGAAAGAGACGGCTAGGTCAGGGAAATCTGGTGTAATAAGGGTACCAATAGGGGATACTCCTAGTAAATGGCAAATGTCAAGAACAGTAGGGGCCATCATCCCACATCTAAATTGAAAGAAATTAAAGATAGGGTTCCAAAAACATAAAGCAGCAGGGACTAGGAAAGGGTCCTCCGAGATAGTTACCCTAGATAGTCGAAGAGCATCGAGAAGGCAGAGCTCTTGAAGGTCCAGTGTCCTAGCAGGGATGACCCGATCGTACCATTCTTGCCATTCCGGTCTCACCGTGGGCCAACATCGGTGAGGGCGATTGATTCTCCAACTCCTCCAGTCGAGACCACCTTCATAAAGGAGACATTGGTTCTCCAGACGAGGATATAAAGCTGGGAGCTCAGTAAGGATCTCTTTGAATATTGGCCCGAGCACGTAGTCTTGCTGCTCATGGCGACAAGGGACAAAGATACGCCCGTCAATAGCGCTTTTATCCCCAGTCTTGTACTTCTCACATTCTGCGTCAATGAGTCTTTTCAAGGCTACAGATGAGCTCACACGCTCTATGACTGGCACCTTTGGTGAAGAAGAAGCCATTGGCAGTACGTTCTTTCGAGAAGTGAAGAAGGGAATAGAAAGAAGTGGGGAATTGGTGAGGATTTATGCGTTGAGAGCGTAAGTAATTCCAGAACGCGAAACAAAAGGGTTTTAAAACCTTTGTGTCTGGAGAATATATCTCATAAGTCGTTAAAGTATTAAAAGTACGAATACGAGGAGTCTCTTCCAATATTGATAGTTTTGGAGCGAAGAGCATATTCCGAATGTTGACGCCAACCTCGAAGCAAGATATTTGGCTTCAAACCAGATTTTGGCGCCAAAAAATCAAACAACAACGGCTTCAAAATACATAAGTCGGCTTCGAAGCATACTACATGCTTAAAAAAAAAAAAAAAAAAAAAAAATGTAAGAATACTCGAGGGTTTGTTTACGTTGTCGAGATCAAAGACCTGTAGTAGGTTTCTTAACAAAAGTAATACCCTTGAGGAAAAGCTGAAAGATCATTAAAGATATATTTGGGGTGTTCGAAGCATTGAAACCAATGGTTGGTTTGTATGTACACACAGAAAATTGTCTTTTCGGATTAAAACAATGCAACCCCAAGAACAGTTTTGTTGAAAGTATGAGTTGTCCTTCGAAGCAAAAATAGCCAATACTAATCATGATCATATTCTGGTTATGATTAAGACAGGCTTAAAGAAAAATTGTTAAATTCGAAGCACCAATTCTGAACAAGAATTAACAAAAGTTGATGACCATAATCCATAAATTGGAGAATTCATCCCAACATCCTTATTGGAAATTGATTGGATCCATATTCGAAGAATAAGATTGTTCAGTTCGAAGCTCTGGATTGGCTTTAAAAAGCAAACGGAAACAAGATCAAACAATGCCAAGTGAAGAATTCCGTTTATATTAAAGCCAAAGGAATTACATCGAATGACCCTATCTGGGTATGAACTCAAGTTCATAAAAATAAGGAATAGAATAAATAACAAGATCATGAAATTTGGTCCAACAGTGATCAATGAATTTTTGTTCTTTCTTTATTATATCTTCTATTTCTTCTAATGTTGGCTGCATAAGTTGGTGAGCTCTCACTTCGTAGTAGAGTTCTTCAGCCTTTGTTTCGAAAGTTTCCTCTCTCAATCTTTGTTCCAATTCGTCTATGACCAAATCATCCCAATACGCAGAATCTTTATTTTTAAAATCATCGAATTCTTCGATAAAGTTCTCTGCTTCATACTGGGCTTGAATTCGGAGAGACGAAAGTTGGTCCAAAGATTGTGTAGTAACCATGGAATTTCGATGCCAGTAAAGGAGCATTGGGAGTTGATCGAGGAACATATGAAGTTCTGCTTGGGCACTGGGATTAAGGACATGGCCCCTAGTCAGAATACCACAAGCCCATTGAAAGTTCTTGAGAGGGACTTCGTCCTCAAGGACATTGAAAGGCAAGTGGGAGAAAGCTGCAAGCAGAAGTTGAACTTCTTTCCGCTCAGCTGGAGTAGGGATTGACGGAGGTATGTAAGGTGGAACGACTTCATTTATGGGGAGGGCAAGCCTCAGTTTCTCTGTCCAGGAAAGCGTTGGTGGAGGAGAAGGGGTAGATGGTTCTGCTTCAGAAGATGAAGAAGAGGGAGTAAATGCTTCTATGTCAGAGGATGGAGAAGAAGGTGTGGATGTTTCTATTATGGGAGATGGTACGGGAGCGGAAGGAACAAAGGCATTAATATAGTCAAGCCAGTCAGAAGAGCCAATCTTCGCCTTCTTGGCTAAAAATGATGGGTTGTACCCTTGTGCCTCCTCTGGGCATCGGGCAATAAGCACTGACTTTGTAGGCATGGAGGATGTGTACCATGCCACAAGAAGGTTCTCCTCCAAACTACGTCGACAGTCAATGGGCACGTAAGGGTAGACCACTGAACTTCGAGCATAGGAAGGAAACTCCAAAGGGTCAGTGAACTCAACAAAATGATGATTGATTCGTTCCTTCAAATCATAAGTCACAGGTGTTGACCAGCTCGTCCAGCCAGAAACTCCAGAAGATGAAGAAGTTATAACTTCATCCCATGCAGAATTTTGTGAAGAAGAGCTTCCTAAGTCCATATTTGCAACTTGCCAAATCAAAGGTTTAAAAGCAGTTTGTTCAAGGTACAAGGGGAAATCAGAGGAAGAATTTCTTGTATCTGTGTCTGCAACTTGTTGAATCGAAAGATTAAGGACAGTGCGTGTGTATTCCAAAGGTCGATAATTTGTATGGGCATCCATGACCTGAGTATAGAAAGACGAGTAAAGGTGGTTAATGAATGCGTGGAGGTTCTTTCGAGGGGAAGCAGCATTACTCAATGGCTCTTCGTGTGCTTGATCGAGGGAAGTTGATTTAGCCATAGTCTGTTCAAATGCTAAGGTATTGGGATGTTCAAACAAATTGAAAGAGAGTTAATGCAAATGATCACCAGATGAATGACGGTTGTGTTTCCAGAAGATAGACTCCATGCACGTCCCAGAAGCGCGGGAAAAGCGGTGATCCACTAATATCACCAAGTATTGGGTATATTAGTGCGGGGGGTAATGTTGGCTACATATTTTGTAAAATCCAATTACAGTTCGACACGTGGCAAAGTAAGGGCACTATTGGGAGACTACCCAAGTCTTCGATCCTGATCGTACGCGTGGCAATGAAATTTGGTTCTCACGTGATCTGAGTAGCACTGGATCAGTAAAGAGATACAAGGTGACATGGCTTCAACGGTTACTCATATTCAAATTCAAATACATGAGGGAAGCCCAATTGCAAGTGATGGCATAGTGGAACTACTTTTAAGGCAGCATGATCAGCGATCATGGAGGAGCAGTTCGACGGTTTGAAGTGCAGTTCAATGGTCATCCTTGAAGAGTATAAATAGCAAGGAGGTCCCCAGAAAAAGCCCCCAGACTCAGATCATACAAAACAGTCTTGCTTTATACATTTTCCTTTCCAGTTTTTACATTTCTAGTCTTTACATTCCTGCACTTTAAATACCTGTTCTGCACTTCATTTATAGGAGTAGTTTCAAGTAGATTGTCGCTGTAAACCTCTACGAGGCTGAGTTTGGACCATTGTAAGTTTTCATTTTAATGAAATACTTCAATTGCTTTTTGTTTAACTGCTATTTCGCTTAATTTCTCCTAAGTCAAGCCACCAGTAAAAGTCCTCTTCATTGAGGCTGAAAGAACTAAAACACAATCGTCTGATAATTGGTTGGCAATTATAATTTTTGTAAGAACTGATTGATCCTTGCTGGCACGCTCGCATTTACAAAAATACCCTTCGAAAGCCAAAAAGCCAACATATTGCCATCACAACACTTCCACGATTACTGCTACCATCACCCATCCACCATGACCACTACCTCCACATTGTTGCCACAAGCGTTACCATTATTTTATTACCACCACCACACTATTACATCGATCCTCACTGTCACTACCACTACCACTATATTTCCATCACAACTGCCCATGTCGCTCCACATTCACCACCATCTTTCACATTTCCTTCACACTTTTATTTTTCTTTTCAAATTTTTACCTAAATCAAAATTAATAATTTAACTTATTGATTTATTATTGAAATTAATACATTAATTGCAAATTAAATTTATTACTGCACCACAACTTCTAATATTACTTTTTGTTTTATCATTATATTAGGTCTAAACAATAATACTATAACAAAAATTCTAACATAGAAAAATATTTTTAAAAAAACAACTTATCACTTAGATTCATTATTTATATTTTAAATAAATCTAAATCACACATTATTTTTTTTAATTTTTTCTATGTTTGAATTCTCGAACCCTAATATTACTCACAACTAAAAAACGACGGAGAACAATTAACCACATTCAATGTGCTGTTCCAGTAAGTCTTGTTCTCTTCATACTTCGAATTCTCATGGAAGAGATCAGTAAACCCTGCCATGAAATTCGGAATCAATATATTCGCATTCTTCAAAGTCTCTGCAACATAAACATCATCGTTCGAATACGCAACCATGTCATGAAACTCCACTGCGCACTCTCGATTCTCTCTTTGATCTCCGGCATATTATTCGATTTGTTCGCGAGTTGATCGATTACCGCTAACGAATTGTAGGAAAACGATCCAGTGTTTATGGTCGGAAATGGGTTTTCCGCGAAATTCAACGTGGATGTCGGCGACTCAAGGCCGCCGGAGACGGCGTTATCTTTCGGTGACTTTAACCATGTCCCTTTCCAGGCTGTTAGTACGTCAAGACAGAGTGGCGGAGGCGGAAGTGGTGGCGGTGGTGGCGGCGGCGGCGGCGGCGGCGGTGGAGCTTTGTTGAGGAGGAGGTGGTGGCGGTGGAGATGGGTTTGGAAAGGGTTGGTGACCTGGAGTTTGGAATCTCGGACGAATCTGGCTTCGGCTTCGAGCCGGGCACCCTCCCACTGAGCCATGTGGCTGAGATTGGCGGCGTCTTTAAGCTGGCCTGAGTCGAGGGCTTGGCTCTTGGGCTTGCGAGTCACTGGATCAATACCCATTTTGGTTAGTCTGTTTTTGAGGTGTGTGTTCCAGTAATTTTTGATTTCGTTGTCTGTTCTCCTAGCCAAGTGAAGTGAGTCGCTATGGTTGACCATCTGTTCAAATTGTCAATCAATTTAGAAATTATTAGAATAAGGCTATATATATAAATAGATTTTTTATTAAAATAATTTATTACTAAATAAAAAAGAAGTGGCGTCCACATTTCCGTTTTATCAGTTGAAAATATTTTTTTATAAAAATTTAGTAAGAAAATAATTTCCTAAATTTGATTATCCTTTAGATTATTTTTTTTATTACTCAATATCCTGCTCAATGAATAGAATAATTCTGAAGAGCAATCCTACTGTTCAATAGCAGGAGACCAATTAAAGCAATGGCAAAGTTTCGTATAAATTGACCGTAAAAAATTATTTATACTTAAGAAATTTTAAATTTGAGAATGTATAAGGAGCGCATCCTTAAACCTGAGGTGAGTTACATCTTTTAAATTAATATATTAGCAGCTGTATAAATGGTGGTGGTGGTGGTGGGATACTATTGGCCTTTTGGCTTTCGAAGGTTATTTTTGTAATTGTGAGCGTGCCAGCAAGGATCAATCAGTCCTTACAGAAAATTAATTGCCAACCAATTATCAGACGATTGTATTTTAGTTCTTTCAGCCTCAATGAAGAGGACTTTTACTGGTGGCTTGATTTAGGAGAATTAAGCAAGACAACAATTAAATGAAGAACAATTGAAGCATTTTATTAAAATGAAAAACTTACAATGATCCAAACTCAGCCTCGTAGAGGTTTACAGCAACAATCTACTACTTGAAACTACTCCTATGAACGAAGTGCAGTGCAGGAATTTAAAGTACAGGAATGTAAAGAACAGAAAATGTAAGACTGGAAATGCAAAACTGGAAAGGAAAATAAGTAGAATAAGACTGGTTTTTTGGATCTGAGTCTGTGTCCTTTTTCTGGGCCTTCTCTGCTATTTATACTTCTTAAGGATGACTATCGAACTGCATTTCCAACCGTCGAACTGCTCCTCCATGATCGCTGATCATGTTGCCTTATAATTAGCTTCATTATGCCATCACTTGCAGTTAGGCTTCCCTCCTAAATGTGAATTTAAATGTGAGTAACCATTGAAACCACATCACCTTGCATCTCTTTGTTGATTCACTGCTACTCAGATCTCGTAATAACCAATACTAACTGCCACGTGTACGATCAGGATCGAAGACTTGAATAGTCTTCCTGTATTACCTTTATTCTGCCACGCGTCAAATTGTAGTTAGCTTGTACAAAATATGTAGCCAACATTACCCATCGCACTAATATACCCAATACTTGGTGATATTAGTGGATCAAGGTCTTTTATCCACATCTTAGAACGTGCATGGGCTTTGCATTCTTCCAGAAATGCAACTGTCATTCATCATCTGCATTAAACTCTCCTTCAATCTTTTGAACACCCCTACTACCTTAGTATTCGAACAAACTGATACATTTTTTATGGCCGAATCAATTTTCTCCTCCATTGATCGAGCACACGAAGAGTCATCTGATGATGCTGTTCCTCCTCGAAAGAACCTCCATGCATTAATTAGCCACCTTTACCCACCTTTCTATATTCAGGTCATGGATGCCTTTGCAAATTATCAACCCTTGGACTACGAACACATTGCCCTTAATCCTTTGATTCAGAAACTTACAAATATGGACATGGAAAGTTCTTCTTCTGACTCACCCTTGGACTACGAACAAACTGCTCTCAATCCTTTGATTCAGAAAGTCGCAAATATGGACATGAGAAGTTCTTCTTCACAACCCTCTGCATGGGATAAGGCTGCAGCTTCTTCTTCCTCTGGGGCTTCTGACTAGACAAGCTGGTCAAAACCTGAGGCCTGTGATTTAAAGGAGCGAATCAACCATCACTTTGTCAAGTTTACTGACCCTTTAGAGTTCCCTTCCTATACGCGAAGCTCGGTGGTCTATCCTTACATGCCCATTGACCGTCGACACAGTTTGGAGGAGAATCTACTTGTAGCATGGTACACATCTTCCATGCCTACAAAGATGGTACACGCTGCCCGACGCCCTGAAGAGGCACAAGGGTACAATCCATCGTTCTTAACCCAGAAGGCGAAGCTTTGCTCTTCTGACTGACTCGATTATATTAATGCCCTTGTTCCTTCTGCCCTTGCTCCTCCTCCTGAAGTGGAGGCTTCCATACCTTCTCCTCCGCCAACTCCTTGCTGGACAGAGAGACTGAGGCTTGCCCTCTCCGCGGATAAGGTCTTTCCACCTTACAAGCCTCCACCTCCCCCTACTCCAGCTGAGCGGAAGCAAGCCCAATTCCTGCTTCCGGCCTTCTCTCACTTGCCTTTTAGTGTTCTTGAGGACGAAGTCCCTCTCAAGAACCTTCGATGGGCTTGTGATATTCTGACTCGGGGTCATGTACTCAATCCTCTCGCCCAAGCAGAGCTTCACATGTTTTTGGACCAACTTCCATTGCTTCTCCACTGGCATCGGACCTCTATAGCCACCACTCAATCTTTGGACCAACTCTCATCCCTTCAAGTTCATGCCCAATACGAAGCAAAGAACTTCATTGAAGAATTCAAAAACTTCAAGAATAAAGATTCTGCGTACTGGAATGACTCGGATATAGACGAGTTGGAAGAAGGATTGAGAGAAACAGCATTCGAAATAAAGGCTGAAGAGCTCTTTTATGAAGTGAGAGCACATCAACTTATGCAGCCAATCCTAGAAGAAATAGAGGATAGAATAAAGAAAGAACAGAAATTCATTGATCATAGTTGGACCAAATTTCACGATCTTGTTATTTATTCTATTCCCTACTTTCATGAGCTTGAATTTGTACCCAAAGAGGGCCGTTCAATGTCATTGCTTTTGCTTTAATACAACTAAGACTTTTTCTTTGTTTGGCATTGTTTGATCTTGTCTCCGTTTGTCTTTAAAAGCAAATTTAGGGCTTCGAACTGAACAATCTTATCCTTCGAATCTGGACTCAATCGTTTAATATGAAACACTAAAAAGAACCAATATGAACTTTTCTAATTTATGGAATATAGTTGACAGTTCTTGCTGATTTTCATTTAGAATCAGTGTTTCGAATTTAACAATCTTACCCCTCAAAGCTTATTTTAATCATAACCAACATATGGTCATGGTTAGTATGATTAATCAGTCCTAAATTGACCATTTTTGCTTCAAACAACAGTTCATGCTGTTTTAGTTCAAAAGACAATCTCTTTCTGTATATATACAAACCAACTATTGGTTTTGATGTTTCGAACACCAATTCCCATCCTTAAGGGGTCTCAAGTTTTGCTTCGAAGGACATTACTTTCATTAAGAAACCTAAAACAGGTCTTTAATCCCTTTGAAGTAAACAAATACTTGAGTATTCTTACATCTTTAAGTATGGAATGTGTTTCGAAGCCGGCTTCTCTGTTTCGAAGCCGTTGTTATTTGACTTTTGGCACCAAAATCTAGTTTCGAAGCCAAATATTTTACTTCGAAGCTGGCATCAACATCTGCGATGTGTTTTTCTCTCCAAAAGTATCAATATTGAAAGTAATTCTTCGTATTCGTACTTTTAGTACTTAATGAATTACGTGATATATCTTCCAGACAGAAAGGCTTTTAAAACCCTTTTATTTCGTGCTCCGAAATCACTTGCTCGTTCAACACACAAACCCTTTATCTCTACCAATCTTCCACTTCTCTCTACTCCCTTTCCCAGCTTCGTCCTCTGAGAAAGCATTCTATCAATGGCTTCTTCTTCATTGAAAGTGCCAGTCGTAGAGCGTGCGAGCCCGTCTGTAGCCCTGAAAAGGATCGTTGATGCAAAATGTGAAAAGTACAAAGCTGGGGAGAAAAGCGCCATCGACGAACACATCTTCATCCCTCGTCGTCATGTGCAACAAGACTATGTACTTGGGCCCATATTCAAGGAGATTCTTACTGAGCTTCCAACTCTATATCCACGTCTGGAAGACCATTGTCTCCTTTATGAAGATGGCCTTGACTGGAGGAATTGGAGAACGAACCGCCCCCATCGATGTTGGCCCACGGTGAGACCGGAGTGGCAAGAATGGTATGATCGGGTTGTCCCTGATAGGACTCTGGACCTTCAAGAACTCTGCCTTCTCGACGCCCTCCGACTATCCAGGTTAACTATATCAGAGGACCCTTTCTTAATTCCTATTGCCCTGTGCTTTTGGAATTCTGCCTTTAATTTCTTTCAATTCAGATGTGGGATGATGGCCCCTACTGTTCTTGACATTTGTCATCTATTGGGATTATCCCCTATTGGAACCCCCATTGGACCAGATTATCCTGACCTAGCAGTCCCTTTTTTCCTCCCCTCTCTTAACTCATCCTATAATGACTTCGTCAAGGTTGAGAATAGAATGGAGGGTCCTGTGACTGATAGGGAATTCTTTTCTTTCCTACTATATTGGCTTTGCAAGTTCATTTTATGCACCTCCTCTCAAAGAATCATGCCTGAATTTTCCCCTCTTGCCAAAGCCCTTGTTTTACAGAAGAAGGTGGCTTTAGCTCCATACGTTCTAGGTCACGTATATAGAGCATGTTCTCTTTTCTGTGAGAAACCTTTAGATGCCAATCAAGGGGGGCCATTTTGGATTCTTTAGCTTTGGTTTTTTGCTTATTTCACTGAGTTACAATCTAAATGCCTTAAATTTTTTGAGCCAAACCCTCCTACTCATGGCATGAGGCTAGCCAATGCTTCACTTTATCCTTCTACCTTTGCTTGTTACTTCTCTTTCTTCCACCAACTTCCAGCGTCTCTTCCTTCTTACAGCTTTCGTCCCTTCGAACCCATTACCATTGGCCCATCTTGGTTGAAGAATTTCCTAAGTGATAGGTTCTGTGCTTCATCTGCTCACAAAGATATATCGGCTTCTATTCTGATCCCTAGAGAATTATTCATTGGGACCATGAACCCCAGAGCTTACAAATGCATTGCTGAGCCCTATTGTCCTGCTCAATTTGTTAGACAATTTGGCTTCTCACAAGGGGTCCCAATACCTCTCTACAGTAACACCAATCTAAGTCTTACCAGCAGGGATTTGAAAGTTTGAAGGTCCAGACTAGAAGAGACAACTTCTAAGTTTATACAGGACTTGATCGATTTTGAGTATATCCCTTTCCTTCCTCAAGGTAACCTGTTGAAGAGGTACCAAAACTGGTGGGTGACCAATATGGAAGTATACTTGGTCATTTCTCCTCAAGACCTACTAATGGTGTTGGATGTGCCCAAGCCCAAAGGAGCTGGAGTTGTTACTTCTTCCACTGTTCTTACCATTTCAATTCCTGTACCTGCCACCACACAGTCTGCTCCTGCTGCCTCAACTCCTTCTAGAGTTACTCGGGCTGCCTCAAAGAAAGGTATATACCCTTGTTTCTTCTCCTTTTGCATTCTTTATAATGCTTTTAGCCTTATCTTTAGTTCTTCTTTTGTGAAGGTGGTGCGGGTGCCTCACAGGGAGATTCTCCTCAGAAGACCCAAGCTCTAAATCTTCTCAAAAGCAAACAGCAACAAAAGAAAATGAGACTTTTACTTGAGCCTGAAAATGAAGCACCTGAGGTTCAAGCAGAAGAAAAAGAAGTGGCAAATCAAGAGCAGGAGTCACCCTTGAAAAGAAGAAAAAAAAGTGACCGTCCCTTCTTCTGACTTGGTTCAAGATCCCACTCATGAGACAACTGCCAGAGTAGTAAAAGAGGAACTCACTTCTAAAGAATCCGGATCCCAAATTGAAGAGAGAGAAATTGAGAAGGAGCAAGCAATACCAGTACAGAGAAAAAAGAGAAGAAAGATGACTGTCTCTCCTTCTGATTTAGTCGAAGACCCTATTCATGATGCAGCTGCCAAGGCAGTAGAGCAGGAACATTCTAAAGTCATAATTGTTTTTTAGAGAGCTGAGAAGAGACGGCAGCAGCAATTCTTAAGAGATGAAGCTGCTGCTGCTGATGTAATCCAAAGGGAAACTGCAAGAAGGCAACATATTGTTGAGCACTATTGCCTTCGTAGCTCTCCTATTATTGTTATCACTTCTGAAACAAATAACTTCTTTCAAGCCTCTACTGTTTTTCCTTGTCAAATTTTTGGTATTGAGACTTGACATTACTTTATACTTCTTCTTTTGCAGCAACAACTACTAAGCCCATTCTTCCAATAAGGACTCCCTCAGTTTCAGTTGAAGTTAATCAATTGCAAAATGTGAGATCCATTCAGATAATACTCCCACTTCCTAGGCCTACATTCTCTGTACCCTCCTTGAGGCCAAGTATTCCTGCATTTCTTTCTTTTGGTTTAAATCCATACATCCCTTACTTGTCTTTTGTTCTATCTCAATTTAATTCTCTTTCGAGCCTTGCTCTTCCTTCTCCTCCTAAGGAAATTCCAGCTATTACCTTCTCTTCGATGGTAGCTGATTCCCCTATAGAGGGTGCTGGTAACTCTCCAACTCGTAGTTTATTACCTTTGCCTAGTTCCAACCCTTCTTCCCTTGATTTATTGGTGGCTAGAACCATAGAGACTGCTGAAGATGCTCCACCTATTTCTCCTATCCCTATGCAGTCCCTTTGTGCCTTCCACCAAAGCCCTTTCTGCCCCCTTCATGTCTACGGATGAGGTAGACATTTTTGAAGCAAGACTAGCTAGTCTCTTCGACCTGCCTTTTACCTCTCCAATGGCTAGTGATGAGACTGAGCCATTAGTTTTGGCTGATTCCTTGGTAGAAATTTTTGAGAGCTCTTCCTCCAATAGTAAGCCTTCTTCACCTCTGATAGACTTGGACAACTGCCTAGAGCTATTGACATCTTTTTCGAGGATTCCCTTCGAGGCCTTAAAGAGACCTATAATAAGAAATGGCTTCCTTTAGTGCTGCAAGATTGTTGAGCAATCTGGCATGACTGTCTCAAGTCATTTATCTCAAGCAGCAGCCACTATTGACTTCTATATCAACATTTACCATGCTGCCAAGGCTGTAGAGGAGAAATTGGTTAAAGATCAGACTTTGTTTCCACAATGCATACTAAAGTATCAGAACTAAAGGAACAACATTCTTCTGTCTCCCCCTTTCGAACTCAACTACTGGAGAAGAAAGTTCAACTTGAGGAGGAGCAATCTGCAGTGAACCAGGCCTCAATCCAAACTGACACCAAACTGCAAATCACCAACCAAGGACTAGCTGACCGAAAGTAGGAAATGACCACAGCCATCCAGTTGTTCTCATCATTTAAGAATAGAACATCCATTGTAAAAGAACAACTGAGACATTGTAATGATTTCTGGGCCAATTTATGGCAGAATGTATTCAACTCTTTATGAAGAACAAATTCTTATTTATCATTTGAGTATTGTCGTGTTCTTGTACTTAGTATTTATTTTATTCCTTGTGTTTCCCAAATGGTTAGAAACTAAGGCTTCAAATATCTGCCATTAATCTTTTTGGAATATATGTATCCATTCAAATTTCTCAAATGGTATGCTCCAAAAGGCAGGACTCTATGAATTTGATATAGTCTTTCCCAATTAGGTGACCATTTGCCAAACTTATACCTTTTAATCCCTATTGGGAGTATTGTCTTCCATACCAAATCACATTCATCAAAGCCAATGTATTTGACTTTTTTATTATAGTTTTTGGCTGCTTTCTTCTTTTGAAAAAGAATGTTATTTAATGCCAGAATTCTAGCTTCATCTATGCTTTCTAATTCCAAACACATACTCTAATGGTATTGCTCAGGATCTAACTGGTCTTGGCATCTTACCCTCAAGGACTTAACATTAATTTCCACAAGTAACACTACATCATGCCCATATACTAAGGCATAAGGAGTGACTCCTGTGTTTGACCTTGGGGAAGTTCTATAAGCCCACAATACATCCAACAATAAGTTATGCCAATCCCTAGGATTGTCTTCCACAACCTTTTGTATTCTTTTTTTCAAGGACTTATTGAATGATTCAGCTTGACCATTGACTTGTGCATAATAGGGGGTGGAATTAACAAGGCTAATTCCAAACTCTGCCACAAAAGACTTTACCATCTTCCCATCAAATACAGTCTCATTATCAACAGTTATAGTCTGTGGGATACCAAATCTATGGATTAAATCTTTAATGAATCCAATGACCTCAGTCTGGTCTACAGCCTTGTATGGCTTAGCTTTGACCCACTTAGTGAAGTAATCAGTGGCCACTAAAATGAAACAATGATGCTTCGAAGCAGATGGGTGTATTTTCCCCATCATATCCATGGCCCATCCTCTAAATGGCCAAAGCTTCACTACTGCATGCAGGTCAGTTATGAGCACATGCCTTATTATGCCATGCTTTTGACATGCTTGGCAACCTTTTGTATATTCTATGCAGTCTTTAAGGATAGTTGGCCAATAGTAGGAATGCCTTCGAAGCAACCATCTCATTTTCACCCCAGGCTGATGAGCACCACAAATGCCTTCATGAACCTCAGTCATAGCTGTTAATGCTTCTTTTGGGCCTAACCATTTCAGTAATAAACCATCTCCCCCTCTTTTGTAGAGAGCATTACCATACATCATGTATTGCATAGATTGCAATTTAATTTTTCTGCTGGCCTTCGAAAATGGGCCAGCCAAGTACTGCATTATTGGATGCCTCCAATCTTGTTCTTGTAAGTCATTATGGTTGACTTCCAGGACCATATTCCTTTTATTCAAGGGTGGTATTAATTTCTGATATGTTGTTTGGCTTATGTCCCTTTGAGCATTATCCCTTCTCTTGAAATTCGAAACTTTCTGAGCCACATCATTAGCTCTATTATTAAAGAATCTTGGGACATGAGTTACATTTGCTATTTGAAATTGAAAAAGCAGATGTAATGCAACAACATAGTATGGCAACATGCTTATACTTTGATATTTAAAAATCCCTTTCACTTGGTTAACCACCAATTGAGAGTCTCCAAATATATCAACTGCATGAACTTGTAATCCAATAAGAATTTTCAGTCTCACTATTAAGGCTTCATATTCAACTTGATTATTAGAACAAATAATTTAATCCACTCTGAAACCATGTGTGGTTTCTACTTCTTGTGGTGACTTAATCACTATACCAATTCTAGTTAGGCCATTGGCTTTTGATCCATCGAACCACATTTGTCATGGCTCAACACTAGCCATACCAAGTTTCATTATCTCTTGGCTTTCTGTTTGAAATGGATGGTCTGCCAAAAAATTAGCTAAAACTTGTCCTTTTACTATCTTTTGGGGAATATATTCTAAATAAAATTCTGATAAGGCGAGTATCCATTTGCCAATTCTTCCCCTCAACATAGGTCTAGATAACATATACTTAACCAAATCTGTGGTTACGATTACCAAAATAGTTGTGGGCAAAAGATAGTATCTTAATTTCATTGCAGCAAAATACAATGCAAGGCACAACTTTTTTACAGCTGAGTATTTACATTCACAAGAATTTAAAAACCTACTAAGGTAATAAAAAGCTCGCTCATTGCCTTCTTCATTGTCTTGGGCTAAGAAAGCTCCCAATGAATCCTCTGCTGCAGCTATGTATAACTTCAAGGGCTCCTCACCCTTTGGTGGCATCAGCACTGGAGGGTTGACCAAGTAGGCTTTGATTCCTTTGAAAGCAATTTGATGCTCTGCTTTCCACACAAATTCCTCTTCATCTTTTAGCCTTAACAAGGAAGAAAATACTTTAGTTTTCCCTGCAGTGTTAGAAATGAATCTTCGAAGAAAATTAACCTATCCAAGGAACTTTTGTAATTCTTTCTTACTTGATAGAGGTCTGGCTTCAATGATGGCTTTGGCTTTATTCTAGTCAATCTGTATTCCTTTCTTGTGTACTACATAGCCCAAGAAGTTTCCAGATGATACGCCAAAAGCACACTTAAGAGGATTGAGTTTCAACTTGAACTTTCTCATTCTTTCAAAAGCTGCTTCTAAGTGAAACAGATGCTCCTCCATTGATTGGGATTCAACTACAATGTCATCAATATAACACTCTAAATACCCTCCAATGAGGTCATGAAAGATAGTGTTCATAGCCCTCTGATATGTAGCTGTAACAACCCTCGTATTGATTACTGATTAACCACTGAATTATATACTGATTAATGCTAAACTGAACTGATAATGACTGATAAGTGAATTGGAGGAACTACTGAACAGACTGAATGAAACTGAAACTGAAATTGAATGAGTTTACCTATTGAATTGTATATTGTATCTGTTGACTTATGTGATTATCTGTTTGAATTCTTATGTTTGAACTGTTAATTGAAGGCCTTATCGGCGGCCGAATTAGAAACCGTTTAGTGTTTTGGAATCAGTAGAATATTTGTGATTTAATGATATATTTATCTGAAAATTGATTAGGAATGATTAAATTAGATTTAAATGAATTAATTGTCAAGTTGGGCTTAATTACGATATTGCCATTGGTAGTGGGCCATGTAGACAACACATTAGGGAATTGTATTACACTTGACCAACTTCATTTCATCAGCCATTTCTCTTGCTCTTAGCCGACCAAACAAGAGGATAGTTAGAGAGAGAGTTCATCTTGAGGGAATTAAGCTCAAATTGTTAAAATTGCTAGAAGGACTTGAAGATTGAAGTGTATGTGCATAAATTGAACTTCTAGGCAAGAAATCAACACTCTAGGTAAGGAAATTATTGTCTTCTTGTTGTCTTTAAGCTTCATCTTGCAAGAATCATGGTTATAGAGAAGTCAAGGCATGATTTTGCTCATACATGTTGAATTGAAGTTCCATGGTTACATGCATGCTTGAATTGATGCATTTTGAAGTTGAATTCATGTTACATTGTACATGCATGTCCATGTTTTTATTATAGACCATGTTTCCACATTGTTTTCAAAGATTAGAGCTCAATAGAGCAAGATTTGAACATTGATTTTGGTTTGAAACTCATGCATTGCATGTTTACAAATTGTTCTTGAAAATGGGTTTGAATGTTGGATTTAATTGACCAACCTTTGGGGCTTGAATTCATAAATTGAGCTTTAAAACTTGTTGTATTATGAGTTTGAAATGTTTTCCCAGAATTTGGGCCCAAGAGGTTGAGTTTTGGATAGTTGAATGCTTGGTTCGAACTTGGGAGACAAATCTGGAAATTCCAGATTTTGCTTCCTCGCTCGAGCGAAGGATTCCTCGCTCGAGCGAGCACCTTTATTCAGGGCTCCGCTCGAGCGAGCATCGAGCGTGGTATCGCGCGTAAAAATCCAGCAACCAGTACTTTTACTGTTCATGCAGGTCGCTCGAGCGAAGGATTTCTTGCTCGAGCGAAGCCTTTGATTTTGGAAGCTCGCTCGAGCGAAGGAAGGCTCGCTCGAGCGAGGCTCCTATTTTCAGCAACTTTTGAAAAATGCCTTCCAAGTGTATTTTTGCATCCTCATCCCATCCTAGGCATTCTTAGGCCTAGTTTAAGGCATCTTAATGAGGATTTAGACATAGAACCACACCGAGGAAATTTAGGGATTTAATTATCGTCCTTTCCGATTGTGAAACTTAGTGTGTGTTCTATTTATTGACTGTTTAGGGTTGGCTTTCGGGGACGCGCTCTAAGCTGCTATTAGCCCAATCTCTGTGAGTAACAGATTGTGTAAAGATATGTTCAAAATGGTTATCTTTTGAATACTGAACTGAATTGTTTACTGAACTGATAATGTTTATTGAATGAATGTATGTCCTTTATTTCTGAACTGTACTGTGGCATCCTTAGCACCTACTGTTATTGACTGTTACAGAGCTCTGTCGGTTCCCTTGTGGAACCATACTGTTTACTGACTGATGGCCATCACTACTGTTGGGTCTGTTAAGACCCGGTCCTTCTGGACCTACTGTTTATAGGCTAATGGATGTACCACATATGATTGATTGATTGAAATACTGATGGACTGAAATACTGAAAGATCGAAATACTGTATAATGAATTGATTTCATTACTGTAAGGACATTCGTTCATAACCTCTTTACACTTATTGTTATTCACTGGGCTTTAGCTCACTGTTTATATATATATGTAGGTTCTCAGCAGCCAGACCGGAGCTAGGAGCGTGGGTTAGTCCCCCAGTTTTGTCAAGCCAGCCTATGTGCCTCACTGCGAGGTTCCGAGACGCCATGCTATGGCTTGGGGTGTTTTTGTGTTCCCCACTTGTCTCCCGACTGTTTTGTATTACTGTATAACTGTTTACTGTTTCACCGTACTGTTCTCAAGGGATTAAGTCCCTGTCCTGAATGTTGTAAATGATTGTATATAGACTGTACTGCTTGAACTGAATGAATGTATGGAAAATGTTTTTGGCATACAGATTTCCACAGCTCAATGGACACTAGTTATTTACTGTAATGGCTTCCGCCAGGCCCTGTACTCTGTTTTACTGTATTACTGTTCTGCAGGCCTTCGGTAATCTCGGATTACTGGCCAGTTACGGTGCTAAACCCATAGGGCCGGGTTTGGGTCGTGACAGTAGCCCCAGCATTTTTCAGACCAAATGGCATTTTAACCCATTCGAATGTGCCAATATTCCCAGGACATCTGAATGCTATCTTGTGAACATCCTCTTCTGCAATGCAGATCTGGTTATAACCAGAGTGCTCATCCGTCATTGATAAAATTTGATGCCCTGCTGAACTGTCTACCAACAAATCTATTATAGGCATAGGATACTCATCTTTTGGAGTTGCTAGATTTAAGTTTCTGAAATCAATGCATACTCTCATTTTACCATTCTTCTTAACTACGGGCACAATATTGGATAACCATTCAACATACCTGGCTGTCCTAATAAAACCTGCCTTAAGTAGTCTAAGAATTTCCTCTTTAACTTTCTGAATCACTTCTGGACTCATTCCTTTTGGTTTTTGCTTGTATGGCTTAAAATTAGGCCTCATAGGGAGCCTATGTTCTACTAATGACCTATCTAATCCTGGTAGTTCATTATAAGACCATGCAAAACAATCTTTATATTTCTTAAGAACAACCAACAACTGGTCCTTGTCAAGAGCATTCAACCAAGCACTTATATAGATGGGCTGTTGTATATAACCTTCCCCTAAATTTACTTCTTCTAAGGGGTCTTGTATCTGAGAACTTACTGAAGCTCCTTCTTTGATTCCTTCTGGCTTCGAAGCAATCTCCTTGCTTTGTTCTGCTCCCAGGTTCTTTGATTCAGCATCTTTACCCTCTTCCTCATAGACAAATTATGTTCATAAGGCTTCTTCTTCCTGTATCTCCTGGACTTTTGTCTCAATGTCCAATGCACAGTATTTATCAAGGGCCAAAACTCTGGCCTGCTGTTGCTCCTGCTTGCAGCCAATTATCATGGCTTCTTTCTCTTGCTCCTATACTTTTTGGACTATTGATTTTACATCCAATGTTAAGAACTTAATTAGAGCCAAAGACTTGGCTTCTAGCGCTTCATCTCTTTGCCTATAACCAGGCATCATTGTCATCCTTAACGACAACCTCTTCATCAGCACTCTCCTGGACTAAGTGCTTCAGGTGTGTCACTTCCTCATCAGCGGTCACTTCGGCTAAGCCATCAGGTTTCCTCAGTATACTGAGTGGTGTCACTCCCTCAATATACAATTTAGCGTCTGCGAAGTCTGCACAGGCTATGAAGGGTTGAGGATCTGCATTAATTTCCTCTGTCTCTCCATTGCCCGAGGCCATCATTATTTTCTGATGCAAATAGGAAGGCACATATTTGTTAGTATGGATCCAATCTCTACCAAGTAAAGTATTGTACTTAGCATTGCTGTCGTCGATAACGAAGAATGCCGTCATGCAGTCCCTGGTTCTTACACTCAGGTTGATGGGCAGAATTCCCTGAGCCATCTGTTTGTCTCCAGCGAAGCTAACAATGGTTGTGCTGGTTGGGATTAACCTAGGGTTCCTTTTCCCTAGTTTCTTCAAGGAAGATTTCGGTAGTAAGTTCACCACTGCCCCATTATCCACCAAGACTCGGTTCAATTGTATCTTATCGACGAAGGCCTTAATATATAAGGGCTTGACATGCTGTGTCATAGAGTTCGAGGGATACTCAAAAGGATATGAGAGGTTAATACTCACCTCTTCTTCACTCTCATATTCAGTTTCCATTGGGGTAGCCATTCTGGATTCATCTTGCACCATACTCACTTGTGAGTCTTCACTAGAGACTGGAATTGGGTCAATTTCTTGCCCCTCTTGGTTCTCATCTCCAGCTTGGAATTCATGCGGTAGTATGTGTACCATATTCACTGACACTGAGCCAAATTGGATGGCTGGCTGTACCTGTTTCTCCTCTTAGCCACCTTGTTCAGTCACTTCAGAAGCATCCTCCATGCTGCATTCTGGCACTTCATTACTAATAGACTCCTTCAAATGGTCTTTTCCGACTGGCTTTTCAACCAAAAATGTTTGTTCAGCCATGAAGGCTTCGAATATTTCTTCCTCAACCAATCCTTTCTTTTGGCCTAGGCCAACTTCTTCTTCTGTCTCGCTATCACTCTCCATCAAAGCTTTCTCCAATCCTGCTAAACTGGACTTCTCTCTGGCTTTTAGTTCAAAGTGAACTTTGGTCAACTGTTCTCTGCTGCAGCCCATTTTGCCTTGTAGAGTTGGTTTTGGAGTATGGTCTGACTTTGGATTCTTCTTTCCTTCTGTCTGGACCAATGAAGAGCTCTCTCCACTTTCTTTCAGGTCTTTCTGGTACTGAGTGTACCTACGCTGAATCTTTCTCCTTTGTGATCTCGAAATTACTTGGACCATATCTGGTTCCTTTGTTTTTGGGTGTTTAAGCAATACCCAATTGTTTGGGGCCACCAAAGGAGGTTTCACCATCCTACCTTGGTTTCCAACAACATCTCTTTAGGTAGATATCTCCCTAGGTTTGTTCTGCATAACAAACCAATCTGGAACTCCAGGTACCCACGAACTTACTGACCCAGATGTTGAACTGTTCCTTTCTTCCTTCAAAGCCAACTTCGAAGCTGGCTGTGAAAGCCACTACCTGGTTCTGACTTCATGTTTTGGGCCTAACTCAGGCCTTTGATGAACTGGGCCACTTTCTGTCCTGCGTAAGGCTGGTCTAGGGGGCTAATCTCTGGCTTTGATCCCATGAATTGAACCCTTCTCCAGTCTCCTTTCAGAATGACTGCTCTCCATTCTGTAGTAATTAGGTGGCCTGGACTCATATAAAGGTCTCTTGCCTTTAGAATGCATTCTATCGGCTGTTGGCTCAACCATTAATGGCTGATGCCTACCACTAGTTAGATATGGCCTTTTGTTATAAGCATTGGTTGGTTTAGGACGTCTCTGCACATCCCTGCAATATTGCTTCCCATCAATTGGAAGCCCTTTCAACCACTTATAACTCAATCTGCACCTGGGACACATCCTTTGCATTACAGCTGCCTCTAAAGAATCGTCATCCAGTGCTTCTTCATCAGAGTCTTCCCTCTGGTGTGAGAAACCTTGTCCAATAGCTGGTAGATTTCCAGTGTCTTTCTTGATAGTTGTCTGGTTAGCAACATGCATCTGCACATTGACTTCTTCCAATTCTTTAAAGGACAAATTTTGGAAGTCTGGCATAATGACATTGGCTGCCACCTCTCCAATTTCTGAAAATGGATTACTGTCGATCCCCATGGTCTTTTCTGCTTTAGCTGAGAATTTTAAGCTTCCTTTCCGAATTTGTTCTTGGATCCTGTCTCGAAAAACAATACAGTTTTTAGTCGAGTGAGACCAAGAGTTATGCCATTTACAGTATATTTTTCCTTTAAGTTAATCTGGAGATGGAATTTTGACTCCTTTTGGTAACTTAAGGAAGTTGGCCGCAAGCAAATGATCAAAAATGCTATCTGCCTTAGTTAAATCAAAAGAGTATTTCCTATGAAGGTCTTTCTTTTTAAACTGCTGGTCAATTGTTGTATCCTTATGAATTAATGCTTCACAGATCACAAGTTTTTTCCCCACAATCTCTGCCGCATCAATCTCATAATTAGGATCTCTATAATATGTCTTGTACAATACATTATTTCGATCTTGTTCCTCCTCTAGTAATGCTTCGTACCTAGACACCTTATAAGTCAATTCCACTAAGTCTCTGAACTCAGTTGAGTCAAACTTCTTTCGAAACCTAAACTCTAAGCCATTTTGAGCCAATCTCATGAATTCTGGCTCTGGTAGGATGACTCTACATTTATTTCGAGCCCTTTTAAATCTGGCAATAAACTGGGTAGCCTTCTCATCAGGCCTTTGACTCAATCTTGCCAAGTCTACCATGGAAACCTCTGGCTTCAATTGGAAGAATTGGGCATGAAATGCCTCTTCCATTTGTTACCACGTTTGGATAGAGCTAGGTGTAAGGTTAATATACTATACAAATGCTCCTCCAGTTAAGGAATTTGGGAATAACCTTAACTTCATATAGTCATTATTAGTAAATTCACCGCATTGAGCAGCAAACCTAGCAATATGCTCCACTGTTGATTGGTTTCCATTCCCATAAAAAAGGGCAAAATCTAGTATCCTGAAACCTATTGGGTATTCATGTACCCTATCTACCCATTCTGGGTATGGTTTTCTGTACATAGGAATCTGGACCCCCCGAGCCATCGGTCCACACATCTCTCTAACATTGTCAGCAATTTGGTCCCTAGGGACCATATTTTGTGCCTGCTGAACCACTACTGGAGGGACAAACACAGGATTTGGTGGACAACCTTGTGCCTGTAGTCCTCTTGGTCCATAAGGTGGTATATTTGGGACTGGTTGTCCCTGTGGTGTAGGTTGCTGTTGGGGGTGTGGGTAACCCCTTTGAGCCTATCCTGTGAAAGGACTGCTGTAGACACCCCATTTTTGACCGGCCTTAAGACTCAGACGTCACCGTTTGAGTACTTGGTGATGTTTCATATCGTGCTCGTTCAGAGGTTTCAGAGTCTCGGCTGCGAGTCTTGCCTCCGGACTTCCGAACTCTTTCATGCTTTGCCTCGGTTTGCGAACCAGGCTCGATTTTCTCTGTTTCTCTTCCACAAGGGAGAGAGAGGTCTCGTAAACCATCTCTCAATGACCGTAGGCTATGTTTCGTGGTCGTAGGCCATTTTGCCCGTTTGGAGTCCGGTTTCCGATTTCTCGGAACCGTTGGCCGTGTGCCTCGGTTCGGGACCGCTTAACCACCTCCGTTTGCTCCGGTTTTTGGCGTGCATCTTATTTACTCCCTTTTGAGGGACACTGTGGTCCGAGAGGTTAACTTCGTGGTCGAACACCCCTTCCGGTGTCTAACAGTCAGTTTTCGGGGCCCCGGGCTGCGCGTTTCGGCCCCCGAACCTTCATCTTGCATCGGTTTTGGTTCATTTTTGGTGGGGACCTCTGTTTCATTGTTAGGAAGGTCGTAGAGGGGTGGGAGGCCAGTAATTGTTCTGACAACCAGTTTTATTCCTTCATCGCCCTCCGTCGCCCGTTTTTCTCACTTCAAAGCCAATGTTGACCACCCTAAAGGCCACTTTTTCTTGCCCTAAACCACATATTTGTGTTGTAGACACCTGGGAGGCCACCAATATCACATAGCCGGCCAATAATTCCATTTGAACCTTTTAAACCCCTCCTAAAAGTGGCCTTTTCTCTCTCCTGGTTCACTTTCTCCAGCTTTTAACCACATGGTTGTGTTGTGCACACATGAGAGGCTCTCTTTTTGGCATGGCCGGCCAGTAATCTAGCTTGACCCTTTTGAACCTTGGCCGACCGGCCATGGGGAGGGCCGGCCGGCCACCTACAACCTTGATAAAGGGCCGGCCATGATCCTCATTGTTGGTACATTACAAATATGCATCTTGTTTCCCCCTAGATTTTGTATCCGGGGGGCTGCACTTTTTGGGGGAAACTTGAACTGTTTTCCTCCCCATTTTTCCCCCTCTTTCTCTCCCTCTTTTGCCTATATAAACAGCACCCCAGCTCTAGTTTTGGGGGTTAGAAAAATTGCTTTTGGAGCCTTGCATTACATCTCTCTCTTTCCCTTACTTCAAGCACCAAAACCTCCCAAACCCTACACCATTTCTATACCACCACCTAGCACCACACCACCACTCCATTCCAGCAGCTTGGAGGATCTTTTCAGAGCTTAGGAGGCATCATTTCTCAAGCCAAGAGATTGCTAAAGTTTGGTCTTCAAGGGTGAGCCACATTTCCCCTCTTTTTAAGCTTATTTTGCATACTTTATAAGCCATATTTGCTTACATATTTGGGCTCCGACCCTAACTGAAAATAACATTTTTTTGAGCTCTTTTTCATGTTTTCTTAAGGGCCTCTCACTGTTTGAGGCTCCCTTTTTGCACTTACTTCTTTACCTCTCTTGTATGCCTCTTTCTTGCCTAGTATTTTAGGCCTATATGTAAACTGTTTTGAGACATGTTGTAAACTGTAAAGCGGCTTATTTTGAGACTTTCTTCAACATTTTTGAAGGGCTCATCACTGTTTGAGGGATCCTTTTGCCACTTGCCTTTATATCCCCATTTTGGCCTTATTTTTGCATGATTTGTTAGCCTCTTGTGCTTCTGTTTTTAGGCTCTGGTCCGAACTATAAATAACCTTATTTTGACCCCCTCTTCATGTTTCATTAAGGGTCTTTTACTGTTTGAGGCATCCTTTTTGTACTTTGTGTTTAAATCTCTTTTTTAGACCTTATTTTGCATAGTATTTTAGGCATTCTTGTGCACTGTTTTGGGTCTGGTCATCAACTGTAAAATGCCATATTTTGGGCCCCTCTTCAACATTGTTGAAGGGCCCTCCTGTGTTTGAGGCCAGAAACCATGACTTACTTCTTTATCTCACATTTAGGGCCATTTTTGCATGTTGGTTTAGCCCTATTTGTGTTCACATTTTGACCTTGCTTAAAACTGTAAATATGCTTTTTTTGGGACTGCCTTGCTTCTGTCTTCACACTTCGTGTTCAAATAATGCATGCGTTGCATAGCCATAGGTCATTCCATGCGCCTAATTTCATGTTTCGGGTCTCATTCCATGCTTCGGGTGCCATGCTTTCATGTTTCGGGGCTGTTTTGCATCACTTTTTGCTGCTAAAATTTGCATGCTAGTATGCCATATTCCATGTTTTGCCATGTCTTGTTAGAGTGGCATTTCGTGCCTTAGGGTCGGTCCTCGATTTACGTACGCGCGTGCACGCACCTCGAGTTGTCTCATTTTCATCTAATGGCCTCCTATGTGAGTGTGGCTGAGGTCCACTTGTGTTGGTGTAAGCCCATTATGCATTGTGTATGCCATTTCATTCCATAGCATTGTGTATGCTAGGTTGTATGTTAGCGCATTGTGTATGCTATGTTACCCCGTGCATCGTGTATGCCATTTCATAGCATTGTGTATGTTAGGTTGTATCTTAGTTACATTCATGCATATCATGCATATTGCATTGTGTTCGGGATAGGAGTTAGCCCGGGCACGGGAAACGAGGTACGTTTCGTACTCCAAGTAACGGAACGTGTCTCAATTCCCCAGTCACCGACACTCCGGATCGTCCATGATGGAGTTAGGTCTTAGTTGTGTTTTCATGTGCATTCATCCCATATTGAGTTGTGCAATTCGACTCCTCGGCCATCATGCATCGAGATGCGTGATTGGTGGCACGAGGATCGAGGCATGCATACATACGTGAAAATACATTGCTATGCCCCTTTCTTGCTCTCTGTTGTAGCAAATCAAGAATCAGCAGCCATCCGGAGCTTGGCACGCATTCCAAAAACAATTGCAAAACAGAGGCTAATTGGGGCATCCCAGTGGATTTCCGCGCAAGGCAGCCCAAACATACATCATTCATCAGAGTCAAGGCAGTCCCTGGCTTGCATGCCAGTTTATAGCTTTCCTAGATTAATTTGTAAATTAATTAGGATTTTTTGTATTTATTGGGACTGTATTATTTATTCATTTGGGACTGTATATTATTCTTTCGGACCCTCCGCGCGAGGACAATGTTGTAATAAGTGTGCGTGTGTGTGATGTATGTCTTCCAACCCCACGTCTTTCTCCCATTTATTTACCAGTTTATAATGGTTAGATTAGGGCATATTTCAATTAGCATACAGTATGATAGCATGTTTGCATTCATTCATTTGTCTTGCATGCACCGGGCTCGGCGCACCATACTAACTGCATTTGTATTTCAATTCCAAGTTGAATACATGTTAGCTGTAGCATTCCATATGCCTTGTTTAGGATAGCCGAGCTTGCTATAGTTGCATTTTTGCATGTGTTGCATTAGGCATTTCTGTATATTTAGGATCATGCATGGATCTCTAATTAGCTTCTTTTTTGGCTTGGAGTACTCGGTAAGTTTTATGCTTTAGCATCCTTGCATGTGTGTGAGTGACTGCCATGATAGCATACTTACCATGAGGCTACGTGCTTATATGATATAACTTCCTGAATGCCTGTGGGTGAAGGTTGGGTTATTTGGATTGAAACAAATCATTTACTGTGAGTTTTAAGCCTACTAGATAGTGGCAAAACCATCTTTTTCTAAGCCCACCCGAGGGTGGCAAAAATCTGCATTTTAAGCCTACTGGCGAGTAGCAAACCGCTTTCAAAAAACAAACATGAAATGTTTTGTTCCAATTCAGGTGACCTGGTCTATACTTGTATGTTGTGCGCATCACATAGTAAATCTAGGCTAATAACCGAAATAAGGACACATAACGTTTTCAAAACAAGATATTATGGTTAGTAGAGGCCGATCTTTGATCGGGCGAGCGGGGGTGCTCACGAAGTGACCTTCCCCAATCGTACCCAAGTTCCCGAGCCGAGGCAACTTTGGTGATGACGGACACGTGGCCTTAGGCAACGAGTCAGGGTTTCCTAAATTTCCCAAAATAAAATATTTAGGTGGCGACTCTGTATCTGACAAAGCAGTTCATGTTTGGCACTTCTTTCAAAAATCTGTTTTCTCAAAACGATTTGCCGGATTTGGACTCTTTGGTTCAAGATTAAGAACCGTGACACAAAATCGAGTCCGAACTGTAGCGATGTCCCCCGTGAGCTTGTTACAACTGCGAAAGGTGCTGGAACAAGTGTTGTGTCTCTTCCATTTGTAGGAAAACCTTCCAACCCCCCGGGTATAAATTCGAATAAGGGATTAGTGAACCCCCTCATGCCAGGTATGGCTTCGAACATGGGGTTTAGAATCATTCTTATGTCATTTTCTTGTACTAGGCCAGATCCACCAATTTGCATGGCTTCACTATTAAGTACTGAGGCATTTTGACCTGCTATAGGCCTCGAAATAGGTTCGTACCAAGACTGAGGTGATGGTCTTTCATAGTTCTGATTACTAGTTTAACCATTAGAATGTCCATTAACTTGCATAGGCTGTTTATCTCTAGCCAATCTTTGCTGAGAGACATTTAAAACTTCCTCCATATGTCTTGCGTTTGTTGGTTGGTGGTTATTCATTCGATCCAAAAAGGTTGTTGCCCACATTTCCATCATGTTCATTAACTACTGTCCCATGGCATCTACTAGGCCACCCCATGGATTTATTGGCTGAGTAGATGGAATAGTGGATGATCCAATTCCTTGGTCTCGTCCAATATCATGAACATGTGGTACTTGTTTTGAAGTGCTAGTCTGTTCGACCATAGGTTCTGATAAAATGGGAGTTTCCACAGGATGTGTTATCACATTATCCTCTGGATTAGGTATCTCTACCTCTCCTTCTACGCCTTCTTCCAAGCGTTCATTTTCTCCTTATCTCCTACGTCTAGCCATTTCAAATAGTCCCACTGGGCGTACCAAAATATATGTTGGCTTTTTGGCTTTCGAAGGTTATTTTTGTAATTGCGAGCGTGCCAGCAAAGATCAATCAGTCCTTACAGAAAATTGATTGCCAACCAATTATCAGATGATTGTGTTTTAGTTCTTTCAGCCTCAATGAAGAGGATTTTTACTGGTGACTTGATTTAGGAGAATTAAGCAAGATAACAATTAAATGAAGAACAATTGAAGCATTTCATTAAAATGAAAAACTTACAATGATCCAAACTCAGCCTCGTAGAGGTTTACAGCAACAATCTACTACTTGAAACTACTCCTATGAACGAAGTGCAGTGCAGGAATTTAAAGTACAGGAATGTAAAGAACAGGAAATGTAAGACTGGAAATGTAAAACTGGAAAGGAAAATAAGTAGAATAAGACTGGTTTTTTGGATCTGAGTCTGGGTCCTTTTTCTGGGCCTTCTCTGCTATTTATACTTCTCAAGAATGACCATCAAACTGCATTTCCAACCGTCGAACTGCTCCTCCATGATCGCTGATCATGTTGCCTTATAATTAGCTTCACTATGCCATCACTTGCAGTTAGGCTTCCCTCCTAAATTTGAATTTAAATGTGAGTAACCGTTGAAGCCACATCACCTTGCATCTCTTTATTGATCCATTGCTACTCAGATCTCGTAATAACCAATACTAACTATCATGTGTATGATCAGGATCGAAGACTTGAATAGTCTTCCTGTATTACCCTTATTCTGCCACATGTCGAATTGTAGTTGGCTTGTACAAAATATGTAGTCAACAGATACAAATCATTATTTATCCAAATCATTATTTTATTGTTAACTATGAAAAGCATTTTTTGTTATAAAAAATACTAAAAAATAATTTTTACCTAAACCACATCTTTATATCTAGTAGTAAAAAAATTAAGTGAGAAATTCATTGATGGTTGCAATGATAGTGGTTTGGTGTAGTGGTGGTGGTGATAGTGGTAGTAACTGTGGTGGTAGATGTGACAGTGGTGGGGTTGGGGGAAGGATAGTAGTGGTGTAAATGGTGGCCGTGGTGAGAATACAACGGTCCATGTCGATACTTATGCATAAGTAATTATAAATTCATGAATTATTTAGGAAGTTGGCTTTTTGTCCAAAAAAAAATCCAAAGAGTCAAAAAAAAAAAAAAAAAGTAAGTTATACATCTCAGTCATTTACATTTTTCATATAATTAAAAAAAAAAAAAAAAGTTATTCTTGCCTATTTGGCAATTTGGCTTTTTTTAGTGATTTTTTATTTCTTTATTTATTTATTTTTTTTGAGATGGGAAATTATTTTTTTAAGTTAAACAGATAGTTGTGAGAAAAAATAAATAAATAAAATGTGATATTTTGACTTTTTAAAACTTTTTTGTAACATTTTTAACAAAAAAAAATCACAAACCAAACGAGACCTAAATTGTTTCATTTTATAAAACAACTAAAAAAGTCAAACTCCAAACCACACCTCAGTCAGCTTTAAATAAAAATTCTGTTACTTAATATTTTTTTAACATTTAACGTACATTTTAAGAGGTGCTACTGCTTTTATGAATTGTAATTTAATTGATTTTTATTTAATATATTCAAGTTGAATTGACATATCAAACATCCAATAAAGAAAAAATATATGAGTATACTTATACACATACATTAAATTATTGTCTACGGAGTTATGTGCATATTGATTAATAACTTACTTTATAAAATATTGTACAATTTAACTTCAAATGATGTGAACTCTTCAAGATTATGAGTACATAGCATTACTAAAAGTAAAAAAGAAAAAATAAATTGCATAAATATTAGTAAAAAAATTTTTTTACAAGATAACGGTTAGTATGTTAGTAGTTAGATTATAATACAGGTCAACATCTCTTTATATATTCGAATTTGAAATATTAGTAGTTAGATTATAATACAGATCAATGTCTCTTCATATATTTGAATTTAAAATCTCACTGACCGTAACACCTAAATACTCTCTCCATGACCACTTAGACAACTAGGCGAGATCAAACTCTAGTGATTAGATGGTCATGATCTTCTAAATCATTTTGGCTTTGTTTTTTCTTTTCATTATAAACTTGACTCTATAATCATTAATTATGCCATTGTAGGGTTAGCATTCATGGAAGTCAAAAAATGTCTTGTCACTCCTCATGTGTTCTAATATTTCTCACGTCTCTCTGTACTCATCGAGATTGCAATCATCAGTTCAATAGAGGAAACACATGCATTAGATCAATGGAACGATAAATAGTGAAAAGGCCACAAACTTGGATATAAATGTGAAGAACTAATATGGATATGAGAGAGAGAGAGAACACAAATTAATTCTGAGATCAGTATGGCAGACAAACTGAAAACTTCAGGAATTAATCATGAACTCAGGATATAATTAGACTAAAAAAAAAAAAAAGAATACTGATATGCAAATATAAAAAAAAACCTGGTACAAAAAAAATTATACAGAATGAATGAGGACGTAAATGTGTGTACATTCATTTTCAATCAATAATTTTTAAAACTATTAAAGTGACTAATAATTTCCAAACGGTTGGAGAGTGATGTGATTAGTTCCTAGAAAGTAAGTCACAATTTATAAGAATGAAGAATTAAATATGTGGGGGTTGAGTTGTAGTACTGTTATTTCAAATTTTTAGGAAAAAAAATTAGTGGTCTTTTACATTTTGTTATTTGTGTTATTTTTATCTTTATATTTTTAATTAATTTAATTTTAAATTTTATGTTAACTCGGTCCAATTGATAATGTATGTTTTTGATTGAAAATAATCACTCATTGATTGAAGGTAAACACTGAGTTGAGTAAATTTATAATTTTGTTATCAAAACTATTACACATGCCACTTATATACGCATATTTCATAAAAAAATATATATATATACACTAAGAATTATAATCAATTAGACCAAATAGAAATAAAATCATAAATATAAAGTAAAAATCGAGCCAATTGAAATTATAGGAATTAAAATTATACAAAGACTAAAGTATAAGGAGTACTGTTATAATTTGCTTAATTTTTTAATATTTCTGTTTTAAGGAAAATGCCGTGCATAATCACAAAAGATGAATCTAAGTCGTCTAAAGATGTAGGCAGGTTAACTTTCCCTAGAAATGTATGTTGTGCACTCTTCAAAAAGATACACTATAAGAATATTATGTTATTTGTGTCGTCTTATAATAAAAGTTAGGAATTGATGAATATATCCTTAAAAGTAAAATTGCAAACTATTGTGATCAAACTTCAAGATTATGTTACGAATAGTTTATTGTCTGATATAAAAGTTTTCCAAACTATTTTAATAAAAAAAAATTGTAACATATGGGTGTGTTTTTGTGGGGACATATTTTCTGAGTACCAACACGTGGTCAAGGTGACGCCGAAGTATCAGCCGAGGTGTCATGTGTCCTGGTCGTGACGCTGAGGTAATCTCGGCTAGACCGAGGTTATCTGCGAGAATACTGAAATCCGGGATAAGCGGATAAAGGACAAGAGTCCTAGAATGAAGAAAGACCTCAACATGAATAAGGATAAAGCTCTTAGGGAGTTTATCTTTATCTATTGGAGAGTCCAAGATAAGCACTGAGCTGAAGTCCATTAAAGCTAGGCTTCTATTGGAACTAGGATTGAGTTGGCTATAAAAGAAGGGCACCCCCAATGGGTCGAAGGTACACAATTTATATTATGAATAGTAAGTTAAGCACTTTGGCTATCTTTGGAAGATATTTAACTAACTTGATCGTCGGAGTGCCCTGGGTGGACGAACCACCACCGGAATCTCTTCTTTCTGTTACATGTCATTCAGGCGCCATCTATTCTGCCAGTGTTCTCCAGTTGAATACTGAGTTGGCAGTGTGGTCAAAAATTCACTCACACAATTTGGCACTGTTTGTGGGAAAGAAAGGAGAATAGATGGCCAACAACGAACAAAAAGAGAAGGTTGGGGGCGACACCCCTACTGGGAGTGGAAGACCTATTGACCTAGACATCGAGGGAGACAACTGCAACGAAGAGACTCGTGATAAGAATCACGGAGGAAAGGACATCGGCCAGGAGGGCGACGCACCGAAGAAATCAGACCAAAACGAGTACTATAACGAGGATAACCTCCCGGTATTGAAAGATAGATGCCTACGGAGGGACAAAGAGATGAAGGGGATGGCGAACAAATTGGCAAACCTGCAATCGGTAGTCAATTTCATGATGCAAAACAACGTCATGCAACCACCGTTCCCACTGCAGGACACGCTGATTCCAGCGGCCAATACCAAGAAGGGAGGGCAGAAAACAATCCCAGTAGCCCCCCAGCACACCAGGAGCGAAAAACACTCTCACCGGCCTTCAAGGGAGGTCGGGCGAGAAGAGTCGAGAAGGGAAGAATCTCGAAGGACACACCACACCAAAGAAGCAGACCCCAGATACCATCGGCATGTTTAAAGGCAGGAGTTGTGCTTCGATGCAACCAATGAAGAAATGTCGAAAAGGGCTCACAACGAAGATGAGAGTAGTGCACCTAAAAAACTGAAATTAGGAGATAGCCGAGCTCCTAGGCGGACCAAAGAGGACTTAAGAGATTACCTCAAGAGGAAGTAACAAAATGCCGAGGTAACTTCCCCTGTTAAGTCGAGAACACCATTCTCGGTGGAGCTGGTCAAATTTGAGGCCCCGAAAAGATTCAGTATGCCGAGGTTCCAGATATACGATGGTAAGTCGGACTCCAACTTTCACGTCAGTTTATACCTAAACTCGATGGCATTGTACACTGAGAACGAGCCGTTGCTTTGCAAAGTGTTCCCCTCATCCTTCGGGGAAATTGCATCGGATTGGTTTCACAAATTACCAAAATGAAGTGTGAAGACCTGGGAAGGCCTGGCCGAGATGTTCGTGGCAAGGTTCGTGATAAACAAACTACAGCCACTAAGGGTAGACGCCCTGATGGCTCTAAGAATCAGTGAGGATGAAGGCTTTAAGGCCTACGCAAAAAGGTATTATGAGGTGTTCAACCGAATACCCGAGTGCAACCAAGAGGTGGTGGTCGTGTCTTTCAAGAATGGCCTAAAAGATTATTGTGCACTACGAAAGTTATTGGCAAACACATTGCCAAAAAGCATGGAGGAGCTCATGGCCAGAATTGAGAAATATGCCAGAGCTGAGGAAGACACGCCAGGGATTAAGGCGACAAAGCAAGAGAAAGGAAACGGCTCACCGAAGCGAGGCCGAGGTAACAACGGATCCAACAAACAAGAGATAGGACTAAGGACCGCACAGACAGTCACAACTGTATTTCGAATCCTAATTCACAAAGTCCTGAATAAAATCTGAACACAACCCTATTTCAGAGCACCAGCAAGGATACCACGGGAGTTTATGGGAAGAAGCCTCGGAAAGTATTGTGCTTACCATGATGAAGATGGACATCTGACTCAGGGTTGCAGAGCCCTGAAGTCACACCTGGAAGACCTGGTAAGGCAAGGCTATTTAAGGGACCTTGTAGATGAGGCCAGGACAAGGGAAGAGCAGGCAAGACTGCCTCAGGCACCAGCAGCTCCACCTCCCCTAGCACAGCAACTGCAAGCAGGCGGACCTCGGGTGATTAATGTAATTCACTCAAAGGTCAACGAAAACGAAATACGGGGGGAGACCCAAAAGATAAAGCACTTACAGCATGTGTACCAGGTCCGGTAGAAAAGACCTCGGGCTGAGGAGTGCCAGGGACCAGTAGTGTCCTTTACTGAAGCCGACCTGGAGATGGTACAACATCTGCACAACGATGCCTTTGTAGTATCCCTCCAGGTTGGGGAGTGCCAAGTGAAGCGCATCCTAATTGACCAAGGCAGCACTTGTGACATCATGTATGTCAGATGTTACAAGGAGCTTGGCCTTCACCCAGACGATATGGAGCAATCCAATGGCCCAATGGTCGGGTTCAATGGAACGCCGACGTGGCCACTGGGAGCAGCAAACTTGGAAGTGCAGGCTGGCACCAAGAAAATAAAGACAGAGTTCACCATAATCGACACACCCTCCCTTTACAATATTATCCTGGAGAGGCCATGGTTACAGGCAATGGGGGCTGTTCCCTCAACATTGCATCAGCTATTGCGGTTCCCAGCAGAACATGGGATAGAAGAGGTCAGAGGGGATCAGCTGCAGGCAAAGAACTGCTCCATGGCAGCAATGAAATCCGCATGCAGCATATGAGAACCAGAAAGGGCAGAGATTGAAGACGAGGACGTGGAAGTCCTAGAGGACGTCGGCAAGGAGCCAGCTAAGAAGAGTGAAGAAGCCCTAAAGAAAATCCTCGTCCAGCAGGGAGATAAAGAACTCTTCTTCCTTCTCGGCTCGGGCTTAGCCGAAAAAGAGGAAAAAGAACTGAAGGCGTTCTTGAGAGCAAACATTGAAGTGTTTGCCTGGACGCCTTATGAAATGCCAAGCATTGACCTCGAGGTCACTTGCCATAAACTGAACGTAGACAGGTCGGCCAAACTTGTAATCCAACGGGCAAGAAGACCGACGTTGATGCATATTGAGGCAGTGGAAGAGGAAGTAGACAGACTTCTGACAGCCAGAACCATTTGAGAGGTAAATTACCCAACATGGCTATCAAATACAGTGGTGGTGAAAAAAAAGAATGGAAAATTGAGGGTCTACGTGGACTTTACCAACCTAAACAAGGCCTGTCCCAAAGACAGTTTTCCTTTACCCAAGATTGACCAACTGGTGGATGCCAGTTCAGGGCATGGAAGGATGAGCTTCCTAGATGCCTACAGGGGGTACCATCAGATAGCCATGTACCCCTCAGATGAGGAGAAGACTGCATTTATCACCCCAAAAGGGTTGTATTGCTACAGAGTGATGCCTTTTGGGTTGAAAAATGCAGGAGCAACTTACCAGAGATTGGTAACCAAGATGTTCAGACACCTAATTAGCCGAACAGTGGAGGTATACATTGATGACATGGTCGTGAAGACCAGGGAACTTAAGGACCATCTGGAAGACTTAAAGGCAGTCTTTGACATCCTAAAAACATATCGACTCCGACTCAATGCATCGAAGTGTGCATTTGGAGTTGGATCTGGTAAGTTCTTGAGATACTTGGTGACCAGAAGGGGCATTGAGACCAGCCCAGATCAGATCAAGGCCATTCTAGAACTGAAAAGTCCAACATCGGTGAAGCAAGTACAGATGTTGACTGGAAAGGCTGCAGCCCTGAATAGGTTCATAAGCAGAAGTTCTGACAAATGCAAACCCTTCTTCAGCTTAGTGAAGAAGGCCACAGACTTTTTACGGACAGAAGAGTGCGAAGTCGCCTTGGCCGACTTGAAGAAGTATTTGACCACGGCTCCAGTTCTCTCAAATCCAGAACCCAGAGAGGAGTTGTTCCTATACTTAGCAGTTTCAGAGCATGCGGTAAGTGCAGTGGTAATCCGAGAAGAAAAAGGGGAGCAAAGGGCTATTTACTATGTAAGCAAATCCCTAGCTGATGCAGAAACCAGGTATTTACCCTTAGAGAAGTTAACACTGGCCTTGTTAATGGCTTCAAAGAAGCTGCATCATTACTTTCAAGCCCACAAAATTGTGGTGCTAACTGAACATCCATTGAAGTCTCTATTGCAGTAGGGAGATCTAACAGGCAGAATAACCAGGTGGGTAGTAGCCTTGGGCCAGTATGACCTGGAATACAGACCCAGAACAGCAATCAAAGGCCAAGTTTTGGCCAACTTCATGGCCGAGTTCATGCCAGGATCCATCGTACATCGGGCTCCGTTGAGCCGATGTGAACGATGTCCTAACGAGCAAAGAGGAGCCCAGCCGAGGGCGACAGAACAAAGGAAGGAAGAAAAACTTAGGCCCTGCAGCATTTACATCGGCGACGCCTTTCGACTGTTCGTTGATGGGAGCTCAAACTGACAAGGAGCGGGGGTAGGAGTAGTACTGGTATCTCCAGATGGACAGATACTAGAACAATCCATTCGATTGGGGTTCAAGGCCTCAAACAATGAAGCAAAGTATGAAGCACTGATTGTAGGACTGAAACTGGCAGTAGCAGTAGAAGCAGACGAGGTAATAGTCTTCTATGACTCCCAGCTTATAGTCAACCAGACAACGGGAGAGTTTGCAGCGCAAGATGAAAGGATGTCGGCCTACGCAAAAGAGGTCAGCAGGTTGGTGGCCTTGTTTCAGAATTGCCGACTACAGCAGGTTAGCCGAGATGATAACAGTCACGCTGATGCCCTGGCCAACCTAGCTAGTGCAATACAACCTGGAAAGGCAAGGACGATAATGGTTGACTACTTATCGAGCCCGAGCATCGAACCACTGACCACAGAGCGTGAAGCAATGTGTGTGGACATGGGACCAAGCTGGATGGACGCAATAGTAGCATTCTTGAAAGAAGGAAAACTGCCAGATGATCACAAAGAGGCACACAAGATCAGATTGAAGTCGGCAAGATTCAGTCTAACAGTAGAGGGACATCTCTACAGAAGATCCTTCACTGGACCCCTTTTGAGGTATGTACATCCTTTACAAGTTGAAATTTTTTGTACGAAATACATGAAGGAGTATGTGGAAGCCACGCTGGGGGTAGATCACTTGCTCATAGGGCCATTACCCAAGGGGATTGATGGCCCTACATGCAGAAAGATGCAGAAGCCTATGTCAAGAAGTGTGAAAAGTACCAAAGGTTTGCACTACTGATACACCAACCAGCAGCAGACCTGAACCCAGTATCCAGTCCTTAGCCGTTCGCCAAATGGGGCATGGATCTTGTTGGAAAACTGCCCCAAGCAACTGGGCAAAGGAAATACCTACTGGTAGCAACAGATTACTTCACCAAGTGGATAGAAGCTGAACCCCTTGCCAAGATCCGAGACGTGGATGTGAAGAACTTCATATCGAAGAACATCATCACCAGGTTTGGGATCCCAAGGGCAATAGCTGTAGGCAACGGAACACAATTTGATAGTAAGCTAATCAAGAGCTTCTGTGCAAAATTCAGAATCAAGAATTATTTTTTGACCCCAAGTTTTCCTCAAAGCAATGGACAAGCAGAAGCGTCCAACAAAGTTATCTTGGACGGGATAAAGAAAAGGCTGCAAGCAGCAAAGGGAAAGTGGGTGGATGAATTCCCCAATGTACTCTGGGCATATCGGACTACGCCGAGAAAATCAATGGGGGAAATCCCCATTTGCCATGGCTTATGGCACAGAAGCAGTAATCCCACTAGAAGTCGGCATCCCAGGGATAAGAACTCAGGGAGTAAAGAATGGGACTAATGATGTATTATTAGCCCGAGATCTGGATCTACCAGAAGAAAGAAGAGAGAAAGCTGCAATTCAGCTAGCGGCATACCAGCAGCAGCTTGCCAGGGCTTATAATAAGAAGGTTAACCCAAGGAAGTTTCAAGTCAGTGACCTCGTCTTGAGAAAGGTCGTCGGCAACAAGAAGGATCCCAGAGAGGGCAAGCTTGGCCCGAATTGGGAGGGACCCTATAGAATCATCTCGGTATTGGGCAATGGGGCATATCGGCTTAAAGATAATGAAGGCAAAGAGTTGCCAAGGCCCTGGAATACTTGCAATTTGAAATTTTTCTATCATTAGACTTTTTTGTTCTTTGTTATTAGCCAAAGTAATAAATAAAGTTTTAGCTTGATTTCTTACACTTGTGACTGATAAGATACTTGACGATGTTTCTGGAATACATGCACAATGAGAACCCAAGTGGAACTTAAGTTCACATTAGGGGGCAGACAGTTAGAAAATGGTTCCTGGAAATGGTTCCTAGAAAGGTAGAAATTACAAGCTAAAATTAGTTTAACACTTGTTGAAATTTGTGAAAAATTTACAAGTTGAAGTTAAACCGAGGTTATGTTTAACACTTGTTGAAATTTGTAAGAAATTTATAAGTTGAAGTTAAACCGAGGTTATGTTTAACACTTGTTGAAATTTGTGAAAAATTTACAAGTTAAAGTTAAACTGAGGTTATATTTAACACTTGTTGAAATTTGTGAGAAATTTACAAGTTGAAATTAAACCGAGGTTATGTTTAACACTTGTTGAAATTTGTGAGAAATTTACAAGTTGAAGATAAACCGAGGTTATGTTTAACACTTGTTGAAATTTGTGAAAAATTTACAAGTTGAAGTTAAACCGAGATTATGTTTAACACTTGTTAAAATTTGTGAAAAATTTACAAGTTGAAATTATAAATTGAAGTTAAACCGAGGTTGTACTTAAAAGAAAATTGGTCTAAACACTTGTTGAAATTTTTTAGAAAAATTTACAAGTTAAAGACCAAGGTCGTATTAAAAGAAGTACTTATGTACTTGCCGAGGTAAACCATCGGTTTGTATAACCGAGGTATATCACCCCGAGGAAATTACACAGATAAGGTGTATGCTTAAAAGCATACAAAATCATACAAGAGTCATACAAAGGAAATTGTACTTGCATTCAGAAGAATCAGTTCAAAAAAGAAGAGGGCACTTCGGCTTACCAAAAGAGTAGTTGTTCAGAAATTACAAAAGCGGCACTTCGGCCAGATCCAAGCTTACATTGACTCAAAAAGTAAGACAAAATACTAAGTATAAAGCAAAAACTAAGACTCTTCAGCGTCTATGGCTGGTTGGGTTTGGGGTTCAGAAAACAGCTGAGAGGACATCTCGGCGACCCTTTCAGCCACGAGCTCGGTATCAATTTCTTGAAGAGTTTGGTCAAGGCTCTTGTCAACAATAGGCGCGTCTGATGTTGCCTTCTCAAGAGGAGCGTCTGTGGAGACCTCACCTTCCTCATCTTGAGTCAAGTCTAGGACTTGCTCATTTGGAATAGGGGACTTGGCCTCAGCAGCTTCCTTTGATTTTCTCACCAAAGCTTCCTCCTCAGACTTAGAATCGTCTTCGGATTGGCTTGGAGTAAGGGGGAATGGCAGGGGTATGACATCGGCATTCTTGAGGGGGGAGTCCTCGGGGACGTCAAGCTTTTTTAGAGCAGCCATCCAACCAAGGGAGAAACCCTTATTACATGTCTGCTTCACTTATTTTTTGTAGTCCTCCTTGACGTCGGCCGCCCCCTCTGCGTATGCCCTCTCATCGGCGGCCTTGATCTCGGTCTCCTTTGTGGCTAAGGCATCTTAGAGTTCTTTTTGGGCCTCGGCCGTCTTTTCTTCGGCCTCTTTCTTTTCGACCACAAGAACCTTCTTAATGGCCTCTGCAGCATCTGCTTTTTCCTCGGCCACGTCTTTGGCTTTAATGGCTGCCGCAGTCTGATCTGACAAGGTTTTCATTTTTGCCTCGGCCCTTTTGATGGCCTTCTGCAATCCAGTAGCCTTCTTTATTTTGTCGGCCAACTCCTTCCTCACCTCAAAAGCTTGCATTGAAAAGGAGTGAGGGTGCTGGATCGCCTAAAAGAATATGAATAGAACAAAAGTTAGTAAAATTCTCTGAGTATGAAGGAATAGAGAAAGAAAAATACCAAGTGTGAAAGACTTACTTGAACAGAATGCTGGAACATCAGAGCGAAGTTTTCATACTCGCTCATCTTGGCGTTCCGGTTAAGGTCATTTGGAAGCAGCAAAGCCGTGGAGAGGGAGACACCGACTTCGAGGTCGGTCGCACTGTCGCCCGCTCTGACCGGCTTGTCTTCGATGGTGATCGGGGGGGCCCAGGGGGCATCTGATTTCATTGGCCTCGAGGTTGTGGCAGATTCGGACCTCAGCCTCTTTGACTGAGTTGATTGGAATGGTTCGGCCTCGGGCCTCTTCTTGGGGACAGAAGGGGTCTTCTTGCTCGAAGCCAATTTAGAAATTGGCAAGGTGTCCTCAGTGTCAATCTGAGTCACCGTTGCCTTAGGCTGGGCCTTCTTTATTCTTTTGGCTTTTGGCTTAGGTTGAGGCTGAGATTGTGCTGGTTGAGCGTCAACATTGGAAGGGATGTCGGCCAAGAGATCTTCAGCGACTGCCTTCTTGCGGCCCATCTCAGCAGCGAAAATAGTTCGGCGTCATCAACGGCGTTGAGATGGTGGTATCAGTTGTGGAGCCGAGGTAGATGATCAGAGGTTGACCCCTGATCTGGCCGAGATGATGAAGTAGTTGTAGAAGGAGTAGTGGCGGACGGAGGAGACTAACTCTTCTTCTTCTTCTTTGGAACGTCGGAAAGAACTGACTTATAGGTGAGAATGAAGTTGAGTAGCAAAGGAGCTCTCCGCCTCGGAATGGGTAGATCCAACAACTTCTTCACGCCCTTGCTGGGGAAAAAGGACTTGCGGAAGTCTTTTGCTAGTTGAGGAAGAGCTGTAAGAAAAACAGACATTAGAAACAAACGAAGTATTGAAGACTTTAAAAAGAAGTAAGTATAAACACTAGCTCTTACCATTACCCTCTACAAAAATTGTTTGAGAAAGAGGGTAGAGGTGGAGGTCCTCATCTAGAGCGAACTCCCAGTTCCCCGAGATAATGAAGTAATCATCCCCGGTTCCCTTGTTGGAGTCTGGGAGGTCGGCAACGATTTTATACTCTGTGGACCCCGGCTTGAGGTAGTAAATATAGCCTTTCTCCAACTTGAGGCCACACATGGTGTAGCAGTATTAGATATCGGCTAAGGTAACCCTAGCATTCTCCTGTTTGGCTAAGGCTGTTATACCATTGATGACATGGTAGGAATTGATGGCAAGCTGCATTGGGTTCAATTTATAGTAATGGAGTGTCTCACGGAAGAAGGTGTCTAGAGGGAGCCTAAGTCCACACTCAATAAAAGCTACAACGAGGAAAGGCATAGAATCAGTTGTGGGCATGATGGAGTCTTCCTCCCCAGCCAACCTCAGATGGACGTCGGCGGGGATGGAAAACTCCTGCCTAAAATATTCCAGCTTGGTTAGGGTATTTACCCTATGTTCCCACATACCCATGGCGTCGGCTTAGGGGGAAGATGTATAAGTTGGAAATAAAGTGTTATGTAAAGACTCAGAAGACCTCGGCAAAACCTAAACAAACGCTAGGGTAAAGATTTTTTGCGATCCAAAGTAAAGGTTGTTTCAGTTTTTCCCTAAGATTCGTGTGTTCTATGGCAAAACTCAAACCTAAGTCTAAGCAAATGGGGATTGAAGGCAAGAATCTGGAAAAAAACACGGCAAACAGAAACAAGAGCAATGATTCAGAATCAAGAATAGTGGTGAATCATCAAGAACATTGTGACAGAGTGTGTACCAGGGTGCAAGGCCAAGAACAGTGGCAGAATGAACAAGTATATGGGTATTGTGTGTATATTAAAGAACGGTTTGAGTAAAAAGCAAAATCATGAGATAAATGTGCTCAGAATACATGGTTGGATTCAAAAATACAAATGTAAATGACATTTCAATTGCAGTATACAGATATAACAGTTTGAGGAAAGAACAAAAATCGAAACGAAGGAACAGTGACTTACAGGGGAGATTAGGGTCGCCGAGATCAGATGGTGGCAGCAACCGGAAAAAATGCAGCAAAATCCTCGCCGGAAGGGAATGAACGGAAGTAATTGCAAAAAGCTTCGCGAGAGCGACAATGGCAGCTTTTGGAGAAAAAGTTAAAGAGAGAAGGAGTTGGGAGCTTGAGAACGAGGATGCAAAAGTGAAGAGACGGAGAGAGAAAGTTGATTTTGATCAAACGCGGAGAATGGCGACAAAATACCATCAATACGTCTAGGGTGACGTGCCTATCAGACGGCGCACCTAGACACAAGACGACTTACAGGCGCGTATCAAGTACGATCCAGTGAGGGGAAGGCGTGTGGCTAAAACGGTCGAGTTGTTATACGTGACAGCTCATACGCGTGAAGGAGCTCTTGGAATTCTTGATTTAATGGAGCAGTACCTCGGCCTGGAGAATGATCTCGGCTAAGAAGCTTGAAACAAACCTGGTTAATGGTTCTGAGGCATTAATGGATGCAGACTATAGGTCTTGGTCATACTGAGCCAATGAGTTCTTACTTCGGCAATGAATAAAGAAGCGAGGTTGACCGACACGCTAGAAGGAAGTACTGATATAGGTTCTATCACCTCAGGATGCCGAAATAATAGAACCTAGGGGGCAGTTGTGGGGACATATTTTCTGAGTACCAACACGTGGCCAAGGTGACGCCGAAGTGTCAGCCGAGGTGCCACATGTCCTGGTCGTGACGCCGAGGTGATCTCGGCTAGGCCGAGGTTATCTGCGAGAATATCGGAATCCGGGATAAGCGGATAAGGGACAAGAGTCCTAGAATGAGGAAAGACCTCAGCATGAATAAGGATAAAGCAATTAGGGAGTTTATCTTTATCTATTGGAGAGTCCAAGATAAGCACTAAACTGAAGTCCATTGAAGTTAGGCTTCTATTGGGACTAGGATTGAGTTGGCTATAAAAGAAAGACACCCCCAATGGGTCGAAGGAACGCAATTTATATTCTGAATGGTGAGTTAAGCACTTTGGTTATCTTTGGGAGATATTTAACTAACTTGATCGTCGGAGTGCCCCCGGGTAGATGAACCACTGCCGGAATCTTTTCTTTCTGTTACAAGTCATTCAAGCGCCATCTATTCTGTCAGTACTCTCCAGTTGAATACTGAGTTGACAGTATGGTCAGAAATTCATTCACACAGTTTCATATGCCAATTATGATATTTGTGAGTTTAATTATCACAAATTTCTTAACTCAATTATATAGAAGCCATAACTAAATATAAAAAAATTAAGTTTTAACCGAACATGTATAACCAAATAATTTTTGGATCATAACTAAAATAATGGTATAACTAATATCACAATGTGTCATAACAACTAATACCAAAATTCTACTCTTATCTCCAAACTTGGCTGGAAAATTACCAGTAAGGCTTAATACCAAAATTCTGCTCTTATCTCCAAACTTGGCTGGAAAATTACCAGTAAGGCTTATACTCGCTGGTGTAACATTCTACAATCAAAATACCTTAAGCACCATTCCATTTTCAATTGGCCTATCAATAGAAAAGCTTCATACACCTGGAAAAGCATAATTAAAAACAAAGAGGTTTTGAAGGATAACATCAAATGGAATGTGAGGAATGGTGCGAATATCTCACTCTGGACTGATTGGTGGTGTGGCACTCCACCACTGTGCAGTAATAACCAAGGCCCTCACATTAATTGCACAACAACTGTTAGCTCCATTTTAGATGATGAAGGCCAATGGAACTTAACCTCAATTCAAAACCTGATTTCCCAAGAAGAAAAGGTTACAAATTTACAGGCCTACTTTCATGGATACTCCTACCTGGCAAGGCACCACTAATGGCAATTTTACTACTTCATCAGGCTACAATTCCATTTCCTAACAGGATGAGAATGGCTCGGATTGGCAATGGGTCTGGAAAATTAAAACCCCTCAGAGACTAAAAATTATGGAAGACTACTTACCAACCAGATGAGATTCAAAAGGAATCTTACAGATTCAGACACCTTTTCCAAATGTCAAACTGCTAGAGAAGACATGAGTCATTTACTAAGAAGCTGTCCCAAAGCTAAAATAATATGGGTCAATTTGAAAAACCTCCCCTGATGACAGGAAGGAGATAGGATACCTCTACCTGAATGGATCAGCTCCAACATAAAAAGTAAGACTAAGGTGGATGACATCCAATGGGCAACTATTTTCCTATTTGCTATCTGGAATATTTGGAAAGATAGGAACAAAGAAGTGTTTGACAATCACACTCAACTTGCAACCATTAGCACAGCCAAAATTCTTCAACAAGCTCAAGAAATTCAGGAAACTTTTTTAAACTCACTTCACCCAAATTATTTAGCACCACGTCTCACTGTCTGGTTTGCTCCTCTTGTAGGAACATTGAAATTGAATACTAATGGAAGCTCTAAAGGAGATCCAGGCCAATCTGGATATGGTGGTCTATTGAGAAATGAAGTAGGCACTTGGCTGTGGGGCTATCATGGTTACCTAGGGAATTACACAAGTTTAGAAGCTGAACTTTGGAGACTCTACGGAGGACTCACCATCATCATGTAGAAAGGAATGGCAAACATAGAGCTTGAGACAGATTCCCAGCTAGCAATGCAACTTATCAAAGATGGCATTGATTGAGGATGCTAACTTCTTGAGAAGATGCAACTGCAATATTTCCTATATTCCAACCAATGTGCTGATGCTCTTGCCAATATTGGAGTCAACCAATCTGAGCATTTTGTCTTCTTAGATGAACCACCCAGTGCTATCCTATCTGTTCTAGTTGTAGACATGGTGGCTGCTAGCTCTAGAAGGGTCTAAGTACTCTTTCACTTATTTGTTTGTATTAAACTCTTATCTTTATTATCTTTTCATTTGAATCAAAAAAAAAAAAAAACTAATACCACAATTGATCATAATTAAATACACAAAGTTGATAACTAAGGTCTCGTTTGGGAACAAGCTATTTTAGTAATATTCTCTAGTTTCGTAGCTCGAAAGTTGGGCTCGAATGGCCCAAATCTATGGGACTCATGTGCCTACATATATCAATATCTCTTTATCAATATCTCATCCACTTTGTTTTCAGACCCAATTATTGTTCTCTTTCCTCCTATCGTGCTCTCATCCTCTCTGATGCAAACGACGGCCATTCAACTCATCTCCGACGTGTACATCCGACTCGACGCATCCGACGACACGAACATCCGACTTGTCTAACAGCCGAAAACTTCATTCATCTGATTCGGAAACTACTCTCAACCGAAATGAAGGAAAACCACCACCACCACCATGCATCCTGTAATGAAGGAAAACAGAGTATAGTATTAAAGAGACAACTTTGTTTCTTTTCCTCATGTGTAGTTGGACATTTAACTTCAAATGTATCTCTAAGTACACATGCCTATTAATGTTCAACTAGAATAAAAGAAAAGGCAAAGAAGAAAAAAAGAAGCTGCTATGGATTTAAAAGGTTCCTAACCCTTAATTGCATTATAATTTCAATAATCTAAGTATGGCTATATGTCATTTGAAATTAATTTGAATAAAAATAGAAACAATAAACTCATCATGAACTATGGAACTCATGATTTATGAAAATTATAGTTTTGGGGGATTGAATTAAACAAAGGGGAAGATGAGTGATCATCTCTTGAAAGACACATTCATCTTTTTCAGTCAACCGAACAATGCCATCAAGCACAAGAACTTTCCTATATGGCAAGTCATGAAATTCATTCAGTAATACAAAAATGGTAGAGATCATGAAATTCATTCATTCAGTAATTCTTAATGCCAAGTCTTGTTCATTGTCTTAATATCTTTTGCTTTATAATGAAATGTCAATATGTGAGTATAGGATATGGTCTTGGGTGGAACAAAAACAACCTCCAATGCTATCGAATTTGCCATGGCAGAGATAATGGTGGAGATTTTGAATAGAGTGGACAGTGGTCGTCGGTAAACACCCAGGTCGATGGTCGTCGTGGTCGTCAATGAAGATTCCAAACGAAGGAGTGTTCTACTCTGCGCTAGGTCTGGTTCCCCTCTCTCTCTCCCTTTCCTCTTTCTTCTCTTTTGTTTTTGTTTAACAAGCGCGTGGGTTTCACGAAAATATTTCAAGCCATTTGGGGTAAAAGTTTCGAGCTACCTAGCAGAGTCGAAAAAACTAATATGTTTGAAATGACTTTTTGATTTTTTATGAAAAGATGTGCAAAAAGTAGAAAAAAAATAGAATTTTTAACTTTTAGGTATAAGTTATAGGTTTTTTGATTTTTTTTTAGTAACTTTTAAATTTTTAAGCTAAAACACTCGTATGCCAAACGAGGCCTAAATATATATATATATATAATACACACTTCATAAAATTTTTATTCTATATTAAACACTTTATAATAAAGTGTATATACTTTTTTTTGGGCTGACAGTGGCCCCTCTCTAACATTAGATTCTAGGGTTAAATTACAAATACACCCTTGAGGTTTGCTTGAAACACAGATTATCCCTTATAGTTTGAAAAATTACAAATATTCCATTGTTAGAATTTTTTATTTAACAGAATTAACTAAAAAAATGAAATTTATAATTGCTCTCTTATACAATAATAAAATTACTTAAATTATTAATTGAAACATATTTTTAACATCATTAAAAATTATTAAGTGGCTTGATGATTTATTAATAGAATGAGCAATTTGTTGTGAAATTAGAAATCTCAGTGGATGGAATGTAATTTCCAGAACTATCGAAGATGATTCGTATTTTAATCAAATTTCAAGAAGTGTATTTATAATTTCCCTTAAATTCTATGGGCAAAAAATGGTCCCCTCTAACTTTCAACACAAATGTGATGTACTTTTATAAGGACTGTGGAGTACAAAACAATAGTAATAAGGGAAAATAACGGATCAATGACAAATTCGACAATGGCTAACCAACGAGTGGAAACTTTAAATTCAATAGGAAAGAAACAAAACCCATTACAAACATGTAGAAATTACTCATGAAGGTCTTGTTTGGCATACACTAATTTAGTATATTTTTTTATCTTATTTGAGTCACATCACTTCTTATTTGAGTAATATCACCTTTCTATCACATTGTACATCTTTTCATAAAAAGTAAAAAATTTATTTAAATCATCCCAAACAACCCCTAAGTGTATCAAAATGTCTTTATCTTCCTCCTCTTCTTCTTCTCCTACTCATCAATTGCTAGCGACCACTACCCTACCACCCCAAGCTCATCTCTCACCCTCTTCCGCCACTCTAAACCCTTCTTCCACCTTCCATGCAACTCTGAACTCCTTCCTTACCCACCCTGGCCACTCCCCCACCCTTCTCCTGCCATCATCCTCTACCCCTTCCTCTACAAAATAATATGAATAAATGTGAATCTTTCATAGAAGAATAATGCTAGAGACTACCACTACAACAAAAACATATTTTAGTGACACCATACTAGTGGCATGTTCTTAAAAAATGTCACAAAAAGAATATTTTGTGGCATTTTTTAGAAAAATGTCATAGAGCCACAAACATACAAGGTTCTAGTGACATTTCAATTAAAAAAAGTGTCATTTCACTACAACAAAAATGTCACCACAACAAATTTACACTTTAGTGACACTACACTAGTGGCATGTTTTTAGAAAATGCCACAAAAATAAAAATTGGCATTAAATGTTTTAGAAAAATACCACAGAACTACAAACATATAAGGCTCTAGTGACATTTTAATAAAGAAATGTCACATCAATTTTATGGCATTTTATAAAATAATGACACAAAAAATTATGTTCGTGACATTTATCAACAGATGCCACTAAACTTTAGTCGCAATGGCATTTTTTAAAAAATGTTAGGACACTAGGTAGGTGCAAATTACTTTTTATGGCACTTAGGTGAAAAGTGTCATAAACAAATATTTTATACAATTTTGAGAAATGCCACTAAGCCAAAAACTTTCCAAACTTATAATGGCATTTTTGAAAAAACAAAAAATGCCAATATATTTTCTAAATTTTTAAAATGCAGTAAATGATTAAAAATAAATAAATTAAACTCAATATACACTACAGGAAAAAGCACATTCGGCGACTAAATTTCCTGACCAAAAAAATTTTGGTCGCTGAAAGTATAGCTTTCAGCGACCAAAATAGCATTAGTTGCCAAAAGTAAAGCTTTTTGGCGACTAAACAATTTTAGTAGCCAAAAGTCTACAATTTTAGTAGCATTTTTTATTTGGAATTAAGATTTTGTTAAATAGTCTACAATTTTTAGTTTACTATTATTTTAGATTTCCTAATTTGTGTTTATTTAAAGAAAAATGATTCATCCACACAAATATTTTTTTCCACAGTTCCCTCATGATGTGGCAAGCAAAATTTAAAAAGTTAACCCACATTGAAATATTCTCTCAAAACTCTCCTTACATGCATTTTACATGCATTTTGACTTATTACCTCATTAGAAGGATTGTGAAGAAAAAAAATTATATGAATATAGCACTGTTAATTCAGTCCCTTTCAGTATATAATTATCACGTCTTTTAATTTATGACTCGACTTTTTTCAACAGATAAGTTGTTAATGTAATTATGGTGATATTTATAATTTCTCACCAATATATTAAAAAAATTAATTAAACTCATTAAACACCAAATTAAAATCAATATAAATGGGGGCTGGTAGGCATTGGAGGAGTGTGGCAGAGATGGTGTAATTGTACATGTGCATTACATTGATTGTACATTGGAGAGTGAATGTTGAGTGTTTAGAGTAAACAACACAGTACAAGCATTTAAAGCATTATTTAATTCTCAAAATTAAAAGCAACAGGCTATATCACAGAAAGGGAGTACCATTTTATGATACTTCTGCATAAGCACATTCAATGCAATTCTCTAGAAAACGGCTAGAGGGAAAGAAAAAAAAAAAAAAAAAAACTGTGTGCATTTTACTTAATTGAGGAAATTTTTTTGTTGTGATTCAAAGTAATTCTACTATGGACACAGAAATTAGAGGGAGATGCTGCTGTCCAATTGGAGGTGCTATTGGATCCTCATAAGCTCACCTCGATGATGCAAACCATTTATGTTGTAAGTTTCTTAGGAAGATCATTTTTACAAAAAACTCAAATTAATCAAACAACTGTAGGCAGTTTATGAGATTGCATTTGTTGCTAAATAATTAATGGTCTATTTTCAAAATTACAATTGACATCTATTTTATATATATATATATATAACAAATGTAATGTAATAATGTGGATACACAGTTGTCCAAATAATTTAATTTTTCAATAAGCATAATCTTTTCAATGGGTCTTACAATATGAACGTTTTGTATCATCGAGGTGAGCCCATAAGAGCTAACAATATCTCTAATTGCCAACTGAAGAAAAGCCTCTCTAAAAATTAAAATACAAAAGAAACACATAATATACATGAATTTACATGAATTGATAAGATTTTAAATTATTTTTTAGTTGATCCATTTTTAAAACAAACTCAATTATTTATATACATTTAATATCTGATTCTGTAATTAATAGATGTAATCGAAATTTTACTCATTTCCATAATATGCAGGAGTCCATGACCTCCCAAGCCAAAGGTCTGTTGGTACAAGTTACTGGGTGGTTTACAATTTAACAGCAATCAAATCGGCTGGCTTTAGAAGATGTGATTGCAGGATGGGAGTTTTTTTTTTTTTTTTTTTTTTTTTTTTTTTTTTAAGTAAATTACAAATACACTCCTTAAGATTTACTTAAAATACAAATTGTCTCATGTACCTTGAAAAATTACAAATATTCCCTTATTATAATTTTTTATTTAACAAAATTAACTAAAAAAATAAAATTCATAATTGTTCTCCTATATAATAATAAAATTACCTAAATTATTAATTGAAACATATTTTTAACATCATTAAAAATAGTTAATTGACTTGATAATTTATTAATAAAATTGGCAATTTGTTATGAAATTAGAAATCTTTGGGGGTGAAATGTAATTTCCAAAATTACAGACGGCGATTCGTATCTTAATTAAATCCCAGGAGATATATTTATAATTTATCCCAGCAGTAATTTAGACCCCCTCAAACTTCAACCCCCACCACCCCACACACACGTGGCGGGTGGTGATTGGAGGAGAAGAAAAAAAAGAAAAAAAAAAAGAAAAAGAAAAAGTGACCAATCAAAAAAGAAGGGGATCAAAGGGGGTGGGAGGAACGGGGATCCCCATCTTTATTCAATTTATCCTTCTTCTTGTTTTCTTGGGAAAGGAAATTCTAATTATCTAACAAATTTTAAGATTTATGTAGATTTGGTGAAACATTTTTGCAAATAAAATAAAATTATTGTCAAGCGTTTAAGGTGACTTTTAGTAGATTATTTATTTATTTATTATTACTAGTTGTATTGGGTCAAACTAAACTAAAATCTTTATTTTTATGTATCAAATATAATTTTTTTTAATTTATTTTGTTTCTCTATATTTTTTTGGTGTTTGTGTAAATTTACAAATTTAATTGATAAATTCATTATTAATTAATGCATTCTTTTATATTTTGCTCATTATTTTTACTTTTTTCTCTTAATATATGCAAATTAATTTGTTAATTTTTTCCTTTCAAGCTTGAAATTAGCTCATTTTTGTAATTGAGCTAGCTCAAGCGGAGCTTGAGTTTTTCAATTATTATTTGTTGGATCTGAGTTTGAGCTCAATTTTTTAAGCTCAATTAATTCTTAAAAAATCAAACTTGAACATTTCAAAATTTGACTCGACTCAGTTTATTTGTAGTATTAAGTTCAAGTTCTAAGCCCCTCCAAGAATTTAATTATATATAGGGTTAATTACACTAATAGTCCCTATACTTTAGGATTTGTGTCACTTTGGTCCCTGACTTTTCAATTGTGACACATTTGACCCTGAATTTTGAATCTTGTTCTAAATAAGGACAATTGAAAATATTATTAGATTTTTTAAGGGTAAAATAGTCGATTTGATAAAATATAAACTAATTTGACAAAAATAAATGTCAAAAAAATATTTTTAATTTTTTAAAAATTATTTTTATCTACCAATGATAAAATTATGTAAAATTAATAAAAATTACATGATTAATTTTTTTAAATTAATTTTACGTGATCATCATCCAAACATATAATAAAAATTAATTTGGTAAAAAAAAAAAATGTCTAAAAAATTTGTCAATTTTACATAATTTTATTTCTAGCAGGAAGAAATAATTTTTAAAAATTCAAAAATATTTGTTTGACATTTATTTTTGTCAAATTAGTTTATATTTTATCAAATTAACAATTTTACCCTTGAAAAATCTAATTATATATTCAATTGTCCTTATTTGGAAGAATATTCAAAATTTAGGGTCAAATATGTCACAATTAAAAAGTTAGAGACCAAAATGACACAACCCCTAAACTATAGGGACTATTTGTGTAATTTGTCCTCTTATATATATATATATATATATATCATCAACAATTGGAGGATTGAGAGTAGTCTTGTCATTACTTGACAGAGTTATGTCTTGCAAATAGTAAACAATAACAAAAGGGTGGTAGGAAAATGGGTGAGTCCTCACTGTCGTCAATAATTACCAGTGGCGGATTTTAGATTAGTGGGATCATTAACAACTATCATCAGTATCATTATGTCCATATATTTTCTATACAATCTATATCAAAATCAAATTTGATTCTATAATTTTATATGTTTTCAATCATATCCACAAAATAATTCAAATTTATTAAATTACATATAAAACAAAAATTGAGAAATTAATACTTCAACAAAATCAAGCAAAGATTTACATTTTTCATTTTTTAAAATTGCTATATAATAACCTTATTACGTATGCTATCAAATATATTTTTTTTCCCAATATATATGGCCAAATAATCATTGATTCAATCATCACTTTGAATAAATTAAAAAAATTATCACTTTGCATTGAGCAAAAGATCTTTTCACAATTGTACTTGTAATTGGTAGAATTGATGATCATGACAATTATAGTTGTTATTTTCACTACAATTATTTATAAATTTTCTCCAAAAATTGTATTCTAATGTGAATTAGGAATCATATATGTGTAATTTTAAACACTAAAAACAAATTTTAGAGTGTATTTATAATAAAGTTAAAAAGGAATAACAATTCTCCCTTTTTTCTCTGGGTTCAATTTGTAAAATCTCAAATATTTTAGATAAATTTCATATTTATTTTTAAAAAATTTCAAAGTTGAGTGTTGTCAAGTGACACCACTCACTATGCACTAATTACCGTACATTTAATTTTATTTATTTTTGGTTAGGCAGTGTATTTAATCATGTTTTGAATATCAATATATAATTATTATATGAACTGTTCGTTATGTGACAGTACATATATTTTAAATAAATAAGCCATTTTTTTCTAGCTGAGTCTGTTTAGATTAAAAGTGATGGTAAATGATGCCAAGAGGGAAAAAAATAAAACTTTTTGAGTTTGTTTATATAAAATTAGTGCAAATTATAACTTTTTGAAGTGATGGTAAATTTGAGTTTGTATTTAATAAGATTTTTTTTTTTTTTTTTTTTTTTTCAATCCATATCAACCAGCAAAAAGACTACAGAATTTTCACCACTGGACAAAACATGACAGAGTACATAAATAAATAAATAAAGAGAGAAGATGAGTGCTATGTATCACCATTGAATTTTATGGATCCACTCATAACAATCGTACAAATAATGTCACGTGAATCTGTGTAAAAAAAAATCCGGTTACATATATATATCATTTTACAGAAGGATACAATTTCTCTTCAGTTTATATAATTAATTGGAACATACTGTTGGCTCAATTGGTCCCATCACAAGGTCCACTTTTTTTTTATCATCGGATATGTTCAATTTCTAGAACTATGTGTGTAGGTCGTCGATGAAAAAAATCAGTTTGATCTGATAATCATAGTCAAAAGATTTCATAATAATTGTTTTGTAATCTATTTTTTAAATCACTTGTCGTTCATTTGTTTGATGATAAATCATATAATACAATTTCAGATTAATTTTTTTCATGAATAATTTACTCATATAATTGCAGAAGATAAGCAAATCATACAAATGAACTTTATGAAAGACCCAAATGGATCAACAGTACGGTCTAATCCGGTCCGGTCCACTATAAAAACTGAAGACAAGTCATAACTTTTATTGAGGATCCACAAGAATGAAGGGTAGTAGTATGCATCAAACCTTGTACATTTAGATCAATGTAAAATGATTTGGTTAGAAAGCACTATAAATTAATGGCTTGTATTGATAAAAAATATGAAATCCACCAAACAATTAGGTATACGTAATTCACTTTGCATGCTTACAACAATTACAATGGCCAACAAGATGGTTAGCGGATCAATATATATTTTTGGTCATTACTAATGACAATGGCAACAACCCAATTAAATTGCCTTGTTTTTATGAATAGTCATTGAGACCATGTACCCCACTCAAAATGAGCATTTAACAACCAAATGATAGTGTGGCTATTATATTGGGCTGTAACTTTTAACTAGAGAGAAAATAGATCATAAAATCAGATATAAAGCCCAATTGTTGTTCTTAACATTACCTGAAAGAAAAGTAAGAGGGTTTCAAGTACTTGTGAGGACCGAGAAATAGAAACTTAATTTAAAATAAGTGAAATTATTTTTCTTTCATTTTTCAGTTTTTTTTTTTTTTTTTTAAATTGTTGCCCCTTTTTTTTCAACAAGAAAAGTTACTTGACATGTTATCCTTTTCAATTTTCAAAACTTCTTAAAACGTAAACAAAAAGTAAAAAATAAATATGTTACCAAATGTACCATTAAGGTTCTGTTTGATTACATTTTCGTTTTCATGTTTCTTTTTCTGAAAATCAAAAATAATAATAATATGCAAATAACATATGATCATTCACAATTGTTTGTTGCACATCTGCCCGAAAAATGTTTTCATGTGAAAGTATTTGTCAATTGCATTAACAATTAACAATACAGCCTATAAACAATAAAACAAAATCATTACTTACCATTCATTCACACATGGGTAGTAGGTAGTTTGATCAAAATCCCCTAGAGGGTTTATGTACACAAGCCCTTTGAATCACTCAAACAAAAAAAGAAAAATCAAAATATTTTTTAGAAGGAAATACTTCACATCCTCTAAACTGTATCTTTCCTTTTCGTTTTCATTTTTTCCCTACTATTATTTGGCTGCAAATTTAACATGAAAAATAAAAGAACAAAATACCAAAATATACAACACAAGTTTTAAACACAACCAAGAATTGTCCCACCCCAATCTGCTTCCAATGGGACTGAACTAGACAGCATCGGCTGCTGGGAATTCAAAGATGCCAAAACGCACTGAATATCATATAATTCATAGCTACTTCATTCATTGTTCAATGTTCCATAGACAATCTGATCATCCAAAATTCATGGCTCGTCCTCCATCAGCTGCACATTATATGCATGCTTCATGTCTGTATCAAATCAAAGTTCAAAACAACGCTTAGTTGGGCACCGACAATAATTACACATTAAAAACTAGCACCATATTAAATTTTCATCTATTTATGAATGCACTCGCATATGAATAATGATATAAAATTCAAAGGAAGAAAATTGAAACAGAAGGTAAATATGATAAGCCGAAGAAAGACCTTAACTCAACAAAAGTGGGGTTGGATGCATGAATCAAAGGAAGAAAATTGAAACAGAAGGTAAATATGATAAGCCGAAGAAAGACCTTAACTCAACAAAGCCTTTTCCCAATTACTTGGGGTTGGATGCATGAATCATGCTTCACCGTTTATCTCAGTTGAACCACAAAACTAACAACTAATATTCAGAGATAAATGTGAACAATGTAGTCCCGATCTAATTGTTTCAAGTTCAAACCTCGAACTACAAGGGAGATCTGAAAATCTGAAGCAATGTGAACAGAAAGTGAAACTGCAAAACAGTCACTCCCAACATTTCAAGTATAATAAGCCTACATAAGAATACGGCAACAAATAGCCTTTTTGATCAAATAGATTGTTATACATGGGAGCTGCCATAAGAAAGAGGCAATAGATACCTGCATCCAAGTAAGTAACATAAAAAAATAATAATAACACAAAAGATTTAAGACAGGATAGGAGTGAGATAAATAATTTGTTGTGACATTATATTAGTTTAAGGCCAAGTTTGGCATACACAAAATAATTCATCTTTTTATCTTTTTATCTTTTTTCCATCACATCACCTCTCTACTTTTCTGCACATCTTTTCATAAAAAGACAAAAAGTACACTTATTTAGGTCATCCCAAACAACCCCTAAGACACCTAACAACCTGCAAGATGACACAGCAAAGAGACAACTGATTAAGACAAATAGTGCATCTGGGAATTAGAGAACACTCTTCCATATATTCCAAATCCCAACATGGTTAAGCAGGCAACAAAATATACCATCACTTCATGTATTCCAAATCCCAACATGGTTAAGCAGTCCCTATTCTTTATTTTTTTTAGCATTTTTTGTTGCTGTTGTTGACGACGACAACAATGGTGATGATGAAGGGGGGTTGGCAATGGGCGGAAGAGGGCTAGGGTTGGGGTGGAGGCCGGTGTGGGTTAAGCAGGCTGGGATGAGCACAGGAGGAGTGTACAAGGGCTGGGATTGGGATGAGGAGAATTGGGGATGGGTTGGAGGTGGGGGTAGGCAAAGGAGGATTGGGGATGGGGTAGAGGATGGGATTGGGAGTGGGGTGGAGGAGGTTGGTGTGGGGATGGCGATGGTGGGGGGAGGTGCGTGGGATGGCAGGAGAGGGCAGGGGAGGGGTGGGGATGGTCTGCCAAAGGGGTGGCAGGCAGTAGGGGAAAAGGTGGAAGAGGAAGAGATAGGAGGAAATGGAAGAGAGGAGGGGCAAAAATGAAACAAAAAAATTGGAATCCATGATTTTGTAATTAATTTGCACTTTCCATTCTTAGTGTAATTAAAAAAATATTCTCCATCTTTTAGTAAGTTTTTTGCCCCAGTTTATCATTTTTTGGTAATTTTCCCATTGTTTAAAAATATGAAAATATTTAATTATATATATAACAAATAATGAATCAAAACTATATAATATAGATGCTCTCAAAACGTGCTCTTGCTCTTGACCTACTAATTTTGAAAATTGATGCTCTCTCGCACCCACACCACATACGATTTGGTTATTCATGGTGTAAATATTTTGCACAACGAACATGTACAGAAGAAGAAAAAAAAAAAAAAAAAAAAAAACACTGATGTTCAATCATGCTTCAAAGTTAAAGAAACAGAAATCACAGGTTCTACACTTCTAACCTAATTAATTTAATTCTCAATCACCAAAGCATGCAGATATAATAACATTAACACCTTAGCATCAAAAGTAATCATTACTGCAGAACGGATGCATTAACATTCAACTATCATGCCAGCCCCCCAAACACACAGTAAACCTTCCACAAGACACCCCGTATGCTGGATTTTGATCATTCTTCTGATACACAGCTAATTTAGCCTATCCTCTTATTTTCAATTTTACGATGTCTTAAACTAAACATCATCCGATATGTGCAATCAGACAAGCATTTAGTACTTATCATCTATCGGAAAATTTTGGCCAAAAAAATTTCAAATGTCCCAAAACAATGACAAGTTCTTTCTAACATCATTAAATAAAGGGGAGAAAAGAAAAATGTAAAACGCACTTTGATACTTTTCAATTTCATATGATCATTTCTTTTTCTTTTTTGTTTTTTACAACAACAAAAACAAAAAAAAAGTCAAAGGAAAGAAGGGTAAACTTGAACATTATTTGGTGGCAGAATTTCAAGTAGTTCATCCAAGCAGAAATGATGTTAATAATTATCAGGAAACTGAATTTGTAAAATCAAAATGTTAATATTTGTTGTTCATGTTGGAATGTATGAGTATTTATGATGTCATGAGCTCCACCTAAAAGATGCATGATAACCAGCTTTTAATGAAATAAAGACAACAACACACATTGTATAACTAACCAAACCAAACCAAGCCGAGCCTTAAGTTCCATCAAATGGGGTCAGCTGCATCAATCCTCCTTCTCCACTCGACTCTATCGAAGGTCATATTGTTAGTCAAATTAAGGAGATTCATATCTCTATTTATTACAACAGTCCACGTCAATCTAGGTCTATCCCTTCCCCTAATATTACCATCTACCGTCATTGTATCGCATCTCTTCACTACTGCCTCTGTGAGTCTCTATTGTATATGATCAAACCATATCAATCTATTCTCTCTTAACTTATCTTCTATCGGTATTACTCCTACCCATTCTCAAATATACTCATTCCTAACTCTGTCTTTTCTAGTCTTGCCACACATTCACCTTATCATCCTTATCTCTGCAACACTTATTTTTCCACATGTTCTTTCTTAGTTGCCCAACATTTTATCCCATGCAACATCGCTAGTCTAATATTCTTTCTATAGAACTTCCTTTTTAATCAAATGGATGCTCGTTTATTGCATAGTACTCCAGACGCACTCCTCCACTTGGGCTTTCCCGCCTTACTTTTGTGGATCACATCCGCTCCAATCTCCCCAGTCGTTGTGATAATCGATCCTAAATAACGAAAATGGTCACTCTTAGGCAGTTCTTGATTCTCAATCTTCACTTCTCCTCTGCTTCCATTGTGATTGTTACTAAAATTACACTTCATATACTCTGTTTTAGTTCTACTTATCCTAAATCCTTTAGATTTAAGATGATGTGTCATAGTGTATGCAAATGATATTATGTTAGTGGATGAGACTAGAGAAGAAGTTAACACTAACGCAAAAAAATAAGGATTTAAGGTTGATCCTTGATGTAACCCTATAGAAATTGGAAATTCACTCTTCTCTCCAGCAGGTGATCTAATAGTGGTCACCATATCTTCATACATATCCCTAATCACATCAATGTAACCTTTTGTCACCAATTTCTTGTCTAACACCCACCAAATTATATCCCGAGACACTCGGTCATATGCTTTTTCAAGATCAATAAAAACCATATGAATGTCTTTTTTCTTTTCTCTATACTTCTCTATTACTCTTCTCAAAATAACGCTTCCATTGTTGACCTACCAAGCATAAACCCAAATTGATTCTCTAACATCTCTGTTATATTTCGCAATTGATGGTCCATCACTCTTTCCCATACTTTCATTGTATGACACATTAACTTCATTTCTCTGTAGTTGTTACACACATTGTATAACTAACAATACATAAAAAATTAAAAAATTAAAAAATTAAAAAATTAAAAAAAAAAATCTAACATGATCAGTAGGTTGTGAGCATCCAATGTAAAACTATTTTTATTAATTGTAAAATTCAGTTTGAACAGCAAACAATTTTATTGATCAGATGGAATTGGAAATTAAATAAGGTTTATTGTTGACTAAGAACAAAAACAAATTGGGTTGAAATTTTTTATTGATAGATGCAAATGACCAACTATGCTAATTGGACTAGATATTTACAAAGAACAAAAATGTTGTGTCATCGTACCTCTCATAGAAGGTTTATCATAATTATCATTCCTTTCATCCTCCTTCCATTCATCGTTGCCCATTTCATCCCTTCCATCATTTCCGATATCACTTTCACTTGCCGTCTCCCATTCAGAATCATCAGTCTCTTGGCCATAGATGTCACCACCATCACCATCACAATGAACAGCCCCATGTTTAATAGCGGCCTCCCTAAATAACCAAGCAGCACGCATCTGCTTCTTGACTAAACGCTCAGCATAGTCCGGGACCTTATTTTGTCTCAAGGAAAGGTCAGGATCAGTTGACTGAGAGCACTCATTTATGAAAAGAATCGCATCCAACAAGCTCTCTTTAGCTAACCCAAGCATGTCATAAGCCTGAGCTCTTCTCCATAGGCTTTTGGCATGACGATTGACAGGGTTATGAAGACAAAGTGCACGCGTAGCATCACTTATGGCTGCCAAGGGTTGTTGCAATAAAAGATGACACTGAGCTCGATTACTGTACAACACAACTCTCTCTTTCTTGGATCGCATTGGACACAAGGCCAATGCTTCAGAGTACTTCAATGCAGCTCCAGATATGTTTCCAGAGGAGAATAGGGAATTTCCTTCAAGCTTTACCACTAGTGCCGCTGCCTGTTTAATATGGAGATCCTCTTTCGGCATATTCTTTTCCCATTTTAATCTCTGTCTAGAATTCAATATTTCCTCAATCTGTTCTTTCGTGCGGCTACTCAGAGAGTTACGTCCCGTTCCTTGTGATTGGATACATTCCTGAAGAACATTAACAATGGAATCCCCAAGCTTTTTATGATCCCCCAGAACCGAGATCTCTGCAAGGTCCACAAGTGCAGGCACTGCCTTATCAACCACCTGCACACAAAAATTATTAAGTATAAAAATTATTTAGTAAAAATTACAAGAACAAAATTTAAATATGTAGGCATAAATTATATTTTCCCAGAACAACTTCCTCTTAGTTAACATGTATATTCATTTAAAAAGATGCTATGTAGAGCTCTTGGAATTTGAAAAGGACTCTATATCGACATATTTTCCCTCCATAAATTTACTTCAAACATAATAAAAATGGATTGTCCATAGAATCACACAGAATACAACAATAACAAAAGTAACAACTTTATAATAGGGTAACTACTTCATATTTGACTTTGCAAAAGACCCATAATTCACGTCTTCTATTACACACTTTTGACCTAAATACAGTTGGGTCTTTAGTGGAACAAGGAGGACATAGGTGTTAAGTGGATTAGTATCTAAAAACCAATTGTTGATAAGAAAAGATGTGTACATATACAATAGAAAGGGACGGCCAATCAATCATTATAGCCGCGTTCACAAGAAAAATTCCAAGGTACAATGCTTAACAGATTCTAAGATGTTAAAAAAAAAAATTCACCCTGCCAACTACGCTGTTCAATTTCTTTTTTTTCTAATTGAGATTAAACTAAGCAAACCCTAATTAGAAAAATATTAAAAGTTGCATCATTTGTCATGTGGCCAATCCCTCTTCCTCTCAATTTGGCTCCCTTCTCTCTCTATCCCTAAGCATAACTGTAATAACCCGATCCTCTTATGTGTTTCTGGTATGCTTTCAGTATTTTATTATATGTGCAGTTATATACTTAATGTGAAATTCCATGTAAAGTTAAGTTTAATTGTGTGAATTATATGATTATGGGATTATATCTGTCAATTATGAGAAAAATCTGTTACAATTGTGACGTTTGAATTAGTAATTGAAAGCCTTAGAAGCTTGACAACCCGGAATTGACTTTATAATTATGATAAGCATGATTTTTAGGTCATAATATGAATTTTTGTCAAAATTTGATTCGTAGTGATTAAACTGATTAATTTGTGGTCAACTCTTAGATAACCCTTTTAAACTCTTAACTTGGCAATTCTATCATATAGAAATATCTCCTGAGAGAAGGAGAGAGTGAGAAAAGGAGAGGAAGAAGAGGAGGCTCAACAAGAGGGAAACTTGAAGAATTGAGAAGAGTTTTAGAGATTTGAGTCCAAGGTAGGTTTAATTCACCAAGAAAATCCTCTCTAATTGATTTGAGTAGAAACTTTGGATATTCATGAAGGCTAGGGTTTCAAGAAGGAGCTTGTGTGTGATAGTTGGTTAATTGGAAGGAAGATTCTTGTATTTTAGTTGTTTTGGATTATTTTGAGCTTTGTGAAGGAGAATTACATCTTATTCTTTGGTTTTATATATTGAACTCATATATATATTTAGTTGGTTATATATATATATCTTTTATACATCAAATATAACCACAAGAAAAGGGTTATAGTTTAATCAAGCTTGTAATTCATGTTTATTGTGGTATTACGACCTGTGATTCATGTTATGGTGATGTTATGTTATAATATTGAGTTGATTTCCCCATTTTCCTTCCTTGTGATATGGTTGTCTTGTTGGATGTTTGCCTTGAATCGCATTACACAAAACAGAGGCTGCGACCGCACGTGCGGGGCTCATGGTTGCACGTGCAGAAAGCACCACCGCACGTACAGAAAACAGGGGAATTCGAAGTTGAGGTTCTGAAATAAATGCACGTGCGGAGGAGGACTCCCGCACGTGCGGCCCACCTTCCCGCACGTGCGGTTGGGGACTGCCGCACGTGCAGCCCATGGGGAAAAATTCTGTGTACTTCTTTTCTTCTGTTTGACCCTCTGGGATAGCTAAAATGTGTATTTGAAGCTTTTAAAATGCTTGTAATTAAATGAAAGTGGCACGAATCAGATATTGATTAAAAAGGAAAAGATTAAAGAAAATAGACTAATTTATGGGTTACAAGTTGTGTGTAGGTCACATACAGGAAAGGAATACTGCTCTATCACAGTACTGTGAGTAATAGTAATGTAGTGATATGTTTCATTTACTTCTGATAGTTATCGTTAGCATACTGTTACTCGTGAATGGTTTATATCTCCATACGATGAACAATTGGAAAGTTTGAGTGTGATATTGAGCAATAGTATCCTTATGGACCTGAGGCCATTCCGATATAAACTACTTCTTGTTGACAGCCCTAGGGCTGAGGGAGGTGGTGAATGCCGATGTCTCATCGACCCTAATATGATTTGAACCACTTATGACTCATGGCCTATGGCCAAGGGAGGTAGTATACATGTCGATGTTCTACCTGCCCTCTAATATTCCAAACAGTTGTTGATGTATTGGACCTGAGGCCGTTCTGTACGATATTGGGCCTGAGGCCGTTCTGTATAACATTGGGCCTGAGGCCGTTTTGTATAAATATTGGGCCTGAGGCCGTTCTGTATAACATTGGGCCTAAGGCCATTTTGTATGAATATTGGGCCCAAGGCCGTTTTGGAAATGAATGCAGAACAAGGACAAGCATGTGAAAAATATGTGCTTACATACGGTGTGATTTTTGTTTATTCATACGAATTGCCTACATGCTATTATTCACTGAGCCCCACTCACTCTATGTTGTGTATGTTTATGTAGGTAATCAGCTCGGAGACCAGTCCTAGTCCAGTCCTAACAGCCCTTTTGTCGACCCCACTGTGTCCAATCTATTAAGTGAAGCTTATTTATTTTTGTGGAGTTCCTTTCATGGCTCATAACGTTGGGGTCACTAGCATTTTTGTCAAATGTCGATAAGCTTGTATAACTTTCACTCTTGAATGTTTTGGTTATACCCCCAGATATGGGATTAGAATTGTGTATGTATGTATATAATTGTCACTTACGTATATACTACGTTATGTGTTGAGTTATGTGATGAAATGTTTTGTGATCCTGGCATTTAAACACTGGCTTAATGGATGTCATTTTAAATTAATAATTGCTTCCGTTCAGGCCCCTTGTTATACAAGGAATACATACTATTTGATTATTTGGTTTTGAGACTCATTATCAGGTCGGTCATGCCCAAACTTTTAGGGGCGAGTTTGGGGTATGACAATAACTGCCGTCGGCAAACATGGTGGGAAAGGAGCTGAGATGACTGTGGATGTTGGAGGGGTTGGGGTGGTCGTGGAAGAAGACCAGCAACAGCGGCAGTCGGCCATGGCTAAAGGTTAAGGAATTAGGGTTTGGAGGAATACAGTCTTGGAGAAAGAAAACAAGGGTATTTTGGTAGTTTCATTGTAGGACAAAATCATAATTAATAAATAAATAAATCATTAAGTGTGTGCACAAAGAGGAACTGGTGTATGGAAAGAGAAGCTCCCTTTGAGTGTCCATACGCATGTTGATAGACATGCCTGGCAGTGGTAAGAAGCATGAATTAGTTACAGAAAAAGAATCCCAAAGATAATGTCTACTCATTTTCCGTATGTTCATAAAAGGCAAGGGAAGGAGTTGCTCAAAAAATTAAAAAAAATCAAGCAAAGGTGGAACTTTTTCTTAGTGCTTCCAAGGTGTGAAGTGGTTGTTGCATTTCGATTACTATCAGTTTACCACTACTATGTAACAAGAAGACTGGGATGAGGACACTCATCATTAAAACTGACATAATATTGGAAGAGATGAGGCAAAACGGATGAGACAAGGATTGTTTGGGAGACACAGATTGTTTGGGAAGTTGGCTTTTTGGCTAAGAACGCCAAAAATCACCCCAAAAAAAAAAAACCCAAAGTACCAAAAACACCAAAAAGCCACTAAAAAAGCAAATCATACACCTCAGTCATTCATGTTTTTCCATACAACTAAAAAAGTCATTCCCAAACACATTAACTCTTTTTTACCTCATAAAAAAACCAAAAAGCCATTAACAAAGTCAAACCCCAAGCCACACACCTAAAGAACTAACAAGATATCACTAAGTGACCACAGTTGGCTAGAAGAAAATATGTCATAAAGACACATGAAAGTAAGCCTCAACTTATTACTCAGCTAAATTAAGCCAATACGAGGTGCACCCAAGTGAAATTTGTTTGCACTTCTGCAAGGAAACATTAAATGTATTTGATGTACTTTGTACATCAACTCATAGGACCTTCCACACCCAGGAAAGTTGGACAAGCCATATATCAGATGAAGTTTACAATACCGACAAGGAACCCTCCCAATACCAGCCATAATGAAAACTGCAATTCCTACATTACTGAAAAGCAACATACTACATAAATGTGGAAATTTTTCCACGACACATCTGACTAACCCCTTAATTAATGTGCATGTAAACAATATTATCGCTCGAAAGCTAGGTTTGGAAATTCCAGGTTGATTCCAGGTTCTTAAATTCAAACAAGTCAACCTAATTTGTCTAAACATCATTAAAAACCATACAATTATCGTATCTTTAAATAAGGAACCTGTCTAACAATTATTGTTTTATTAGGTAATTATTTACAACTTATCTGACAAAATTTACACCTGATCAGCTCTGGTCAACTGATGCTTTTCAAGATCTAAATATGTGTCTGCTCAGAGTCAGATAGGTGAACATTATGCTAAGAGGCTCTCTAGTGTGGTGGCCACCCTTAACAGTCTGTTTGGCTTACTCTAGTTAGAACAAAGAATTATCTTGAACCAGTTCAGGTTCTGGCAGTACATCACCACCGAATGTGTTAGTAACTCTGAAATAAATCTGGATTAATATAGTAAAAAACAAGACTAGTAAATGCAGAGTGAAATTTCACATAATGAGAGCAGCATATGCGTTTGACTAGTTGATACAGTAGAACTGGCAAGCCCCACAACTCTTTTCTGACATCTAGGTCAGTAATCTTACAGACAATAACTCTCAACTACCGATTAAACCACAACCCTATCACATACCTCGCGTGAGAAGCCTGTGGTTTGATGGGTGGTTGGTTCTATGCCTGTAGAATTATTGTTAAATAATTTGTCACAGCCCCATTATTTCCATGACTAGAATAAACTATACATCAACTACAAAACTATACAACTTTAATTTCTTATAATTTGAATGAATGTAATTTCTGCAACTATAAAACTTAAATGTCTTATAATTTGAAGTTATCAAGAAGGGGCAAAAAGATCAAATCTACACATAGCAATCTTCGATAAGCAATCAAAATTAACCTACTCAACTTTAAAACTCAGCAGGAAGAATTCCAATGCCATAATCTAGAATCTCAAAACAAATTTAAACGGAACAAATATTACCTTATGACAGGTACTTGGATCTTGGAGCAACCACAAAAGACAGTCAATAGCCATATACTGCCAATCATCTGATGAGCATGCAATATTACACAGCGCTTCAATAATACCAGTACAGCTAGCAACCGGTCCCCTACCAAGCTTATGATGACAAATTGTTCGTAATAAACCAATACCTGCTGGTGACGTTTCATTAACCAGTCCACCCCACATGCCCGGAAGTTTTACTAAAAATTCTGGTTTGCATATCGTAGAAAGAAACTCATGTTTGAAAGCAAAGCAATTAATAAGTTGAAGCGACCAGCACTGCAACTGACTAGCCCATTCCTCTGCCTTCCTAGACTCCATTTCAACACCGCCCATTCCACGGGTAAGTAGGTCACAATGATAACTTAACCTTCTGTCAACATTCTGACAAAAGTGAGAGTATACAATTTCGAGTGAACTCATAGCTAGTTGAATGGAAAGCTCAAGGATTTCACCGTGACTTGCTTCAGCGGGAAAAGTGCTCGCATATGTAGCCAAATGGCCAAGAGCTCGCACCGCCACCCTTTGTTCAACCCAAGTTAACCTCCCTCTTAATAGTTCAACTAAGGGTTGGATAACCCCAGCATGCACTGCACTTTCAGCAAATTCTTCCATGTTCATGGTGTACGATCCAATAATATGCGCTGCATAATAAGGAATGTATACATTTTGGTCATGAGAGAGCCAGCGGCGATTCTTTAATCCCTTCCAAATTAGTGCTGCCATGCACTCGAATATTCCAAGCTCAATGAACTCGGGGTCATTGGGATGTGCCATGGCAGTGTTCCAAAGGCCGCTGATAGGGAGAACCTGGCCATCATCGTCCTGTGAAGGAAGGTCTCGGAAGAATTTCATTATACTTGATCTGCGCTTACTTGGGTTCCCTTCCTTCATAACACAAAAAAAACATCCTGGGTACGGGCAGTCAGGGGATGCTTTATCCATGTTTGTTGTGTAATTAACTACTCAGAATGAAGTTACTTCCTTTGTAGGACAACAAAAAATCATTTCAAGTACTTCAACACTGCATTAAATTGACGAATTAATTTAGTATCAATTTGCAAAATAGATCATAACATAAGAAACAAACAAACTATGTAACTGTGGCAGCAATAGGAAATATCCATAATTTCGGAAACATAAAAAGGAAATAAATTTTTTGGATGAGTCCCAGATGGAAACACAACATAATTTCAACCATTTTATACACATTACTGTCAGAACACGCAATGAGTATAAAGAAATCAGGTTTAAATTATACTTTCCCACATTTAAGCCAGTTTTACCTTAATAAGACTGATTTCACCTTAAACATGCAGACGAACTGACAGTAAACAGATAATGGACACCATGAAAACAATTTCATATTGCTGTTTCCTGTACTTTTGCTCTTTACATTAAAACTGATTTCATTTCTGTTATTCATATGCATATATTAGTAAAGATATGAATAGTACAAAAAAATCAAAATTATGATTTCCCAAATTGTCCCAGATGTTTCCAGAATGATAATCCACGCCCTTTTTGCACATCATGTGTGACGCTTCCCCAGCCACACACTTTTTTTTTTATCTTACAAGATTCTTGCTCAATCTTATTAATGGTAATGGATTTTTTTCCCTTTTTTGCAGTAATTTCAAAACTCGTGTATCACAAATTCCTTCATAAGGCAAATGATTTCTTGTACATTCCTAACAAGTCCATGCAATGAACATGAACAAGGATCAAGCAAATGACCAAAAAAGCTATAAAACTAAACTGTGTATGCAATTACAGATACATAACTCTGAGAAATCCAATTGGGTTGTGCACACCCGAAATTCATATTACCCCAAAAACCTAAATTGCTAAAACACTGAAGCATCCAGTTTACAGCTTCATCAAAGAAACCATAACTTGAAGACATAAAAAACGAAACTTTAAAAAACAAAAATAAATAAATAAAATTGTTTATATACAAATACAAGTTCAGAATAAAAATAAATAAATAAAAGGAAGGGAACTAAAAATAAATAAAAATCAATCAGCAGTGTGAATCAACAGTAACAGTGCCTACAAACAATCAAACATTACTCACTGATTTACAAGAGAATTACAGTAAAAAGATGAACAGCATCGACATTTAAACAGTAGAATGAGCATCCCAGTACTAAAAAACCCAAATCTCTTTACTAGTTTGTATTTCTAAAATCAAATAGATCTAAAGGGAAAAAAAAGCATACACAAAAAGAAAGAGGAAAAAGGGAAATTCAAGTTCAAAAGGTACGGTTCAAACCCTAATCAGAGACAAAGCTCTCAACCCACCTACAAAAAAATGAACAGCAAGAGAATATTCAAGTTCAATGAGATTCTCCACATACATTTTCACAACAATAACTCAAAAGGGCATGAAATTAAAGAGAAAAAAAAAATAACAAATAAGTTACCTTGGAAGAATCTGGAACTGTAGAGAAGGGGAAGAAGAAGAATGGGTTGAAACTGGGAGGTTGTGAAAGCATCAGATAAAGCCCCAAGAAACCAAAAAAAAAAAAGTGTTTTTAGTGCTGCCAAAAAACAAATCAGCTTTTTGAATCTGCTGGGTGTGTCTCTGTCTATACCGTTGAGACCCAAAAAAGGAGAGAGAGAGTGAGAGTGAGAAAGTAGAAGAAGAAGAAGTGATAAGTTGGTGGAACACGAGGAGTCGATGATGGTGTTTTGGGCGATTCGGACAGGCTAAGAAGATCTTGTGATGTAATGAAAAGTTTATTTACTATTTCTTATAAAATGCAAATTATGCAATATGGAAATTAAAATTTTCCGAAATGGAGGATGTAGGCTTCGCATTAACTCCATTTATTTAAATTTGATTTATTTGTTAAAAAAATAAATTTGAGTAAACTTTTTATGTTTATTTTTTAATAATTGTGTCAATTGCAATATTATTTTAATTCAACTTAAATAAAATATAAGGATAAATTAAAATTATTTTTTTTATTATGTATTTTTGTTTTGGCAAGTAATCATTTTTTAAAATTATCAAAACATCAAAGGTGCTTAACAAGCATGTATCACAATTGGGGTGGAAATTGTGCTCTCGTAGTGGCAAAGGGTGGCTAGAAAAGTGATCGTGCAAGAAAAAAGGGTCAGAGTAGTCAAAAGTTATGATTGTAAGGGACTAGAATAGGTTGGCCAGAAGGGAAAGGGGATTAGGGAAGAAGCTTGTAGTGGGAAAGAAGGGTTACGGGGGCGGAAAGGAGGAGGGATTGGTAGTCAAACGTGGTGGCAATGGCTACCAGAGGTGGTGGTTGAGGGTAGAATAGGGTTATGATTTGAAAAGTTTGAATGTAAAGATAAGGTCAAATTTAGAAGTAGTTTGGGAAGTTAATAAAAAGTTAATTTTTTGGTTTTTTTGATTGCTTTTTTTTGGCAAAAAGTTGACTTGTTTTGGATAAAAAAGTTGGATTTTTGGGGTAAAAAAACTAAAAAGTCAAAAAGTTGACTTTTTTAGGATGTTGCCAAAATGAGCTTTAATATAAGATTAATGCTTGAGAGCACTAAAAAGGGAGCACTAGGAGAGCACTAATGAGATGGCTCTCCCTTTGATGTGATGGTTGTCTCTTGTGTTTTTCTTTTTTCTTTTATTTTTTACATTTTCCAACTCATTAGCGCTATTAGTGATGAGATTTTTTAGTGGTCTCTATCATTGCTGTTAATATAAAGAGAATCAACCCAAGGGTGGGTGGCATTGTGGTTAAGGCTTGGAGTGTAAGCCCCAAGGTCATGAGTTCAATTCCTTCCCTCTTGGGCCAATCTCCTGGGTGAAGCACAGTTGGTTAGGAGGTTGGACCTCAAGTTGTCTAATCAGCACTTGATGTGGGTTCAATGCTCCCCCACTGTACGAGTCCTGACTTAAGCGGAGTTTGTTTTGGGAGGTCGGGGCAAGTTCTCAGGTTATGGGTTCAATGCTCCTTGCTGTGCGAGTCCTAACTTAAGCGGAGTTTGTCTTGGGAGGTCGGGGCAAGTTCTCAGGTTATAGTCTCCTCACTCGGAATGGCTAACAGAACACCCCGGTGATCTCTGCAAGAGGCGCTGCCTTGGACCTGCGGGAGGGTAGGGAGAATTTTCCTGTAACCAAGAAAAATATAAAGAGAATCAAACAAAATTTTACATTTTTATGTGGTATAATTAAAAATTGAGTGCAAAGTGTTGTATAAATAGAATGACCCAATGGATTTGATAGTAGTGGTAAAGCACAATTCATGACAATTTTGCCCTTATGTGTATTTTACAATCTTTTACTGCAGCAGAAAGTGCTAAAAAAAATTATAATATTTGACTGCAAAAAAGTGGTAAAACTAAACAATGATACCAAGGGCTTGGCATATTTGTCATCATCATCGGTGATATTTAACAAGCATGTGTCACAATTGGTTTCTAAAATTCAATCCCAACGTAGTTCATAAATAAGTAAATAAATAATCTTAATTTCATAATTTATTTATTTTTATTTCTTGCAAAGAATTCATCAACTTCAAAATAAACTGTTTTTTTTTTTTTACCGGTGATGTAATATATACTTTTTTTTTTTTTTCTTTTGTAGCAACTGGACAATCAAGTTTTGTTACACTACATTCTACTTTTTTTAAAACCTTTTTAACTCAAACTGTTCAATTTTTCCTTAAAGCAAATCCATAATGCATACCTTTATACAAAAAATATTTAGAAATTATATTAAAAATATCCCCCCTTTTTTCAAAAAATTATACATTTTATTTCGAACCTGTAAACGTGGAAATAAGAAAATTATTTTTCATGAAAAAAAATGATTTGTATGTGAAGCTTTTCCAGACATGTAGACAAGGAGGAGGGAGCGTCACGCGCACCGGGCTCCACTAGTCATTAAAATGGCCAACCCCATTTTGTTCACTATTATTGCCCCTAGGCCCACGTCATAAATTATCTTTACTTTTTATTTTTATTTTTATTTTTTTGATTCTTTAGACAAATTTAAAAATTTTAAATTTAAAAAATAATAAAATAAGTCAAAATAACCCTGCAAAATCTATGGATTCGTTTGATTTAATAGTTTTGGATAAACTATTTATAAGACTTAGCCTCCGTTTGGGAAGTGGGTTGACTTTTTGGTTTTTTAGTTATTTTAGTGTGGGCTATTTTAGCGTGATTTGGGAAGGACTTTTTGACTTTTTGGCTTTTTGGCTTTTTTAACTTTTTTTGTAAGAGAGGATTGTAATGATTATGGGTTGGATTTGATGTTTTATTTTTTGTAGCTAAAATAGCCTATTTTGTTTTTTGTGGCTATTTTAGCCCCTAACCCACCCAAACCTTCTTGCCAAACATCACCTTAATAATTTGACTTAATTTTCATCAAGTTCTACTGAAAATAAGTTATAATAAAATCGTATTAAAAATAATTTTTTGTGACGATTTTTTACATATGTCGCTAAAAATTGATAATTAGTGACTTTTTTTGTCACGAATTTTATAAATTGTTGTTAAAACTTATAGTTATTGATGTTTTTTGTGACAAATTTTTTAAATTATCTTTGAAAGTTGAAAACTAGTGACTTTTTTGTGATAATTTTTAAATTGTGGTTAAATTAGTGATATTTTTGTGACAAGTTTTTCAAACTATCACTGAAAATTAATAGTCAATATTGTTTAATAGTGTTTGATAAAAATGTCATTAATTATCACATGACCTATTGGATAATAAGTAAGGCCCTCTTTAATTTTTGAAAAGTATTGTAAATTATATTTCAAAAGATAAATTATTAAAAAAAATTAAAAATCTAAAATTTATTTGGTTTGAGATTTAAGCTACTACATGAGACAAATTTCAGTGACATGGTGCAATCACAATGCATGTACAAATCCTGATATTCCAGTTTTGTTGAACCATGCACCTAATCATAATTGTGAAAGGATTGGATCTCTAGTTGGGTGACTTCATTTGGGTTCACCTTAATCATTCAAATCATTTCATCTTATTTTGTAAAACATTAGTATAAAAATTCAACTTGATTAGAGATTAGTAACCACAATATTTAAAAGAATATATAATTATTTAAATTTTAGTTTTAATTAATATCCTTCAAATATTGGTTTAAAAATAATAAATAAATAAGGGTGCAACTCTTCTCCTGTTCATGATTAGATGGGAGAGGTCCAGTTTGGCCCAATGTGAGCCTCCATTAGACATGTTTTAACAATTCAAATAGTTTATCTTGTGAAGCTTCTCGTTGATTACTTTGTTCATACAAAAATAAGATCTATTAGATATCAAATTGATAATCACTTGATTATATTATATTTGCTTGTATAAAAAAATTTAGACAAATATAATTCGATCAAGTAACCACTGATGTTTGATCGATATGGTATTTTGTATACTCAATGAACCCCCTTAAGATGAAAATTTCAAATGGTTGAAACCAACTCACTGTGGACCGAATAATCCAATCATGGACTAGAGACAAGTTATCTCCCAGAAAAAGAAACTTTTTTTTTTTTTTTTTTTTTTTGGAGGGAGAAATCATATCAACGGTAAAATTTATAAATATTAATAATTAAATTCATAATTTTTTTACTAATATGTAAATATTTTTCAAAAACTCCACTAACCTGTAATTTTTATTTTATTTTATTTTTTTAAATATTCTTCAATCTTTATTAAGCTTTCCTTGCATGATGCATATAGACCTATGAGATTAGAGAAAGACTATGGAGATACCCGTGTGCTATATGAATCTTATAACTAAAGAAAAAAAATAATATAATTTTTTATTTTTTGAGGCATAATTAAAATAAATAAATAAAAAGTCATAGCCAAGCATTACATGAGACATAACCAAATATATCAAAATAATATCATAACTAAATGAGAAAATTTATCATAACTAAATAAGAAATAACATAACTAAGGATATATAGGGAGTGTTCGAGAAGAGAATTGGGCTAAAATAACAAATTAAAAGATAAAATAGGTTAAAATAATTAATAAGATAAAATGTCAAATTTAATCCATAATCATTTTATTTTTTCTTTCACAAATATTAAATCAATTACAAAAAAATAATCAACTTTTTAAACACAACTATTTTACTAACTAAATTAAAATAATTAAAATTTTAAATAACAAACTAAAATATTTTACTTTCCAAACAATGGCGCTGTTTGGGAAGTGGCAAATGAGGCTATTATAGCCTCAAATGAGATATAAGCCAAAAAGTCCACTTCTCATTCTTTTTTATTAAAAAAAAAAAAAAATAGGTTCACTGCCGTGACAGTATAGGCAGCCTACACTGTCAAAGTGACAAGTTGTTACATCACGTGCAAAATTATGGTTTTGCCCATTCTCATCAATTTAAAAAAATATAATTTTAGGGACAAATTTGTCATTTTAAATTCAAATATCATTTCAACATACTTTTCAATACAACAACTCAACTAAAAATCTATCTCATCTTCCTAAACACAAAAATTAAAATAACTTACTAAAATAATTAAAAAATTAAAAAATTCTAAAATAGCCACTTCCCAAACGAGACGAATATAACAGGGGGTGTTTATTGGAGAATTCTCCATGAGATTATTGCAAGTTATGAGAGTTCAGGAATTCAAATAGAAAAAGAGATGGATGTGCAAATTGCAATGATTAGATTAGCATAACTTTTCCATTAAAATCTGCAATAAATGCCTATTAATGTATGTCTGTTTAAGCTGTGTTTGGGAAGTGGCTCATTGGGCTCATTTGGCTCAATGAGCCACAAAAGACAAAATAGTAATTTGAGCCACAAAAGACAAAAAATCACATCCAACCCATAATCATTACACTCTTCTCTCACAAAAAAAGTCAAAAAAACCAAAAAGCCAAGAGCCCTTCCCAAACCAGGTTTTTGAGCCCAGGCTCATATAGCCAAAAAAGCCCAAAAAGCCAAAAAGCCAAAGAGCTCAGCCCACTTCCCAAACGGAGGCTATACATCCTAAATAATTTATTAAATATTTTATTAAATCTTTTATATAGATGTGAGACTTATATAAATATAAATTTGTGTATAACATTATTAAAGTTTGATAAAATATTTAATAGATTATTCTTTAACATTACTTTTTCAAAACAGCTACCAAAGTATTTTTTTTTAATTTTAAAAAAAGCATATTTTAAATATTTAAAAAAAACACAAAAGATCTTACGTTCTATTTACCATGACAAATGGGTAGCACGTAAAATTGGTCCCCTAGATCGGACTTAGGAGTGTTTTGGAAATTTGATAAAAAGTTAACTTTTTGACTTTTTTAATAGCTTTTTTGACAAAAAAATTGGGCTGTTTTGGGTAAAAAAACTGCCTTTTTTTACCATTGTTGTCAAAATGCTCCTTAAAAGGAGTCAACCTAGGATTGAATCTTGAATTAAGTTTTTGTCAACTTTTAAAAAATATATATTTTTTAAAAATATTTTAAAAAAATCAAATCGAACATCAAACTTTTGAAGGACTTGGCTCAGAGCTTTTCCCAAGGGTCGAGCTTGCAATTGACTTAACCTTAGGTCAGGCTCAAATTGATTTGGATCACTGTTCTTGAATTTCAGTCCATATACCAAGTAATTATCAAAATTAAGCGGCATTAAGAGACATAAAATATTGGATAAGACAAGCATTGCCAGCGAATATTGATGAATACTGACTCAGAACCCAATCAATGTAAATGGAATGGGCTGGGCTTTTGTTTAAGTGACTGGGCTTTGCTTCAAGCTTTGCAAGTTGTTCTGCCCATTTGAAAGCTTTGGGTAAATTACACTAATCTAAATTATGTCTCTTTTACATAAGAAATTTGTTAATTGTATGATTGAAAAAAATGATTTTATCATTCGTTTTACATAGAAATGTAGATTTTATCCTGTTTATCACTATGTCTACATATCATCAACATTAATTTTGATCATTTTAGCCTAACATAAAAAGAGGTTCGTACATATAAATAAATTTCTTATCACCAAACACAAAAATAATAAAACTCACGTTAATAAATAATTTGGTTTATCTTCTATGATTTTTTTTCAAAATAATCTTATTGCACTTTTTATTATATCAAGACACATAAGCAAAGTACAATGATTCAAGTTAAAATTAAAGTAAATTGACATTAAAATAATTATTAAAAAAAAATAGCAACTTACATGTAGGTTTTAATAGGTGAATTAATTATCCAATATGTCTAATGATAATTAATGGCGTTTTTCATCAAACACTATTAAAAAAACGTTATTAATTGTTAATTTTTAACGATAGTTTGAAAATTTTGTTACAAAAAATATTACTAATTATTAATTTTAGCGACATTTTTAAAAAATCATCACAAGAAAATCACTAATTTTCAACTTTCAGTGACAATTTAAAATGTCACAGAAAAACGTCATTAATTGTAAGTTTTAGCAACAATTTAAAAATCGTGACCAAAAAAGTATTAATATTCAATTTTTAGGGACGTGTAAAAAATTGTCGCAAAAAATTACCTTTAGTGACAATTTTACTATGATTTATTTTTAATAGAACTTGATGCGAATTAAGTCTAACTATTAGAATGTATTAATAGTTTATCTTAAAAAAATTATTAAAAAAAGAAAAAGAAAAAAAAAAGAGATAGCTTTACTTTTATAGGTGATCACATTAATACACGAGAGATCTATGCCATTAGTAAGAGATTTTGGCCAAAAATTCGTTTATGTATACAATTAAGTACGGAGTCATCAATCGAAATAGTGATTTTTTTGTTACCAGAAATGCTAAAGATGTTAATGTGTAAAAATTTATGTTGCTATATATTTTGTATGAGCCAATCACAGTTTGACGCGTGGCAAAATAAGGGCAATACAGGAAGACAATTCAAACCTTCGATCGTGATCGTACACGTGGCAGTTAGTATTGGTTCTTACAAGATTTGCGTAGCACTAGATCAGCAAAGAGAAGTGATGTGACTTCAACGGTTACTCACATTTAAATTCAAAATCAGGAAGGAAGCCTAACTGCAGGTATTGACATAGTAGAGCTAACTATAAGGCAACATGATCAGCGATCATGGAGGAACGGTTCGACTGTTAGAAGTGCAGTTCGATGGTTATCCTTCAGAAGTATAAATAGCAGAAAAGGCCCCAGAAAAAGCCCCAGACTCATATCCATAAAACTGGTTTTATTCTACTTTATTTCTTTTCCAGTTTTTACATTTCTTGTTCTTTACATTTCCGTACTTCAAATTCCTGCACTGCATTTCGTTCATAGGAATAGTTTTCAAGTAGCTTGTTGCTGTAAACCTCTACGAGGTTGATTCGGATCTTTGTAAGTCTTTCATTTTGCTTAATGAAATACTACAACTATTCTTCATTTAATCATTGTTTGTTTAATTCTCCTAGACAAAGCCACTAGTAAAAATTCTCTTTATTGAGGCTGAAAGAACTAAAATACAATTGTTTGATAATTGGTTGGCAATTAATATTCTATAAGGACTAATTGATCCTTACTAACACGCTCATAATTACAAAAATAACATTCGAAAGTCAAAAAAACCAACAATTTTATAATGTCAAATTTTTAATAATTTTCTAAGGTCCTAACATTGCTCTTTTGTTACAAATGGGCAGCCTAATTACAAATTCTTAGAAGAAAGACAAAAGGCAAGAAATTAGGGGCATTCTATTCGAATTCAAAGTATATTTCAGTAGGCCTAATTTAAATTTATAAATTTTAATTTTTATTATAACTTAATACGAATTTACTAATAAGGACAATACATATTAAGCCCTAAAATAAAAAAAAAAATTCACAGTATATCCTAATCAACTATTCCTATTCAAATATCTGTATCTTCTTCCCTAAGAGATCAAAGTTCTTCTTCTTCTTCTTCCTCCTCCCTCCAAAACTCCAATCCCCCTACCAAAACTCACCATCATCATCAATATCATTGTTTTTTATTATTTGGAAACCTTAAACCCTAGAAGAAAGTTTGAACAAAATCAAAAAATGGATAAGAGTAATAATCAAAATAGTTTTTTGAAGTAATCCATAAAAAATGAGGTAAGTATTCATATAAAGGGGTTTCACAATTTTTGTAAAGTACAATCAATTATTTTCTATATCGATTTTTTGACAAAAGCTTGAAGGGCCTAGTAATTAGATTAACAATAACATATTATTGAAGTTGTTCTTATTTTGTCATTTAAAATAGTACATTATTTGAGAACTACTTTTTCTTGTTAGTGTCTGATACTTATGTGCTTATAAGTTTGATTTTTTACTTTTTTATGAGCATTTTTGTGGATAATTTATAATGTAAATTTTTTTTTTCTATATTGAAAAGTTTTATAATAATTATGTAAAAGTTTGATTTTTTTTTTTCTGTATTTATAATGCTTATGTGCTTATAAGTTTTTTTTTTTTCTGTATTTGAGAATTATTTTTTGTATTGAAATTTTTTTTGAAATAATTTAGCTTTTTTAGTTTGTTTATTATTTATTATTTGGGTTTACCTTGAGGGTAATTTAGAAAAAATAATAGGGTATAATGAAAGTAAAATAAAATTTTAAATAATTAAACAAGGTGTATTTAAAAATTAAGAGTACTTAATGATTTTTTGAATGTAAATTGAATCCCAACACTACTAAAAAAAACATTTTTTGCGACCGCTATAAGCCGCTCAAATAATAAAAATATAGTCGCAAAAGACCTTATGCGACGGTTTATGCGACGGCAAATGAAGATCGTGAATGTGGGGTGACAAATATTTTTTTGCGACCGCAAAATAGTAGTCGCAAATTATTTGAGACCGCCTAACTTACTTATGACGACTAATGTTTTGTTGTCGCAAAAATTTTTTAAAAATGCCTACAATGTATTAGCGACCATCTTGTTACCGTTGCAATTTTTTTTTTTTTTAAAAAAGTCCTACAATGTTTTAGCAACATATATTCTCATATATATATATTCAAATATTATATACAATAAATGTGAAGTGATAGTTGCAAAAATTCTAATATTCATGTATTAATTTCCATCACTTCCCTCAACAAAATTATCTTTCTTCAAAAAAAAAAGTGTACATACAAAATATAAACTTCTATACATGCAAAACAAATATTCATCAACCATTCTTAAAAGTATGTATACAAAATACTAATAGATTCAAGTACTCAAAAAATAATAACAATAATAAAATCTTAGTTTAGCTCTCAATATCACCAACCCAATCATATCAACTACTCCCTTAACACTACCTGTAAAAATATGCATCAATATATTCTTGTCCCTTGGAACATCAACTAACAAAGCTAGACCTGTTAAAGCAAACAAATTTAAATATCAAATAACAAATAAATAAACACAAATGTAAGTACTATGCTGCAAGAAGAAGAAGAAATAATAGAATAAAAAGTTTGCAAGAACAACGATCTTTTCATGATATTCTTTAACTTCAATTAAAGACCCCAGAGCTTTCAAAGGGTTGTCAATTATTTACTCTTCCCCAATGGACCTCATCATGTCAAGTGGTGTTACTTGTTAATCTTATAAATCTCAACTGAGTGCAACATAAAGTCACCAACTACAAAGAGATCAAAAACAGGACAGTTGAGAAAAATGTAGGACTCAAAATAAAGCTTAAGTTTCCCCATAAAAAAAAGTAATACATAAGACAATACCTAATGATTTCTCTCAAAGATTAAAAAGCACCTTTGGAAACAACCAATCCTAAGACTCAATTGTGAGGATCTCATTTAAACACTGCACCCAAAATAGTAAAATCATCCAAAGTATAAAATAATATGAATGGATTATTAATCAAATTGCTTTACAAAATTTACATAATAAAATTAATCGAGCTAATAAAACAATTGGCTAAACAATGACAAAAGAGCACTGTTGATCAATTTAACACCATTGAGTACTTCATTGGCAATAATATCCCATCAAACAAAGTACTGATCAAACAAATGTCCCAGTGCATCAAAACAAATACCATACGAATAGGTCATTTCATGATAGATAAGTTATTATATGAACCATTCTTCATGCTCATAGAAAGTAAAATATATATATTAGATAACTTCATATACGGATTGACTTAATCTAGAGACCAATCCTATAGTCAATTGTAACAATATCTCTGTTCATCAAATGAACTAATAAAGTTAGAGAAGCACCTCATTTTCTTTTGAAGCTTGTTGCTCACTAGATGCATCTGGCACCTACAATTTGTTAGTATAATGTGTTAATAATTTTCATATGTATATATATAAATTTGATAAAACGTAAAATTCATCAATTTGTATGTATTGCACCTCTCTCAAACTCGTACTCCTAGCCACACCCTATGACTCTAAGAATAAAACATGTGCCGTCAAGTTATCGATCATTGTAGTGAACCTAGACTCAATGTCTTGTGTCACACGTCATGTGATCTCATCAATAAATGAAGGGGCTGTTGATGATTAGAATGGGCCACTGCCTCGTGCATACACCGCACTTCGGGGCACTCCTGTCCCATAATACCCATGTCTATCCTTCCCAACAATTTTATGGTAAATCCCATCGCAATACTCAGTCGTATGTTGCTCCTTAGGAACTTTCCAAAGATGTGCGTTGTATTCCTCTTACATTTTGAAAACATAAGGACAATGTTTGTAAAAAGAAAAATGTGTAGAAACTTTTAAACCATAGACATACCACAATTGCCACCACATCGGGATCATTCAAGTTATGTGCCCTCTTCTAAAGACTCATCTTATCTATCCACTCCCCTTTATGTGTCATTTGTAATTTTTTTTCAAGTTAAGAGCTCAAGTTTTCATAACATAATAAGTTGTAAGTGCAGCACTAGATTAATAAATTGAAACGAATATCTGAGAAAGATGTCCTTCCAATCGTATGTGGAGGCCCACGAAATCCCCGATTAGAAGAATTTTTCTTAGCAATCGCCTATGACATTGGTTAGAAAAACATTAGTTACTTATTATTAAAACATTAATTAAAATTTTATAAAGAATACCTATACCTGTACTTCTTGACTCGCCCAATATTGCACAAGTTTCCTTCACTGGGTTGGCACTATGTTACTAGGTACTCTACAAGCAATGTTCGGATCATTCTTGAATGGAACCTAATACTTGGACTTTGTCTTGCCTTTATGATCTTTCCACGATGTCCTACAAAGTCACATACAAACCTCCTTGAATTCATATGGATAGTATACTAAGTTGTCCTACAAAGCACAAATTGAAAGCCAATTTTATCCTCATAATTATAGAGCATACACAAATGTACAAGTAAATGATCAAAATTAGAAATCCGCAGACCATCACACAGCCTATTAACACTAAATACAATTAACAAGAAATCAGAAATCAAATAACTAATAACCAATAACTTGGAAAAAAATCAAAAATCTAAGCATAAACCCTAACCCTAATTAGCAAAAAGGAAAAACTATATACCTTCACCTCCTGCCAAATATTCTCCTTTATATCAACATGCATCACATTCCAACTGAGATATGTAAGTGGGACTCTATGCCCGATGCGCACGATCAACCCCAATTGTCCCTTCAACTTTTTGCCATCATCCTTCACCGGCTGAGACTTATCATCAAATTTTACTTGGATCTTAGTGCTTGTACCCCATTCCTTTATCCCTCGGGCAAATCCTCGACTTCGTCGTGCTGAGGTAGTTGATACTGTATGTGGAAATGAAACAGATAAAGAAGATGCTCCATCCATAGTGCGAGGTAATGAGGGACTTGCCCGCACACGTTAAGTCTCATCCATAGTGCAAGAGGCCATAAAGGTCTTCTTTTTTCGCTTCATCCTAAAATAAAATAAATCTAAAAAGGTTAATACACAAGAAATATGGATATCAATTTACTTCTAATATAACACAAGATATAAATATAAACAAATGATATAAATCAGTTTCAAAACAAATAGAACTTTAACAATAAAGTTTACCTCAAAACATATAGAGAAGATGCTCCATCCATAGTGCGAGGTAGCGAGGGACTTGCTTGCATACTAAAGCCTCATCCATAGTACAAGGGGCCTTAAAGGTCTTCCTCTTTCGTTTCATCTTAAAATGAAATAAATATGAAAAAGTTAATACACAAGAAATATGGATATCAATTTACTTATAATATAGCACAAGATATAAACATAAACAAATGATATAAATCAGTTTCAGAACAAATAGAACTTTAACAGCAAAGTTTACCTCGAAACATATAGAGAAGATACTTTATCCATAGTGTGAAGTAGCAAGGAACTTGCCCGCACACGTAAAGCCTCATCCATAGTGTAAGGGGCATTAAAGGTCTCCCTCTTCCGCTTCATCCTAAAATGAAAGAAATATGAAAAGGTTAATACACAAGAAATATGGATATCAATTTACTTATAATATAACACAAGATACCTGTTAGCATCCTCAGTTGTCTTCCCAGCAATTCTTCATTTGGGTGATATTGATAACTGTCAAGAGTGCAAGTTAAATTCAAAACCAATTTAGTACATGAAAAATAGCATCAACTAACAAGATATATTCATAAAAAAAACTCTTGCGAATACTGACTAGAGAGACAACATCAACTCTAATTTCATCTAGGACCTATCAAGTAAATAAATAAATAAATTACCTAACATGGGCTATTCAATTAACAGTAACAAAAAACATAAATCATCTTGATTCAACACTCTAGGTAATACAAGTAGCCCAAAGTTAGAGATTACAATACCAGCAATTCAGAAAATAATCAAATATGTATGAAGTATGGGTGATGCAAACCAATAGAAGAACAAGAAAAATTAAACAATGAACCTGGTTGGTCAGCTCTTTAGTTTCCTCTTCAGTATGCTTAGCTGGGGACATTTGCTGTAAGCAAGCTTGTAATTTTGTTATTTGTTGTCTAAGCCTGATTAGCTAACATGTTGAAATTTTAGTTGTTACCTACAGAATGTGGATACAAATAAAAATAAGAAGATAAACCTGAATATAAAAACAAGAAAGAGAAATACGTCCCAAAATGTACCTCATTTCTTGTTTTAGCAGTTCTTTTTATCTCCGCAACAAGCTTCTTTTCCTATATCAACAAGTAATCTATAATTAGATCAAACACTAAAAACTTGCAACATAAACATTACCTATAAACTCTTTAACATACTTCTAATTGCAAGGTGGTGATTTCCCTCTCAATTGCATTGGCCATTTTAAAGAATAGTGTGGTTAGCTTACTTGCAAAGCTTCAAGAAGTTCTTGGTGGTGAGGAGACAAAGATCCGTATACAAGTCCACAACGATGCCTCTTAAGCTCATAACTATCAGAACCGACATTGTGATTGAATAAAAAACAACCACTATAGCAAGTAAACATTCATCATAAAAAGAAAGAAAATCTTATTTGCAAATAACACATAAACATATATAAATTGATGAACACTTAATAAAACAACACATAAACATATATAAATTTCTTACAAATTTAGCAATTAGGCACGAGACATTTTAACAATATTTAAACTTTTCTTATTTGCAAATAATAGAAACCTAAGAAACACGGAGCATAGTTCAACCCTCGTCCTCAACAATCACAAACGAAGTTCAACCCTCTTCCTTAACATCAATTGTTGCTCCTTCTATTCTTTCTCTTACCCAACCAATTTCTTCATCACGAAGCATAGCGTTGTCTTCCAAATGTTGAGTCATATAGGGTTCAACTTGAGGGTCATCATTAGAATTCATATCAAAAAGACCTCTTTGAGACATCTTTACCACAACTTGCCAATCTAGTTCCAAGGGATTAGGAACATACCAAACTTGCTCGGCTTGGGATGATAATATAAAATGTTCAGTGCTAACATGATCGGTTGGGTACAACAAACAATTGAAGTTGACTAATGTGAATTTGAAAACGTCTTCCATTTTCCCTCTAGTGTTATCAACCTAATCACACTTAAACAACACATATTTCATATTGTTAGTGTACCGGATTTCAACAATATCAGTCAACTATAGAGGTGCAACTCGGGCGGGTTCGGTCGAGTTGGGGGTTTGCCCAAGCCCAGCCCGAATTGTGTTTGCAGTGCCCAAGCCCGCCCGAGCCCGACCATCAACCCCCCCCCCCCCCCCCCCCCCCCCCCCCCCCCGACCCCCCCCCCCCCCCCCCCCCCCCCTGGCCTGCCCCAGCCCGAACCAAGCTTTATAATTTGAACTCGGGTTAGCCCGAATTGCCTGAATTCCCCGAAATTCACAAGGCAACAAACAGCCCCTTTATATGATAAGGCATGATTTTAATCTTGGCTTAGTGCTCTGCTAAACCAGTTTCGCACACCTAGCTCCACTTGAATCACTCAACTCCACTCACTAGCCTACCTCATTGCCTCGCCTAACCATTGCAAGCTATGATTAGAAGGGCGCCATGTTGCTATGCCAATCTAGGTCAAGAGTAAGGCCTATGAACCTCCTCAGGTTGGTGTCTCAATCATGGGATGCTCGAGGAATCTATGACCCTGTGCAGGATCACTAGGTCCTTGTGGAATGAGAACTAAAGTTGGTGATCACTTTAATATTAAGGACAACTATTTAATTTAATTTATATATATATTATATAATTTATATAATATATTAAATGCAATTCGGGTTCGGGTTACTCGGGTTAGTCACTGATTCTGCCCAGGCCCGGCCCGAATTACAATTCGGGCATCAAAAATCTGCCCAGGCCCGTTCAGATTACAAGTTATTGTTGCCCAAGCCTTAAAAAAACTCGAGCTGGGCATGGGTTGCTTGGGTTGAGCCCGCCGGAGTTGCATCCCTAGTCAACTGTCCATAGTAGTATACAACACCGATGCGAGGACTCTTGTCCTTCCGACTAGCATAACTCATTGTATCAGCCTTTAAAGTTACACCACTATTTTGAGTCACCCGACGATCACCCACAACCTTCACACAAAAATGAAACCCATTGATAATGTAACCATTGAACCGCCTAGCCAAGGTATGAGGACCATCTACTAATCTATTGATTTCTTCAGTAAATGTAATATTACTTGTCCTTCGCAAAGTCCGAACCTATTAAGACAAATATAAATTCAACTTCAACTGCAGCTCAAAATTTATGTATATTTAGATATTTGAAATGAAATGTCTAAATACATATATGGGCCTTAAACCAAGTGTAGAATGTTTCGAAATGCTCAGATTGAATTTGATGATTGCTTGCATGTGGCATTTTGCTCTTAATGACTTCAAGGTGCTTGCTGTGTAAATTGAAAGAGAATAGTAAATATCATATAGATTTCACTTTAGAATTTTACAATACTGGGGGAGTGATAAATTACCTTATGAATGGTGCAATTGAACTTGTATTGAACAACACATATCAGTGACACTATTGTAATTCATTATCATTAAGATAAAATATTGTACTTTCGCCTACAGTTCGACCCATGTTGTCATCACCTTTATTGTTTCTCCTTGGTCGATTAGATTTGGTTTCCACATTAAGGAGATAGCGAGAACAAAAGTTCATGCATTCTTCCATCAAATACCCTTTAGCTATTGAACCCTCCGGATGAGCTCAATTACGCGCATGTATGAATACTTCCTACCATGCTTCAACCAACATGATTGAGTTTTCACATTGCAGCAAGGACATGCATATTCACCTTTCATACTCTGTCCTGATAAGTTGGCATAGATAGAAAAGTCACTGATTGTCCATAATAAAGTTGCATGCAAATGAAACATTTCATTGGTTGATGCATCAAATGTTTGTTCACCTTCATCCCATAATTCCTTCAACTCCTCAATCAATGGTAGCAAATACACAACGATCATATCGCCAGGTCCTTTTGGCCTATCAATCAGCATAGACAAAATCAAATTTGGTTGTTTCATGCACATCCATGGTGGTAAATTATACGAAATCAACACAATTGGCCAAATGCTATGAACTATGTTCATCGATCTAAATGGGTTGAATCCATCTGTAGCCAACCCAAGACATACATTACGACTATTACTAGCAAAATAAGTGTTTCACCGATCAAAGTCCTTCCATGCAAGGGTGAGGTGCTACCCGTTTACTAGATTCCCTTTCATCATTTCTAATACCACCATTTTGTTTCCATCTAGAACTACTGCATATAATACATTTATCAAGCTTTGTATCCTCTTTTCTGAACAACATACAACTATTGGGGTAAGCATTAAAAGTCTCATATGTGAAATCCAAATCTGTAGTAACCTTCTGAGCTTGATAATATGAACTTGGAAGTTTTATGCACGTAGTTGATTGAGCACCTTCATATGCAAAATTCGAACAATGAATGATAGTGAAGTAAATTTGTGACAACCCTCTAGATGAGCTTGATTACACGCATGTATGAATACTTCCTACCATGCTTCAACCAACATAATTGAGTTTTCACATTGTAACAAGGACAACCATATTCACCTTTCGTACTTGTGGGGATGTATTTTTTGAGTACCAACACGTGGCCGAGGTGACACCGAAGTGTCAGCCGAAGTGTCACGTGTCCTGGACAAGATACCAGAATGATCTCGGCGAGGCCGAGGTTATCTGCGAGAATACAGGAAACCGGGATAAGCGGATAAGGGACAGGAGTCCTAGAATGAAGAAAGACTGCAAGGTGGATATGGGTAATGCTCTCAGGGAGTCTATCCTTATCTCTTGAAGAGTCCAAGGTAAATCCGGAATTAGAGTCCATAGAAGTCAGACTTCTAGTAGGACTGGGATGGAGTTAAACTATAAAAGAAGGGCACCCCCGGCGGGTCTAAGGTACGCAATTTTAAGCCTTGAGCTTTACTTTACGCATGGTATTATCTTTGAGAGATACTGACTTGATCGTCGGAGTACCCCCGGGTGGAAGAACCACCGCCGGAGCCTTTCCTTTCTGTGCAGGTTACAGGGTGCCATCTATTCTGCCTGTGTTCTACAGCTGAATCACTAAGGAGGGCAGTGTGATCGGAAACTCACTCACACAATTTGGCGCCGTCTGTGGGAACGAAAGACGAATAGATGGCCAGTAACGCACAACAAGAAAAGGTTGGGGACGACGCTCCCGCAGGGAGCAACAGGCCTATCAACCTTGACACTGAAGGAGACAACCACAACGAAGAAACCCGTGATCAGAATCACGCAGAGAAAAATGTCGGCAAGGAGGGCGACACTTCAAAGAAGACAGACCAAGGCAGATACTACAATGAAGATAGCCTCCAGGTATGGAGGGATAGGTGCCTACGGAGGGATGAGGAAGTAAAAGAGATGGCAAACAAATTGGCAGACCTTCAATCGGTTGTTAATTTCATGATGCAAAATAACGTCATGCAGCCGCCATACCCGCTGCAAGACACACCAATGCCAGCAGCAAACACCCAGAAGAAGGGGCAGAAAGTAATCGCCGAAGCCCCTCAGCACACGAGGAGTGGAAGACACTCTAACCGACCTTCCATGGAAGTCGGCCAAGAAGAACCGAGAAGAGAAGAGTCCCGAAGGACATATCACGAGAAGGAGGCAGACCCCAAAGAACATCGGCATGTTCAGGGGTAGGTATTGTGTTTCGATGCATCCTACGGGGAAGGATCGAAAAGAGGCCACCATAAGGCCGAGAGTAGTGCGCCGAAAAGGCTGAAGTCCAAAGACAGCCGGGCCCCAGGGAGAAGTAAAGAAGACTTGAGAGATTACCTCAAGAGGAAGCAAGAGAATGCCGGAGTCAAAGTAACCTCCTCGGTTAAGCCGATGACACCATTCTCGGGGGAATTGGACAGATTCGTCGCGCCGAAAAGATTCAGTATGCCGAGGTTCCAAATATATGATGGTAAGTCGGACCCTAATTTCCATGTTGGACTATTTTTAAATTCAATGGCATTATATAGCAGGAACGAGCCGTTGCTCTGTAAAGTGTTCCCTTCATCCTTCGGGGAGATCGCATCGGATTGGTTCCACAAATTACCAAAGGGGAGCGTGAAGACTTGGGAAGGTCTGGCCGAGATGTTTGTGGCCAGGTTCATCACAAACAAACTGCAGCCATTAAGGGTGGATGCATTGATGGCTCTGAAGATAGGCAAAGATGAAAGCCTTAGGACCTATGCAAAGAGGTACTATGAGGTGTTCAATCGAATACCTGAGTGCAACCAGGAGGTGGCGGTCGTGTCTTTCAAGAACGGCCTGAAGGATGACTGTCCACTGCGGAAGTCTTTGGCAAAGACATTGCCGAAGAGCATGGAAGAGCTCATGGCAAGAATCGAGAAGTATGCCAGAGCCGAGGAAGATGCATCGGGAAATAAGGAGACAAGGCCAGAAAAAGGCAACGGCTCGCCGAAGCGAGTCCGAGGTAACAGTGGACCCAGCAAACAGGAGACAGAGTTGAAGGCTAAGCAGGCAGTGACAACGGTGTTCCGAATTCCAGTCCACAAAGTCCTTGATCAAATTCGAAATCAGCCCTACTTCAGAACGCCGGCAAGGGCACCAGGAGAATTTATGAAAAGAAACCTTGGTAGGCGTTGTGCTTACCACAACGAGGAGGGGCACCCAACTCAGGGTTGCAGAGCCCTTAAAGCACACTTAGAAGATTTGGTGAGGCAAGGCCATCTGAGAGACCTTGTAAATGAGGCCAAAACAAGGGAAGAACAGGCACGATTGCCTCAAGCACCAGCAGCCCCGCCTCCCCCAGCGCAGCAACCACAGGCAGGTGGACCCCGGGTGGTTAATGTGATCCACTCAAAAGTGAATGAAAACGACATACGGGGGGAGACACAGAGGGTAAAACACCTGCAGCACGTCAACCAGGTCGGACTGAAAAGACCTCGGCCTGAAGAGTGCCAAGGACCGATGATAGCCTTCACAGAAGCCGACCTAGATATGGTCCAACACCCGCACAATGATGCCTTGGTAGTATCCCTCCAGGTTGGGGAGTGCCAGGTGAAACGCATCCTGATTGATCAAGGCAGCTCCTGCGACATCATGTATGTCAGATGTTACAAGGAGTTAGGCCTTCACCCTGATGACATGGAACAGTCAAATGGCCCGATGGTCGGCTTCAATAGAACGCCGACATGGCCATTAGGCGCAGCAAGCTTGGAGGTACAGGCTGGCACGAAGAAGATCAAGACAGAATTCATTGTGATTGACACGCCCTCGCCTTACAACATTATCTTGGGGAGGCCATGGTTGCATGCAATGGGGGCAGTTCCCTCAACATTGCATCAGCTGCTACGGTTCCCAACAGAACATGGGATTGAGGAAGTCAGAGGAGATCAGTTACAGGCAAAAAATTGCTCTATGGCAGCAATGAAATTAACCTGCAGCATTCGGGAACCAGAGAAGGCAGAAGTTGAAAAAGAGGACATGAAGGTCCTAGATGATGTCGGCAAGGAGCCGACCAAGAAAAGTGAAGAAGCACTAAAGAAAATCCTCGTCCGGGAGGGCGATGAGGAACGATTCTTTCTTCTCGGCACAGGATTAGCCGAAGAAGAGGAAAGGGAACTGGAAGCCTAGATCATGGAATACTTGTAATTTAAAGTTTTTTTTATCATTAGATGTTGTTTGATTTTTTGCCGATATGATCAATGAAATCTTAGCAGAATTTCCCAGAACATATGAAACTGTGCATAATGTTGTTTTTTGAATAATGAGAACCCAAGTGGAACTTAGGTTCACATTGGGGGCAGATAGAAGACAGTAATGCCTAGCCGAAGTTAAGCCGAGATGTTTAGCCGTGGTTAATCTAAGATAAAGTTTAACCGGAGTTAAACAGAAATTATGCTTAACCGAAGTTAAGCCGAGATAAATTCCTTATCTTTACTTGTTGAAATTTGTAGCAATTTACAAGTTAAAGTTAAGCTGAGATAAATTCCTTATCTTTACTTGTTGAAATTTGTAGCAATTTACAAGTTAAAGTTAAGCCGAGATAAATTCCTTATCTTTACTTGTTGAAATTTGTAGCAATTTACAAGTTAAAGTTAAGCCGAGATAATCATTTATCTTCACTTGTTGAAATTTGTAGCAATTTATAAGATGAAGTTAAATTAAGTTTATTGATTCAGACTCTTGTTAAAACTTGAGAAAAATTTGCCAGTTAAAATTGTGTATGCTACATACTTGTTGAAATTTATGGAAAATTTACAGGTGAAGTTCTTGCCGAGATAAATCTTCGGGTAAACACACCCGAGGTATTTTTCCCCGAGGAGATTTTACAAAGGAGGAGAAGACTTGCAAAATATTCTAAGTATAGAATCATGCAGAAGCAGTCATAAGAATACAAAGATACAAACACTCAGTAGAAGAGAGTTGTGTTCAGCATCAGAATGGAAAAAGACACATCGGCCATGTACAGAGTTTACGTTGTTCTCAAAACAAAAACGTACAAGAAGTACAGAAAGACAGAAAAAGAAAAGAAAGCATCACGGTTGTGTTTCTTCAGTTTCAGGAGTAGTTTGGGCTGGAACCTCGGCCACTTCCTGAAGAACTACCTTGGCAGATCCCTGAGGAACCACTTCGGCAGACTTCTCCGCTTCGATCTCGGCGTCAATTTCTGCAAGTGTCTCCTCGAGGCCTTTCTCAGTTGGAGGAACGTCGGATGGCGCCTGTTCAGGAGTAGCCTCCTTGGTGACGACTTCATCCTCTTCATCATGAGTCAAGTCCAAGACTTGATCATCCTGAGGAAGGGACTTAGTCCCAGTAGCGTTCTTGGGCTTCCTGACCAGGGCCTCATCATCATCCTTTTCCTCTTCTTCTGATTCAGACTCGGAATTATTTTCAGTTTGACTTGAAGGAGGAGGCAGAGGGCATGGCACAGGGATTTGATCGGCATTCCTCAGAGGCGAGTCAGCCGGAATGTCAAGTTTCTTCAGCACAGCCATCCAACCAAGGGAGAAGCCCCGGTTGCACGCCTGCCTGACTTGAAGCTTGTAGTTCTCAGCAACATCGGCCATGCCTTGAGCATATGCCTTGTCATCAGCCTCTTCAATTTCGGCCTTTTTCATGGCCAGGGCTTCTTGAAGCTCCTTCTCGGCCTGGGCCCTTCTGTCCTCAGCTTCCTTCAACTGGGCTTGAAGAACTTTGTTTATAGCCTCAGTTGCGCCGACCTTCTCCTCGGCAGAAGTTTGGGCTTTTATAGCAGCCTCGGCTTGGTCTTCCAATTTCTTCATCTTGGCTTCAAGCCCTTTATGGGACGTTTTAAGGGCAGTGACCTCCCTCCTAGCGTCGGTAAGCTTCTGTCGGTTTTCAAACGACTGCACAGAAAAGGAGTGGGCATGCTGAATGGCCTGAAGGCGAAAAACAGTGTTAGAAAATATTCTAAGTAAGAAACAGAAAGGAAGTAACAAGTTCCAAGTAGGAACATTTACCTGAACAGAATGCTGAAGCATGAGACAGTAGTTCTCATACTCACTGATCTCGGCGTTCCGCTCAAGATCACCCGGAAGCAGGAGGGCAATACTGAGTGCAATGCCGATATTAATATCCTCGGCGCTGTCACTCTCGAAGACTGGCTTGTCCTCCAGAGTAATTTTTGGCTCCCAGGGACCAAGGGTTTTTTCGACTTAGAGGTTGAGCCAGAAGACAACCTCGGCTTCTTTGATTTTGAAGAAGTGGATGGCTGTGCTTCAGCAGATCTTTTTTCGGGAACAGAAGCAGTCTTCTGGCTCCCAGCCAATTGCGAAATTGGCAGTGTGTCTTCAGTCTCAACTTGGGCGGCCGTGGCCTTCGGCTGAGCTTTTTTGGTCTTTTTTGGCTTTGGTGGGGGCATGGTGGACGTCGGCTGGGCATCGACGTCGGTTGGAAGGTCGGCCAGGAGGTCTTGAGCCACAGGCTTTCAGCGAACCATCTCGGCAGTTTTAACAAGCCTACGACGGCGTTTTCTTTCGGAAATTGGTACCAAGTATGGTGCTAAGGTGAAAGGCTGATCGGTTGGGTCGGATGTGGACCCCTGATCTGTTTGGGATGAAGCAGCAGCTTGAGTTGTAGCAGTAGCACGAGAAAGGCTTTCTTTCTTCTTTCGGGGAACGTCGGGCAAAGTGGATTTGTATGATGGAATGAAATTCAGTACCCGTGGGGCTTTTCGTTTGTCAATTGGCAGATCTAGTAACTGCTTCAAATCCTTGCCCAGAAAATAGGACTGGCGAAAGCTCTTTGGTGGTTTGCGGATGTCTGCAAAAAAGAAGACAACATTAAAAACAGGCAGAATTCTGAAGACTTAAAAGGAAACAAGTAAGTAATTGATAGTGGGTTCTTACCCTTACCCTCTTTAATAGTTCGAGGAAGAGGGTATAAATGGACTTCTTCGTCTGGGCCGAATTCCCAATTTCCAGAAGTAATAAGATAATCGTCTCCAGCCTCTTTGTTGGAGTCTGGGAGGTCGGCTACGATTTTAAATTCGGTAGACCTCGGCTTGAGGTAATAGACAAAGCCTTTTTCTTTTAAGTTCAGGGCGCACATAGTATAGCAGTATTGGATATCGGCGAGAGTGATTCTAACATTCTCCTGCCGAGCTAAGGCTATGATACCATTAAGTGTTCTGTAGGAATTGATGGTGAGTTGCATAGGGTTCAGTGTGTAGTAGTGAAGAACTTCACGAAAGAGGGGATTGAGTGGGAGCCAAAGTCTGCATTCAACAAAGGCTACAACAGGGCAAGGCATTGTATTGTCTGTAGGCATGATGGAATCATCATCCCCAGCTAGCCTAAGGTGGACGTCCTCAGGAATAGAGAATTCTTGCCTAAAGTATTCGAGTTTGGTTGGGGTATTTACCCTATGACGCCACATACCCATGATTTTGGTATAAAGGTATTTGACTTCAGAAGCAGAGTATTCTTAAAGAAATACTAGCACCTCGACTTAAACCTAGGTATATACTGGTAAGGATTGTTCCAGTTTTTCCTAAGAATTGAAGGTTCTATAAGCAAACCGCAAACCTAACTCTACGAAAACAAAGATTGGAGGCTCGGATCTGGAAAAGATACAATAGAGCAGAAAGAAAAGACGAAGTTTCAGATTCAAGAACACAAAAGGTGGAAGATCAGAAACAGTGGTGAAATAGTGTCAGTGTGTAAACACATGAAATGAGACGCATTCAGGAGAATGATTCGCGCAAATAAACGCTTAAGTAAAGCAATAAAAGCAGGCAATTCCAGGGATAATCAAGAACTGGAAAAGAAAGAACAGTGCTTACCAGACAGAATGAGGCCGAAATGAAATTCGCCGAGGACGGACGCCGGTCGAAACAATAGCGAAAAGCTCCGCAGGAATGGAGGAATAAAACCAGTTGCAGAGTTTAGAGCAAGAGCAATGGCGGATTTGGGAAGGTTTACAGAGAGAAAATGCAAGAGAATCCAAAATGTAAAAGTGAGGGAAAAAAGACGAAGGAAGGGTCTTTTGTCAAATATTTGAAACGGCGGCAAAACAGAAGCATTTAATGCGCCTGGGGTAACGCGGACGTCAGACGGCGTAAACAGATAAAAGGCGGCTTACGAGCGCGTCACAGGCACGAGCCAACGGAAACGAAACACGTAAGCAAATCGGTTAGAAAGTAATGCATGACAGCTCGTGCGCGTGAAAGAGTTCACTGGAGTTCTTGTTCTCCGAAGAGAACATGTCGGGCTAAAAGTAAATGATCTCGGCTGGGAAGTTCTCGAGCCGATGTTCAGCAAAAGTACCAATGTAGGTTCCATCACCTCAGATGGCCAAGGTAATAGAACCTAGGGGGCAGTTGTGGGGATGTATTTTCTGAGTACCAACACGTGGCCGAGGTGACACCGAAGTGTCAGCCGAGGTGTCACGTGTCCTGGACAAGATACCAGAATGATCTCGGCGAGGCCAAGGTTATCTGCGAGAATACAGGAAACCGGGATAAGCGGATAAGGGACAGGAGTCCTAGAATGAAGAAATACTGCAAGGTGGATATGGGTAATGCTCTCAGGGAGTCTATCCTTATCTCTTGAAGAGTCCAAGGTAAATCCGGAATTAGAGTCCATAGAAGTCAGACTTCTAGTAGAACTGGGATGGAGTTAAACTATAAAAGAAGGGCACCCCCGGCGGGTCTAAGGTACGCAATTTTAAGCCTTGAGCTTTACTTTACGCATGGTATTATCTTTGAGAGATACTAACTTGATCGTCGGAGTACCCCCGGGTGGAAGAACCACCGCCGGAGCCTTTCTTTTCTGTGCAGGTTACAGGGTGCCATCTATTCTGCCTGTGTTCTACAGCTGAATCACTAAGGAGGGCAGTGTGATCGGAAACTCACTCACACAGTACTCTATCTTGATAAGTTGGCATAGACATGAAAGTCACTGATTGTCCATAATAAAGTTGCATGCAAATGAAACATTTCATTGGTTGATACATCAAATGTTTGTTCACCTTCATCCCATAATTCCTTCAGTTCCTCAATCAATGGTTGCAAATACACATCGATCTCATCTCCAGGTCCTTTTGGATCATCAATCAACACAAACAAAATCAAATTTTGTTGCTTCATGCACATCCATGGTGGTAAATTATACAAAATCAACACAATTGGCCAAGTACTATGAACTATGTTCATCGATCTAAATGGGTTGAATCCATCTGTAGCCAACCCAAGATATACATTACGACTATTACTAGCAAAACAAATGTTTCGCCAATCAAAGTCCTTCCATGCAAAGGAGTCAACAGGATGCCTTAACATAATGTCATCAACCCGCTCTTATGCATGCCATCTCATGAGCTTTGTTGTTTTTGATGACATAAACAATTTTTGCAACCTTGGTTTCAAAGAGAAATACCTCATCTGTTTTGCTGCTACCCGTTTACCAAATTTCCTTTCATCATTTCTAACACCACCATTTTGTTTCTATCTAGAACCATTACATATAACACATTTATCAAGCTTTGCATCCTCTTTTCTGAACAACATATAACTATTAAGACAAACATCAAAAGTCTTATATGTGAAACCCAAATCTATAATAACCTTCTGAGCTTGATAATATGAACTTGGAAGTTTTGTGCCCGTAGGAAAAGCCTAGTTCAAAAGTTCAAGTAACATGTCAACGGACTTGTCGGTCCATTGATTGAGCACCTTCATATGCAAAATTCAAACAATGAACGATAGTGAAGTAAATTTGTGATAACCTGGGTACAGATTAATTTGTGCATCTTCCAAAAGTTTAAAATATTTTAAGGTTCGTCATTTGCCCCTAGCCAAACCAGATCATCTTCCTCTACATGGCTTGGATCGTTTGCCCCTACTTGGCTGGATCACTTGCAGTTGGTTCATCATTCTTAACACCCATATGTGGAATTCCCAAGGCCTCTTCTACCATTCCAACCACATTATCTCTAGTCATTGAATCCACCATTAATGTTTGGTTTTCTTGGTTACCATGTAATTGGACATAGGATTCCCCATGATGAATCCAAATTTTGTACTTTTTTACGAACCCATTGGAAATAAGATGCTCCCTTACAACCTCTCATGAAAAATTGTACCGATTACTACAAATTCGACACGGCCAACTAATCAATGAACTTTCATCTCTATTGTTGTATGCAAATCTCAAGAAGTTATCAATCCTATTTACGTAATCAACTGACATCAGATTTGGTGAATCAATCCAATTCTTGTCCATCTTTCTATTTCTTTAATTGTTTTTATACACATCCATAAAAAGAATGAGTTTACAAAGTATCACAATAACAAGTGCATGACTCATTAGCACAATTAATCATTGTCATAAAAAATTAGAAGAGAGAGAGAGAGAGAGAGAGATTTTGAGCATAACTGAATCTAAAAAATAGTGGTGCCACAAGCCAGTGTTGTTTGAGGTATAAAATAAATGTCAACAATCTACTATAACTCTCAAAAGAATCAAAACCAAAATCAATGTTCACTTTAATACGTTAGATATGAATTTTTCAACCAAAATCATCTACATGCCATACACATCCAAAATCATCTACATGCCATACACATTTACTTTCCCACCCCAGGGCCAATATTCACCTTCTTCTAGTTTTCATTTTGTACATGAACATTTTTCATTTTGGACTACTAGCTCTTCCTATTCACTAGGTAGGGCTATGCAAAAGTAGAGGTGGGGGGGCTCTGATCTGATAATAAGGATGCTCTGTACTACTAATACTACTACTAGTACATCATCAGCTTCAGCTTCAGCTTCAGTGATAACATATTGTTTTGGTATAATCAAGTTTCACATAACCAAGTTGCACACACCTATAATTATCCAACTAATATTGTGCACTAGATACAACCTGTTAACAAATGCAAGTTTATTACCAACAATTAAAAATAGATAAAATAACTATTTTATAAAATAAAATAAAAAGCATAAATCTTAGTCTCTAGAAACAAGATAATGGCCAACAATCACAAGACTTTCCAATGGAATATCTTTTCAAAATTTTCACAATGCCTTTCACATAAATCAGATGATTCATTCATGTGGGGTACAATTTTAAGCTAACTGCTCAAAGAGAATATTTCTATGATGATAACGTTGATAATAGTTTTAATTAACTGTGAATGAGGCATTTTATTTATTAGAAAACAACTGAATACTAACCACTTAAAGCCATAGAAATTTATTCTGTTACATATAAGTTCTATCGGCACCAGAAGACCCAACAACAACAATATTAACGGCGACAATTAAGTTCTTGAGTTGGGGTTAGGTTACAAATGACCACTGAAATTCATAATATATCCACAACAGAATTTCCCGATATTGATAGTATCAAGATTGTGAGAAATTTATTTCTTGACCTTATTCCAATTTAAAAATTACAATTGAGCTCTTTCCCAGATTTTAATGAGAGTTTAGATTACATGGGACATACATCTAGATCAATCAATATTGGAGAAATGCAAACAAGGAGTAAAACAAGTATGGGATTGTCAAACCACACAAACTATCTAACAAATGTATAAGAAAACAAGGATCTCTATTACAGGTGCCAGTGATCATTGGGAATTGAAAAAGGTTTTGGTTTTCCTAGATTTGTAGATTTCTTGGGTCAGAAACGAAATTCAAAACTCTTTCATACTATCAAATTCTAGACATTTGTACATTTTGAATATTAAGAATGTTTTAGGATTCTAGAAAGCAGATGCTTGTTATGTACCTGAGATTGCATAAATTCCACAAGTTCTTGCAATCTTGAAGCTTGCTGAGTATGAATCCCATTGGAACTCCTTTCTGGTGGAGGTAATCTTTCCAGAATTATTTGAAGGTAACTATGACAAGGACAGTATAAAAGTGAGCCATCAATTCAGGCTATATTAAGACATGATGGACTCAAAGATGCATAAACAGAGGCAAAACCTTTGTAGTATATGAATCATCCAGCTCAAGTGTTGAACCAGCAGCAGCTACAACCTCTTTATTAATCCCTTTGATTTGTAGCCTCTTTATTAATCCGTTTGATTCCAAAAAAAGATTCATGATAGCATGAGTTATAAAGGAATCCCAACAAAGACAAAGCATCAACTGGAATTTGAAGAAATGACAATTCTTGTGACTTAATTTTAGCAATAGATTCTTCACATAAACAGGTCAAGCACAAAATTCAAATTAGAAGAAATATAGGGGAAAGGACAATGCCATATAGCATGCGTAAGTCATTAGTTCAAGAAATTGAGGTGTACATTTTCTGTGAAACTAATCTGTAACTGTCAACCAAGTCAGGGGAGTAACAAGAAAAAGAGTTTAGAACCAAGTTCATTTCATTGTGCATCAGACAGGATATCTTCTCAAGAAGATGAGAATAAAAGGATTGTATGGCAACACTAATTAAAACATCCATGTATTATGAGTCCAACAATTATGGTTATTACTGAAAGTACTCTGGCACGAACATCAAATTTATAGAGCAAAACAATATTTGAAAATAAGATGGAATCCACTATAGCGATCCCGGTTTTGACCCAACTCTTGTAGTATTCCGGACTCAGGTTTAATGTTTTTATATTGATGTTTACCTCTTTCCTCCTTTATATCTCTTGAATTTGGCCTTTGGGTTATTGTGGTTGCATTTGGAACAGGTTGGTTGCTTGTTTTTCCCAAACCTTGTTGCCCAGATTTTTGCTTCTTCGCTCGAGCGGCCTTTCTTGAGCTCAAGCGGGCTGTGTATATTTTGGTCCTTCGCTCGAGCGGGGTATGCAAACACTTAGTACTTTGCACGTCTGCAAAATACTGGAGGAGCGTTTCCTATGCTCGAGCGGCATTTCCTACGTTCAAGCGGGTGGGCGCTCGAGCGGACTTTCTTGCACTCGAACGGTTTGTCTGTTGTCTGCAAAGTTCTGAATATGTGTATTCTGCGCTTGAATGGGCCACTTTTATGCTCAAGTGGAACAAAATGTTGTGTCTGACGCTCGAGCATTAACTTCTCTGCTCGAGCGGACTGCGCGTATATCAGATCGCAAAAGTAATTTTTTACATCACTTTTTCATATCTTTTCATCCTAAACCCTAAAGTTGAGAGCCTCTCTCTCTAAAGCTCACATTCTCTCTACTTTTCCACCTAGATCTAGTGATCTCCTCACCCTCCTTCCTTTGATAAAAAGATTGAGCTCCTCAAGATCTTCATTTTTATCTGATTGAAAGTTAGTTTCGGTATTGTTGGAGATTCACCTTTGCTTTGCTTGGTCTTTTAACTTGAGGTAGGGATATTCTACACCATAATATGGTTTTTAACCTAGATATTTGTTGTTATGTATAAATGGTGAGATTTGGGGATGATTTGAGGAAACCCAGGGTTTGCGATTCAAATTGAAAAGAGGGGTTTTTATGATGTGTTACCTAAATGATTATGGGGTTTTGGATATGAGGTCATCATGTGTTTAAATAATTAATTTTGACCTTTGGGTCAATATTTAGGAAATGGGAAAATTTACCCTAAAATGTTTGGAATAATTATTTTGTATAAATAATGAAATTGGTATGAGAAATGTGAAATTGGGAAGATGTATGAATGAATGGTGTGGTTGGATTTGTTTAAATCATCCACCCATGGAAATTTGATGAATTATCTGTTATAAAGATTGTATATTTGTTTAGAAATATCTGTATTGGGCTACCGGTGGAGGGTAGTTATGATTATTGTAGAAATTGCATGAGGATTAGGTGAATTGAAACTAATTATTTAATTGAGTAATTGAATATGATGGTATGTTGAGGCATTGAATATGCATAATTAGTAGTCATTGAATATGATGGTGTTTTTAAATACATTGTATATGTATAATGTGTTGGGAGAAGAAAGGAGATGTACTCCATGTTTTGGGAGGAGAGAGAGGATGGACTCCATTGAAAATTAAGTTGGCCGAAGTGTTCAGGGTGAAAGTTCCAAAATCATATGTATACATGGGTGCCGATCCTGTGGACAAAATTTCCGTAAAATGGCAAGGTTGAAAAATGCTTGTATAGTAGCTATGTTGATTGAGAACCACTGAGTTGTAGTATCAGTTGGGTTATTTGGAAAATTATAAACTTGATCTATGAATTGAAACGAAATGTACTAACTTGTAATGAATATATGGAAATGGAATGAGATATGAGTATTGGTACCGTGTGGTCATGGAAAGAATGTGAATTGGTCATGAATATTGAATATGTTTATATTTGACACTTATATCTTAGTTAAACCTCATATATTGTGATAGACTGTTTCTACTGGACTTTGGTTCACCCTAATTGGGAAACCATTTTTAGGTACTGGTGATATGCTACCTCTAAGGACGTAGCTTGGGAGGACTTAAGAGCTGGAGGCTCTATTTTGTTGTTTAATTGTTTAAATGTTTATTTAAGCCAAGAGCTTTATATGTACAGAGCTTATGACTCTCTTTTGCTGTAATCAAGTAATATTTTGGAAAGATGTAAGCTCGTAGGGTATTTATTTTGTTGTCATTAGTTGGTATTACATGCTATAAATTCAGGATGAATATTTATGAATGTATATTACATGTATTATCTTTTGTAATACGAACTCTGATGAATGAAAGTATATCAATTCTATTATGACCTCTTCTGTTATGAGTTGGATTTATTCGTAATATTTTGGGGGCGTTACATCCACACTAACCAAGGATAAGAATTAATAAAACACTATGAAAGGAGAGAAAAGATACTATCAGTTCTATGACAGCCACAGATGAAGAATCAATTAAGCAACATAGATAACCTATATCTGCAGAAAATAGAGCCTGTAGTGAATCTTCTGGCAAAATTAGTATAGGCCTTATTACGAAAGACATAGGATTGCAACAGACAAAACTTAGAAATGAAGCTCTCTCTAAGACATGACCTAAAGGAACTAGAGAGAGTAAACATTTGAGAGAGAATGCTCCATGATCTAAACTAGAATTCACCTTCAAATACCAAGAAGCATCCTCATATTTTAGGTAGACATTATAAATGATTGAATGAATTAACGAATGATCGAATTACAGTGAGCATGAATTACAGTGATCGAATTATAGTGAGAAAAAAAGTTAGATTGAATGAATGATTCGAAGAGACTCACAGAGTTGAGAGAGAGAGAGAGAGAGAGAGAGAGTTCATATCGTTGGTGATCTATAGAGCGAAATCGATCACAAGCAATCCTACAGTTCTTGAGAATCAATCACAACCAATTTCTTCAGATGATCGAGCAAGCAAAATTTGATTTGGAAGAAATTAGTCGGGAGTGTGAGAGTGAAAAGGGTTAGGGCGTATGTATAAGAAAAGGGCATAGGTATAAGAAACGGGCAAAATAAATAAAAGAAAAAATTATCAATTGTAAATATTATTTTTTGCGACAGTCAAATAATCAATCACAAAAAGTCACTTTTCTAGTAGTGCGAAATTGGTGCCAGATGGAAGGTCCACTAAAGACTGTACTATTTCTAGTAAGTTAGGAAACTCATACTATACTATTTCTAGTAAGTTAGGAAAATCAAAGATTGGACTATATTGTCCAGAATTAAAATGTGTAGTGAAAATTGAATAAAAGTATTGTGAGATTTATGTGTTGAATTAATGTGTCTTTTTGAGTAAACTTTTGTATAAAAATTTTAGATATATAGCATTAATGTAGTATTTTTCACAAGAATAAATAAATTTGAAATTACATAATTACCCTTACCAAGTGAAATGGACAAAAATCTATAAAAAGCAACGAGGGGTTATGGATGATGCCTTATCCCATCTAAGAGCATCTTCCATAGTTTTGTTTTTTGTGTTGCGAATTTGAATCATGAAAATAGATTATTTATAAATGAATAAGGTTATATATATATATGATAATTTCCAAACTCTATTTTAGCGGAAACTTTAGTTCATGCATTGAATTGTCAATTTTTTTTTATTTTTTTAATCTCAAGTAATTTTTTATTTTGACTATTTTTTTTTTTTTTTTTTGGGGGAAGGATTTCATTTTAGCAGTGTTAAACTTATATTTTGTCATACTGAAAATGTTAAAATGCGACAATCTTGCTTTAATGATATGTAATCACTATTTCTTTTGTTTTTCTCATACAATACTAAATGCAAATATAATTTGTAAAATCATAATGAGATAGGAAAATAAAAAAGTGAGAATTGACAAATTTAACTATTGTGTCATTCTATTTAAAAATGTTTTTCTCCAGATCTTATGAAATTTTAACAATAATAACTCATTCGGCAAGCATTATCCTATGAATAATTCTATTCCCTTAATGTCATATATATTATATATAAAATTTATATCAAAGTATAACTAGAAGATATACAAGATCATAAAAAAAGTATTGTATATGAAAAATCTAGAAATCCCTTAGATATTGATTTGTGATTATGTATCAATTTTAAGCAGTATATAACAATCACAATCAAACAATCAAGATAAATCGACACAACGATTTTACGTGGAAAAATCACAATTGGACACCTCCAATTGTGATAAAAAATCACGGGTAAAAACCACAAAACAATCCACTAAAAAGACATAAAGGAATTACACAGGTATACTCTCAATTACCTAACGAATTCACGCCCGAATTGAACCAACCCCTATGTGCCTCTTCCAGCCCTGTCTTCACCTCGGAATTGTCTTGACGATGAGCCACCCCAGAATCCACCAAAGCTTCAGGCTTGAATTCTTCAGAATCCACCGAATAACAACTCTCTCTTTTGTATAGAATGAACAAACAATTCTTTGATGTATTCTCCTTAAACGAAACACGTATTTATAGAAAACTGTTCCGTGATCTTCACTCGAGCGCCGGAATGGCCGCTCGAGCGGGCCGACGCTCGAGCGTGGAAAGTTCTGCTCGAGCGGGAAAAAACAACCTCCAGTATTTTTGCAGGCGATCAAACTTCTGAGACCAAAGGTTCTGTGCTCGAACAGGGGAATGTCCGCTCGAGCGGACAAGCAACTTTGAATATATTTTTGCATTTTGCTTTGGAGGCGCTGCCCCTCAATCCCGCTGTGGCGCTGCCCCGGACCCGCCAAGGGGCGCTGCCCCCTGGACCCCCGCGAGCTGACCGAGCAGCTCGATTCCCGTCATAGTTAGCGAAGTGGCAATCTTGAAAGAATTAAACACCACAAACTTCTCTGCAAGGCACGATTCGGGTTGGATTCGCATCTAATAAACTTATAACCTCACTGAAATAAAAGTACGAAAACAAATACAATTGAAAGGAGTTTTGTCAAACGAGATTACCAAGAATAAAACTTAACAGTATATAACGACTGCACCACATTATTAAATTTTATCTCTTTATACAAAGGAGATATATCAATATGATATACCCGTTACATATAACACTTTCTTGTAAATTATGACCAATGCAAACACAATAAGCCCTTGCCCATACTTACCTCATCAACCACGTTATGAGTTTTGGACCTTGGTTCCAAACAAATTGCTTATGAACAAAGTACAAAATAAAAAATAAAAAAATTAATAAAATAAAATAAAAAATAGTTTGGGAGAGACTAAAGAAGGGTCAATAAAGACAAGCCACTTTCTCTTTGCGCATGCTTAACCAAAAGGAGGATAGGAAGGGAGAGTATTTTGTCCCCAATCAAAAACGGCTCAGATTCATAGAATATTTTCTCTTTTTTTATTTTATTTTATTTAAAGGTTGTGGAAAATTCAATTCACTTTCGATAGGTTCAACAACAATGAGTCTGGTCGTGTAATACATTATTTAAGTTTGTTTTAAAAATTTATCAAATTATAAAATTATGTTTAAATTTAATTTGTTTATTCTTTTCAGTTAAGAATTAAATTGATGATGAACTGAGTTTGAATAATTTAGTTTTTATAAAGCATTATGTATATAAGTTTTATCTAGTTGGGTAATGACATTTAATTTGATTTGAAAGTTTAACAAAATTTAAAATATTTTAAAATTTAATTTGTTTACAACATGAATTGAATTTGAATAGACTTTTGACAAATTGAACAAAAATCAAACTTTATAATCTTATAATTAGATTTTTGTCCGGATCTCTTTCATTCTTTTATTTCAAATACATTCTTATCATGGAATTAAATTAGAATGGAGGACGATTATATATCACCTATTTATTTTATCTTTTTATATCTCATATTTATATGACAAAATTTCATTGGTTTGTATTAATTTTTTAATAATTATATTTAAACAAAAGAACTAATCATACATATCTACGTATGGCCCTGAGGTAAGGCGGGTAAGGCCCTCGTCTCGAACCCCCAAATTCTATTTAAAAAATAGGTTCCGAAATAATGTTGATCTTAAGTTATGTTTGCTTCATTATTTCGCTTTTAAGTTATGTTCGATTTATTAAAATAAAATTGAATAAAGTAATCATTCTATCAAAATATTTATTTTCACATTTAATTTATTAAAAACAATTATAAACGAAACCATCATTTACTATTGTGGGGGAATAATAATTTTATTTGAGGAATGACTATTCCATTCAATTCAATTTCATTTCAGTAAACCAAATATTTCATTATAGTATTAGTAGTTTAAAAATAAAGATTTAAACAAACAATTGAATTGGTGAATTATTTAAAAATAATGGATAGTTGCTTGCCAAATGTATGAATTATTTGTGTTTGACAATACAAGTTACAATTGTTTCTCGAGAAATAATTTTTTTAAGTTGAAATTAATCAAATTTGTAATTTAATTTAGTACGTTAGGAAAAAGTTAATAGTGTTAACAATTGACAATGTTAAAAATTTATCTCAATAATTATGATTTACAAAAATAATTATGTGCATCATATACAACAAATTTATTAAGGTACAAGTAAAAAATAAAAATAAAATGAAGATAGTTATTATTTTACCAATATATTCATATTAAAATATGTGTGAGACTCAGAGTCTTATCTTCTGAGTTTGCCTTAGGGCCTAAAAATTTCAGGGTCAGTCCTACATGTAATCGATGCTATATACTTTTTATTAAAAATTATATATTATATGATAGAAAAGTAGTTTAGGATAAGAAGATGGGAAGAATTATTGGAACAAAGAATCCAACTTTAAATTTTTTATTATAATTCTAAAAGGACCAAAATCCAACTCCAAAAAAAAAAAAAAAAAAAAAAAAAAAAAAAAAAAAACACGTGCCACCCAAAAATTGGAGATTACAAAAGTAAGATTGAGACTTCAAAATCAAATAACATGAACAAAATACAAAATTTAATTGATCTAAAATATCAAATCTTATATCTAAATACCTATATACATTAATCCTACATACAATAATAAGATTTACGATTTAAAATCAATAAAATGTTATATGTTGTTCATATACTTTGATAATGTGATATATTATAAGTTAAAAATTGATACATAAAAAAAAAAAAGTCGGAAGTACCATCACTTAGCTTTGAAAAATCAATTTTAACAACTTATTTAAATTACCCTACCTAATAAATTATAAACATATCTAATAAATTATAAATAAAATTTATATTAAAAAGCCTAATATAAACTCTCAAAATAAATAAATAAATAAATAAAATTACAAACAACTAAGATAAATCCACACGAAAAATAAGACCCATAAAAAATGAGCAATGAACCTAATATTGATGGACCAATAAGGAGCCCAAAGAGTGGTGAGGTGGGTGGATAAGAACCACAATAAAAATCACTCCTTTTGGCAATGCTTATCCCTTTCTAGGCCCCCCCACCTCTGGCGAAGGACACGTGTCCAGTTACGAAGTTAGGGTTTGATAATAAGACTGATTCGCAAGGAATAACAGCTGTACCTGCTCGAATAGGAAAACGCAATCTACTCGCTTCACGTCATTGACTGCATTTTCTTTACATCTCTTCTTTTTCTTTTTCTTTTTCTTTTAATAATAAAAAACACTTTTTATTATATTTCTGTGTTTTTACACTTGCTTATGTTGAAATACTTCTTTTTTATGGAAAAAAAAAAAAAAAGAAGGTATGTGCTAAAATGTTTCCTTCTGCAAATATTCAGTGTCGTTTTGGCAACACAGCAAAAAGCTGCATTTTGAGCAACTTTCTAAAAACGCTAACCCTTGCAAAAACGCCACTTATCTCATTTGGGAAGACCCAAAAAAGTCACTTACAAATTTACCAAACTATCCTCTAGAACATTATAATTAATTAATTCAAAAAATTGTTGACATGCAAAAAGTAAAGATATTTTGGTCATTTTAGAGTGATGTGACACTTTTAAAAAATATTAAACCAAAAAATAAAAAAGTCAACTTTTTACCAATTTCCCAAATCACTTCCAAAAAAGTCAAAAAACTTGATAAAAAGCCAAAAGTCAATTTTTTATCAACTTCTCAAAACACCCCTCAATGACCCTTTTTGTTTTGTTATCTTTTTTCATCAAATAATCACATTTTCAGTCAAGTTTTAGTCAAAAGCTACTTTTTCTTTTTCTTTTTCTTTTTCTTTTTCTTTTTTTCTGTTTTTTTTTTTTTTTGGAGAAAATTGATGAAAAATATATTTTAACAATTGTCTAAGGCATTAGGTCTAGTAGATTTTTTTTTTTTTTTGTTGGTGAGAAATCTACCATTTATAAAATAGTTTGGTGAGAAATTCTAGAGAATATTTTGTTTACAATTTTACCCCTTAACTTTTTTTATCTGTTTGACTTTTCATTAACTATCTGTTCAAATTTATATTTATCTGTTCAAACATTTTCATATATGTTCAAAAAAAATTCTATCTATTCAAATTTCTTGTATATCTGTTCAAATTTTTTCTGTGTAAAGTTTAAAACTTTTTTATCTGTTGAAAATTTTCAAGTGTTGAATCTATCTGTTGAAATTCTTATTTGTCAAAATTTTTATCTGTTTAATATTTGTCCAAATAAAAGCTATTTGTTAAAATTTATCTCTTCAAAAAATTTGTATGTTCAAATTATTGTTGAAATTCTATCTTTTTTTTACTATCTGTTCAATTTTTTTGAACAAATTTGTTCAACAAACAAGAAGTTTTCTTTTTATCGGTATAAATCCAACATCTGTCTATCAATAACAACAACAACAGATATTGTCAAATGGTAACTGCGGTATAGGCACAGATATGTTTAAATCCATACACAAATTTGTTCAAATTTGTTGCAATCTATTTCATTATCATTATCAACAACAATAATAACAACACGGATCTGTTCAAATTCACACACAAATCTGTTCAAATATGTTGCAATCCATTTCATTATCATCAACAATAACAACAACAACAATAATAATAATATAACAATAATAAACAACAATCAACAATAACTATAAAAAAATAAAATAAAAAATAGAACAGATCTCTGCACTTGGAGTAGAGAAAGAGAACCAGTGAGTGATCCAACTCACAAACCCTAACCCTAATAAATCTCTAGGCATACTCTTTTGTGCTTGGCCTCGATCTCGAGCCAAGACATAAGAGATATATATATATATATATAAAGAACGAGAAAGACGCAATTGAATCGGATCTTCAAACACTGAAGACAATAGTTTAGAGTGGGTGATTCGAACCTTATATCGAATGAAACCCTAGCCAAAGCGAAACTGCTATGTTCAGATTTGAACTTGTGTGTATGTATATGTATGTATGACTTTCTTCAATTTACAATCGGTTGAGAGGGGAGAGAGAGAGAGAGAGAGAAGAGTCAAATGGCCAAAAAGAGAGGGAGGGACTACCTTGCTGCCGTTGCCACTGTCATCAGCCTCCTCACCAGCACTGACGACTACCTCTACACCTACGACATCTCCCGTCTCCTCATGCTCACAACCTTTCTTATCACCTCATTAGCCGCTAATAGAAGAGAGAGAGAAGAGAAAAAGAGAGAGAAGGTCGCGGGGTGGCGACGACGATTGGAATGAATCGTCGAAGATGAAGGCGTCTGTTTGACCTAAAATCTAGAGAGAGAGAGACGGAGAGACAGAGGGAAAGCAATGAGGAGGAGGAGACACAGAGAGAGAGAGAGAGCATATACGATTTTTGATTTTTGCACAGTGCATATCTTATATATATAGCGAGGGTATTTTGGTCATTTAACATAAACTTGTCCTTATGGATAAGTTAGTTCAACGTTAGGACCTTTAGCCAAACGAAATTCAAAATTGGATTTTTGGCCTGAGCACCTTTTTTTTTTAGTAGGTAGTATTACTTTCTATTTTAGTTAATTAATATTTTTTTGTAAAAACTTCTCTAACAAACTCCTTACTATTTCTCGATTCTATTTAAATATTTTTTATTCTTTATTATGCCTTTTTCAACAATCATATTTTTAAATGGATAATTCTTCAATGGACATTTTTTCAAAGGCTATTTTTCAAAATAAATAAGACATTTAATTTCCATTTTAATTTCTATCCAATTCAATCCTTTTTCTCTTTTTTTTTTTGTCATTCATTCTTTGTTTTCTCCCTATGGCTCACAAGTATTTATGCAGTATTAATAAGATAAAAACTATTTTGTTCACACATGTGACAATGTGTAAATAAAACAAGTCACATTTAGAATGAGATGAACCCCATTAATTTAATTAATCAAAGAATATGTTTTGTTGATACATTTTATTAGATGGGTGAGCAAAGTTAGATTTTAAAAAGAAATATTATATTATCCTTGCCCAATATTTTATTATTTAAATTCATTGGCGCTTAAATAGCTCATTAATAGTGGTGAGAACTTGAGACTCAACAAAAATAACAAATGAGGAGACGAGCTTGATGAAGTATCTTTTTAATGAATTTTCTAGGTACAATATGTGTTTGATAGAGACGCTCTAAAATGAGTAACTATGATTGTTATAGTCAACATTTCAAACCCCCAAATGATGTAAATTGAGAATGTGTTAGGGTGATATGCATAGTTAGCCTACACAAATCAGATTTTGTTTACTCATTGTTTTAAATAGAGTTCATCTTATTATTTTAATTAATGAGAGTTAAGACAGGTGAATGAACAAAATTATTTTTTTGTCTCTTAATTCAAAAAGAGATGATTTTTGTTATTTGGAGTTTATGTGCATGTTCGCCCTTCAAGGATGATTCAACATGTGGTTAAAAAAATGAGGAAAAAAAAGAAAGGGTCATTATGCAATTGGAGACTCTTTCATTGAGTGTTAAGATTTTGTTGGTTTAACAATTCAATTGAACTCATAATTATTTTTCCCATTTTTGATACTTTTTAAGCTAGCAAAGCTAAATACTACTCTTACAAAAAAAATGGAAAAAGATTTGGTGTAAAAGGGTTTTGGGGGTTGATTGATAAAATTGGCAACCGAGAACTTGAGACTCGACAAAAATGAAAAATGAGAAGACGAGCTTGATGAAGTATCTTTTTAATGAATTTTTTAGGTACAATATGTGTTTGATAGAGATGCTCTAAAATGAGTAACTATGATTGTTATAGTCAACATTTCAAACCCCCAAATGATGTAAATTGAGAATTTGTTAAGGTGATATGCATCATTAGCCTACATAGATCCGATTTTGTTTACTCATTGTTTTAAAAAGAGTTCACCTTATTATTTTAATTAATGAGAGTTAAGACAAGTGAATGAACAAAATTATTTTTTTTGTCTCTTAATTCAGGAAGAGATGAGTTTTGTTATTTGGAGTTTATGTGCATTTTCACCCTTCAAGGATGATTCAACATGTGGTTAAGAAAATGAGGAAAAAAAGAAAGGGTCATTATGCAATTGGAGACTCTTTCATTGAGTGTTAAGATTTTGTTGGTTTAACAATTCAATTGAACTCATAATTCTTTGAAAAATGTTTTGTGGCCCTAAAAACAGTGGCCCTAATGGCCCTAATTTCCATTTCTGGAAAAGTTTGTTTTTTTTTTTTCTTTTTTCTTTTTGCCTTGTTTTTTTTTTCTTGCCTTATATGGAAATTTAGGGGCATTCGGGCCCCTAAATTTCGAGCTACCAACCGGTAGCGTAATTCTTTTTCCCATTTTTTATACTTTTTAAGCTGGCAAAGCTGAATAGTACTATTACAAAAAAAAAAAGGGAAAAAGGTTTGGTCTAAAAGGGTTTTGGGGGTTGAGTGATAAAATTGGCAACCGAAGTCTTAAAATGTGAAGTCGTTGTTGATAAAGTATATTCCCATATGGATATTGGATAATATATTAAATATATGTATTAGAAAGTAATAGCATTTTACCAAACTCATGCAAGTATGGAATGAAATAGCAAATAATGTAGCCCATACGAGGTAATGCAAAGTCAAAAAAAAGACAAAATCCATGTGATGTAATCCAACTATATGACAAAAAACCCTCTCAAATAAAATGCCTAGCCCTCTCCTTTCAAACATTTCAAACACTCTCCCTTTCTCTTCTCTCTCCCCCCTAAGCCTCTCTCTCCTCTCTCCTCTTTTCTCTCTCCTCTTTCATTAGCTAATCAAGGATTGGAGAACTACCCAATTCTTGGAACCCATATTGTCTTTTTATTTCCTAGACCTAACCCATATTTTTATTTTTAATTTTTGGCTAGGGTTAGAACCCATATTGTTACCCTTTCTTGCTTGTGATTTGTTTGGTATTAATTCAAACAAAAAAAAATGGTAGGAAAGAACAACTCAAACCTACCTCCTGGTTTTAGGTTTCACCCAACTGATGAGGAACTAATCATGTTCTATCTCAAAAACCAGGCCACATCAAAGCCATGCCCTATTTCAATCATCCCTGAAGTTGATATCTACAAATTCGATCCTTGGGAATTGCCCGGTTAGTCCTACAACCCATAAATAACATGACACCGTGATTTTTTGTCTCTAAAATTCTTATCTTTTATCTCAAAATTTTCATATTTTGAGATTATGGCACGAGATTTTCTATTTGAACATTTTTTTGAATTTTGAGATTTTCATCAGATTACATGAATGTCCTTAATTGTTCTTATAGTAGATTAATTAACATGAACTTGCACTAATTTTGTATCTTATGGAGAGTAGAGAAGGCAGAATTTGGAGAAAATGAATGGTATTTTTTTACTCCGCGTGACCGGAAGTACCCGAACGGGGTGCGGCCCAACCGAGCCGCTGTGTCGGGTTATTGGAAGGCCACAGGGACAGACAAGGCAATTTATAGTGGATCTAAATATGTTGGTGTGAAAAAAGCCCTTGTGTTCTACAAGGGTAAGCCACCGAAGGGTGTCAAGACAGATTGGATTATGCATGAATATAGGTTAAATGATTCAAGAAGACCAACCAATAACAAGCAAAATGGGTCCATGAGGGTAAGTTTTTTTGTTTTGGAATTAGGTGTTGATAGTGCCATGTTTGTTTGGTGATTTTTACCTTTGTATGCCGTGTTTTTTCAGTTGGATGATTGGGTGCTTTGTCGGATCTACAAGAAGAAAAACATGGGAAGAGCAATGGAGCAAAAAATTGAAGATTTGAGTGCCCAAACAGGGACTACAAATGATGCTAGTAGCTCACAAATGCTGAAATTCCCAAGGAATTGTTCACTTTCTCATCTATGGGAATTGGATTGCTTGGGCTCAATTCCTCAACTATTGAGTGAAAATTCATACAATTCAAACTTTGAAAACCAACAAAACACTTTGGGAAATTCCGGAAACAGTCACCGTGGGATCGAGAAAATTCAGTTGGGGGAAATTCTGCCATACCAACACATGGATTCAATGAAGTTTCAAGCTAGCCATAGTAATGCAGTGCTAAACCAGCCATTTTTTGTGAATCCAATGTTTCAATTTCAGTGATGTTTTGCGTAGCTTTAGGCATTGGGGAAAAAAATGTTTAGATTGTGTTTGTTTAGGCTTTTGATTGGGTGCACCAACTGTTCAAAAATTGTGAAATTTTTATTTAATGAAAACAAATATTTTACATGCCTCTTGAAGTGGGCATGATATGAATAATCTCAAAATTAGAAATATTATTCAGACAAAATATTCAGAAAAGTGCTCATAATTTAAAATATATATATATATCAGATTCACTCTATTCTTATTGGAATAATACTTGAGACCCCCTTTTGGGGGTCACCCCCTCACCCCCCTTTGCCATGTGTCAGGGAGTGATTGGAGGAGCAGGAAAAAAAAGAAAAAGAAAAAAAAAAAGCAACCAATGAGAGAGAGAGGGGGTCAAAGGGGGTGATGAGAAAAGGAGGGATGAATCATTGTTGTTCTTATTGCTTAGTCAATTTGAGAATTGGATTCCCTAATATTATACTGGCTTCTTGGACCATGTTACTATCACCCGAGGTACTAACCTATTACCCAACGCCATGTGTACTATTCGGTTGTACCAAATGGGATTGTACCAGCTTGGCAAACTTGGACCCGGTCTAGATCTAGGCCAATTTTACCTCTCTCAATATGCAAGTGAGTCCTGTCACGCACATAACATAGAATTTTATACAAATATTTGCAAGATTATAAGATTTCGTTTAAAAATATGTTATTTTAATAATTTTTTAATTTTTTACAAAAAGATATGTGGAAAAGTAAAGAAAGTGATATGACAATTTATAATAATTTTTTGATTTTTTAACTACAATTAAATATTGCCAAACGAGACTCAAGTCTCAAATAGAATAGAGTCTATAACTTACACGGCTATGTTTTATTTTGTATTCTTATTATATATATACATTTTATAAAAGTTATGGAATGAAACACATAATTGGATATAAATACTGATAAAATTAAAGGTCTCACATAGTATAGAGCTTGTAATTTTATAAGTGTCTGTATTCTATTATGTGTTCCTACGTGTAAACATTTTATAAAAGTTATGGAGGCATGGGCAGCTTAAGTCTTTAATGGATATTATACAAATGCCACTATTTATTAGGTTTTATCTTAAAAGTTGTGACATAATCATGACAAAGCTTATTACTATGTCAAATTGCCAAGGTAATGTAATTTAAGGAGGATATTCAGCACATGTTTTTCCTTGTATTTGTTAGCTTTTGGTTAAGTAATTAAGTAATAATTAATTAATGGTAACAAAAGATGACTACTGTACAAATGAGAATGCTCAAAAAGAGCTTGTGGACTTATTTGGTGTAGAATTAATCCAATGATGTAGTTGGTGCATGAATGTGCTAAAACGAACAATGTTATTGACATTGACATCTTAATTATGCACGGGTATCTATGCGGTTCAGTGGTATTTGATTGACATAATTAATGTTACAATTATTGACGTATTGAGTTCGACTACTCTCCGAATGGATGAATTTGTAATTATTGTAATATTTTAAATTTCAAAAATGTATTCAGGCTTAGTTGGCTTGTATAATGAATTAATTTTTACCTAAATTTTAATGCCAATATCAATCAAGTTTAAATAATTTAAATTTTTTTATAATGTCTGTATTAGCTTATTTAGTCAAATAATAAGTTATTGAAATTTGGTTTAAAAATTTTAAAATGTATTCAAATGTGACTTGATTATATAACAAACTAAACACTTATCGAACTTGACTAGTTTGGCTAGTTTGTGATTACAATTTGATATGATATTATATTATTTGTAAATTATCTCTTACTAATTAAAAAATTCAGTAAATTTATCTGCTAATTAGCCTAAATTGCACTAATTTTATTCTAAAAAAATAAAATAAAATAAAATTGCACTAACTTTTTTTTTTTTTTTTAATTAAAAAAAAAAAAAGAAGATAGGGAGAATACAATTGACAGCTAACCAGTAGACTGAGATTCCGGCTGCACAGGGTGTTACTTTAAGTAAAATTGCACTAATAAGGACAGAGCTTGTTGGATAAGCTTTGAGCTGTTATTTGACCCTGAATGAGACATTTGGGTTGTTCTTCATCCTTACCTAGTTGCAATTTCATTGTGGTTGGGAATAAGTTGTATTATATGTTTGATTATGATTTTTTGGTAATATTTAGTTATGAGTAAAGTAGTGTGAAGTTATGATTCTTTATATAGTTGTGGGGTTAAGATTTTTATTTTTTATTTTGTTTTTTTAATCCATTGTGAAGTTTGTTATAATTTATTATGATTGTTGTTTTGATTATTGTCAAAAGGAACTTTTTATTTATTTATTTTATTTTTTATGATAAATAAGCAAATTTTATAAAAACTATGACCAAAGTGGACTTTGGTAATGTCCCGACGGTGTTCGGTATTATTTATTGTAATTCTTTTGATTATGATTGAAAGTGGCTTGGTTATGAAATAAAATGGTTATATTAAGAATACCAAAATGTCATAACTTATCTGTGGTACATTTTAAAAAAGTAATACGTATTATAGAATTTTTCATGTTAAATTTATTGTACCTAAAAAATAAAGACAAAATTATTCAATATTTCTAAAATACCACTGTGATATGTGCATTTAATAATCCTAAAATTAGAGGCGGCAAACTTAATCCAAGGCTATGAATCCATCAAATTTCACCCATTTAAAACCTGTCCAAATTCATAAACGAATTTAAATAAGTTGCATCTTGTAAGCCTATTTAAGAAAGTTTCAAATAAGTTAGACCTGAATATCTCTTTAAACATATATAAATAGGTACCACCTCCTTAACCCCATCCCAAGTAAATCACCACTCAACCACCCACCCACTACCTCCTTATATAGGACACAGGTTGGTCAGATTAATTTGTTCAACTTGTACTCAATTAAACTCAACCTTCTTAAACTCATTTATTAAAGCTTCATTTGGGAAGTCAAGTTTGGGGCTTTTTTTGACTAGTTTAGCCACAAAAAACAAAATAAGATTTTTAACCTAATAAGACAAAACATCGAATCTAACTCATAATCATTACATTCTTCCTCTCACAAAAAAGTCAAAAAAACAAAAAAAATAAAAAATTCTTCCCAAACGAGACTTTTTAACCTTAGATTAAAAAAACTAAAAAATCAACCCACTTCCCAAACGAACCCTAAATAAGTTGGTTTCGGTGGGTTTGTTTGACTACATAACACGTTTTGACTTAATCAAACCCATCCGTTTATCACCTCTACTCCTAGCCAATGAGACCGCACAAATGAAGAATTTCACCCAACTGAAAAAAGTAAGTCAAATCAACTTGACTCATTACATTACTAGTACTCTTATTGGTTCAAAAGCACCACATTAGCGTGATGAGTTGATAATTCAGAATTACTGATCAATTACTCACGGAAAAGAAAAATTAAAATGTCAAAATTAGGTTAGAGATACAAAAGGCATGAAATCATTTTTAATCCTACGCACACAAAGAATGTTGACAATGCACAGCTATTTCACTACCCATTCACATCTCAACAACTTCTTCTTTACCACTACACTCTTTATAACACTTCCCTCTAGGCCCTTTCTACTATTACACTGCAATTCTCTGTTTCATACCTTTTCTTCTCAAAATGGAACAAGAGAAGAACATTGTGCCCAACCTTTTCTCATCAGATGGGTACAATCTGGGACTGTCAATGCTAGCCTGCATGCTCATATCATGGATCTTGATCCACAGGTGGGCCCAGATGAACACCAAAGGACCGAAAACATGGCCGATCGTGGGGGCGGCGATCGAGCAACTCATGAACTATGACAGGATGCATGACTGGATTGTGAAGTACCTGTCGGAGTCAAGAACTGTAGTGGTTCCAATGCCATTCACAACCTACACATACATTGCTGATCCTGCTAGTGTAGAACATGTCCTCAAAACCAACTTTGCTAATTACCCAAAGGTGAAAGATTCTGATTCTCTGCTTCAGTCTGACCCTCTTCCATAGTGATGGCAATTCATTTTAGAACTCATCAGGAGAACTATTATAATTCTGCAAATCATGGCTTTAAAAATGGGCCGTTTTCATTACATAATGGTTTTGACCCACACCACCATCCGTTGCAGCCAATATGTGGAAATAAAAATCACATATGTAACAGCTGTTACAATTACGGTTGTGTAAAATCTGTAATGACACTGCTATAAACAGGTCGACCGTTATGCTATGCATATTACCTATGAAGCATGTATACCTCTATTGAGGTCATGTAATGGTGTCCTACATGTGTCTGACATGGACATGTGCTGGACATGCTCGAGGAAGTGTCCCATTCATTTTTCCAGCTAGACACATTGGGGACATGTTGAGGATACATTGGGGCTCTGTATCATTTTTTATATTTTTTCTTCATCGGAGTTGCATACCCAAATTTGATAAATTTGATAAGAACAAATATTTGATATAAAATAAATATATAATATTCAAATATATGGCATATAATAAAAATAAAACTACATGTTTCACACGTTCCCTACATGCCATGTCTTACATTTTTTGAAAATTTAGTATCTGTGGCTTTGCTCTGTCTAACAACCTTCTGTATTGTGTTTAAAGGGTGAAGTGTACCATTCATATATGGAGGTGCTGCTAGGAGATGGTATTTTCAATGTAGATGGTGAGCTTTGGAGGAGACAAAGGAAGACAGCAAGCTTCGAGTTTGCATCAAAAAACTTGAGAGATTTCAGCACTGTAGTCTTCAGAGAGTATAGCCTTAAGCTCTCTTCTATTCTAAATCAATCCTCTCTCCAAAACCAAGAAGTAGACATGCAGGTACCTCAGAAAAAAACCTCAATCCTGACTTTCTTTCTGCAAAAACTTTCTCAAGAAAATTTCAAACACAGACAAAGTGAAACCATCCTATTTTGCTTTCACTATGATTTAAAACAAGTTTTTCTAGAGTTTCTATGAAGATGTGTCAACTAAAAGGGGCTAAAAAATTTTGTTTTCTAGGAACTGTTCATGAGGATGACTTTGGACTCTATATGTAAGGTGGGATTTGGGGTAGAAATAGGGACATTGGCTCCTCATTTACCGGAAAATAGTTTTGCTCGGGCATTTGATACTGCGAACATTATTGTAACTCTTCGGTTTATTGACCCGTTATGGAAAATAAAGAAATTTCTTAAAGTGGGATCTGAAGCAGTACTTGATCAGAGCATCAAAATTATCGATGATTTCACATACTCCGTTATTCAAAGAAGAAAGGCAGAGATAGAATCAACTGGAGAGACATGTAAAAATGAGAAGGTAACATGTTCTCACAAAGAGTCAGTTCCTAAAGTTCTTTTTCTTGTCATCAATTTAAAAAAAAAAAAAAAAAAAATCATTGAAATAACTTTTCTCTAAATGGAAATGATCAGATGAAGCATGACATACTATCAAGATTTATTGAGCTAGGAAAAGACCCAGAAAACAATATGACTGATAAAAGCCTCAGAGATGTTGTACTGAACTTTGTCATTGCTGGTCGCGACACAACAGCCACGACTCTCTCTTGGGCCATATACATGGTAATGACTCACAGCCATGTAGCAGACAAGCTATACTCGGAGCTCAAAGCTTTTGAAGAAGAACGGGTGAAAGAAGAAAAGGTCTCATTGATTCAGTATAATACAGAGGATCCTGAATCATTCAATCGAAGAGCAACACAATTTGCTGGACTCCTGACGTATGATTCGTTGGGAAGACTATCTTACTTGCACGCAGTGATCACAGAGACACTACGATTGTACCCTGCCGTCCCACAGGTACATGACACATCTCAATTCAGTAGAGGAATTACTAATATTTTGGTTTGGGTTTATTCATCTCAGTGCTATTGTTTTTCATGAAAAGTGGTTTCGGATTGATGTTCAAGCAAGTTGAACTTGTATCATCTTCTAGTGAATCACAAAAGAATAGCACAACGAATTAAAATGAACACGATCACTAGGAGCGCTAATTAGCAAACAAAATTTGTATGATTGTTTTAGGATCCTAAGGGCATATTGGAGGATGATATTTTACCGGATGGAACCAAAGTGAAGGCCGGTGGGATGGTAACATATGTTCCCTACTCAATGGGAAGAATGGAGTACAATTGGGGTTCTGATGCGGCTTCCTTTAAGCCTGAGAGATGGCTCAAAGGGGGATGCTTCCAAAATGCATCTCCATTCAAGTTCACTGCATTCCAGGTATCTTTAAATGATCAAGCAGACACAATTTCATAAATTTTTTAAATTTCTTCTTCTCTAACCGTGGTATTCACTTTATTGAAGCTAACTTTGTTTAAATTTCTTGTTTTCTTGTGAGGTGCAGGCTGGGCCAAGGATATGCCTTGGAAAGGACTCGGCATATCTCCAAATGAAGATGGCTCTGGCTATTACGTGTAGGTTTTTCAAATTCAGTTTGGTGCCAGGGCATCCAGTGAAGTACAGGATGATGACAATTCTATCAATGGCACATGGATTGAAGGTTACTATTGACAGGCGTTTATAAGACTTCTCAAGAGGCCATAATGTTGTTGGCATTGACGCATGGTAAAAATTATCATTATCTGTATGGTTACAATATTCGGAAATTGTTATCTTGATCCTAATAGCTTGTGGTTGCAAATAATGAGATTACAATCAAATCCTAAATCAACAGGGAACAACTTACATTAATTGAATGATTAGCATAGATTAACAGTGATGATTGCAAGCTCCTTTAACCAGTTAAAATTGATTGGATGCACCAACTATTTACTGACTAAAAAGAAAAAGGAAAATAGAAGTCAACAAAATGGAAAATAACCAGACATTTCAGCATGTAAAACACATGACAAGTTGCACAATGATATGAACTAAAAAATGTCTAGAATAATCATGTATCAAAATGCATGAGAACTAGAAAACATACCATGCTCTTCATACTTGAGACCTCTTGAGTAAACTCTTATTGGCAATTAGAAAAAAAACATGCTCTGATCTCTGCGGAAGTAAGAATCCAGATGACAATCCAATTCACAATGATAGTAAATGGAAAAGTGAAAGAATATTCAATGGAGTTGTATATAATAGTGCTCGGGGAGTTGGCCAATATGGTAAGGGTGATAATAGATAACATCATGAATATTGAGCTATGCATCCCTTCAATGAAAATTCCGTCACTGAATCCAGAAAAGAAAATGGGGGCTGTCAAAAGAGTATATTTCTGCTGCAAAGCTCGAGATGTTTACGTCATGGCTTTCTAAAATCCACTACATATCAAGGAACTTTAAGAATCAGAATATGCATATACATGAAGGCTTATAATTACAAATTTTTGTCATTATTCCTAGACAGTAATGCTGCACAAACACCAGCACAAATTTAAGAAATTAGTTTCTGCTTCTTATCTTGCCATTCCTTTATTTCAGCATCTATCTTTGCTTGAACTGCAACATGGAACCCCGGGTATGGTTCATACCCAAAAAAGCTTTGTAGAGCCTGCATCAACCAACAGTAGCAATATACTCAACTTTAGTTGTCAAACATGAAAAAAATTCTAAGACTAACAAAAATTATACAGTAGCTACCTCCAACAGAACAAAGAAGGGAGCCATCAGAAAGGCTTGTGAGAGATTGTCCAAAAGAGCTGGTGCACGTTTCTGCATAATATTTTCTAATAGAGGTGCATGAGTACAATTGAAAGTGATTATCTAGTTGCAAGTGGCAGGACTAGTTACCTCAAATACCCCATGGCCGATGAACTGTCCTGTCCAACATACCAGCTGAGCTGCCAGAACAACCTGAAATGGTTGTAATGAAATGCTACAAGATGAGCTTCATGTGTCCTAACTCACCTTGTCAAGTAGAAAAAATGAGCAAAAAGTAAGAGCAGTAGATGGGTCTAAGTAACAGCCCTGTTGAAACTTGAACACATAAAGTAGATGGTAGGAGCTAATTACTCAAAAACATTCTCTAGGTTGGCTTTTTTCTAGTCAAATATTATGTTGATGAATATCCCTTTTGAATGCACCTTCAAGGTTCCGTATTTGTGTCAGAAGAGTTTAGTACACAAGAAATGTAAATCAGGGAATCCCCTTCAACATTGTTATGTTTATAGTGCAGAAAAACACTTTCTCAGGACTGACAAAACCAAAACTGAATCAAAGTACTAAGAATAAGCAAATGAAGAAATAAATGAGGCTGACAGTGTGTAGCAAAAAAGTGCCTTTGTTGGGGAATTCAGCCAATGCGGCTACTGATAAGGACTCAGATGTTCACATTTCTACTTCCCAAGAGCTGGAAACATGAATTGAGGGACTTCCCACCTCAATTGAACCATCCAATGAGCTTTGTGTAGCATTAGAGCACATTAATTAGAAGCTTGCGATGCACATGTGACCAGTAAATTCCAACATAAAATACAGATAAGCCCATAATGCCATGTATAGGTAACTTTTTTTTAAATCTACTTATTCCATAAATATATTAGGAAATACACGTAATGGATTTGTTTTTTCTTTTTCTTTTTTTCTTTTTTTTTTAATTATTTAATTCGAATATAACGAATTGATTCAACCCAAAGCCTGAAGTGAAAGTTTCCCAGGCACTAACCTAACCAGTAATTGCCCACCCAATTCACCAAACACAAACAATGCATAATTCAGAAGCAGCACAAGCATTCAATTTGAGACCAAAAAACAAAAAACCCAAATCAAATTCATGTATACTAAAAATAAAAAGAAATAAAACTCTCACCTTCCAAGCAAGTGATAATCCCAGTTGACTCGCAAAGTAACTACTGAAAACCCAACAGATGAAACAGAGGAAGGCAGCCAAAGAACCAGCTTTCGCATCCAAACAGATATAAAACACAGCATAGATTAAAGCAAGCAAGAACCCAATATTCAAAATCAGAATAAAATTGATCCCAAATAAAGAAAACTCGATGTAAGGGAGGCTAAATAAAGATGGTGTGACGTATAGAATGAGAAGAGCTGTGAAGAAGATGGGCCAAACAAGCAACATGTGTATGGCTATGTTGATTGGGTTGCTATGGTAAGCGCCGTAAAAGGCAAAGTGCTTCTCAAGATCAAAAAACCCAATCTTTCCTCCCATTAAGAAAATTTCCTGAATTTAGGAAACAGAAGGTGAATTTTCTTGCAGATTTTCTCGAGAAAGTTGTTGGGTATGGATGGGAGGACTGAATTTTTTTATAATGTACAAACCACCCAATTTATACATTAGATAGATATGGGGGATTAATAGAATTAATGAGACAAGGGTGAAATATACAAGAACAGAGAAAGATTTCAGAAACAGGGGAACATGGAAAAGAATTTTGGGTCAACGAGGAATGGGCCAAACGTCACTCAGATAAAAGGTTTGTCTCTCTTCTACGTTTTCCTCTTTATTTACTTTTTTATTTTTTTATTAAAAAAAAAAAAATTTAAGAGTGGCAGATGAATATTATTAGTTAGTAACATTATGATTTTCCCGATCCAAAAAAAAAAACAACATTATGATTTCATTTTGGGCCAGTGTTCTTTCCAATTCGTGGTCAAATTGAAACGTGTTATTGAATTTGTAAAAGCCCATCATCAATCATGTTTCAATAATTCGAACTATTGAATGTTTAAAACTCGTTGATTACTTTATTCTTATAAAAAAATCACGTTATTATTTAATCAAATCAGATTTCTGTTAACGATAAATATAATTTTTAAAATAAATTATTGACAAAAATATGATCCGATCAAGTAACTATCGATATCCGATCAACGTGATTTTTTATATGAATAAAATACCTGACAAACTCTATATATTGAATGATTTAAATTATAAAAACATGACTCATGATGCACTTCATGAATCTGACAATACCATTCAGTCACTGGAGACAAGCTGCCCCTTTTATTTTCCCATATTAGGGTTTGTGAGATGATTGGACCATGGAAATGTTGATCAAATTTGATTAGTCTAAACATAATGGGTCAAACTATCTCAAATTTACATATGAATTTAAAGCTTCCGTTTGGAAAGTGGGTTGGCTTTTTGACTTTTTGACTTTTTTGACTATTTTAACCTGAGCTAAAAAGTTTGGTTTGGAAAGGATTTTTTGGCTTTTTAACTTTTTTGACTTTTTTTGTGAGAGAAGAGTGTAATAATTATAGGTTAGATGTGATGTTTTGTTTGTTGTGTCTAAAATAGTCTATTTTGTCTTTTGTAACTAAAATAGCCACAAACCAACTTGCCAAACGGATAAACTATTTGGTTTTGTGAGATTTATCATATGTTTTATTTTGATAATTAAACTGCTTATTTTATAGGACTTACTATATATATAATTTATAAAAAAAATAAAAATAATAATAATAATTTAAGATCAATTCAATAATTATAACATTTGCATTTATCATGTTTGTTTATGAAAAGTTAAACCACAAATCATTGTCAATGAAATTAGATAATAGTGGAAATCGAAATCCTACCTTTCCGATTTCATGGATCCTCATAAAATAGGAGTCGTGTGATTGGCCAAATCATTAAAAGTGGCATTCAATGTCTCACTTTTCCATCTCCTAAGAAAGTAGAACTCGACAAAATGAAATTTTAGGCCCACTTTTGTTGATTTAACCGACTATAATACTAAAAATGACATTATAATCCATAACCATCAAAAACAATTCACTTCCAAGGGTAAGAGCTTTTTTTTTAATGCGCTCTCCACCATAAGCTAGGATAAGAATTTTGAAATATGAAATTTTCAATGTACAATCCTGGAGTTAAGAGTGCATTATGATAAAGGAACATAAATTTTGAAGAATAGAGAATTTTGTACCACTTCCAAGCTAATCCCAATGAAGAAAGCCTCAATGCGTTATTTTTGGTATAAGGGATGATCCACAAAGGTTAGTCAATTTCTAACTGTCTCCCAGAAAAGTTTAAAATTTTATACATATAAAAAAATTGTAGTACAAAATCCCAACACATAATATAACATTGATCAAGCATGTAAAAATGGAGATTTATCAAAGTACATAAAGCATATGCAACTTATCCAAACTTATGTGAACAAGAAAGACAAGAATATGCAACTTAAAAGCAAATTTATATGTCAATAATTACTCAGAAATACAACAAACATAAATTTTTCACTAAAAATCACAGTACTGACATAACTACATTCATCCTTATGGACATAGCATTAGCATCGCGATAATGCAATGGCCAACAGCAGAATCATCACCATAAACACGACAATGCCACCAAAAGAGCCGATCAGAGATCCAGAGATGCGATTGCAGAAGTTGTTGAATTGTTGACAGATAGCCAACCAATTTGCTGAAGCATTCCCTTTGTGTGCTAAGTATACAATGGCTGCTGCTGCAGAAGCCCCAGCAGTGAGTAGAGCCAGCATTACCTTCACAATATTACATATATATACTTCTTAAAAATGTTATAGGATATCATTAAACAACATTTTGCTATATCTCTGAAATCCAATGATTTCGACTCGAAAAATAATTTCTTTTTTGTTGCAGTTTTTAAGGAGTTTATAGCATTTTAATTTTGAAAGTCTTGTGTTAGACTTCTTATAGTTCATAAATTCAAAAAGGACTTACATTAGCTTGAAAAGAAATCTAATTATTTGAAAGCTATGGAGGGGTGTTTTTGCTTTTGTTTGTAGATTATCAACTTTTAGTTAAAATCAGCTAAAAATTAGAGAAATGTGCAGAAATTCAAAGTGCAAGCCTACATTTATAATCAATTGATTGATTGACAACATTATTGAGGTCAGTTTTTTTTTTTTTTTAAATTTGTGTCACCACCAACTTATTACCACCTCAAGCCATCTCCAACAATTCAACAAGATGCATCATCAAATTTGAATTTAGTGAAAAAGTACACCTTTTTTTGACTCCAACGGTTTTATCAAAACAATATCAAATTGAGAACGCCTCAAAATTTTCACCAAATTGAAAATGTCTTGCATCTTTCAACAATTTACCGTATACAGCCGTTGACTGTGGACCCACTGGACGACCGGTCGGATGTCCGGCCGAACGTCCCCCCAGATGACCACCTCAAGCAAAATTTTGTGAAAATTTTACACTGAGAGGTCGACACCCTTGGTCAACCACATCTTTAACCAAACAAAGTATTTCATTGCCTTTCTGCAACTGTGTCCCTGATGAATACAACAGAGCAGCTGTATCATTTAATCAAATTGAAACCTCAGGCAAAACGAAGATTGCATAGATAGTGAATTTATAATTTTGAATTATGTGTAGCTACTGATTTTAATTGTTCACAAATCGGCTATTGTTAGTTGAACATTGCGAAGATAGTGAACTTGTTACAAGAATGCAAAGTTCACATAATCATTTTGGGGCATGCCAAATATTTTTTTTTTGGGGGGGTAGTATCTTTTTTACTCAGATTTGATTACCAATTTGTAACCAAAACAAACATGTTTTCTAACTTTCTGATTTGAATATATTTGGATCAATTCTCTCTCTCTCTCTGTGTCAAACGTTTAGATTCAATCACTTATTTTTGATCTGGGATTTGCTTAAATAGGTAATCTTTGTTGGTTTTCATTTACCATTTCTCGTCTTTCTTTCCTTGTCTATACAAGAAAATCATAGTTTGGTCTTTTACAAGAAAATCATCTATGTATACCCTCTTTTCTGATCTGGGTTTTGTTGAAGAGATAGGTTGCAAAAATAAGTGGTTGTATCAGCAAGAAAAATATTTAGAACCAGGTGTTAATGGGTACAGATCAGGAAGAGGTAGTGGTACTAGGCATCACCACAGCTACCAACAACAACCAATTGTTTCAAAATCAGGTTTTTCATTTTTTGCATTGACTGGTCGACCGGCCGATTGTCGTGCCCAGTTGATCGGTGGTTTGATGAAAACTCAAATTTCTCCATTGAAGTAGGCGATATCAAATAGAGGAATTCGTCTTTTTTTTTAACTTAGATTTAATGAAAATTCTGATGAACCGTTAGAGATGCCCTCACCACCATCACCACTAATAGAATTACTAATACATTAGTTTCAAAATCACAACTAAATATAAATTTTTCTAAATAAAAAAAGCTTTTTTTGCAGAAAATGCTTTCCAACTAAAAATATTTTTTGTTGAAACAAATGTGTCGTACATGTTTTATAGAGCTAACGTTTACAGTATAAGAGATAAAGAAGCTAATTATTGGGAAATTGAAGAAGGGTGCTTTTAGCTTCTATATTTTGGTTACAAAAAAGCTGCACCAAACACCAGTTATTCTTAGTACAAAAAAAATAAAAACACCCATTGTTCTGTTAATTCATAACTCTACCCCACTATAAAAAATAATAATAATAATAAAGAATAAATAAAAATTAAAAAAAAAAAAACACATGATTGCCTATGGAAACCATTAGTGCCTGCTAGAAGCCATTCTTCCCATAAAATTGCTTATATGCAAAGCTATGAGAAGTACTTATTTACCGTATCAAAGAAGATCAAGATGACTCTACTGATTTTCGCTCCACTCCTGACAATGTGAAAGACTGATAGCAGCAGAGAAAGGACAAGATAACCACAAACAATCGAATTCGCAATCACAAAAAACCTGTTTGACACAAACACAAGTGAAACTGTCAACTTCCAATTTCCAAAACAACATATCAATCATCAAAACAAGCAATCACGGCAGAGACAACATACGTGAAGGTTGGAATATCGTTGTATTGGGCCTTGAATTGCACGAATTGAGTGAAAAAAGGGAGTGTTTCATTGGTAGTTCCCATAGCCACCGTGCTTCCTAACGTTCCAAGAAGTGCAACAACTCTCAGAACAAGGTCTACTATGGCAATCCCCTTGTTTCCCCTTGGTGGTGGAGCTCTAGAAGCTTCAGCAGCTTCGATTTGTTCTGTTTTCATTTTTTCACGTTTGTCTATTTTCTTTCTGCTTTTGAAAGAGGGTGAGAGAAAGATATGCATTTATACAAAGTAGAAAAGCAAATCTAGTATGTACTCTTTCATGTAATTCACCAATTAAAAGCTTTCAATGTGGGTATTAGGTTTTTGCTGATCTCAAGTGGCATGGATTCATGCTTCTGTAAGTAGTCCACCTTTGCTAGGATAGGGATTAAATTTTCTAGACTCCTACCTGCTCCATCTTATTGTACTTTTAAAATTGAAGATGAGTGATTTCATCAAGCACCAACACATCATACCATTGTTAGTAACCTCATACCATGATCATATCCGTGTTTCTCACATAAAAGCGATCAATTAAACTCAAGTTTATGTAAAAATTACTAGTAAAACTTGAGTTTATAGGGTAGGTAAGTGCAAAACAAAGAGTTGTGAAACTTAAAACCAACCTATGATTAGGTAAAAGAGGCGCTTGAACATGTGTTCAATACAATGACAAATACAAGGGAACAAAAGTTTTGGGACTGGTGATTTTGGTTGTGAATTTACTATAGAATCCATTGTTCAGGGTTTGAAAAGAATGATACTTGACCAAGTCACAAGCACAAATTAAAAAACAGGACATACTATTAAATTTTCAATCACCAACAAAAATAAAAAATACACAAAAAAAGATAAAAACACAAGTAAAAAGAATTGCTGCGACAATGTACACCAAAATGTGCATGTTTCCAATATGCATTCAACAGTGAGGTCCATAGGAACTACCAAACATGATATGGGTTTTGCTTTACATAAATGAAATGATAACTACATTAAAAAATGAGTGAAAACTAGGCTTGTATATGAAGAAAATTGAGGAACTTACTGTAGCAACATCACCTGTAATTTGAACTTATTATTATTATAATCATCATAGATCTGACATGTGAATATAAGAGAGAGATGTAGCCAATGACAACTTGCTGGTTCTCTCTACTACAAATGCAGTGTCACTTAAAAAAATAAGTCATAAATATGACAGCAAATGTTAGGTTTTTTGGGAGGAAAAATCATTTGCACTTCAAAATAATGAGACACAAAACACATTTGAAGAGAAATTTCTGGCAAGTCATCCTTGGCTGCACCACTTGTACTTCATCTCCACATGCAAGACCTTGAATGAATACAATTCTAAAATCTGAAGCATATACCGCCTTCATGCCTCTTCTCTTGTTATATATATATATAAAAACAATTGAAGCACTGATCTAGAGGGAATTATGGACTCAAAGAAGAAGAAGAAGCTCGTTGGATTGAAAACTGTTTCAGTTTTACATGAATGGATTTCATGGGATTTCATGGGTTGCAATGAGGTGTAAAAGTTCTTGTAGAATAAAGAGTTTTGAGCCATTTGAATGTTGAAACAGAGGGATAAAAGAGAAGAGAAGAGATGGGTAGTGGTGGTTTGAGGGGGGGTTCATGGGATTGGATATAACCATAAAAATAGCAACAATAAATAATTATGGAGAATGATTTGAAACACTTGTATTCAAAGTGGGGTCACCATATCCTGAACCAGCTTTTTATTCTGTTCAAAATATAGCTTCTTATCACTTTCCCCAATTCAAGTTGTGGATAAGGCCAAGCAAGTCTTGAAATGAAAAACTTCATGATTTTCATCCCAAGGACTCCTTTGTTGTGGCTTACCATTTGTATCATGCATCCATCAATTAAAGATGGTATCCCCATGGTCACCTTCTCAACTTTTGCTTTTCAAAAATAATTTTCTTAAATTTTTTGCTCTCCAAAATAAGGGCAAAAAATGCTAATGGTTAACTAGCATTTTGGTTTCTTGTTTTCTACTTTTGTTTTAAAATTTGAGGATTGCTATTAGTTCCTACTTAATTTCTTTAGACCCTCTACTTCTTTAAAACCCCCACCTTAAATCCTAAATTTTAACAAAATTTTTTTTGAAAACTCCACTTAATACCAATTTTATCCATATTCATAATATCATCACACCCAAGTGCACACCCATTTAATTTTACACACTCTCTCTTCTTCTTCTCTCAGTAAACGATGAACGATTGAGAGACGATTAAGAAACGAATCGACTGTCCCTCTTTTCTCCTTCTCTCATAAACAATGGTATTTTTCTCCTTGTCACTGTGAATGACGGTATCTCAGTCGAAAATCTCTTCGACGGACTCTTTCTTTTTCTATCAGGTAACCTCCACCTCCCCATCACATTATTATTATTATTATTATTATTGTTTATTTCGAAGTAAAACCCCTAATATAGGGGTTTTAGATGGAAAAACTTTCAGAAAAATAGAAATAGGGAAAAAATTCTACAAAATGGAACCGTTCGGCACTCCAGAGCCAAACTAAATGTTTTTGTTCAGCACTGTATTACTGAACAGAACCTTAACAGTTGGCAAACCAATACCGAACCGAAAATGACCCAGAATCGTAAATGCAAGATAATAAACTTACCAATGCAAAGCCAACCTCATCAGAGTTGTTGTCATCGTCCTTTATTGCTCTATAAGTGTCAACGAATGGTGAAAATGACTACAAATGTATAAACTTGAAGTATATAATAGGATTATTTGCAACATTATCTGATTTGAAATATCGAACACATGTGAAACCACCAAACAAAACGTTAATTGATTAGGTGGTTTAAAATGTTTTTCATTGAAGATGAATATGTGGGTTTAGGATGGTGATGAAGAAAAATTAGGATTTCGGTAAGGAATATGTATAGATGGGGATAGAAGTGTGTGTGTGTGTGTACAATATTGTAGAGTATCATTCTAATTGTTTTCATTTGGTGAGTGGGTGTTCCATTAAAAATTATCCTTTAATATAATTTTACTTCATGGTATAATTGTAATAAAAAATAAAAAATAAAAAATAAAAGAAGTGAAAATTGAAGGGTCCAAAAAAATTAGGTGAGTGTTAATAGTAGCACTCTAAAATTTTTGATAACTAGAAACAAAAATATGTTTGGTAACTATTTTTAGAATGATCAAATTGAAACTAAATTTAAACTGTAGGGATCAAATTAAAATTTAAGTCAAACTACAAGATTTAAAAGTGTAGTTTATCCTTTCTTAAAAAAAATTAGAAATTAAAAAAAAAGTGTATCACTTGTTTTCAAAATAAATTTTCATTCTTTACTCCCACCTCGACCACATGCAACTACCACCCTCACCACAGCCACCAACCACTACTCTGCCTGCCACTACCTCCTGTCACTACTACCTCCAACGATTCACCAAATATATTTTCTAATTATATTTTGAAAACATTTGTACATACTATAAAAACAAAATAGAAATAGAAACATATTTCTTGTTTTCACCTCACAAATAAACGGTAAGTATGTGTTTGGATAGACACTTGTGATGTAATACGTTACCGAACGTTCCCTTTTCAACTCACAAACAAACAGTAGGGTGTGTTTGGATAGACACTTGTGATGTAATGGAGATGGGCAAGTGGAATCTCGTGAATATAGTTATGGAGTTGAGTGAATGAGTGACATGGGCCGATGATATAGCCGTTATACCTACCAACTTTAATTCCTTGGGAGGATGGATGAAAGCCTCCTTCGTTTTCAGCCACATTTTGAGGTACAAGAATGGCAGCCCCCACACTTATTTGAACCTTCCTCTTTTAGGCCAACACTCATTTCCCTCCTCCATAAACTCATCTAACATTTTCTTGTCATATCAAGATAAGAGAGAAATTAATAAAAATTAAAACGAATTACACCGGTATTTTGTCACTTGAGTCATTTTAATCCATATATTTAAACTTTGATTCAATTGCTAACATCCTTCAATTTTTTAACAAAAATGATCATTGAATTAATTGAAATTAAATCATTAAATTAATCAAGTTTACGATTTTTTCTCTAAAAACATAACATGTCTCTCATATGCACAATTGCCATAAACAATTGCTAACAATTGAAATCAATTTGAGACAAAATCAAAATCAATCAAATTAAAATCACAAGAACCAAAATTATACTAGCATCAAAGTACACAGACTAACAGTGTCATTTACCTTGAAAATTAACATGACATTTATTTCAGTATCAACATTTAATTTGACGGAAAACAAAAGTGAATAAAAAACTTTCCATAATTATTATTAATGAAAAAAAGAATGTTTGGATAAAAAACAATCCCAATTAAAGTCTTGTTAATGTCACCATTTTCACCTCTATCATCCTACCACCACCCACCTCCAACATCGTCATTGCCATTGTCACTACTACCATCACCACCACTATCACCCCACCACCTCCACTACAACAACACAACCACTAGTACATTAATTTTAAGATTGTGACTAAACATAAGAAAACGTTTTAGCATGATTTCTAAGCTGAAGTTCCATCTCTTGAAAATTTTAAATACCTGAAAACAATACACCAGTTCTTGAATTATTTGACATTAAAATCATAAAATAACAAAACTCACTCTTAATTATGATATATGAAGTATAATGATATTCTACGAAGGTAATATATAGGCCAACCAAACGGAGCATAAAGGCTCTTTTACACATCCATACATAACCTAGACTTGTAGAGGACTTCAACACCAACTTCCAGTAGCCTGTTCTGACTACGGATTGCCAATCCTTGAGCTCCTGCCCAAAGACAATAACTCTCTCAACCCATTCCTGGGACTGGTTCACCACTGGGAGGTCCCAATTCACCCGACCTTGTGTAGAATTATTGATCAGCTCGACTATATTATAACCAACATTCAGCCCAATACCACACCAACAACTTCGTTCAAGACAATCAACATACGCTCCCACAGATGACGGTGAAGGTGTGTGAATGATGACTAACAATAATGAAACCTTTTCTTCCAAGGACCAAAGCTGCATGACAGAGAATTGCAACCAATTATCAAGATCAGAGCTGACAAATCTCTGTTACTAAAATCCAATGCCAAAATTGCACTAAAACACAACCAAAAATACACATGTCCAGGTGCACCTTCAAGTTTCTCAATAGAAATCTGTGTCCCATTTTTTACAAAAATGAATTTCACTTCACCAGTTACTGCTATCTCTCAGCATCCAAGAAAAAGAGCGATTATCAAACATGAATTTTACACAAATCATTTATCATGTCAACAAGTTAATACACAGATCCTAGGTCTTTTCTAAAATTATTTTCAATATTGATGTCAAAGACATCTTTTGGGGCTCAGATCATCCCAAACAATGTTTGACCTGTCAATCTGTAACTCAAAGAATATCTCACACTTAAACATGCTAAATACCAGTTTCAAAGTTCAAACACAACCTACTCAGATCCCCCCCCACACACACACACAGATGACTCTATCCCAAAGCTACCACACTCCGGAGAGTGATAAAATCATCTCTAATTCAATTAAAAACTACATCTGTAAAGAATCAAAAACAGTATATCTCTCCCAAAACTCCAGAGAGTGATAAAATCATCTCTAACTAAATACTTACAACAGCATCCCTAATCCAGCATCAAATGTTTCATCAAATTTGAATTTGATGAAAAGTGTCTCATTTTGGTGCTCCAACTCTTCACCAGATTCATATCAAATAGAGGGAAAACTAAAACTTTCATCAAATGAAGGGAGTCCTTCATCTTTTATCAAATATAAATTGTTACCGTTGGACCAGACATCCTCCAGGATGTCCACCCAAGGACAACTTTGACCGCTTTTTTGTTGTTCATGTCTGGACGTCCTCCCGGACAACCGGGGATGTGAAAAAGTCTTATGAAAATTTTAGTTTTAGCATTGGAGTGAACGGTATCAATTCAAATTTTTCTCAAATTTAATGAATTTTTTTATTCAACACTGGAGATGGTCTAAACAATCAAAAATGTGTACCAACATATATACACCCACCAAGCCACACACAGACAACTTATAAAATCAAAACAAAGACAAACGTGTTTCAAGAGCTTCACAATGCCATCAACTTATTTTGCACTTCCAGTGAAGAAGAAGAAGAAGAAGAAGAAAAAGAAAGGAGTTTGTTGCCTGACAACTATGATCTCCAAAGTTCGAATTTATTTACATGCATGTCAGGATCAAATAAAATGTACAAGCTCTCTTACTTTGTAATTTTTACTTACTTTGTTCGGGAGGGGCAGATCGTAGTTAACAGATCACAAAAGGGACAGCTATTCTAACTGTTACAGTAATAATCGACAGAAAAATAGGAGATTTATTTTTAATTTATTTTTCTATGTTTGGCAGGACATAATAAAGCAGCTTACTGTTGAGTATAAAGCTGTGATCTTATTTAAAACATGTTCATTGTATACCTGACTCCGATAAGCAAATACAACCCCAGTCCTCCTTCGAGTACCTGATCAAATTTTAAAGCATTGCAGGTCTGCTTACACTATATATTAGTGAATGAGAAACTTACCTGATTGTAGCAGCAAGAGAAGCAGAACTCATCAAACCTGACAAATTAGTTGCACAAAGGATGTAAAAATGCACTTGTTGAAAACCCAACGTGAACATAAATATGTAATATGAACACAGACCTGCCATAGACTGATTACATCTTGATATCAACAATTTGTAGTCAACCTTTGAAAGTGATATCAAGCTTGAGGGATCACAATTAAGAAATCATTCATAGACCTAAAATGTAACTGATAGCTCTAACTGTGCTCTTCCTTTCAAAGCATAGCTTCAAAAACTGACCTAAACCTACACCATTGGAGGAAAAAAATACCACCCTTTAAAGCAACTTGTGAGTTTTACAGCATACTTGTATGACCAATTCCAACCCATATTAGTATATTAAGCTCGAGCAATTCCATATCTAAGGAACATGCAGTGATGCTAGTAAGCCCTTCTTTCCAAGCCAAGGTTACTGCAAAAATTACATTCAGAGCAGGCATGCATGCAACCAAAAAACTGCAGAACAATTTGAACCAAATTTTAAGAAATGAGCCTGCCATATGGGCAAACTATGAAAGAAAATAGCACCACAAGAAAATAAACAAATTTGATGACGCATAGCACATAAATGCTCACACCAAAATTAAATAAACGGTGGCATTGCAATCCCAGAAGACATCGTGTGCTAGCTACATCCACAAAACATATAAATCCAACACACAAATGCAATCATTCTTCAGTTGTAAAATTTACTCTCAACCAAACAAGGAAAAACTAAAGAGGAAACAATCACGGCCATAAATGAGACAAGCTGGCTACATAGGCTTGGTAAAACTGGGTATAAGGCCATAAATGATTCAACAGTTAACAGTGGCAACTCTAAACAAAACAACAAAGGTGGGCTATAAGGTGGAACATAAATTTCTCAAATGCTGTTCATCTGGTCTTCAGGTCAAGGCTGGAGACATCATCAAAAGGGGCAATAGGCTTGGCTTCAGGCATTGTAGATAGAGCTGTTTTGATGGAAAAGGGAAGGAAAAAACAGAGTATTAGATATCCAAAAGAGGGTGTCAGCTAGGTTAAGACACAAAAATGAAAGTGCATGCTTTTTTTAGTCTTTGGATAAAACAAAGC